>CM076848.1:31463848-32063848 GCA_039519185.1 Astragalus membranaceus
TACGTGCTTGAAGAGGCAGACAGCTGGATAACCCCAATTTTAGAGTACATCGTCTCAGGAACGGAACCCCCAGAGAGAAACGACGCCAAATATATCAGGAGAAGAGCCTCGGCTTTTTCAGCCATCAACGGGACGCTCTATAAACGAAGCCTCTCTTCCCCGTTAATTAAATGCATCGAAGGAGAGGAAGCGGCCTATGTGTTAACAGAAATTCATGAGGGAATCTGCGGCCAGCACATGGGAGCTCGATCTTTAGCACGAAAAACCCTTCGAGCCGGTTACTACTGGCCGAGCATGATCGGCGATGCTAGTGATCACGTGAAGAAATGCAAGAAATGTCAAATCCACGCCAACATGCACGTGGCTCCCCCCACAGACCTCACGAGTTTATCCTCCACATGGCCCTTCGCATGGTGGGGAATGGACTTGCTCGGACCTTTCGCAAAAGCACCAGGACAAGCCAAATTCTTGATCGTCGCCGTAGACTACTTCAGTAAATGGATAGAAGCGGAACCCCTGGCGACCATCACTGCAAAAAACTGCATAAAATTCTTCAAAAAAAGCATTATGAGCAGGTTCGGGATCCCCGAGGTAGTAGTAACGGACAACGGGACGCAATTCACAGACACGGGATTCCGCAAACTAATGTTCGAGCTTAAGATTAAACACCATTTCACTTCAGTAGAGCACCCTCAAACCAACGGTCAAGCAGAGGCTGCAAACAAAGTAATACTGAACGGGCTGAAACGACGTTTGGACGATGCTAAAGGAAATTGGGTAGAAGAATTGCCTTACGTCCTCTGGGGATACCGGACGACCCCCCAAAGCTCCACTGGGGAAACACCTTTTAGACTCTCCTACGGCAGCGAGGCGGTCATCCCCGTCGAGATCGGCGAACTTAGTTGGAGAACGGCAAATCCCAAAACACAAAGCAATAACGATCAAGCCCTAAGAGAAGAGCTCGACCTCGTCGATGAAATCCGAGGTCGAGCCTCGCTCCGAGAAGCGATCATCAAACAAAAGGTGGCAACCAGATACAACACCAAGGTCGTTCACAGAGATTTCAATCCTGGCGATCTAGTACTCAGAAGGGCTGACGTCGGTCAGAAAAACGCCTCCCAAGGAAAGCTCGCCCCAAACTGGGAAGGCCCCTACCGAATTTTATCTAAAACCGGCACGGGAGCCTTTAAATTGGAGACCCTCCAAGGAAGAAAGATTGAGAGAACTTGGAACGCAACAAAACTGAAAAGTTATTATCCTTAGAAAGAAGTCACTCATACCGATCTTATGTAAACTCGAAACAAGCTATTAATAAGAAGCTTGACATTTCTTTCAAACGCTTTCAATACTTCTCAAAAGTTTCTTCAAGTCTCCACACATTCTTGATTTTCATCAAACAGAATGAAGGGACCTAAATCCCCCCAACAGGAATCAACTGGGACCGATCTTAAATGATCTCCCCAAAAGCGACCACCCAAGGTCAAAAACTCTTTGAGAAAACAGTTAAATCCGAGCCGAGTCTTGACAAACTATCTCAAAGAGACCGGGTCTTCAAGGATCGAAACGTCCTATGAACGACCATCGGCCACAGCTGCCGATACCCCTATAGGGCGAGTTAAATCTAGGCCGAGTCCTAGTAAACTGTCCTATAGGTTCAAACCGGTAAATCGAGTTCCTCGTTTACCGACGTTTTTACGTCACACGCAACGTGCAGAATTTAAAAAGCAGTCGTTAAAAACTCGCAAAAACGACATACATGACATGCGAAATTCGAAAAGCATTCATTAAAAGCTCGTAAAGGCCTTATAGGCATATTCCAAAAAGAGGTTACATATATCTCCAGCTAGACCAAACAGAAGTTCCGGATCTATACAAAAAATACATAAAAGCATACACCAGGAACTTCTGCAAAAGAAACGCTGTTAAAACATCAGGCAGTAGAGGTCGGGAATATCACACTCTTCGTCTGCGTCTGAGCATCGATCTTAACGATCTTACCCCCTTCAACCTCATGGTCGGCGTCAATAATCGACCGATCCAAAATTACAGAAGGATGGACCAAAGTAATTTGCTCCTGGGCGCACTCAAAACCCTCTTTGTACAGCTCAATTGCAGAGTTAGCAGCTTCCCGAGCCTCCCTCCTAGCCTCATTTGCAAGTTTCGTAGCCTCTTTAGCATTCCTTCTGCTTTGCTGAAGGGCTGCCTCAAGCTCTGCAATTCGAGCCTCCGCATCGCCGCTCGTACCGACCCGTGCCTCAGATGCTTTCTTCAAATCCTCTTCCAAACCAGCAACACGAAACTCCAAACCTTTGATCTTCTCGTTGGCCCCGGCAAGTTGCCCCTCCAAAACTTTTTCCCTTTCTTCAAGCTCCTTGACACGATTCTCCGCAAACTCCGCCCGACGTACAACCTCCCCTTGGCTTTCCTTCAGAACCAGAAGTTCTTGCTTTGTTCGAGCAAGCTCTTTTGATTTTAAAGCCACGTCTTCCACGAGCTTCACTATTTTTGACTTCTCGAGCTCCAACGAAGCTGCAAACTCGAAAAAATGAGAGAAATCAGTTTATGAAGAAATCAGTTTATGAAGAAAAAAGATGTTTTTATGAATGTAAAAAGAAATGATGTCATTTACCCTTAGCCCGCTGCTCGTATTTCTCTTTTTCGATCCTATGAACATCGGCCAAATTCGCCAACAATTTAACAGACGCCCCGACAGGATCCTCCCGCCATTGGGCGTAATTCTGCTCCAAAAAACCCTCCTCCAAGGGTACGGCCTTACTCTTATGCTTCGGTCTCCTCGAAGTCTTACTCCTTTTTTCTGGCCTCTGCTCGCCACTTGCCTCGGTGCGCACCCTTTTGGCCGAGGTACCTGCACCAACATCGGGAGCAGTCGGGGGAGGAGAACTGGAAACAAGATCGACCATAGCCTCATAGGCAAGGTCCTCCTGGGTAACAATATTTATCGGAGAAGCAGCAGTAACCGTCCCAACAACAGTCTCGGCCTGAGGAGACGTCGGAAGCGGAACACCAACCCCCTCAGCATCTCCAGATATCTCGACACTCCTCATCGCCAGCGCCTTCATTACGACGAGCTTCTTTGGGGCCATGGTATCTGGAAAAGAAAGATAAATCGATCATACAAACTACGGTCAAAAATATGTAAATATCAAAGCAAGAAAGACAAGACTACCTAAGACAATTTGCACTCGTCTTCGCTTCCCGGCCTGAACTATCTTAGCCGCAGGGATACCCCGATACTTATGTTTTGAAAACGGAATGTTCTCAGAAATAAACATCAGGATCCTCTTGGTAAGAAGATCGGGAGCGTTCAAACGATTCTGACTAACAGAAAAGGAATTGGTAGATCGTTCAAAATGGGCCTGACTCCAACCAATGGGAAACTTGGTGGACACCAAAGTCCGACCATCCTCTGAAAACTTTCCCACTCTCTCAATCGCTTCGTCGGTCACCGGTTCGACCCAATAAAATAACTCCTTCCAATTTCCCTTCAACGAGTCCGCATAGGCTTTAAAAATCTTGGCACCTCGCCTCGAACGAAGACTGACGTGTTCGCGGCCGGACTTATTCTCACTACTATTCCGATTTATCTCAAACAAATGAACAACAAACAACAAATGAATTGGTGAGACCCTTTATTTATAGCAAATCCAATGGGCCTGGGCCTGGAAGTCGAAGCGTCACATCCAACCCATGGTCCATTAAAATCCGCACGCTGAAAAATAAAACGTCACCATCATGCGCCGCCACTACGAAGAGACGCCTTGTCAGAAACAGTAAAAGTGGCACTGACTCCAAAGCAGCACTGATTCCAAAGCAGCACTGAGTTCGGAAAAACTGCCCACGTCGCTCGAAAGCTCGACGGACAGCTAGCATCGCTCGAGAAACCCCGGCCCCAACATAAGCTCGATAAACGGATAGAACCTCCACTCAAAGTCAAGATCGCTCCTCATAGCGACCAGACTTGGGGGACCACTGTTATGGTAATTACAGTAATTTCTATTTGCACCCCTTCTCCAAAAGCCCAATTGATGAGAAGCCCAATTGTAATCAAGAGAGTCCAATCTTCAATGGCCAAGATCAGCCCGCCAGATCGGACGGCCCAAAAACGCCAACACAAACACATCCAAACTCTATAAATACCCCATTCAATGCTCATTAATGGTAAGCACTTTTCTAACCAAACACTTATTCTCTCAAATACTGACTTAAGCGTCGGAGTATCATTGCAGGTACAACCTCGCCCTCCAAGATCGAACATCTCAAGATCGAACACCTCAACATCGCCTCTCAAGGTCGAACATCTCCAGGTCGAACAAAACCTTCCTCTCAAAGCCTGAAGACAAAGATAGGATCAAGGACAAAATATCTACCAACTGCATAATATCGATCCTCAAGATCGGAAGCACGGTACAGAACACTATCCTATGATCTCCTCCATCCCCTTGAGTTTTTATTCTGCAGCCAACAGAATAAGACACACTAACTGAATTTTATATTTCCACTAAGTTTGTTCTGTTGCTCGGTTCCTGCCATGGAAGCAGTTACTCATCATGTGGATTTTTAGTTCTACCATATGTCCTATCTTATACTATTGCATGTTGAGATTATGTTATGCAATCACAAATATAAAGATCAATAAAAGAATTAGATTATAAAAAGAAAATATTACAACCAAGATTGATGCTCAAGTACGGCGGGGTCTAACATGCATGTAGGACCACAGACACGAGGAGGGAACTTAAGTACTTAACAATTGAATGAAAAAAAAGAGTTTGGTGAAAAGAAGAGATGAGTAGTAAATGTTTGTGTAAAAGGGAAGGGAACTAAATGTGGAGGGATTAAATTAAATGAATTTAGTACTGCTACCATAGTTTGGCGGAAGAATTAAATGGCTATGTGTTGTGTAAAGGTGGAGGGAGACAAAAAATGAAGAATGTCAATGCAATTGAGATGGTGAAGTAAAAGGCCAAGAAGTAAACGCCAAAAACTCTGGCGCCGTTAGGGTCCCGCTGGATATAAAAAACATTTGCGACTTCCAAAATCAAAGTGGTAGAGAATCTTACACAGCTTTCGAGGTTGTGTATTGGTCAATCCTCAATCCTTACACAGCTTTCGATGTTTTTTACTTTTACTGTTTGGTCCTTCAGAGGGAAAATACTTGTACTCATTGGCCATGGGTGTTTAAAATTGAATTAAACTAATAGAAAACTGCAAATCGAACTCATTTAAATTGAAAATTGTAAAAAGTTGCTTTGATTTGGATGTCTTCTGGTCATTTTTTCTTTCAACCAATCAGTTCGGTTTGGTTGACACTTTGTTTTTTCAAAATGAACCAAACCAAACCAAAACACACATATTATATTATTATATATTATTAAAAAATAAAAATGCCTACTTAATCTAGTCACACAAACATGAGTAGGGATCCTCTAACTTTTTGTTTGGAACATCCCCCTAACTTTGTATCCATCTCACGCCTCTAGCACATTCTCTCTCATCTTATTTCCCTCTATTTTTACTTTTCTCTCTCATCAAGAAAGCCTAAAGTTAGCAAAAGTTAGAAAATGCAAAGTTAGCGTATTTTCCACAAACACACGTGTCGTCTTAGTCTCACACACATTTACGACTTACTTAGTCACGTGAAGTATCTATTTTAATTTGACTATATATTAAGTTAGGTAGTTAACATGTGAATAAAATAATAATCACATTATTTTTTTATATTTGACTCTTTAGATTTAACTTAATTAATTTAACTTTAGATCAAATTGTATTTTCCGATTCATAAAAAACTGAGTCAATCCAAACCACATTGACTAGATTCAAGTTGGTTCAGGTATTTTTAAGAAAGCCAACTGAACCGAACCAAACCGCTATCTTGTAGTTCAAATGACTTTTTCGATCAAACCCGAACCAAATTGTACCACGAACACCCCTACTCATAGCATAATTGGTTTGTAAAAAAGAAGTATTCTGATTTACAAATCAAACTTAAAAATGAAAACCCTTCATGATTGTAGTCATATTTCTTTCTCTCTTTCTTTCATGACTACAAATCTAAAGAATATAAACTTTGGAGAGTCTCCTACTCAGCATTCCCGCCATTTTTTCGGGCCCCACCCCCACCTGTTGTCACCACTAAAACACTGCCATGTGTTTCCACGGTGGATGGGTGCATTGAGTAGCAGAGCAACAGTGATCTTGTCAGTTTTGGTCAAAAAAAATGTGAGCTTGTCAGTTCTTGTCAGCGAAAAACGTGTATCAGTGCAAAACCTCTGGCTCTTTTTTTTCTTCCTCTCTCCTCGCCATTCTCTCACTCTCTGAGTTCTCTCTTCTCTTCTTCTCTGCACTCTCTTCTCTCCTGCCACTCTCATCTCTCTCTATCAGTTCTCTCTTCTCTTGTCACACATTTTTGTTAACAACTAAAAGAGGGAACCCTAATTTTTCTGCTTCTACAGAGAGAGAGTTCCAGGAGAGAGAAAGAGGAATGAGGAGGTGGTGATTGGGAGAGTGCGACGGTGGTTGAAGGACGACGTGATGGAGGGGGCTCACGCCGTTTTCGGCGACGCCACGCGGTGGCGATGAAAGAGGGTGCGGTGCTGACGGTGAAAGGGGGAAGCTACGGTGGTTGTTGCTGCAACGACGTGTTTGGTAGGATGACTGCGGCGTGTTTGGGAGAACGACCATCGTCGGTGGTGGCCGGAAACCGTAGGTGTTTTTTTTCCCTTTTTTTCATATTATTTTTTTGCATAAACAAGTTTGTTCTTGGCCTTCTCCTCTTCTAATTCATCTATAATCCTAATTTCTACCTGTTTTGTGTTCTGAGAATCATCATTCTTACAAGATTTGTTTTGTTACTAAACCCTAATTCATTTTATAAGTTCAATCATTCTAATTTTTGGTTAATAACCACTATTACGATTTTTACCAATTTAGAGATTTTTATGGATTGAGATTTTAGTGATTTTAGTCATTATTGGGATTTCAGATTTTAGTTTTCTTTACTGATTTTAATGATTTAGGGTTTTTAGGATTATGTTTTAGGATTTTCATGTTGTGTTACTCTTGCAGCTGAAATTAGGGATGGCAATTGATCCCATGCCCGTTGGGTCCGCAAAAATTACCCGCAATGAACCCGCTCCCGCATATGCCCATTAGATGCGGGCTCGGGTATGGGCACTATGGTGCCCAGCCCGCTTCGGGCCCGCACACGAATATATTACTAATTTTACAATTTTACAAAAATGAAATGATTTTTTTTCATAAAACACTAAATCTAACTATTGATTAACATTTTATTGAAAAACTATTTATTAACATATTGGATGTTTAGATTATTTATATATATATTTTGGAACGGAAAAAATTCAAACCACTAATATTTTGGATGTTTTAAATCCACTAAATGCTATTATTTGTAATATTTAATTAGTAGATACGAAAAAATAATGGTTTTTAAACTGAATTATAATGTTTTTTATGATTTATTACTTTTTGCTGTTAAAGTGCGGGTAATGGGCGTGCCCATGGGCACCTGGTGTCCAGAGGGTATAGGGATGGGCACTATAGTGCCCTTCCCAAACATGTGCGGGCTCGGGTACGGGCACTATAGTACCCTTCCCATAGGGTACCCATTGTCATCCCTAGCTGAAATACTATGACGGGGACTGGAACAAGATGCTGAAGATACTTATTGGTTGTAAAGAAACAGGATCTACTTTCCTTGTGGGTGGTCGGAATGTAGCAGGTGCTTTTAAGGTAGTATTGTATAAGAAAAGATCAATTCTAATTTTGGTGTTCTTATTTTTCAAGTTCAATGTTAGTGAGGCCAATGTGTGGTGCTTAGGGTTCTTGGTGATTTGGATGTTCCAGAGGAACTAAAGGATATGTAGGAGGTATGGTTTTCTGATCCATGGTTTTATATTCATTGAACTATCTTTTTTATGGCAGTTTATTATGTATGAATTTTTCTGTTGAAAAGAACTGCAGAGCATCTTGACTCATTGAATACACACGCACAAATATAATTAGGGATTTCCACTTTTTTCAGTCGTGGATTTGAATTATGGAAACTAACAACAATTTCTCTTAATTAATTAGAAACGTTTAGTGTTAGAAACTAACTATTTCTTCTAATTAATTAATAAGTACATTTGTCTATAAAAAAATTGCTGGTTTGGAATGGTATGTGTTGTTTCCTTTTCTCAAAATTTCGACTTCTTTTGTTTGTGGTTTTAGGGGTTATGAAGGTGTTGATGGAAAGGAAGCATGCAAAGACTAAGAAGTCAGACGTTGAGAAACCTCGGAGTAAAACAGTGAAGCCAGAAGAGCAAGATTCTGGTTGTGAGACAAAAAAAGAAGAGGACTCCTCCAACAAGGGAAAAAACATATTAGGTATATCTCATTTTCTTATATCAATAATCCTTTTATTTCATTTTTTTTCGTTCTATGAATATTGTTACTATGACATGCAATCAATATAAAACTCTAGCCATATTATTATCTCTTTTATGACAAGGATGAGGAAATAACGAGTGATCATAGTCAAATGACATATAGTCAAATAATTTCAAACACAATTTTTATTTTTAATTTTATGAACTTGCAACCTCTTTGTCAATTTGCAATGGTGTTAAATTTGACAATGAATTTCAGAGGAGTAGAGACACGAGAAGAATTAGTAATGTGTTTTGTTTTGTTGGTGCACCTTTGCTGCTGCCCAATGTAACATCCCTAGTTTCGTTAATTTCGGTTTACGAAATTAACTCATAATTTATTATTCGATTAAATGATAAATCGAGTCTCAGAGATGGCTATGTCGCGAAAGTAATATTTAATTGCTCAATCATATGAGTTACATGCAATTTTATCCGAATTGTGTGAATTATTGTGGGTATTAGAGCACAAGGGTAAAATCGTCATTTTGCCTCATGTTGAAGATGTCTTACTCGATGAAATAATGGATCGAGTCCTAAGCATGCCAGGATTATGGAAATGCTATTTAAATTGCTAAGTTATATGGATTGTTGAGTGCTTGATGGATTAGAATGAATTTAAGTGAGAATTAGTGAGCAAGGGGTAGTATGGTCTTTTTGCCCCATTATTAACTTCAGCTCATTAGAAGTGAAACACAACACACACACCCTGGGATGCTGGAGTTCAGAAAAGAGAAGAGGGAGAATAGAGAGAGAGGCGACAAGGAAGAAGGAAGAAGGAGGAAGAAAACTCCACCACCATCATCAAACCTTCATGCATGTCACATATTTTGACACCATTACAATCAGCTCCTTCCCCTCTACACATTGATACCCTGAATGTCACCTCTATCCTCCTCATTTCCATTTCACCATTTCAGAACCTCAAACTCTAAATAACCCAAATGGAGTCTTTTCCACTTGCTTTGAGGTTGTTGCCTTGCATGTTGTTTTGGGAGTTAGATTGGGACATCTCAACACCTACATTTCGGATTGGAACAGCCTAGGAGGGATTTCCAGTAGCTGGGTTTCGAAAATAAAGAGTTGGGGCTTAAGTTCTGGTTCATGATGGAGGGCTTAAGTTGTACAGACCTCTGTTTAAGTTCAATTTTGTTTCTTTAGAAACTAGACACGAAATCCTTCAGTTTTCGCAGAAGAACCATTTAATTTCATTGAGTATTGAAGGAGAAATTAAACAGACACATTAGCATTGTGAATCAGTGGCAGTTTGGACCTAGCTGTATTGTTCTAGCCATATCTCACTAAATACCTAGGATATCAGTTTGAAACCTAAACCCTCAGAAACTAGACAAAAATACCTTCACAATAGACACTCGTTTTGCTAAATTCAGTTAAGAATTGATTGAGTTATGTTGCTTTCAAAATGGCTCATGGTTGCTGGAAACAGTAGAGACCTAAACCAAACACCCCAACCTTCCAAACTTCTTATACACTTGCATGTGTTGGTTGAAGCTGGACACTCAGTTTCTAGCACACGTACACAGGCCACACTGTGGTTCAAATTCGTTTTGGGTAGCTATTGGAGCATTCGGGTAGCTGCGTTGGAGCCGGGAAGCGTTTCGGGGACCGTTCGAGTAATTGCGTAGTTGCTCGTATTGCGTGGATTCTCGGTTGTGCGTGATTATCATCACGAAAGGTGAGTTCTATACTCGCTTAGGGTTTTCAATTTTATTGTGTCAACCTTGCATGTGGCTGAGAATTTGGTTTCGTTCGATTTCGTTGAAAGTCGTTGTTTTGCGAAAACCGTAATTGCAAAAATGTGTTTAGTTATGAACGATTGATTGATTGATGCATTGTGATTGATTGCTATTGTTTGGACTGGAATATTGTCTGGTATTGATTGTGTTTAAGTTGGATTAAGATTGGGTTACGGATTGGACACGATAGGAAAAGCGAAACAGAACGAAATAAGCGAATTGTGACTCTGCTACAGGCAGCACGGGTCGTGCCACCCTTAGCACGAGTCGTACCAACCTTTTTGTTCCCGGTTACCAAAATTCATTTCGTTGCTCCTTTCGATTCCAAACCTCTTTTAATCTTCTTCCCAACCATCCCTCGTGTTATGGAACCATTGATACTCTGTTTTTGAACATGATTGAAAGGTTCAAAATGAATTGTTTTTGGAAGTCATAATTGTTTCAAAAAAAGTAAAGTAGTATACGCGATAGGACATGGCTTATGTTTAAGGTTATGGAACTATATGTTCGATCAAGTTTATGTTTATGTAGTAACATGAATGACATGTAATAAAAAGGGATGAATAAATATTTTCATCAAAGACTGTTAAGGTTTACATATATAAATTATATTGAATACAGGAGACGGCCCAATGCGGGTATTATATAAAAGACGGCCCAAAGCGGGTGGATATATAAACTATATCAAAAGGATGGGTGACGACCCAGTAGATTAGTATACTAGGGGAGGGGAAGTCATGAGCCCCAAAACCTAGGCCTCAGAGGTTTGAAGCTAGCGTAAGCTAGTGGAGAGGTTTGACGGTAAATGCGTGGTCATTACCGAAGATGTACTATGGCATGAAAGGAAAAGATATATGCACGTAGGACCTATATGGACTACGATTAAAGGAAAAGGAATAAATGAACCGAGATAGTTAGTAAGGGGTTTCGATAGGACTCACTGAGATTTGTAATCTCACCCTTTATATGTTGATGCTTTTCAGATACGCAGGGAAAGAACAAAGCGAGAAAGCATGGTTAGATGAGGCCTTATGGAGAGCCCGAAGACTTAGCTTTTGGTCTTCATTTAGTTTCGCCTAGTTTTTGTATCTCGAGTTATGACTTGTAATTGATTAAAGTTGTAAATCGTTTCCGCTATTGCTGTACTTGATATTGAATAATAGGAATTAAGATTGATCACTTGATAAGTTATATCAGGTTTTTAATTTTGTTCAATATCCAAATACAGGAATTTTACTCTGATGTATACTAAGTTGTGCATTTTAGTATTTCTAATTGTTAGAAATATTAGGGTGTTACACCAATCAATTGCAATTTGACATAGACCCTATCATCTCCGAAATCTTCTTTCTTCTTTGTTATGTTTCAATTCCTACCTTTGTTTTTCATCAATCATTTTATTATATATGATAAAAAAGAATTTGGTTCAGATTTTTGCCTCATGCCTTTCGTTTTTCATCTCTCTTTTTTGTTTTAAAATTGATAGTGCAGTTTGCATGTTTGAGCAAAAGGCTTCAGATGTTACCGCCAACATAGATGATGATGGCTCACGGAGCGGTTTCACTTCTGCTGTTATGCTTGGCTCAGATCAAGGATTGCTTTGTGTGACTGCAGATCAGCAATATCTGTTTTACTCTCTGAACTTCACTGAAGAGTTGTTGCAACTAAATCTAACCAAACGACTGGTGGGATATAATGAGGAGGTTGTAGATATGAAGTTTATTGCGGATGATGAAAAATTCCTTGCTCTTGCTACAAATCTTGAACAGGTATGAAAATGTGCATTTGCATCTAAAAATTAGTAAATCAGTAAATTCCCATGATTTATGTATTGTTGAACTTTTTTTGCAACTCGGTCAATGCTTTAGAAGTGGCTTTGAAATGCATTATTGTGTTTGGTTACATTTAAAATATGATTACAGATGATAGTTCTCTGAGTTTGGCAGTTTTGTGTGCTGGTTTGTGTTGCTAATTTCACGAGTTCTAACATTTTTTGGCTTCTTATATTGGATAAAATTTTGGGTGGATAGCTTTAATATATGTCACGATTAATGCAGTAAGCTTATCAATGTTGTTGTGCCAGGACTATAGATGGGTGAGCCATCAATGGAAAACGAAATCTTACCTTTTGGGAGAGAAATGAGAACCATACTCTTTGTCTCAATTCTGCCAAGGCTATTGGCTACACAGTGACCAACATTGGTACAGAGGACTTAGTTGAAGGAAGAGTGAGGGTAACGGTAATGTTTGGTTATAAAGGACTTAGTTGAAGGAAGAATGGCCAAGATACTTGAATCGTTAGCCTAATAAAGGAATATGTCTAATTAACATAAATATTTAGCTTGATTTGCGCTTATGTTGAACCTCTTAGTCTTAAAAAGGATTATGCCTAATTAACATAAATATTTAGCTTCATTTGAAGTTGTGGCTTGCGCTTATTGTATGTGCTTTTACTTTTCTAATTTTGCTTGCTCTGTCGAACTATAAAAGTGATACTAAATGAGTTGTGACAAGTTTTGAGAAAGGAAAATTAAAGTTAAGAGAGAGTGGAGTGTATCAAGGATAGAAGGACTGGGGACTATCATGAAATGGTGAAATTCATGTCCAGGAAAAGCAGGAGGGAAACTAAGGCGAGGTTACAAATTAAGGTGTTTTTTTTCCACTTACCTTAATATTAGTCTTTGATTTTAGAACTGAAATTTTAATGATGAGAAGTATGTAATCTAGAATTGAAACATTGCATGTCTTAAATAGATTTTCTTACACCGTGGATTCATAGCTTTGTAGCTTACTATCTCTATGCCAATCTTACCTTTTAAGCGAGCTACATCTTGGGTTGGAATTGGCGCCAAATGACTCAGCAATTTCAAGGGTATTTTTGGCATTTCAATTCGGTTTTTACTGTATGTCACACACATCTTCGTATATCTCGAGGCATCAACACCATCCGTTTTCATCTTTTTCTCTTTCTCCTTCTCTTTCTTTCTCCCCCAACTCCCTTTTTTATTTCTTTCTTCCTCCCTCTCTACAACCACTGTCGTCCCCCCCCTCCAATCCCCCGCTCCCTAGTAAAATAGAAACCAAATAGTAATTTGGGATTGAAATCCCTAGAACTGTAACACCAACACATCATGATAGAGAAGCGGAGAAATGCGATGCGAGAAAGAGAAACGAGGAGACAAGGGGAACAGTCAGGAGAGGGAAAGAGAGGATGTTGTGGTGAGAGATCACGATGTTGGTTTGTAACGGTGTTCGGCGGTGAGGGGTTGTTGTGATGGTGATGATGTGAAGGGAGAGTGAGAGGTCGAGGGAGGGGGAGATGGTGTTGGAAAGGATGAGATGGAGGAGGGGATGGCGGTTGTGCGGTGGTGAGAGAAGGGGTATGGTGGTGAACCGCGGTGGTCACGCAAACGACAGCGATGGGTAAATCGACTCTTCTCTGTTTGTTTTTTTATTTTTAGTCTCTGTCCTCTCACCCTCTCTATCTTTGTTCCTTCCTTTATTTTATTCTTTGCTATTCAGATTTTTGTAGAAAAAAGAGATGGAAAAATTCATAAGACAATGAAATGATGATTGAAGTTCTTTCTGGGAAGAAATTAACTTCAGATATTACTTGAGATGTGATTTACGTATTTAATTATTTACACATTTTGCATGTTAAATGTCTAATTTGTCTACTGCAAAAGACTTATAACTTCTGATCCTTATTCAAATCCTTAGGCTTATAACATGCAATTGTTAATAAGAGCAATGAAACACTATCTCTAATTATGTTTTGTAATAGAGAATCATTTTCAGTGACTTTTGCTTTCAAACAGCTAACCATTTGTTTTTAACATCATATTATGATCACTTATCACAGTCATGAAACATTCTTATCATCTGCTTCTGTTATGAAGGTATCAAGGAATATTGATCTGGTGTATGGAGGAGGAAGCATTGGTCTAATGGGTTTGGTGTCTCAAGTTGTTCATGATGGTGGTCGTCATGTCATTGGGTACATATCACTCTTTCTCTCACCTTGTCCATTTTTAATTCTTCTTTTTTTTTGTTATTGGTAAAGATTTGGTCTTTCTCTTTTCCCCCTAAAGATGTTGGGAAAGGAGGATTAAGAAATCAGAACCAATTGTTCTCATGTTTGTCTCTCTCTTTTTCCATTGACACTATTTTTATTTGTCATGTTGTTGTTTCTTGCAGAGTTATTCCCAAGACACTCATGCCTCCAGAGGTATGTCTGCTTCAGCCATGAAAAAAGCTTATAGTCTTTTTCTTCTTCTTTGTAAATTATTGTTTCTTTTTATTTTATTTGTTTCTATTCATTTTTTACTAGAATCCATTTTTTACTGTGATTGCAATGTTAATATTGACTTTATATACTAATTTTTGTATGAAATCCGGGATACTAATCTACTGGTCATATATTCAGGACATAATAACTGACGGAATAGGGATTATCACTAATAATTTGGTTCCATCACATTTGCAGTAACCACCACACCAGTACCATACTCATTATCATCATCATGTTCACGGCTAGCAAATTAGCCTTCACATCATTAACTTCCCCTCATCCATGCACTGCACCTACTCCAACAACATCCTTCATTCCAAGCCCTTCTTCTGTTTCTCGTGCTCAATTCACTCACTTCAATGGTCGCCACTTATGCCTTCGCCGCTCGCTATTTCTACTTTCCCCTAAAGCCACCGCAGATCAACAAGGTCTTAAATTAATTAACATAATCTCTCTTCAATTTAATTTAATTTATATATAGTAACATTCCTCTTTGCTTATGCTTACTCTTTTCTTTTAGGGAATGTTGGTGAATTTGAAGGAGATGCTGTTGTAGATAGTAATGTTCTACCGTATTGTAGCATAGATAAAAAGGAGAAAAAATCAGTTGGTGAACTTGAGCAAGAATTTCTTCAAGCGCTTCAGGTATTGCCTAAAATGTTTTTCCCCCTTAAACTTGATGTTGTTTTAGTTATGCATGTGTGAATTGTGAGTGATGATCATATGCAAAATAGAAATTAACTTTTCGTGTATGTGGGTTGAAATTTGTGGTTGGGAATTTGTTTTGTGCAACAGTCATTCTATTATGAGGGAAAGGCTATTATGTCGAATGAAGAATTTGATAACCTCAAGGAAGAACTCATGTGGGAAGGAAGCAGTGTTGTCATGCTAAGTATGGAGTAACTTCCTGTTAGGATTTGAACCTCAAGAA
This sequence comes from Astragalus membranaceus, assembly GCA_039519185.1. Classification (NCBI taxonomy): domain Eukaryota; kingdom Viridiplantae; phylum Streptophyta; class Magnoliopsida; order Fabales; family Fabaceae; genus Astragalus; species Astragalus membranaceus. The sequence goes on from CM076848.1 coordinate 31,479,281, forward strand.
TTGAGATAAATCCGTTTTCAGCTTATGTGAATTAGTGAGAATTGATAAGAAAATGATAAGAGAGAAAGATTGGAAATTGGAATGTAATCTTATTCTATTGATCTGAACTGTTACACATAGTCATACCTATATATAGGTATTAGAGACTACAAAATCAGTTACAAGGTGTAACCATATTAACTACCTATAACAGAAATATGCAACATAACAGAATTACCAGACACAGGTGCTATAGCACTGCATAACAGCACTGATGCTATAGCACCACTAACAGCATGCTATAGCACTGTTTAACAGCACAGATGCTATAGCACCACATAACAGCACTAACTAAAACCTAAGGCATAAACTCTACACTTCCATAATATGCTAATTGGATAGAAGGTATAGTTCATGGAGAGCATGACAGTTCTATTGTTATGTGAAGATTCCCATGCAGATGCTGTTGCCTATGGAGGTTGCTATCGTTGATTTTCTCAAAACTCGGTTTCTACGCTCTACTAGTGATCAATTCCATCTAACTAATGTATCAACAAGCATATGATCAAATCCCATAAGAGATAGTGATGATATCATGTCATATGCTAAGTATGCCACAGTTCAGAATCGGTCTTATATTTAGGCATCACTTTAGTATCAGTATAAGCATGTCATATAGAACTGTTTGCCTTCCTGCTCTATATAAAAATATGGTAATATCTTAATCACTGAATGAATTTTGGATTTTAGTCGATGCGTGCTTACTGGTTTTGGTATGTCATCGATATAGTGTATTTGGAAGTTCCATGTCTTTCCTTTTGTGGATATATGGCAGCGATAAACTCAACATGCATTTGCGAAGAGGAAGAGCTCACATTTAGAATTAGTGTCTACTTGTAAGGTTTTGTACCATATGCTTTGAAGTTATTGTCTTCCTATTTTAGGATGGAAAAGAGGAATATAGAATTATCATGCCAGTAATAGTCTTAGGACATGTTGAAAAGTATAGTTTATAACCAATCATCCTACAAAAAAAGTTTGGACATGGATCTATTTCTGATATACCTCACTTACTGGCTGAGCTGAAAATAGCTGCCAATCACCCTCTCAATGCTCTCAAGTAATTCATGCTGCAATGCAAGATACTAAATTAGCTTTTTCTAAGATTTCTTGTCATCCAAACAAAGTGCAAGCATACTCTCAATATTAGTTGCAATTGTTTGATTTTGTGAATTGGATGCACTAACACTACTTTCCTTCTTCAGGAGGTGGCGTAGAATGCGGAAGTAGGAGTAGCTTCTCTGAGAGAGAGCCTTGCACAATCAAGCGCGAGTCAGGTCAGGCGAGCAAGAATGAATCTTGACCATCCTCGAATTATAGATGTGCAGAACTATAGGTATCCCACTTCTCAGATTTTACTTTTTTACCAAAAAAGAAAAGAAGTTTTGTTCATATTCTCATGAGTTGCGTGAATACTGTGGCCACGTTTTTGTAGCTACATGGAATGTAGCTGGAAGGTCACCACCAAGTAATTTGACTTTAGATGATTGGCTTCATTCCTCTCCACCAGCTGATATTTATGTCCTTGGGTAGGAATTGATGCTTATCAACATATATAGTCTTCAGTTAAAGTTGGCAGTAACTGTTTTACTTTACCAATAATAATACATTTTAAAATGTCTCTTTCAGATTTCAAGAGATAGTTCCCTTGAATGCTGGTAATATCTTAGTCTCAGAGGACAATGGCCCTGCCAAAAAATGGTTGGCTCTCATTAGAAAAACTTTGAACAATCTTCCTGGAACAAGTGGAAGTAGTGGATGTTATACACCATCTCCCATTCTTCAGCCAGTTGTAGAGCTGAATGCAGATTTTGAAGGATCGGCTAGGCAGAAGAATTCATCTTTCTTCCACGGGAGATCATTCCACACAACTTCTAATGGAAAGTATTTTTTTAGGAGTGATTCAGAAAGTGTTATCATCAAAGACATCTGACAGAGAAAGAAAAATAGAAACAAGTGGATGATATATTGATATCCATCAGAAGTTAGTGGTATTTACGAAAATACCCTTGAAAGTGGAACAGCAACTTTAATTCAATGCTATTTACTATTTTAGTCCTTTTCTTTGAGTATATATATCTCTTCACTAACTTAACCCTATCTTAATTGTATATATACTAATTCGATGCTAATTTATTCCTAAAGCATTTGCTGTTTAGTTTTTTTTTAATTATTCTTACTTGATTATATATATATATATATATATATATATATATATATATATATATATATATATATTGACTTAACCCTAATTAATCGTATTAACATTCTAACTATTCAACAATTTGTTAACTTGATCCTAACTATCTAACCACTTACTTTTATTTACTTATTTTTAACTTTTTATCATTACGTTTTTCCTATTTGTTTAGATGTTCGTTTTGCTCTTATTAATACTAACTACTTGACTCTTTAATAACTTAACTCTAGCATCCCCATACCCCCACTCCCCTAACTACTAACATCTAACCCACTAACCACTACACTTGCTTATAAAAAAAAACTAACTTAACTCTAGCTTAATTGTATTAACATCCTAACTATTTAACACTTTACTAACTTAACCCTCCATTAATCGTATTAACATTCTAACTATTTAACACTTTTCTAACTTAGTCCTAACTATTTAACAATTTTCTTTTATTTATTTATTCTTAGTTCATTTTGCTCTTATTAGTTCAAACTACTTGACTCTTTGCTAACTTATTTCTATTTAAGCATTTGTCGTTTCAATTTTCTTTTATTTTTGTTTTAATTATCGTTATGTTTTTCCTATTTTGTTTTAAATGTTCATTTTATTTAACATTCTAACTGTTTTTTATTGTTGTGTTTTTGTATTTGTTTTGACTCTTCATTTTTCTCTTATTTCTTTGCTAACTTATTCCTATTTATGCATTTGTTGTTTAGCTTTACATACACACACCTCTCCCTCATTCAAATTGAAAGGATTAACTTAATCAATACTAGCTCTCCCCGTGCATCGCACGGGCGCTGAGGCTAGTATTGTTATATATTTGGAAAGAACAATTATTTCATCCCCACTATTTCAATTTTAACTTTTGGTAGTTTTGACTTTGCATTACAGGGTAGTTTACATGATTCAATGGTTGTAGTTTGCAACAAAACCACATGGTAACATTTTGCAAATTACATCGGTTGCTCTCCCTTATTCAATAGTCAATATAATACTTGGATTTTATTTTGATCTGAGACCGGCAATCTTGATCAACCAGAAGTCGTTGTCTTGCATTTTTATATGAAGATTGGGAATTTGTGTTGGAATGGACAAATCATTCTATGATGTAGCTTCCATGTGAATGAAAGGTTGTTATTGTTATTTCACTATTTATTTAGAATCATGTAGTTAAAGGTGATTAATTGAGTGGATACCTTTTACATTTGTGTTTTGGACCTTTTTTTTACTTATCCGGATCCTCCTAAAGTGTATGCCCTTGATAAAGATACTCATACCAAAAATATGTATGGTGATTATGCTGATGTTTTTGTTCCTGCTTGCTTTGGTATTCATTAATTTTTTTCTGTCTTAACTGTTAACTATTAATTAGTTAGCTGGGTTGGGCTAGGTTCTAAGTGATGAATTTATCTATGTAAAATGTTGATGTTTACTTATTTTATTGGGTAATCATAAGGTTTGTTTCTTCTTCCACATAAATCCAGAAAATTAATTCATTGCAAAACATGTGAATGCTATTATAGTATTTAATAATTCAACAATGGTTTGTTCTAACCATGCTAATACATTACTAATCAAACCATGTTTTTCTCTTTATTCCATTGTTTGCGTTCATTTTCTTGGTTAAAAAGTAGTTCTCTGGTTTGCTCTGTTTTTCTCCTTCTCTTCTATGTTTTACACTCTTTGTCCATTTTCATCAACTAATTGAGAAGTGTTAACTGTTGTTTGTTACGAAAAAATTCAAAATTCCTGGAACATAAAGGCTTCATTGATTTTACTTTACTTGAAACTTCTGTGTCCACTTTGACTTTGTTTCTTATTAAAGGGTTGGACAACTATTCATAAAGACCAACACCATTGTTATGATGAATCTGTTTTTGCTGAACACTCTTGCTTGATGTTGCACTTTAACATCATAAAGTTACAATCATTCATGTATGTAAGTTAGTTTATATTGATGTCTATGAGTTTAAGTAGTTAAAGGCTAATTGTCAAAAAAAGTAGTTAAAGACTAAGAAGTAAGTGAAGTTAGTTTTGCTGGTTCAGAATAGTTTCTGTTATTTAGAATAGGTTGCTGCTGAAGAGTTATATAGATGTGTCATTTTTAATTTTATGGAATCCTTTGATTGATATATATATAGCATTATATTAATAGAAATCTTTTAAAGTTCATTTCGAGTTTTTCAACTTTAAGATAGTTGGATGGTGACTATATTCATTCCAAATCATAAAGTTGTATTCATCCCTCTCTGTAAGTGAATTTATATGCATATTTTTATTCAGCTCTGCGAGCATAGCATGCCACTTGGGAAGTTTACAGTTACTTTGGTTGACATCTTTGGCCATAGATGGACGTGCCATATGAACAACGAGCAGGCCAGTTCCTCCTTCTGTGGTTTGGAAGATGGATGGGCTGCCTTTTGCCATATGAAGCTTCTCTCTGCTGGGGTCGCTATTAGGCTTCAAGTCTGCGCTAAAGATCCCACCATATTCTTCTTCCATAGAACCTGAGGCTGTTTTGTGCTTGATCTGGAATAAATCTTAGCCTGCTTTTGTCTGTTTTTGTATTTGCCTAGCTATTAACAATTTCCCTTTCTCCCTCTTTTGTATCACCTGGGATTCCTCCTTTTGGGATTGTACTCTATTGACTTTTGCACATTTGCCCCTTATGTATGGGAAATTGGGAATGAAATGGAAAGGGATTAACCTTTTTATTTTATATTACGTACTCTTTGTCTATCTAATGGCTATACAACATAATATTGTTCATTTTTTTTTAACTCTAAGCACATCTAAGGGATGAATTTGCCATAGCAATTTGATTGCCTTTTACTATAGAAAGAATCACTATTACAACCAATACAAATTGAACTTTCTATAAAATATTCGTGACTAGCAATTTAAATCAATTGACTATTAGAAATTTATAACAAATTTTCGTGGTTCCCCATTTTCACTCAACAGCTTTAAATGTAACACCACAGTATTTCTAACTTGTAAAAATACCAAAATGCACAGCATGGCATGCATCAGAGTTGACTTGTATGCCTGGAATATTGAACACAACTAAAAACTTGGATAAATAATTATCAAACGGTTCCATGAACCTCATTAAACTTAACATAAGGTACTTAAGTCTCATGACTTAAAAACTTATACAACCCGGTGTTTAATATCCAAAACATGAGTAGCGGAAACGATTTACAACTGTTAGCAAGTAATAGTTATACAATCGATAACACAAAGACAACAAAAGGGAAAAAGGCATAATCTTAAAACTGATTCTTCAATAACTCCAAGAGTCACACCAACTAACCGTGCTTTTTCGCCTTTGCTTTTCCCCGTTTCTCTGTAAAAACCACAATAATAAAGGGTGAGATAAACATTATCTCAGTGAGTCCTATCGAGACCCCTTACTAACTCTAGAGGTTCATTATGCTTTTATTCTTTGAACTCATAGCCCTAATAAGCGACTATGTGGACATATTTTCTTTGAACTCGTAGCCCTAATAAGCGACTACGTGGACATATATACTTCTAACCCGTAGCCCTAATAAGCGACTACGTGTTATATTTCTTTATTACTTGTAGCCCTAATAAGCGAATACAGTTCATGTCTTATTCTTTTCTTATCTTAGCACGTCACGTCGAAATCACTTTCTATTTTCATGATTCTCGGTGAACCCAATCCCGATGACCTTGGAAAGCGGGCTACATGGAAGGGGCCTAGGGTTCGGGCTCATGACTTCCCTGCCCTAGTATGCTAATAATCTGGGGTCGTCACCCTTGATATACATATATTATTATATGTATGCCATTCTTCCTTTCCTCAAGGGAAAGTAACTTGACTTGTTATTACATGAATTGAGAATTTACATGGCTTGTATGGATTTATAATCCCTTATCTTAACATGACTTGTGTACACTCGCGTATACTAATGTTCGGTTTTTCATAGCTTTCATAACTTAAGAAAATTCCATCTGAAGCATACTCAATTTCATGACATTCATGTATTACAATCATTACAAGTGATTGGAAAGAATATTAGAAGAGGTTTGGAATCGAAAGGAGCGGCAAAACGAATTTTTGGCAACCGGGGACAGAAGACCTGGCACGACCCGTGCCAGACCTAGCACGACTCGTGCTGCCTGGAAATGCAATTCCAGTCAACCAGAAAGGTTGCCACGACCCGTGCTAGGGGTAGCACGTGTTGCCAAGTGGCTTCAGTCTCAAGAGGGGGGTGAATTGAGATTTAAAAACTTTTGAAAACCTTTTTCCCCTTTTTCAATGACTTAGATTAATTTTCGCGCAGGTTAAGTGGAAGCGAAGGAATTAGAAAATAAAGCCATAAAGCACAGAGATTTATCCTGGTTCGGTCACCTCCCAGTGACCTACGTCCAGTCCTCACACCCTTGTGAGATTTTCCACTAACACAACAAGGCTTACGGGTGCTTTGGAAACCTACATACCCCACTTCCTAGTCCAAACAGCTACCCTAGGGAGATACCCCACTCCCTAGTACAGATCACAACAAATAAACAATTACAAACTTAAAGACTGAAATACCTCTTACCTAGGCAGTTAATACAACTTGAAGATTCCAACCCTTGCCTAACTCTTGCGAAAGATCAGCTCTGACGGACCAACAGTGCGTGAAGAGCAGAAATAAAAGTATGAAGAGTTCTTCTCAAATGTGATTTTGACTCGTGAAATTGGGTTGTGAGAAATGAAGACTATGAAGCCTCTATTTATAGGCAATGAGAAAAACATTTACGTTGAACTATTTTTGGAAATGAGGGAATCGATTGTTTGCCTGAATTAACTAAAAGAGATAATCGATTATATGCTTTAGGATACTCAGGTGGATAATCGATTTAGTGCCTGAATGCACTAAGGTCAGAATCAATTATGTGCCTATAACCTTCTAAGTGTATAATCGATTATGTATTCAATATGAAACATTATGAATCGATTCTTTCTTTTATGGAAACAATGGGAATCGATTGCATGCTTATATAAATCGATTATATACTTTCTCATTGTGTTGAAAAATCGTTTTGATGTTTAGTTTAAAAGATAGTGAATCGATTTCATGCTTAGTAAAATCGATTATGCTTTTTAACATTTAGTTAGAAATCAATTTTAATGGTTTTTCAAAAATGTTTTTTGTGTTTACGTGTGCATGCATGCATTTTGAAAAACGTGGGACTTTGAGAGATGAGCTGACCCTCGTAAGAGCTTACAATTTTTCCTAAGACACACCCAAACCCTGAGGACTACCCTTATATCTTGAAACTTCAATTCTTGAGCTTGATTGTCTTGGATTGTGACTTTGGATACTTTGTCACTTTCATCAAATTTAGCCATCAATTTTGGCTTTGGTCAACTTTTACTTTTATCACCTTTAGCTTTTGTCTTTTTCATCATCAAAACCTCTTAACCACTTCATCATCAAAACTTAGCCTACAACACAAGATATCTACAGCACGACCCGTGCTGCCTGTAGCAGAGTCACAATTCGCTTATTTTGTTCCGTTTCGCTTTTCCTATCGCGTCCAATCCGTAACCCAATCAAAGTTTCCACCTTCAACAGATAATACCACAGATAATTCCAGTGCAACCAAGTCATTCAACAATCAACATTCATCAATTATTCATGACACGCAAACATAAATACGTATTTTTGAAATTACGGTTTTACATGTACTTTGACGGCACGATGGCAAAATGACTCGATTCAGAAACATGCAAATCTAATTTCATAAACGAAACCCTAAGCGAGTATAGAACTCACCTTGTGTGATGAGAATCACAAACACAACCACAGCAATCAAGAAGAAGTAGACTCAATTCACACCAAAGCTACTCAAAAGCTAGTCAAACTCAGAACCAGCCCCTATGTCCTCTTCCAAACAGTCTTTATTTCGAAATGTAGCTCCTGAATCTTGTTCAACAACACTTACAACTGACATGCAATGCCTTAAACAACTTCTAGAGCACAGTGGGAACCATAAGCAAGCTAGAAAACTCCATTTCTTCCAAAAATAGTGCTTGGTGCGAAAATGGTGTTTTGGAAATTGGGGGGAAGTAGGTGATGAAACTAGTATCAGTAGGTAGAGGAGACTTACTTATTCAACCATCAATTTATCATCAAGGCACAGATACATACATCATTGGCAATTAAATTTACCATGAGATATAATCAATTATGCCTAATTATTCAAATTAGCTAATTAATTATCTTATAACTTTTTTGCTAATTTCAATAAATGAAATTGGCTAAATTGGGTATGTTACAATAAATTAACTTCCCGGGTATTTGTGGTAAAAAAGAGAAATGCAATGGTCCTTTTTAATGCCACGCCTTACTCAAGACTCCTTCAAATCATCTGCATAACGTATATTCTACACTTTATTTTCTTATCTTCTTTAAGTCACATACTTTGTACTTTTTTTTGCAATCCATTGTTGTTTAATTTGGAGGGGATATATGTTCTTTGCCTTAATGGTTGAGGTTCTTCAGACCTTTGTTAAGACTTCTATTTGTATGAAGTGTGAAATCTGCACCTTTTGTGTTGTTACTGATATTTCTTTATACCTCATATTTAGGGCTTTCGTCTCCCGTGCAGAGCACGGGTCACACCGCTAGTTAGATCTAAAAGCTTATGTATTATGTATGTTTGATAGTAACATTTTCTCATTTCTCTTTTTTATCAAAAACAGTATGGGGAATACCGACAGTGTGTCAATTGACACTTGCTTTTGAGTAGGATGTAACTTGTAAGTATATAAAAATGTTTATGTTCTCACGATTTTTTTCCCAATGTGATTCCTTAATTTCTTATGTAAAAAAAAAGGAAATAGACTTCCTAAAGTGTAATGTCTGATCAAATATTAGGAAGTCTGATCAAACATTACACCAACAAGTCTAACTGTAATTAGCGACAGAAGTTTGATCAAATATTAGGAAGTCTCTGATCAAACATTACACCAACGAGCGTTTTATATAAACATTTTGTCAAGAGTGTAATGTCTAATCAAATATTACACCAAGTACAGCAAATAGTCCACTACAAAACCTCATGTGTGCATTGTTAGGCTTGTTAGTGCATTTCAATTAGCAAGTTAGTTTAGCTTTCATAAAAGCTGTTAGACACTAGTGGAAAATTGACTTTAAAAAGCATCATTTAGCATCGGTTGTTTAAACACCCGATGCTAAATGTAGACGCGGTGGCAATTTTACAATTAAATGGAAGATTTCAATTTTCACGCCTACTTTTAGCATCGGGTGTTTAAACACCCGATGCTAAATGTATCTGCGTTAGACATTTAGCATCGAGTGTTTAAAACAACCGATGCTAAATGTCTAACGCACATACATTTAGCATCGGGTGTTTAAACACCCGATGCTAAAGGTCCATTTTATTTTTAGTTTTCCATCACACATCTTTATCTCTCACGATTTCTTCTTCTCTCACTCTCTGAACCTTCTCTATCTCTTCTCTCACTCTCTGAACATCTTCCTCTCTTCCTCTCTTCCTCTCCTCATTCGTTCTCTTCCTCTCTCCTCTGGCTCTCTTCCTCTTTTGCTCTCTTCCTCCCACTCGCTACCTAAAAACCCTCGCACCCTCGCTGAACAGAACGAAAGGTCCTTCTTCGCGAACCCTAAACACTCGGTGCATTCTTTGAAAGGTAGGAGAAGGACGTCGCCCTGAAACTCGTTAGCGCCGGTTGCATTTTCGTCTGTTTGACCCGTTGGTACGCCGTGAATAGATACGGAAGGTTTTTCTGCTGCGATCCTCACCCTCACTCTTCTCACCTTCGATCCTCCTCCCACACTCTCAATCACTGGCCACCGCCTCACCTCTACCCAAACTCACCACCGTCGTGCTCGCCTCCTCCTTCAGCTACGCCCTCGCTCTCCTCAACTACAGCGAAACCCTAACCTCACATTTCCCCAAACCCATCTCCGACCTTCAACCTCAGTCTCACAACCACCGCGTGCCGCCAACTACTTATATATCCAGCCACTGAAAGGTTAATACTCTCTCCACTCGTTTCAGTTCCAGAACTGTTTTCTCTTTCATTTTCACCATTTTCGTCTTTTTAATTTTTCTCTATTCTTGATGTATGAACTAGAGAAGTGGAAGTCTTCAAATCAAAGGGGAAGGAAGAGATTCAGGTTTGTTTAATTTTTATATTAGGTAATACATCTCATTTTCTCACTTATTTAATTTTTTGATTTTGCCGAAACTTTTTTGGTTGATTTTACTGTTAGTTTATGTGATTTTTGGGTTTGAATGCATCAATAACTATTTATTTATGTTAATTTTTTTTATTATTGATGCCCTTTAATCACAAATTCAACAAAGATGAATTTTAAGCTCGCTGCATATGATACTCTAGGGTGTTATTTGTTTTGTTTAAATTAAGTGCAAACTGCATATATTTTTGTTACATTTTATGCTTGACTCCCTCAGCCTGACTTCTGTAACCTGCTGTGTGTTAATGTTGCTCTAATTGTGCAGTTGTATTTGTTTTATCAGGTTCGATGCAATTGTGTCTGCAGATGCTTTGAGAATTTGAAACCTGCTCCTGATATTTTCTTTGCTGCATCCAGAATATTGAGTGTTCCCCCCAGTGAGGTATATGATACTAGCTAGATTGAGCTTGTCATTAGAGGCCTAATTTGTAATTTTTTGGTGGCTGACTTTGTAGAGTGGTGGTGTTTTATTGTTGTTGGTTATTAGTATAACAGAAATATGTAGATAATAATTGACAATCATGGACTTAGAAGGATAGTATTAGATGAGAAGTTTGTTGAATGATTGTTAGTGCTACTATCAGAATGCAGAAAGTTGACTTGAATTTCTTCCATATTAACTTAACACCATTTATGCAATTCTAACTAGCACCATAATGGTTGCATTTCCTTTTAAATGTCAAAAAGTAATCTCCTTGTATGTTTTCCTAGTGTATTGTTATAGAAGATGCGCTAGCTGGAGTGCAAGCTGCCAAAGCTGCACAAATGAGGTAAGCATTGATCTCTATGCTCCTGGTGTTAAAAAAAGAGCAATAATGGCTGCTTTAACTTACCAACGCTGACTAATTTTTAGACTCAAAAGTCGTGTGTTTATGCACTTTCGAAAATAGAAAACAAAATACCGATGTTGTCAATTCATTGTTTGCAGATGCATAGCTGTAAGGACCACTTTATCAGATGAAGCTTTGGAGTCATTCTTGGATCAACAGTAAGCCACTCTTTAGTCCTAAAATCTTGTTAGTCTAATTTGGTGAAATCTTAGTTATAAATATGTATTTCTTGCTTGTTATAGAACTCTGAGGATTGGTCGGTTATACATGCCGTGTTTCCTGAAGAAGAACTCACTGGCCTGATTTCTGAGCAATGGAAAGACATAGGCTGACAAGGGAAGGATCCATCAACAGATTTTAGGTAGATATTATTCTGGTTGATTTCATCCCTATGCCATATGTTGTCATCATTTTAACTTCTTGTCACTAATTATTTCTATTTGTACAAATCATTGGTAGGGGCGGTGGTTACAATTATTTCTCCTTGTCACTAATTACTTCTTGTCACTCTTTTGGGTGTTGTAATCAATACCCCTTTGCATCATGATCTGTTCTTTTGGGGAAAGTGTCATGTGGGGGCCTGAATGTGTAGAAGGTATATGCAATGATTTTAGGTTACTGTGATATATTTTTCTTTGAATCATGATCTGTTCTTAGCCTATCTGATATGACAATATTCTCATGTGTGCAGGAGCCAAAATTTGGCTTAAATGGTATGAATGGTGCAGTGAAGGAAGATGACTCCACTGAAACCACCATTGGCTCCCTAGGGTCTTATAGCATGTAAATTGGTATACAAATATCTCAACTATCATTATCGTCATAGGTTCTTAACTATCATTACATCAATGGTACTTTTCTAACTTCTTCTTCATCTTCAATTAATTTCATTCCTTAAACTCTAGATTTTGATTGGTTCGTGATTTTTTGTTTCTAGGATAAGAATTACCGTGCGCCAATTGATATTTGGAAATCGCGTTATTCTAAGTATTACTATGGATGCAGTGACAGAGGCCACAATTTTGCTCGTGAGTTTCTATTACTCTCACTCACTATTCACAGGCATTTTATGCATGGTTGGCATTGTGCTCATATTAGAGATATTTAATTCTCCCACATTAATTGTGAAACTGTACTGAGAAAATCTGGGTTAGGTTATAGGATATTTTGATTTCTTTGTGCACAAATTATATCCTTATGATTGGGATGACAAGTATACTAACTTTGCCATTTCTCACTTTGTTTCTTATTTTCGTTACCGGATAATATGTAGCTGCTGTGCGTGAGCAGATGTCAAATGGATATTTGCTTATTGCAACTAGTGGAGGATTGAATCAACAAAGAACTGGGGTAAGTAGGACATGATCTGCCATCTTAGTTGCTCCCTCCCATACATATTAAAAGGAAAGGATAAGAGTTTTATTTTATGCTATAGTCTCGTATATAATCAACTCTGATTCAGTTGTTTATGTGAATATGGGGCTTGCCAAGGTTCTCTTGCCTAGTCTTGCAGATAATTTAAGTTTTTTAAAACAAAAATGAATAAGTTCTTTTGGTGGAAAAGACATTTATGTTCCTTCATCCAAATAACAGATGTTGTTGTCGTTGCACGAATTCTTAATGCTACGTTAGTTGTACCTGAGTTAGATCATCATTCTTTTTGGAAAGATGATAGGTAACCTGCAGATTCTATCATGCATTTCATATAATAATCAATTTTAATAGTTCATTTAACGAAAGACACTTTTGTTTGAATACAGTGACTTTACAGTTTTCTGAAAATTGAAAGTCACCATGATTCACAATTGTGTGACCAAATTCAAAATGTTGTATAAGAAATATTTGTTTACTTCTACTTTGGGCTGTTAATTACTGAGTTGTTTTCATGATTTTAGACAATAAGCTACATGGCTGAGCATGTTGTTGGGCATGGATATTTTGATATGAGTGTGCCTGCTGAGATGTTGGTGAAGCTGATTCTGCCTCATGCAAGAAAGCAGTGTATCTATTTAATTTCTGCCTATAAAAGTGTAGTTCACATTATGTACTTTCTGCCTATAAAAGTGTATCTATTTAATTTTAAGTGGTTAATTAATAGGTTATTTTTTTTCTGTTGAACCAGTAGGAAATGCTTCAGGTTGATATGAGAAATGTTAACTTTAAAGTAAATGTTACTAGACACTTACTTTATAGGCAGAATCTTTTTACTAGTTTCTTTTGAAGGAAATACTAATAATATGAGAAATGTTACTGCTAGTTTCTTTTTTCTGTTGAACCAGTAGGAAATGTTACTAGTTTCAAAATGATAACATTTAATATGAGAAATGTTAACTTTAAAGTCTTAATTAGCAAACACACACATATCAAAATGATAAAGAAAATATAAAAAGAAACTAGACATTTAGCATCGTTTGTTTCAAACAAGCGATGCTAAATGTCTTTTTTTTTATCAAGAAAATGACATTTAGCATCGGTTGTTTCAAACAACCGATGCTAAATGTATCAATAAATGACATTTAGCATCGGTTGTTTGAAACAACCGATGCTAAATGTCATTTTTTTTTATCAAAAAAGACTTTTAGCATCGGTTATTTGGAACAACCGATGCTAAATGTCATTTTCAGACAGCAAAAACAGTGATGAAATGGACATTTAGCATCGGTTATCTGAACACCCGACGCTAAATGTGACATTTAGCGTCGGTTAAATAACCGATGCTAAATGTATGACATTTAGCATCGGGAGATTTAGCGTCGGGCGATAACCGACGCTAAATGTCCAATTTAACCGACGCTAAATGTCTTTTTTCCACTAGTGAGAGTAGCTTCTATTGTAACTGCTTAAGGCAGTTTTCTCTATTGTAACTAAGTGACTCTATAAGAGCCCAAGTCAGTGAATCAATAATACACAGCCGTTTTCACCTTCATCATAACAGATTGGCATCTTTTTCGGGCCAGATATAGCAAAACAAGAATCGCAAGAATCACAATTTCTTTGAAGTTTCAACAATGGCGAATGCAAATGGAAATGGAAATGATGGCACGTTCGTACAACCTTCCATACCTCAACTCAATGGTCGCTATGACTGTTAGAGCATGCTGATGGAAAATTCCCGAGATCAAAGCAATACTGGTACTTGATTGAGACGGGGTTTGCAGAACCAGTGGAGAGAGTGGTGTTAACACTACAAAAAAAATAGGTATCGACATAATCTGAATCAACATAAAATCCGAACATAATCCGAATCAACATAAACTAATACAAAAAGTCCTAATAGGTATCGACATCATCAGGGTCTGTCTCAGACTCAGTCGATGACCCAGACCCAGCTGATCGCATACTCCTATAAAACCTTAACTGCTTCTCCTGCTGACGGGTCACCCTCGTGAAGTCTTCATGCATACTCCGGATAGTCTGCTGCTGACTCCTAATAGTCTGGTCCTGAGTCTACAACTGCTGCTTGAGCTCTACCACCTCAGCTGAAGGAGGAGGAGGTCGACTGCTAGAAACTCTGTTGGTGTCGAAGTGATCGACCCCAAACTTCATAAATGGAGCCAAGGGCCCCAAACCATACATGCGGCCATTATTCTTCCCACCTACCACCTTCTCCCAGTTGCGATTCGCTAGAGTTATCAACTCAGGGGAAACTGAATCAAGTGAGTCGGGATTCCATCTCCCCCGAGTCTCATGAGTCATCATATCAGTATGTTCCTCCTGTTTTGCATAACCATAAAACATAGCTTAACTAGTGCTCCATTTTAACAAAACAACACTATATATAATACAAATCAAGCTGTATGTTTATCTGAGTCTTCCTTGAGAACTCATCAACATAATCCTTTGTACCTTTCCTCACATGTGTGGCCCTGTGAAGCTCAGGAATAGTGAGAGAGCGTCCAACCTTCTTCATCTGTAAAAATGAAACGCGCATTTTCAACGATTGCTAATCTAAAAAAATAACACAGATTTTTAAAATAATTTACCAATTTGACAGCATGTTGAGCCTGGTTGATGGAGCGGCAACAGTTAAGCGAGCCACCCTTTTCTGAATTTCGATCCTTCTTGGCTTTTTCAGTGTTGCTTTTGTATTTTTCTGAAGCCCAATGATCCTTGAATTAATTGATGCCAAAAAAGCTCACCTATATACTTCGGCCTTTCATCTTTATACGGCAATTTATAGAGCACATCCTTCTGTGACCCCTTTTACATATACCCTCGCTATTAATTGTTTGTTTTACCTCACTCCATGATTGGGTGTCAAATTTGTAACCTTTAACGAGGTACGCGTGTCACTCATCAACAAAACGAAAAGGACCATCGGCTAAGTTCCTCAAGTGTTGGTTTAGGAAAGTTGGTTCCGCTTCATAAACTTAAGTAATCACATATGAAAAAAACAAGTCATGTCTCATATTTACTTTAAACGTTTGACATTAAAACATTAATTTTATTTACTTACTCTAGCCTTAAACCAGGATGGAAAACTTTCATCATGATCGTCATACTGAGGCTCATCAAATGACACATTCACCCTGAGAGCATCACAAATCATGCTTTCCATCGACTCACATTGTTCATTAGATGGAAAACCAACACCAGAACTGTTTGAAACCCCTACGTCAAAATTTGGAAGTCATTCTCCATGGTCTACCCAAATTCAATAATTAGGCCTAAACCCGAAACGATACAAGTGAAGTCTGATTTCATCACTGGTCCTAATAGGTACATCGTCGCAATTAATGCATGGACATCTAATCCCCCCTTCATTTTGAGCCAATTCATGTTGACACGCTACCATAATAAACTCTTCAACTCCATCTACAAAAGATTGCTTCAAACCCGCTCTTCTTGGATATAACCGATCATTCACCCAGTAACCTATCAAGTTAGTGGCATCAATATGATCTCAGTGGAGATGATTTCGAACCGAATATGGAGGTCAAGGACAGCACAAAACTCTTTCCAATCCAAGCAATGAAGGAAGTTATTTCTAACTTCCAACCCTACTGTTGTTAGTATCGTCTCGCAATTATCTCAATGTCTCGCAATTATCTCAATGGAGATAATTTCGAGCAAAATATGGGGACGGGGGACAACACCTCACCCTTTTTCATCAACAACACACAATAACAACATCAAATATAGTCATCTAATCCCAGGGTTCATCAAAACATTAAAATAGTCATTTCTAATATAATAGCAATCAATTTCAATCCTACCCCATTTCAATTTCAAGCAAAAAACATAAATCAATTCACTATTAATTTCAACTTCAATTTCAATTTCAATAAACAACTTCAATTTCTATCCTACACTATTTCAATTTCAAGCAAAAAAACATAAATCAATTCACTATTAATTTCAACTTCAATTTCAATAAACAACTTCAATTTCAACTTTAGTTTCTATCCTACACCATTTCTACAAATCCTAATCTTATTTTGTTCTTCTAAATATCTAAACATTTGTTCTCCTAACCACCTAATCTGAACACTGCACTAAAATGTCAATAAAAGCAAAAAAAAAACATAGCACTTACTTGAGAAGAAGACGGGAGCAGCAACAATGGTGGTGTGACGGTAGAAGAGAGAAGAAGAGATGAGCTCTGGTTGTGGTTGCTCAGTGGTGGTGAAGAGGGAGAGCTCCGATGACAGAGAGAGAGGTTGTGGTTGTGGTTGAGGAGAGAGAGGGTGACGGTGAGAGAGAGAGAGATGGTTCGTGAGAGAGAGATATGGTTCGTGTGAGAGAGAGAGATAGAAGGGGGAATATGGTGGTGGTGGTGAAATAGGAGAGATGGTTTGTGAGAGAGATGTTTTGTGTAGAGAGAGAGAGAGAAGAGTGGAGAAATGAAAGAAGACATTCGGTTCTGGGTTGTTTAAGTGAGATTAGCGACTGACAATTCGTTGCTATGATTTCGATAAAACAAGGCACATGGCGACAGAAATAGCGACTGAAAATCCGTTGCTAATGGCATCGCAAAACGTGCTGTTTTTTCAAATTTTGCGCCCCATTTACAACTGAACAGTCCATCGCCGAGGTGGAAAAAATCCGTCGCTAATAACATCATAAAACGTGCCGCTCCTTTCAAATTATGCGCCCCATTTGCGACTGAATTGTCTATTGCTAAGGTGCCAAATTCCGTCGCTATATACAGTCTGAACGACGGGCAGTAGTACCTCGCTAGATTCGTCATTGATAATAGTTTTTAGCGTCTGATTAAGGTCTGTCGCTATGATTGTGTCGCTACTAAGACGTTTTTCGGTAGTGTAACCAAAGCGCAACAGAAGAAGCTTGATGAATCAAAGCTCAATCACTGGTTTTTTTTCACACTTCCCTCACTACTCACTAAACACCCCCATATTATAAGAAAAATACTAAAATATCCCGAACATCCAAAAACACTCCCTCACACTCCTTCATCTTTCTTCTTCCCCACCCTCCTCCTCATTCCCCATCCCAAACCCCATACTTCCCACCTCCCATCTCAAACCCCTTGTAACGACCGAAAAATCCAGGAAAGGATTCCTCGAAGGTTCAAAAATGAAGCCGCCACCAAAGTTTAATTATAAGGGAAAACATTGGTAAATCCCTGTTGGATGGATAAGGGTCATTGAGACCAGATTTAGGTTCGGGAGTCGGTTATGCGTGGGAAATGTATTAGCACCCCACGACATCCTTCCTAAGGAAGGTTACATTCTAATTAGTTGTGTAAAAGAATGTTAATTTGAAATTTGTTTATTTTACCCTTTTTATTTTGAATTATGAATTAAAAAATAAAGAGATTTTATATTTTTGAATTAAAGAAAAGAATTATTTGAAAAGGACTAAAAAGGTTTTTTTTATTTTTGCACTTGACAGAGGTGGGCCCATCCTCTGCTCCTACGTATCTCCGAATAGATAATCAAAGTTTGTTGGTTGGTGTTTTTTAATATAGGGGTTTTAGGACTGTGTGATCTGAGTTAATGGACCATTGTTGGTCTGAAGGAGCGCTACGTCTCTGAAGGACCATTGGGGGTCTGAAGGACCATTGGGGGTCTGAAGGACCACAGTTCATTTGTCCTAAAACGATGACTAATTCGGCCGTATGGCCGACTTAATCCCCTATTTTTGAAAATAAGATTTTTGATTTTGAAATGAAAGAGATGTGTAGCGACCGAAAAATCTGAAGAAGGGGTTTTTTCGTCATTTTCAAAATGAAGCCGCCATCAATATTTATTAAACAGGAAAACATTGAAAAAACCTTTATTTTTGGGTTCGGGGGTCGATTATGCGTGGGGAAGGTATTAGCACCCCACAACATCCTTTCAAAAGAAAAGTTACCATTTAATTTAATGTGTAGAGAATAAGTTAATTAAAAGAAAAATACTTTAATTTACCCTTTTTATTATTTGTAAAATTGAGAGATGAAGACTTGATAAAAATTTTAGTTTTTCGTGCTTGACAGGAGTGGGCCCCTGCTCCTACGTATCTCTAGATGTGATGGAGAAATCAAAGCTACGTAGTTCTGGGATAAAGAAAGGTTTGTGTGTTTGGTGTTTTTTAATTATTTTTGAAATTGGGAGAGGTATTCGTCACTCATAGCTCGTTTGAAAACTAAAGCTGTTATTAACGGTCAAACAAGCTAAGCTCAGAGTGACCATTAGTAACAAACCATTTTTTGTGGATAACGTTTATCGGTTATTTGGGAAAAAATTAGGTTTGTGGAAGAGAGTATTTATTTATGGAAAAGAATTTTTTTTTAAAGAAGAGAGACATGGGGTGCAGTAGTAAAATGGGGGGTGATTAGCAGAAAAGGGTTGTATTTTAAAACTGGGAGCGTAAATATTAAACAACCCAGTTCCACGTGTTTTGCAAACTCGGCTTAAGTGAGGGGTTGGATTAATAAAATGAGTGGTGTATTTATAAAAAGAGGTTGTATCATAAAAAAAGGTGCGTTGAGAAGCAGGGGTTGTATAATTTGAAAAAAGGGGGTGGGATTAGCATAAGCAACCCAGTTCAGTATCAAGCTGGCCGACCCACGAAATGTAGGCTTTCCAAGGGGCGTGACCATTAAAATGGGGGGGTGTGAGTTGTAATCTGAATAAAATACATAAAAAACCTACTATATAAGCGAATAATAAAATGGAACCCTAATTCAAATACCCTCACCCTCTCAGCGTCGTGTTCTCTCATCCCTAACCCTAGTTTCTGTTTCTCTTTCTCTCAACGCTGTTTCTCTCTCTCTCTCTCCCTCAACCGTGACTTCGCCTTCCTCTTCTCCTCCACCGCGTCTCACTCTACTCTCTTGACCCTGATTTCTCTTCTCATGGCGCCGTTTGAACACTCATCTTCCCCTCCTCTAGCTTCGTTTTCTCCTCCCTCACCGAACCACACCGAACTCCAACATCGTTCTCCCCTTCCTCCCTCTCCTCCTCACAACCGATCTACAAAAACCCTTATCCCGATCTCCAATTTTTTAACCTCACCTCTGTTTTTAGTAGAGAGAGTGAGATGTCCAAAGAAAGAGAAAGTGAGAGAAAGGGAGATTTCTGGGTTGGGAAGGAAGAAGACGAAGGACGGTGGAAGAGGGTGGTGGTTGGACGAAGGATGTTGGTCGTTTATGGTTTGGTTCGTGGCTTTGGGGTTACACGGTGGTGATTGATGGTGCGACGGCGACGAGGTGAAACGCGGAGGTGGGGGGAGGAAAACTACGTTTCTGCTATCTTGGGACAAACGGCCACCGCCTACGGTGGCCGGAATTAATGGTATGATTCTGTCCCTTTTTTATTTCGTTTTTTTTCATTCATACTCCCACTCTGATGTTCCTCTTGTTGTTGTTTTTTTTGCCTTTTTTGATTTCTGACCCCCTTCTATTCCATTTCTAAAAAACTAAGTTTATGTGTGATTTATGTTAACTGTTTTTTGATCCACTGGTTTTGATTTTTCTGCTTTTTGAGAACCCAAACAGAATAGTTAAGCTAATGATATACTAGGTTAACATGTTTCAAAAAAAGACTCATCGGACCTAAACATAAAAACATGCGAACTAAAAAAAAGGGCCAACCTAATTTCCAGGCTCTGAAAATTTCCCTTTTGCTTGCTGTTACTGCTTCTGAAGACTCACCGTCACTGTTGTCTTTGTTTCAGAATCTTTGTTGTTTCGTGATTAGGAATATAGCGTGAAAAACCCTATTCTTTTTCTCTGATTTTCGTATATGTGTGTGTGTATTTCTCAGTGTATTTTGGTGTCAATTTTTGTTGATTGTGTGCTGCCCCTTTTCATATTTCCTTCACTGTCACCCCCTAATTGTGCTACTGTTTTGGGTATTTATAGGTGGATGGATGAGGTGCTGAGGACAGTCAGCAATTAGGGCAAAAAATGGCATCAAAAGGACAGCATCTTTGAGGGGAATAAAAAAGGACAAGAGCTGGCACCAAGGACAGTCAAAGGAAGGACAATGGCAAGAAAAAGGGAATCAAAAGGACAACCAAGCATCTAGGGCAAGCAGCCAGCTGCTACGCCCTTCTCTTCTCTTTTTTGATTTTGTGTTTTTTTTTTGATTTTTTGTATTTTTTGATTTTTTTGTATTATTTTTGTACTTTTTTGCTATTTGTTTTTTTTGGCTCATATTTGTAAAGAAAGACTATGTTATATGACAAGAAAAAAAACTTTGACTATTAGGTTCCTTTATTTATTTATTTTTGCACCAATAACAATAGCCTAAATAATAACAATAGCGAAATAAAATAAAACGAGCATCAAACAAATCGTTGCACGAGAGTGTCAGAGACACGCGTGTCTAAAGCGATACGTGACGCAACGAGAATATGAACTTTTTTTGTATTTTAATTGATCGGACAAAATTAGGGTATGACACCCCTCCAAACCCTCTTCTCCCCACCCACCTTATTCTCCTACTACTCATCAACACAACATTTTCCATGCTCTTAAGATATCTATTCTACCCAATATCATCCATTTTTCAACGAGAACATTGTGTTCTCATCCTTTTCTTTGCAATTTAGCTTGGTTCGGTACTTTAGTACCGAACCTGTTCGGAACCTTACTATCGTACCTTTTAAATTTGTGTTTAGGGGCGTGCTTTCCAAATTATAAGCCACGGTAACTTAGTAGCAAACAGATTCGTACTAAGGTACTGGACTTGTATTTTAAAATGCTGAATACAAGTTTGGTATCAAAGTACCAAACCAATTCGGAACTTGTGTACCTACATTAGATTGTGCAGAAACATGTTTTAATTGTTTTTTTTTTGTTTTAAACAGGTTTAGTGGTAGAGATGGAGGAAAATTGTCCAGGTTCACCAACAGATAGTGTGCCAGGCGACACATTGGTTGTGGACTATACTAGTTAGTTCACAACTCAACAGGTACAAATAATTATTTTATTTTTTGTTTTGGTTTCATTTAATTATTAGTAACTAACTGACTGCTTTTATTTAGGTATTTCGTACTCGTAGCGAGCTATTGGCATGGGTACGCATTGTTGAAACGCACATGCACTTGGTGATTATCATATCTAGGTCCGACAACAAACAGAAGACAAGGAAAGTATAATGCAAGTTGAAGTGTGAAAAAGGCGGATTCTACAAGTACGCTAGATTGAATCCTTCTGACAGTAGAAAATGCCACTGCAAATTTAGATTGAAAAGGACACTTTATCAATAGGCTTGAAGGATTGAAATTTAGGGTTATGTGTGAAACTCACAACCACCAATTAAATAGGCACGATGAATGTCATCGTTCACTTCTAGATTAACAACAGAAGAGAGGGAAATATTGGTTAGTATGACCAAGAATCTTATCAAGCCTAATCGCATCTTGGGTTCAAGCAAAATTAAGAACCGTGATAGCAACACTACTATCAAACAAATCTACAATGTACTTTCAAGGATTCGGTCTAGTCTACCTCTAGGACGAAGGTCCAACATTTGATGAATCTTTTGGACGAGCTTAGGCGGGACACATACTACTATACTAATCTGTTTGGTGGATTTGAGAAATACAACAAGATGTTGAAATCGTTGATTGGGAGACAAAGGGATATTAAGGATAACTAGATGAGTATCCCAGATGGAGGGTACCTGATCGCTAGCAGATACAATGCCGTTCTTGTATGTTGGTCTATAAATGGGTCTTACACAATTTTCTCCTTTCAAAGTGCACCATCCAAACGTGCTCGTTTGCTCAATATCTGCTGTATACATTGATGGATCACTTTGTATAGGAATGCATAACACAAATAATAATTCATTTCAATATTGTGAAAGGTTAGTTAAGATAATAATTTTGTTGCCTTTGTAGGTATTTATGAAGGATGACGATCCACTACCCCTGTCCGATGCGATATGGCATATTAACAGAGAGGAGATAGCACGCGAATGGGACAAGCCATATGTTGGTTGCATGCAACGATGGAGGTTGTTGGCTGCAGATAGACAAACGACTGATTATGTAGACTTGACTAAAAATTCAGAGGATTAATGTTTAGTAGAATATTTAGTTGGTACTTTGGTACCGTAGTTGAATATATAAACAAACGACACATTTGGCACGTCATTAATGTTAGTTGAATATTTACCACGCTTTTAATGTTACTTGAATATTTTGTTTGGTATTTTACAAGATAATATTGTTAATTTAATATTTAAAAAAACCACTGTATCAATAGAAAATTGGAATCTATAGTATCAGTTAGGTATGGTATCTTAGTACCAGACCTTCGATACTTTGGTTATGCACCTATGGAGACAAGTAAGCAAAACACCTAGTACCTTAGTACCGAACCGCTTCGGTACTTTGGTACCGTATAGTATATTTGTATATTTAGGGGTGTTCAAAACCGAACCAAACCAATAGAAAACTGCAAATCGAACCAAACCAAACCGAAAACCGCAAAAAATCGCTTTTTATTAGTTCTGTTCGTTTTTTATTAGTGATCTGCGCGGTTCGGTTCGATTCACGGTTTTTATTACAGAAACCGAACCAAACCAAACCAAACCGCAGTATATGTAGAAAATAAGTTCATCATGAACTTAAAATGACATGACATTTTCAGCACACCGTGCAAGAGAGTACTATATAGTATAAATTTCTTCATACTAAATAGGATAACAATTTTTGGATCATTTCATACAGTGATTTTATACAACTGTACATAATACATGTGAATTCAAGATAAGTGCATAAGCTTGGGCCATACAAAGACCAGGTTAAACAAATGAAACAAACCCATCTTTCCATCAAAGGCATGCACAGAGCCACACACATCCCTCCCCTTAAGGATCTCTGTTCCACTCACTGCCAAGCCAAAGGCTTTCCATCCCTCCCACCTTACTTCGATGCAGCTTTACACCGGGATCCATAGTTGGCTCTCTCTTCTCACAAACACCTCTTCATCTGCATATTATATTTTCCATTCCAAATAAGAGTCATCAATGTTTCCTAACATTTATTAATTTATTTGGTCATGCTTCCTCTGCCACATTGGGTAGGTCAATCTACAACCTTTTAAATTGTGTTTTGTCTCGTCAAAAACCGAATCAAACGAACCAATCCAAACCGCATTGGTTTGGTTATTTTTTGGAAGCCAATCGAACCAAACCAAACCGCATATATTTTTATCTTGCAGTTCGGTTCACTTTTTTGCTCAAAACTGAACCAACCCGCACCGCGAACACCCCTATAAGGTATGGCCATTACTTTCCCCACACCCCCTTCTACTCTTTCACACCCCCTAACTTCTAAAAACCCTAAAATACCCTCAACTTAAAAAAAAACACACACACACACTCACACCCTCACACCCCTCACTCCTCTCACTTTCCCTTTCACTCTCCCTCTCATTCGAACCCTATCTTTCACTCTCCTTCTCACTCAACTTCTCACAACTCACTCAATCTCACCCAATCTCCCACTCAATCTCACCCAATCTCCCACTCAATCTTCTCCACAAACACCCTCAAGACCACCTGGGTTTTGTTCGCCTCCTCTCACTCTCTCTAATCGTTCCATTTTCATTCAGGTAACCCTCTCTCCCTTCTGTACATTTGGGTTTTTTTTCTGTGCATCTGCTGTGTTCGCACGACCTCATGCGAACACGTGAAAACGAAGGTGTTCGAATGAGGCCATGCGAACACCTGTTCGAATGGGGTTGTTCGAACAGGTGCGAATGATTCTGTTCGAACAGGTGCGAATGATGCTGTTCGAACAGGTGTGACAGTATTGTTTCTGTTATTTTGCTGGTTATGTTGCTTAATTGGTTCAATGGTTGTTGTTTCAGATATGGTGAGGCATCGTGGCGGTAGTTCGCAACAGCCGGAGCGTAGGCCACCCCCGACGGCTTCCGAACGCAAACAGAGGCAAGATGGAGCTGAACCTTCCCGGAGGGGTAGGCGTAGGGACAGATTAGACGTCCCTCCTCCCCCACCGGAGGTTGATGATATTGGCCGGGATATTGGGTGGTGCACCCAGAATATGTTGAGAGTATGCCACGGGCGAAGAAATGGCTGTGTAGGGATGGCCCCGGGGCCATCAAGTCACACACCATCAGACTGTGCCTTGACCGGCTACACCGTGAGGAGGTCACCTGGGACCCCTACACAGGCCATAGGCAGGAGAGACCCTTTGAGGAGCTGGCCAGGTTCAGAGGGTTCATCCGGAGTGCTGGCTGTATGGTGAGCCATTTGCCGGATAGAGTGCTCAGACAGTTTGGCCAGGTACAGCACATCCCGGAGGAGCCCAGACCTGCAAATCGGGCCGTCTGTACTGTCACGGAGTGTGATGAGAGGTGGACACAGTTCCAGGACCACTTGGTGGCGCGGGGGCCTCCCTGTGTGCCGTACTCCTCAAACACGGTGCCGGGCTACTTTCCATGGTTTTCTAGGGTCTCACATCCCTTTGCCTTCCCTGAAAATTATGTAGAGCTTGTGGATGAGCCAGATGTCAGTGTGGTACGTGTTTTTTATGTTAATTACAGTAATAAGTTTCTTCTACTTATTTAAATCTACTTATTTAAATAATGTTATGTTATTTGTTTGACAGATGCTGCCAGAGCTCCTGGATATGGTGGATGAGATGGATGGGACCATCAATGATAATGTCCCAGAGCCAACCAGGAGCGTCTTTCAGCGCATCAAGAGGTTGCTCAACCCCTTCCGTAGGTTTAGGAGGAGGATCGTCAATGTGTATCAGAGGAGGGGGCGCAACACCCAGTAGGATGATGTCTTAGGGGGGGATATTTGTTTGGAACTTTTGTATAATTTAACTACTTTTTATATTATTAAGTATTTTTCTGATGTCATCTACTTAATTTGGCGCAAATTTATTGCCTTTTTATTACAAACCATAACCATACATGAACACCTGTTCGCATGACCCCATTCGAACACCTGTTCACATGACCACATTCGAACCTGTTCGCATGACCCCATTCGAACAGGTGAAAAGCACCCAAGAGGGTGTGTCCCCATATTTAACACACGCGAATGGCCTCGTGCGAACCTGTTCGAAGGCCCGTGTTCGAACAGGTGAAAATTCGTGAAAAAAAAGAGGTTTGGCCTGGCCTTTTGGTCATTTCACACCCTTATGGGGTGTGTTTTGAGTAGGAGGGGGTGTGGGAAAAGCAAACGCCTAAGGTATACTCGGTATCAAAGACTAGACCAGTTGGTCCAAAACACAGTTCGGGATGGGTTTGAGAGCGTCTAAGTGTGAAGGGTAATTTTGAGATTTTAAAAAAATAGGGGGGGTGTTTGTGAGTAAGAGGTGGTGTTTGAAAAAAAAATTGCAATAGTCTTCGGCTCAAGGAATTCGTTATTGGACCGTCAAACGATACCGGACAGGCACAGGCCTACTGTCGAGATCCAATGGAAACTATACGACATCGTTTTACAAGGGAAACAGAAATTGAAAACAATACAGATGACAAGAGAAATCAGTCAGAAATCTAAAACCTAAAACCCTGCAAAGTGCGGAAGCATAGTTCAGGAACACTAATTTGAAGTTGAAAGGAGAATACTAACAGTACCAAATCCTCATTCCGATCATCAGAGATGGCTACTGTTGATAGCAGAAAGAAATCAGTGGTTTTGGCTCTCTGCAAACACCTTTCATTGGATCCTGTAAGTGCATGCCATGCCCCATTATTTTCTTTCCAATTTGCCATACATTATACATATTTTGGTTGCATTTCATGTAACTGCTAATGTGCACTATCATAGGTTTTTATCGTTTGTGAGGCCCGATTTTGCTGCTTAGTTATAAACTTGAGTCATGGCATGATTTCAAAGAGCATCAAGAAGTACAGTGTTTTAGTTATAGAAATGCCCATCTAAAAATCTAGATAGATAATCTGTTAGCTGGGTTCTCCACTTCAATGTTAGAAATATGCTTCATGCTAATTCCCTGACTCCATATTTTCCTTGCAGAGTGCTGTTCCAGCTGATAGTTTAGACAGTGATATTAAGACTCTTTACTTAAACATCGCAGCCGCGTCTGGACACGGGGTTAATCAATCTGATGAGGTAACTTACTTTAATCCTATTTGCTATAACCATTATATGTACTGGCTAGTTGCTAGATCATTGATATCAATTGGGTTACATTCTTCTGATTCCTTGCTCATTCCTTCTTACCCATTTTGCTTCTTCTTCTTTCTTTGGTTCATCTAAAATTGATTATGGACTTTGAGCATTCATACCAATTACTAACTTTGGAATCTAAATTTAGTGTTTCATACCAAAAGTGCAAAATTGATGTTTTGCAGAACTTATTTGTTTTGCACTTTTTCTGTTAATAATTTTGAGTTATATCTTTGTCGTATTTAGGTGTTGAAGTGGGTAGCATTTGCAGAAGCCTTCCTCGTGGCCACTGACACATGCTTTGAGAATCTCAAGAGATTAAATGATGAACTTTCCGATAAGTCTGTGCTCCTAGGCAACGGATTGAAACCCTCTGAGGCTGATGTTTTAGTGTTTTCAGTGATTCATTCATCCCTGGTACGCACATTTCATATTCATCGTACTTACTATGCTATTAGAAGAGAGAATTACTTCCCATTCCCCCCTTAACTAAATTTGGCGATCAGACACGAGTTTCTTTTGTCTTTAATGGCTCTCTCTTCTTTTTGTTGGTAAATGTGCATCTAACATATATCAAACCAGTATGAATTTTGAGTTGTGTTGAGGATATATCTTCCCATTGTGTTAGATTAATTAACGTTATCTTAATATTTCTTTCACTAAAGAGAAGGTGCTGATATAATTTTAATAGCCGAACAAACAAATTTTAATTTGTTAAATAAAAAAATATATTAAACTTTCAAGTTTTAACAGGATGTCTTTGGTTGCTTATTGTCAGATCAGCCTTTCAGATTCAAACAAGAAAAATCTTCCGCATGTGTTGAGATGGGTGGACTACATCCAGGTAATGCCACACCTTAAGCTAGCCTATGCTCAAATGCTCATATCTCTTTACATTCAAGAGATTACATTGCATTGTCACCGAGTCCCGTGATAGTTCTGGTAATTTGGTGCTATGTCCATCTCCATTGTAAATTTTAGTCATCTTGAGAATCAGTATGAGATAAGAAAATCTGATCTTTGAGTGCCCCCTTTGTGTTTTTACTGAGGAGACACCCCTCAACTGTACAAACTGAAATGTTTGCATTTCCATACTTATAGTCATGTAGGACCTCAAGGCTTCAGTTCTTGATGGTTGAGATTCTTACTTCAAGTCTAAGTTCATTTCTTAAAAAAACATCTACGCTGTGAGTGCATTGTCAAGTTGAAATATTCAAAAAATCCTTAAACATCTATTTGACTTTTGATAATATCCTTCGCGTTTGTGCACATCTCTAGCTATGTTGTGCTTACATTAACAAATACATTTATTCCAGTTTTGCTCTCACCATTGTAGCAAAAAATTTCATTAATTGTTCTTGCTATGTTTTTCTTTCATCAGTACAAACAGGAACTTGTCGGCTTATTTGACAAAATATTGTTGCAGAAGCCTGAATTTGAGCCTCCGGTGAGAAGTCATTCTCTTATTACTTCTTAGAGTTTTCTCGGCTGACTTAACAAAATGCAATAATGCATCACAAATGGAAATAGTCTAAATTTTATGCTTGAATGTATGTACATTACCTTTTCATTTATTTGTTGTTTTAGATTCCTACTACTCCTTAAAGAACTCAATATCTGATATCCAAAACAAAAAATAGGTTAAATTATGCTTTATTTTCTGAAAATATTCCTTGAATAATATTTATTACTAATTCGGTCCAATTCTTAAAAATTTTCATGGTGATGACATGGCCCAACAATTTGCTGATAGGGCAGCCAATCTTCACGTGCTATTTTACTTAGTTTTGGGTTATTTCTGTCTTAATTGGTATAAAATTTGTTGAAAGACCAGTTGAATCCAGTTTTTCATGGCCTAGGAAAATTCATGTAATTTTTATTTTTTAGGTGCTTACAACGTAATTTAACCTGAAAAATGCAGTTATATTACTTAAAATATGGAAACTAAGGAGTGCTAGTATTAAGTTTTAGATTTGTAAGTAATATTTTAATATTTTGATTTAGGTACAACCGTATGGTATTTTTTAATAGCTTTTTAAAAATAGTTTTCTGCTTTTAAAAAATTAAGAACAAATTTTGAAGCAGAAATCTGTTTTTAAAAAGTATAGTCAGGGCGGGTCCTTACTCTTTCTTTTGGTTCTCAAATGCTATTGTACCAGTAAAATGTGATTCATGTGAAACAGTGTAACCAGAAGATATTGGATGTTCACTCCAATTTAATTGTCTATGTTTTATTGGAGAATTAAAGTATAGCTTTAAGGATTGCAAATGCCATTTCCCTACCCATCCCCCACCCCGACTGTTTGTACTATGGACCACAAAAAATTGTAAGTGCCAATAATGATTCCATCCCCATCAACATGTAATTCGAAGTACTATTATGCACTCCACCCTAGGACATCCATATGCCATACGGAGACTTGTCAAGTTAATAGGTGCTGAGTTTTTTGTTCTTTTTTTGCAGGTAACAAAATCTGTTGGAGGTGTGGAATCTGATTTAAAATCAAATAAGACTGAACAAAGCATAAAGAATATAAACAAGTCAGAAGCAGCCATAAGCAAGGATAAAAGCAAAGCTGAGGTAAAACAATATATTTATTTTGGGGTGATTGTTACAAGTGCCAATTTCGCGTACTTCTTGTACTCTGTTAATTGCATCTTATTACAGTTGCTTCACTAAGGGTTTCATTTATTTTGTAACATTAAGGGAAAAGCAACAGGAGGAGACAAAGAACCTACTAAAGCTAAGGCAACAGGAGACAGAGAACCTACTAAAGCCAAGGCAAAACCTGCCGACAAAGAAGTTACTGAGAAAGACAATGAAGTTAGTGTCAGTTTGCTTAATATTCAAGTTGGAGTAATCCGCAAAGCATGGAAGCATCCATCTGCGGATAGGTACTTTGGCAAACTTACCAAGAAAACCTTTTATAATTGAAGAGAATGTTAAATTTACAGCAAAGAGTTGATGCTTCTGTACTTTGATAAGTTTGACACCTGATTAGGAAAATATTGATATCAATGGACCTAAATGATGCAGTTTGTTAGTGGAGGAGATAGATGTTGGTGAAGCCAAATTGCGACAGGTTGTCAGTGGTTTGGCAAAGTACTTAAGTCCTGATGATTTGACGGTAATGTAGTTACCTAACTAAGTGTGATAATTGGTTGTATTCATTTTGAATTCTTAATTAGCTCCCTTATGGTCTTGCTGCTTGATTTCACTGCACAGAACCGTCGCGTTGCACTTATTACAAATGTCAAACCTGGAAAACTACGGGATGTGGTGTCTGAAGGACTGGTATATATTTTATCTTACCTTGCTAATGCAAGTTACATTGTTTTACTGCCTGTATCTCGCAATGTTCAATTAACCTCAAGGACTTTTTGTGTATTTGCCTCATCATTCCAGGTCTTATGTGCTTCAAATGAAGGTCCCACGAAGGTGGAGCCCTTGATCCCTCCTGAAGGAGCTAAAATTGGAGAACGTGTTTCTTTTGCTGGGTATGTATGTTCTTCAAAACCTTTTATACCAGGCAGTCAGACACATATTTCCTACTAATATGACTTGTTTCATCCTCTGGATAAAGTATTTCAAGTGACTATCACTATTTCATCCAACGATGTCTTAGCTGCTGCCTTGGAAATTCATAGCTGGCCACTATCCTCCAGTGCTTCTAAACTCTACTAGTTTCACCTAAAAGTGGGTAATGGGCCAACCTGGTTTGGGCAAACCTCATCTTTTAATGGCCATCTAAACAGTTCTTCTTTAAATGGACTGGGTTGGGTTTGTCCCGTTTTAGTCTGTAGGTCAGCAGGTTGGCAATATGTTTTAATAAAGGTAGTTTTTGATCTATTTATATATTTGAAGAGTACTAGCAATCCTCTCTTTAACACCTCTCTCCAATACTCACTCCATCATTTGGTGAAACTCACGCGGTCTTCACACTTCTACCACTTTAGAAAGTGGACCCACTAATTTAGACGGATCCACTTGAATGTCCTCTATTCATGGAGTGAGTGTTGGAGGGAGTGTTAAAGATAGTGTTGCTATCACCCATATCATATATTTGGGTCACTAAAGCAAAGACACAATAATTTTCTTTAAGTCTATGTTTGGGAGGGGGGGGGGGGGTTAGGAGGGGGAGAGACTTATGACCAGCCTTTCCCTTGTTTGAAAGTTAAAATAATATGGGGAAGATTTTGGAGAATTTTTAAAACCTCCCAAAATAATGAAGGCAGTGAGATGATTTTGTGTGTATTTACTTACAATGAGTTTCATACATGTGAGTTCAAGGCTATTACAATGATTTAGTGGAATCCAATGAGTTTCATACAATGATAAAGAATGTGTTGGTATAGGGAGTGAGTTGATTTTGTGTGTGTGTGTGTGTGTGTGTGTGTGTGTGTGTGTGTATATATATAATGTCCCATACTCCTATTCTAACGCACATCAAACCATTGATTGACGAATGCATTTTTCTTAGGAGAAAGTTGCTTACATTTTTTCAGGTCATGTTTGTGTTGTTTATCAATCACAAGAATACTGTTTATTCATATTATATTATCTTTCGGTTAGTTTTTAGAAAATACTCCATGTGTAATACTGTGATTAGAACACAGAACAAACAACACCTAAGCTGTCCCAATTTTGTTATTACAATTTGCAAATGCATGGCCATTTATTAAACTCTACGTGGTTCAAATTTTTTTGTGTCATTACTGATATTTTGTTACCTGTGTAATTCAGTATTGATGGAAAGCCAGAAGATGTACTGAACCCTAAGAAGAAACAGCTAGAGAAGATTACACCGGTATTGTTTTCCTAGCACTTGTTAGTTTAGCTTTTATAAATTTAGTGATTGTTTATACATACTAGTTGAATTTATGATGTTGAAAAGCTCATGGGTTTTCTGTTTTGTCCATGCAGCATCTTTTCACAGATGATAAGGGAGTGGCCACATTCAAGGGAATACCATTTATGACGTCTGGTGGACCATGCACATCATCTATTTCCAGAGCAATTATTAAGTGATGAAGATATATAATATGGCCTATTCATTGTTGTTGATTTATTTATGTTTTGAACTAGTACCTGAGTAAGACGCAATTTTTATGTTGCAGTTGTGACCACATGGTCTTAAATGCTACAATGACCTTAGTCAAAAAATACGTCATAGTTCATACTACATTGAATATTTAATTTTACAACCAATGAACCAAGGGTCATAATGTTATAATATAGTAATGCAAGGGGTAAAAAGTAAAAACCGTGAAATTATGATTGTGAATGAATGACATTTCTTTCCGCATCTCAAACCAAAGGTGTTTGGCGAATCTCTGTCGCACTCGCAGCTAGGATTAGGGTCAGCTTGACTGTGTCTCCTGTCACATATAATGTCACCTTAGCCAAATCTTCTTATTTCAATTCAACTACGTATTCATTTACTCTTTGTTATCTGGTTGTGTCTTTCCAGATTTAGAAATAAGGCTCTTTTTTTTACCCTCTTCTACCTTACTTACGTAACCCATTTAATCCCCAAAATACTCCTAAAAAATTTAAAACTTTTTAGAATTATCTCAAAAGATGATAATTCTGAAAACCAATTTTTAGAACTTTTCGGAATCACTTCAAAAGAGGTATTTTCGAAAGTCAATTTTGACTTTCGGAAATACGTCTTTCGAGGTGATTTCGAAAAGTTCTAAACTAAAGTTTTTCAAAATTATCCTCTTTTGAGGGAATTCCTGAACGCATTTTTTTAAAGATTTCCGAAATTACCCCAAACGACATAATTTCGGAAGTCAAAAAATGTGTTCCAGATTTATGTGTTTTGGCGTAATTCCAGAAGTCAAAAATTGTGTTCCAAAATTATGTGTTTCCGGAAATTTTTTGAGAAATAAGGAGTAAAATCGTCCGTTTGGTGAATTACGGAGGTATAGGGTATAATAGGGGTACCAAAAAAAAAGCCTAGAAATAAAAGCAACCATACTGAGAGTGTTCGTATGCCCCCAACTAGGTGACCATTGAAGATGCTACCAACAAAAGAATATGTTTATTTCCTTTATCACCCGATTTAACTCATGCATTACAAATATTCTAGCAATTTTTTTGATATATTTTTTAAAACCTTAGAGTTAGATTTGGTGGCAGAATTAGCTAATTTTTAACGCGGGCCAAATAATAGAGTAATTTTTTTATAGGCAAATTAAACTTCAATACAAAGAATAAAAAATGATACTCCCTCCGTAACAAAATGTAAGCAAAAAGTCTGTGTTGGGTTTAAATTTAGACCAAATACATAGAATTTACATAGATTTTTTTGCTTTAATTTTGTTAGAGAGTGAGTATGAGTTTAGATACTAACAATAGTTAAGGAAAATGTCATCGAACACTAGTTTTATACACTACAACATGCCAAAATAAAAGTGAAAAAACAAATAAGAATAACCTTAAAACATAACTAAACTATTATATTAAAAAACACAACCAAATTATTATGAAGTTAAATTTATGAGATAAAAGACTCCTTTAATGAACAATTTTGATAGAAAGGAGATGAAAGATTCGTTAGATAGTAAAAATAATAATACATCAAATTATGTGGTAGCATTAACTTTTAATTAGACCTAATTTTAACTAATTACTTAATTTTTGGGTAGCAAGGACTACCCCATTAAAAGCCAAGGAGTCGCCTCTGGTTAGATTATCACGGTGAAACTGCAAAAATCGAAGTTGATCAGTTGATTTGAATCAAACGAACACTTAAACAAGACGAGAAATCAAAAACGCCGCAACAATGCGATGAACAACAATAACACCGTACTCAGAAGACGAAATCAAGAAAAAATACACAAAGCTAGATCTAAGCGCTAACCACTTATTTAGATAAAAAAACAGAAAAACATTATAGAAGAGTGATTGCAGGCCAACAATGGACTTAAAATCGCCCCCTTTGGTGTGGGTGAGCAACAAAAAAGAGAAGAGTATAGAGAAGGTTGAAAGTACAAGTTTAGTTGGATATAAAATAAAGAATAAAATTGATTTAGTGTATTTGTTATTCTTTATAAATAATGAAAAATTAAGTCAATCTCAACAAATAAATAATGGAAACCCGGGGCGTGGGGTTGAGCGGTTGGGGCTCATCCTCCCTTAACCAAGGGTCGGGGGTTCAACCCCCGCCAGGGGTAAGGAGCCGCGTTAAATACCTTGGGCCAGCTGTCCCACCCATCGAGGTGTCTACAATCCAGCGAGGAGACTAGTCACTGCGGTCGGTAGTGGATACTCTGGGTAAAACCAAAAAAACAAAAAAATAATGGAGAAAATTTTGGTAAGGTTTTATATGTGCAATTAGTGCCGTTTTTTAATGACACCATGTGTCATGGCATGATTTCGAAAACACCATCAACTACTCGTTTCATCTCATTTTGTATCTTGTTTTAGCAAAATTAATTTGCCTTATATTAATCGTTGTTTTACTTTTTCAATGAAATGTTTAATAATTATTTTATGAAATTTTTTATATCCGATAAATGATTCACATTTATTTATGTAGAGAGATAAAAAGATAAATTATACTATCCTTTTTATCAAATCTAGATAACTAACCATTTTTTTAAAAAGATGTGTCAAAACTTTAAACTACGTACAAAATGGGACGGAGGGAGTATACTTTAACAATTACAGCTAAATTTTTTAATCCCTCTCCTTTTTTCTCCCAAGAAGTCTTTTTTTTACACTTAAACGAGATAGTAGCTGCCGCTAAATTCGACACTAGGGAGGGACTTGGATATCCTCTCCTTCCCACTCACCTGGGAAGCCCCGATACTCCAAAATAGAGCAAGTATGCGTATC
Organism: Astragalus membranaceus; assembly: GCA_039519185.1. Classification (NCBI taxonomy): domain Eukaryota; kingdom Viridiplantae; phylum Streptophyta; class Magnoliopsida; order Fabales; family Fabaceae; genus Astragalus; species Astragalus membranaceus. Next base: position 31,514,026 of record CM076848.1, read on the forward strand.
CGACACCGATACGTATCTGATGTGGCGGGATACGTATCCAGGGAGTATATATTTATTTTTTAGTTAGAAAAAATTCAGATACTTGAAGGATACGCGTGGGATACGCCATGGATATGGCTGGCTCAATGGATACGGCACAGGATACGGCAAAATATGCTTTGGGCTCCTTTCTTTTTCTTTTTGACAAAATTCGGCTCCTTTCTTCTTCGTTTTTTGACACACACACTCATTTCTTTAATGTATATTTTTTTGATCGGGTTTTCTTTAAGAGTACTACTATTTAGTAAGAATAGTTTTTGTAAGAAATACACTGGAAGCTAAATTGTAGGCACCAACTAACACTACACACTAAGTGCCTTATTTTGTTATTCTAACTTTTTTTACGTTTCTTTTCTTAACATCTAACATTTTTCTTTCTTTAATGACATGTTTTCTTTAATAATAACACGTTTTCTTTTCTTTAATGTATATTTTTTTAACTAGGTTTTCTTTAATATATTATATCTAAGATAAACTAATAAAATATTAAAAGTCAAAAAGAATATATTTTGAAATAGTGGGGAAAAGACATGTAATTATGTTTACTTGTTTCGATCATAAATATCATTTTTGTAAGTGCGATTGTATATTTTGAATATTATGAGCAAATATCAATTAGTAAATCCAAGAGCACTTGGATGAGATGATAGGGGTCTATTCTAGCTTAACTAAGGTCCAGGTTCAAGATTCATACCAAAAATAAATTATATATTAGTAAAGTGAATATCTCTTTATTGCCAACTTTAGTTAATGTTGTATATTATGTTTTGAGTTTTTATATATTTTAATTTTAATTTTAATTTTAATTTTTTATTGAAGTATCGTATCTTGATTTTCAAAATTTTTCCGTATTCCCATATCCGTGTTGTGTCGTATCGCGTATCGTATATCATATCTGGGCTTCATAGCCACTCACCCTACAACTCCCTCCATTCGCTATATCTCATCATTATTTATAATTTTTTAATCATTTTTTCTCTCCTCCTACCTTTATATTTTGTGGTGAAGAGAATCTTGGGAGTTAATTTTCCGTTTTTTTCCTCACGCTTTATCTCAAGACAAGGAAGGGTCCGTCCTGACTGAGTACATCTTTTTTGTTTAAAAAAACTTTATCCACTTTTGCACTCCACCATGGATTCTTTTTTGGTTACACACTCCAACATGGATTCTGATAAGATGGGACCTTGACTATCTAAGGTATTTTTCCCAAGTCAAACTTATTTTTTGATTACTGTTTTTACTGCTAAATTAGTAGTACTAGACTACTACTAGTATCAAGTAGGCCCAAACACGTGATCAAGTCAAATATTTTACAACAAATTCAATTATATCCAGCAATATTTATTTTCACTACGGATATGATCTTATCTGATATTATACACAAATATAAATACCAATATTGCTGACTAATAGTAATGTAATAACTTTGTCAAAAAATTAATTAACTGACAATAGTATTTTTTTATCAAAAAAAATAAAATAGTATTTTATTACATATAGAATGGCTTATGTATTGCCGAGTACTATAACACATTTGAAAAGCAGACTAGAAGTCGCCCCTGCCCCAGCAACTCTACACTGTATTTTTTCAATTTTTTTTATTTTTGGCTTAAATTTTAAATGTGTTTTAGTTTGGTATATAATCTAAAAATTGTGTTATTTTAGTAAATAATTTTTTTTTTGTCGACGGTAGTTTTTTCCCCACAAATTAGAGATTCTGTGTCTAACCCACAGATACTGTAATGAAATTTTCTCTTGAACACGTTGTACTTTGTTTTTTATGCAACCCTAAACCAAACTTGATATGCAGAGATTTTATCCAGTTAGCGGAAGCATGCAACTGGAGATATGATATCTCTGTGTTGACAATATCAGAAAAAACACGAGAACATCAAATCTGCTATGTCCCAAATCAGTTCGAATTACTCAATGTACGAATGAGCCCTAACAATCCAATCATATCAATATCATAAAAATATACTTTTCTTCTTCGTCCCTTCTTTATTCTTTTCCTAAATAATTCCTTATATTGCAATTAATGTTACAGGCTTACAGAAAACGTGATCTTTTATTTCTTTATTTTTTCTAAAACTGATTTTATACTTTTCTTCTTTTTTCTAAAACGTGATCGTTTTCCTTTCAACCCAAGATACTCCATTACTCGGAGGGATACTCATCCCTTCAATTCAAGCACATATCGCTCAGTCTCAAGATATTATATGAAGGTGAGCTGTTGAATAAAAGATTATCAGTTTATCACAATCTTCACATGCTTAAAAGCAAAATATGCAAGAATATATATGATCCTTATTTTCCAAAAGTCGCGCATGTGTTTGGTTTTCAACTAAAATCACGGCGAGTCATAATTGGACGTGGAAGCTTGTGCCGTAGCTTCAAGACATACGTACGTTTTGTGAACTTGAAACGTGGAAACAAACACCCACGTTTGAAACAATAAAATAGAGACTAAATTGAAAACGTGGAAGCAATTATATGATTTAAATTTGTGGCTATAACTTAATTTGTGTTTTTCAAGGTCAATTCGTTAGAATATAGCAAATAAGTTTGTAGAAGCAAAATAGTTGTGTTCGGTAACATTTAGCTTATAGTGTTTTTCACTAACTTATAACATATTTTTATGCACTACATGAAATAGTATTTGAGTCTATAGGTTATAATATTTCGTTTTTTCATTCATTTTTATATTTATTATTTTTATTAATTTCTCATGTATCATCTAGAGAATGAACTATCTCTCTCTCACAAACATTTTTAAGCATTAATTAAAAATTATCATTTGTTACCATAAGAGGAGGAATGAAAATTGAAATGTAATGGAATGACCGTTGTAATTTACCTCGAGCCTGGATGCCATTATCGATCACATGCTTGAGTAATTGGAAGATTGCAAGACAAAGTTTTACCAATCTTTAGGATAAGTTTTATTCAGAGATAAATCAGCCAAGTGACTCATTGCTTAGCTAGAACCTCTTGGTCTTTTGTGAGCTCCAAAGTTTTTTACTATATTCCTGTTAAGAAAAGAACCCTTATTCTTTCCTTTATCAGGCAATGGAACAGTACACTATATCAGTAAGTGAACTGATATAGCAGCAAAACCCGATATGCACCAGAGTCCGTTCTTGATCGATACAACGAATGAAAACGATTTAATCTTGAAGTACAAGATGCGCAACAAGTATCTGAACCAATATCGAATGTCAATTGAATGCTAATTTGATTAATTGAAACTGATTAAGAAAACGCACAATTAAACCCTAGAATTTGGGAATAACGAAATTGCTAGAATTGAAACACAAACACCAGGAAATGTTGACGCAGTTCAGCATCCAGATTGGATACTTACATCTGCGGGATCATACAAACCGTATTGATCCATTTTCATTGATTCTTTCAAGAGTTTTGAAGATTACAACAATGGTGACCCAAAGTGTTTCCCCTCACTTCCCTTTGCCCACAAATCCCTGTGTGTTTCACTCCACTCAAGCCCAGAAAAGATCTTATGTTGTGATCCTAGCTAATGGCATTATTTATATGAAGTTACAGTCAAGTTGCAAGTTTATTCACTAGCTAACTAAGATAACTAACTTTCCCGCCAAAAACCAGTCTTCAAATCTTCACTTGAAAAAGAGCCTTGCCACGTAGGATTTGATGAAGCTTAGTCACACTAATGAGTTGCCACATAATCAACATTCTCCACCTTGGCGACTCAAGCAAAAAACCAATGCAAATGAACCAAAGAACCCGATCTGCATAACCCAAATCACCTTATCTAACCTTGATCCACATTGAGCAAGCCCAAGCAATGCTTGAACTTAGACAATGGTACCACTTTAGTAATAAAGTCAGCAGGATTCTGAGAGGTATGAACCTTGTGAACTTGCACCTTGCCACCAGCAATTACATCTTTGATCCAATGCAATCTTATGTCAATGTGCTTTGTCCTTTCGTGGAATGAATTGTTTTTGCAAAGGTGTATAGCACTCTGGTTATCACAATACACCTTTACATTCTCTTGCTCCACACCAAGCTCATTCACCAGCTCTTTTAACCATAAAGCTTCCTTAAAGGCCTCTGTTATGCCAATATATTCTGCTTCAGTGGTTGAAAGTGCCACTACATGTTGGAGTGAAGCTTTCCAACTTATAGTGTTTCCAAACAAGGTAAATACGTAACCTGTTAGGGACCTTCTCTTATCCCTATCACCTGCAAAATCAGAATCTACAAACCCCACAACTCCACCTGAATCATGAGTTTCTCCTTTGTATCTCAATCCCAGTTTTGCTGTTCCATTCATGTACCTCAGAATCTGTTTCACAGCACTCCAATGCTGTTTCCCTGGGTTAGATAAGTACCTGCTAACCAAGCTTAAAGCATAAGCTAGGTCAGGCCTAGTGCAAACCATCGAGTACATCAAGCTACCAACTGCACTAGAATAGGGTATATTCTCCATTTCCTTCTTTTCCTCATCTGTTGTAGGGCAATCAGAGGCAGACAGTTTAAACTGAGCTCCTATAGGTACCTTAGTAGGTTTAGCAGCAACCATATTAAACCTGCTAAGTACCTTCATAGCATAACCCTCTTGATTTACTACTAACTCTGATGAATCCTCCTTCCTCTTTATCTCCATTCCTAGGATTTTCCTAGCTTGGCCCAAGTCTTTCATTTCAAACTCTTTTTGGAGAAGAGCTTTGAGTTTGGTGATTTCATGCTTATCTTTGCTTGCAATAAGCATGTCATCAACATAGAGAAGCAAGTAAATGAAATTACCTTTGTTTAACTCTCTGTAATACACACAACTGTCACATGAACTCCTTTTGTATTTGATGTTGATCATGTAGCTGTCAAATCGTTTGTACCACTGTCTTGGAGATTGCTTCAATCCATACAGTGACCTTTGCAGCAAACATACATGGTTTCTCTTGTCTGGATCCTCAAACCCCTTTGGTTGAGTCATGTAAATCTTCTCTTCAAGTACACCATGAAGAAAGGCTGTCTTAACATCCATTTGTTCAAGACATAAATTGAATTTTGAGACAAGTGCTAGAAGCACTCTTATTGAAGTGTGTTTTACAACCGGTGAGAAAATGTCATTGAAATCTACACCTTCCCTTTGTGTGTACCCTTTAGCTACCAACCTAGCTTTGAACCTAGGAGGATCAGTATCTGTGTTCCCTTCTTTTACTTTGTAGATCCACTTGCAACCAACTAGCTTTACACCAGTAGGTTTCTTCACAAGCTTCCAGGTCTGGTTTTTCTGCAGAGAAGACATTTCTTCTTTCATAGCTTGATCCCATTCATGATGATCTTTGCTACTCATTCACTACAAAAAAAGAAGCCATTAGCGACGGAAATTAGCGAGGGACTAATGGTCCCTCGCAAAAATTGGAATTAGCGACGGAATTAGCGAGGGAATAGGGGCTGTCGTATTTTTGAGAATTAGCGACGGAATTTTACACATTAGCGAGGGAATTTCCGTCGCTAATGGCAAAAGTAAAAAAATTTGCGAGGGAATGTCAGTTCCGTCGCTAATTTTTTTACTTTTCAGATGATGGGACTCAGTTGCAGGGGTTGGTAAGTGCACAGGAATTAGCGAGGGACAGTTCCCTCGCTAATTCCCTCGCTAAAGTCAACTTTTCAGATGATGGGACAGTTCCCTCGCTAATTCCCTCGCAATTTTTTTTTCTTTTTTTCCTTAAATCCGTTTACACTCATCTCTCTCACTCACTCACTCACTCTTCACCCTTCCTCTTCCCTTCCTCTTCACCCTTCCTCTTCACCCTTCCTCTTCCTCTACTCTCCACCACCACACAACCACCACCACCACCACCATCACCACCTCCTCTCACACTCTCCTCTCTCTTCACTCTTCCAACACCACCACCACCACATACTTCCTACCACTCTCACTCACTCTCTCTTACTCTTCACCACCACCACCCCACCACCACCACTCTCACTCCTCTCTCTTACTCTTCACGCCACCACCACCACCACACAACCACCACCACCACCACCATCATCACCACCTCCTCTCACACTCTCCTCTCTCTTCACTCTTCCAACACCACCACCACCACATACCTCCTACCACTCTCACTCACTCTCTCTTACTCTTCACCACCACCACCCCACCACCACCACTCTCACTCCTCTCTCTTACTCTTCACGCCACCACCACCACCACACAACCACCACCACCACCATCACCACCACCTCCTCTCACACTCTCCTCTCTCTTCACTCTTCCAACACCACCACCACCACATACCTCCTACCACTCTCACTCACTCTCTCTTACTCTTCACCACCACCACGCCACCACCACCACCACGTGTAATTTTTTTTTGAAAAACTGCAGTCATTAGCGAGGGAATTAGCGAGGGAATATCCCTCGCTAATTCCTGCGCATTTACCAACCCTGCAACTGAGTCCCATCACCTGAAAAGTTGTAGTCATTAGCGAGGGAATTAGCGAGGGAAAATTCCCTCGCTAATTAGCGAGGGATTCAATTTCCCTCGCTAATCCCAGTAGCGAGGAGGGAACCAGTCCGTCGCTAATTCCCTCGCAAATGACCATTAGCGACGGATTTTGGTCAATTTGCGAGGGAAATGTCCGTCGCTAATGACCAGTTTTTTTGTAGTGATTGCTTGATCATATGTTGATGGTTCTTCATAGATCACACTTGCAGAAGTATTCAAGGCATAGGCAGTCATAGATTCGTATCCAAATCTATCTGGTGGCTTGCTTACCCTTCTCTCTCTGTCCCTGCATAACAAGTACTCTGGTTCATTCTCCTCAACTTCACTTTCTGAGCCTGAACCATCAACCACACCTTGTTCTTCATCTTGGTCTATTCCATCATTTCCAATTTGATTCTCACATTGCTTCCCCTCAAGCTCCACCTCAATCTGAGTTTCCTTGTTGGACAATCTTTCATCAAGAGTTTCACTGTCTTGACTGAGTTCTATCAACTTGGATTCATTAAAAGTAACATCTCTACTAATGATACATTTCTTATCATTGATAGACCAGATTCTGTAGCCTTTAACTCCATCGGGATATCCCATGAAGTAACCTTTCTTTGCCCTTGGTTCAAGCTTTCCTTCACTCACATGAAAATAAGCTGGGCAACCAAATACTCTTAAGTTTTCCAGATCAGGTGGTTTACCATTCCACACCTCTTGAGGAGTTTTAAACTCAAGAGCTGTAGAAGGGCTCCTATTGATCAAATAGCATGCAGTATGTACAGCCTCTCCCCAGAAAGTTTTAGGCAATCTAGCACAAGACAACATACATCTAACCTTTTCCAACAAGGTTCTATTCAACCTTTCAGCCAAACCGTTCTGTTGAGGAGTGCCTCTAACAGTTAGGTTCCTGTAAATTCCATGATCTTTACAGTATTTGTTGAACTCTTCATTGCAAAACTCTAAGCCATTGTCAGTTCTTAGAGCTTTGACATGAAGGCCAGTTTGAGTTTCCACTTTCTTTTTCCACTCTACAAAGGTTTTAAAGGCCTCATCTTTTGATTTTAACAAATAAATCCAAACCTTTCTACTATAGTCGTCAGTAAACGTAATGAAATATTTGTTACCTCCATGTGTTGGAGTTCTGGATGGCCCCCACAGATCTGAATGAATATAGCCAAGTCTTTCTTCTGTCTTGTGCTTACCAGTAGCAAATTTTACTCGAGTTTGCTTGCCAACCACACAATGTTCACAGAAATCAAGCTTGTGAATCTTATCTCCACATAGCACTCCTTGTTTCTCAAGTTCTTTCAGACCTTTCTCACTCATATGGCCAAGTCTTTGATGCCATAGAAGTGTTTTACTGCTTGATTTTTCAGCAACAGATGCCTCATCCTTAGCAACACCTCCTTGAAGAATATAAAGACAATTACCCTGCCTTGTTCCCTTCATGACCACCCTTGATCCCTTCATAACCTTTAGAGTTGAATTCTCTCCTTTGAAACTGAAACCACTTTTCTCTAACATTCCTAGAGAAATCAGAGGTCTTTTAAGACCTATCACATGCCTTACATTTGTAAGCTTCTTCAATGTTCCATCAGCTAGTCTTAGCAACACAGTACCTATGCCAACCACTTTGCACTTGCCATTGTTTCCCATAGTCACCTGTCCACCAGAATAGGGTCTATATTCAATGAACCAATCTCTCCAAGGGCACATATGATAGGAGCATGCAGAGTCCATAGCCCAATGATCCTCTACAGTCTTATTATCCTTATCAGTTGCTTCTTCACATTCACTTGCAGAAGCAACTAATACTTCACAGCTATCATAACCATCTGATGCAACAGATGCATCACCATTATCATTAGATCCATTGGTTTTCTTATTTTTCCTATCGGGACAGTCTTTCTTATAGTGACCTGGTTTATGACAAATATAGCACTTATACTTTGTTTTTGATTTAGATCTAGCCTTATTCTTTCCTTTCTCATCTCTGTTATTACTTCTTCCCCTAGCTACAAGACTTTCCCCTTGATCTTGATCCTTGTTTCCAGACCTCTTATGAAGTTCTTTGGACATCAATGCACTTTGAACTTCATCAAAGGTTATTGATTCCCTCCCGTATATCAAGGTATCGACTAGAACATCATATTCACTGGACAAGGATCTAATCAACAACAGGGCTTGATCTTCATCCTCTATTTTCACATCGATGTTTTCAAGATCTAAAATCAGTTTATTGTATTCATCAATGTGATCACTTATAGACGTACCTTGGTGCATCTTGAAAGTGTAGAGTTTTTGCTTGAGATATAACCGATTTGCAAGGGACTTGGTCATGTACAAACTCTCAAGTTTGACCCAAACAGCAGCAGCGGATTTTTCCTTTGAAATCTCTCTCAAAACTTTATCAGCTAGGCACAAGATTATAGCACTATATGCTTTCTTCATCTTTTCTTTCTTTTCTTTATCAGTCAACGTATCAGGGAGTTTACTCTCTCCCTCCAATGCATCTTCAAGACCTTGTTGCGTGAGTATTGCTTCCATCTTCATCTTCCAAAGCCCGAAATCATTCTTACCATTAAACTTCTCAATATTGAATTTAGCCATCTCCATTAATGCAACCTCAACGAAGCTCTGATACCAGTTGTTAAGAAAAGAACCCTTATTCTTTCCTTTATCAGGCAATGGAACAGTACACTATATCAGTAAGTGAACTGATATAGCAGCAAAACCCGATATGCACCAGAGTCCGTTCTTGATCGATACAACGAATGAAAACGATTTAATCTTGAAGTACAAGATGCGCAACAAGTATCTGAACCAATATCGAATGTCAATTGAATGCTAATTTGATTAATTGAAACTGATTAAGAAAACGCACAATTAAACCCTAGAATTTGGGAATAACGAAATTGCTAGAATTGAAACACAAACACCAGGAAATGTTGACGCAGTTCAGCATCCAGATTGGATACTTACATCTGCGGGATCATACAAACCGTATTGATCCATTTTCATTGATTCTTTCAAGAGTTTTGAAGATTACAACAATGGTGACCCAAAGTGTTTCCCCTCACTTCCCTTTGCCCACAAATCCCTGTGTGTTTCACTCCACTCAAGCCCAGAAAAGATCTTATGTTGTGATCCTAGCTAATGGCATTATTTATATGAAGTTACAGTCAAGTTGCAAGTTTATTCACTAGCTAACTAAGATAACTAACTTTCCCGCCAAAAACCAGTCTTCAAATCTTCACTTGAAAAAGAGCCTTGCCACGTAGGATTTGATGAAGCTTAGTCACACTAATGAGTTGCCACATAATCAACAATTCCAAATTGTATTATGTCACATTACTTGAATGATTTATATATGTCAAGAGTTTCTTTGTAAAAGAAGTTAGTTTAACCCATATTATTTTATCAAATACTTTAAATTGTACGGCTAGCTCATATGTTATAGGTTCACCTGTTATAAGTTGGTTATCTGTTATCAGCTTCCTTATCTTTTTTTCATTATATTTTACCAAACAAATCCTAAAGCGTTTAGCTTAGAGCTATATTTGCGTTGGTGTTATATAATGGAATGATAAAGTGTTGTGTTGCTTGGATATTAAGAAAAAGTAGAGTGAAATGGTAAGTAATGCATCTATGTTATTCTATTCCAATGCTTAATTAGGGCTACTTTTCTTCTTCTCCAATTTGAGCTAAATGAAATGTAATGACACGTTAAATTAATTTAATTATTATCATTTTATGTTTTATCTCGGTGTTTGGTTAATAGTGTTTTTTAAATTTAAATAAGAGTAAAATAGAATAAAAAGTTGGTTCGTAGACATAGTGACAAGTGTCGTTAAAACTCATACACACAACTCAAATCAAGAAAGAGATATTCAACCTAATAGTTTTGGCATTTACCAGTTGAGTTAAGTCTAACGGATTCTATTCAACAACTTTTCAAACAATATGAAGTGGGTGTTGTTAGGCTCAATCGTAAAATAGTGAAACAATAAAGGGTGAGTGAGCATCTCACAATCTCACATCTCACAATATTAACATGCATGAATGCTTAGCACATAGTGCAGAGAGTGATGCTGAAATCTCATCAAGAGAGACAAAAAAGAAAGATACTACTTTAAATGAAATGAGATATGTGAATTTATGACGAAAGTGTAGGATTCGGTTTTTGAATACGAGGGGTGGGGACTGAATCAAATCCTTAGATACCCGAAAAGGATCACGAAATATCTGTGACCTGATAATCTCTCTCTCTGATATAAAGTCTGATTCTCTCTCTCTCTCTCTCTCTAAAATTCCTTGCCCACCAACCCCTTCCTTCGAATTCATATCTCTATCCTGTGTGCATATATATAGGACAGAACATCGTAACTTACGTTCATACATCTCTTGTGACTTTGCAAGTTTTTGATTTCCTTTATGTTTTCTCTCTTCATTTATATCACATAGGAACCCGTTTTGTTTTTCTTTTCGTCTTCTTCTACTCTCTACATTTAATATTATAACACCCTTCTTTACTGCAACTGTGTTTATTACCTTGTGTAACATAAAAGAGAGAGAGGACGCAACATCATTTATTCTTGTCTTCTCTTGTGTTTATTAATATCACCTTGGAACAAATGGCTTCTGGTTCTCCATCTTCTTCTTCAAACTGGGTCATGGAAAGTGATGACATTCCTCATGTTTTGGCTGTTGATGATAATCTTATTGATCGGAAACTTGTTGAGAAACTTCTAAGGAATTCCTCTTGCAAAGGTACACCTTCCAAGCAAAGTAACCTTCTTCTGTTCTTTTGTTTATCTCACTTTTTCTTTTTCTTACTACACGTTTCTCCTGTGTTGTCAAAAGGAAAAAAATTCTTAGTATTCAGTAACCCTCTTTATGTTTTATGTTTTTTAGCCAGCTTGTTACAACTTTTTTTTAAAGAATAATCACTTATTTTAATAAAATAATTTTTGTAGACGTTTTTTATTTGTTTGTTATAGCTTTTTAAGAAAATGAGAATATAAAAATAATCTAAAAATGGATTAAAACGACAAACTATTTTGGGAGCGGTTTGTTTGATTTTGATATTAAATAATTTAGGCATTAATTTTTAGAAATTTTGAAGAAAATTAGAAGTTGATTTGTGTTTGTCTAACATATTGAAAATCTCTTATTTTAAAAAAATTGTTTTTTAAAAAAATGATTTTTACAAGAAACTACTCAAAACTAATTTTCATTTGAAATACATTTTAGATTATTTTTATATTCTCATTTTTTAAAAACCTGAAAAAGTGATTATTTTTATAAAAAAAATGATTGCTTTTTTAAAAAAGTAATAATCGAGCTTAGCTTCTCATAAAAATTATTTTTAATAGAATGATTTAAAAAAAACGATTTTCATTATATTATACAAACACAACAGAACTTTTTATTTTCTTAAAAATCTTTAAAAATTAAATTCTAAATAATTTAACATTAAAATCACTAATTTTTTAATTAGTAACAAATTCACTTATTTTGGAAAAGAGTTTCTTTTTGGTATTAAAGAGCTTTGAATGGGCCTTTTTGGTTGGTTGCTAACAATGCTATTGACTACAGTTACAACTGCAGAAAATGGGCCAAGGGCATTGGAGTTTTTGGGCTTGACAAGTGGTGAACAGAACACCTTGAATGGAGTAATTAGTTTTCTTCTTCTTTTCTATTGTTCTTCTGCACAGTTGTAAAATTGGTAGTTTCTAACCAGTAAGAGTATTTGTTTGTTGTTTTGTAGAGATCTAAAGTAAATTTAGTTATCACAGACTATTGCATGCCAGGGATGACAGGCTACGAGTTACTTAAGAAAATTAAGGTACATAGTTACTGTGTTTATTGGTTTGGTGATTGTGGTTGCTTGCTTCACAACCTTTTATCATTTTGCACATTGCTTCATTCAATTAAATGATGATTCTGTAAACAGCAATCATCTGCAATGAAGGAAGTTCCGGTGGTAATCATGTCATCTGAGAACATACCAACACGTATTAACAAGTAATTACTACTTATGTTATCTTTTAATTATATTTGTCCTTGATGTGTTTTCTATTGTTAAGCATACTCAATAATTGTTATGCTGAATACAGGTGTCTGGAAGAAGGAGCTCAGATGTTCATATTAAAGCCTCTCAAACAATCTGATGTAAAAAAACTTACATGTCAGTTAATGAATTTGAGAAGGTGAAAAAATTAACCTGTAAGAAAACTCAAGCAAGACAACAACAATGTAAAATTTATGGTTAGGTAATGTGTTGTGGACTGCTTAGGACTTAACCAGAATGTTACTAGTTGTAGTAGTTTATAGGAGTAGGAATGCATATGTTTTAGGGTTGTTGTACTCTGGTGTCTTCTATGTATACCAAATTATCTCTATTTCCCTAGAATATAACTCATTTTTTTAATGTTGGAAGAAGTTAGTTTTAAGTTTTTTTTTCCCGTGTTATTGGTGTGCAGTATCGATCGGTTTTTGTCGGTGATTAAGGAAGCCACATGTACTTGGTTCGTGTAGTTCTCCCTTCCCAACAAAGTTTTTGACACACCCAAAATTCGAACTCAAGACTTTGGGATAGGATTTGAGTCCAATTACTGTTGGGACCAACCCTTGCTGGTGGAGGAAGTTAGTTTTATGCTACACAAGTAAAAAAAAAATGAAGGATAAAAGAACAGTTTCCTGAAACTGAAAGTGAATTAGCAAAGAAATGTTGAAATACAATACTCAAATAACTCTTGCAAAACTCCAAAATGTTTACACAGCAAGCAAAGAATGTGTTCATTTATGTCATCACAAGTAACCAAAATCATTTTAATCTTTGATTGCTCTTTTTTTTTCTCTTTCCAAGTCGATCCATTGTTTTTCCACAATCAAATTTCAGAGCCTTTTAAAGATACTTTATGCGTGATTTAAGAAAGAAAAAACAAGTGGCACCGTAAATGGTAGAGTCGTTTAGCGCATTCCATTTGAAGATATGGACTCCACTAGTACTCAAATATTTTACGTCTAATAATATTTACCCGAAAACATAATTTTGTACTAGTGGTAGAGTCGTTATGCGGTATAATAATTAGAGAATATTATAGAATTTTCTAGAAACACTAATAGATGAGGTATACTATTTAGAGAAACCTTAAAATTTCTAGATTCTTCTCGCTATATGAACTAGAGTCAATGGCAGACCTATGTACAATTCAGGGGGTTCCGGAAAAAAAATAATTGCACAGTACTCCTAAGTAAACAAAACTTTTGAACCCCCTAAAATTTTAAATTTGCTTTGCACCAAACTTTTAATAAATTTGTCTTATTAATCTTCGTAAGAGACTATTTATAAAACTATATGAAGTAATTTTACCAAAAGTCACATACTTTTACGCACTACTTCTTATTTTCATATCCTTTGGGACTTAAATAGGAAAGAGCGTGTAAACTTAGAGACTAATTTGGCGATTTACTCACTAAACAATTTTTTATACAAGAAATTTTAGGGTGAGGGGATGGTGCCCTAGTCCAAGACAGGAAAAACCTTCAGGCTCTTTGAGCACTTACGAGGGTAATTACATTTACCTTCCCCCAAGGGGACTAGTCAGGATTTGAACCCGGACCTCCCGAATACAAATCCTGGCATGCTCCACTAGGCCAACTCCTTGGGGTTACTCAATAAACAAATTTGAAGTTAGATAACTTGATTCTTTAATTTTAGTAATTAAGTGAGGGTATTTGAAAAATAAAAACAAAACAATCCTATGTACAAACATTTTTTATAATGGATTTTTTTTCACCCCCCAATTCTAGGTCTTGGGTCCACCACTGATTAGAGTATTCATGTCTCTATATTTTTTTTGTAATCAAATAATGCTTCTAAATCCTTCTATTTCGTAATGTAAGGCCCAACGCCCCAACCAGAGTAGTATAAATAAGGCTCGTCACCAGACATTTTGTCATCAAGCAATAACAACTTTTTTTGAGTAATTAGAGAGTTCTCTGTTTCTCTATCGTTCCTATTATCCCTAAGCACGATTTGGCATCTGAGAAGGTTATGATATCCGGGAGTTGAGTTTGAACGTAGAAATCAACGAAAAGTGAGTTTTCAAGTGAGCAAGGGGTTGTCTTCCCAAAACTTCATTTTGCGATCAGTTGTTCGTGAACCTAACACCGCCAACAAAATATCCACGCACCACCACGATCTTCACCAGAAAGGACACCAGACTACTATTGTGAAAATGTAACCTAGAACACAAAATGAAAGATCTTTGCATGAAATTGAGATGGAAGAAATTATGCGATAAATTCAACAACTACAGGAGTCTGTCAACGCCCAACAACCACTGTTGAAAGCACAATAGAGAATATTTAAAAATGATGACTCTAGTAGTGACTCTTCATCATCTATAAGCAGTTGCTCACACAAACATCAATTTAGGGTCAATGACATCAAGGTAGACATTTCAGATTTTGAAGGGAAGCTACAACTTGAATAGTTTGTGGATTGGTTACAAACCGTAACGTGTATTTGAGTATAAGGGGGTTCTAGAGGAGGAAAAAAGTAAAGATCGTCGTTGTAAAGCTGATGAAACACACTACCACTACAATAAATTTTGGGATTTCCGGCGGACAAAATCCGCCGGTAATGGCAAGAATCCGCCGAAAATTGCACATTACCGGCAGATTTTTTCCGCCGGAAAATCACTCGCAGGTAACCGTTACCGGCGGATTTTCCGGCTGAAAATACCGGCCGGAAAATCCACCGGTAATTTCTGGCGGAAAATCCGCCGGTAACTGTTACCTAATACGCCAGTTATTTACTTTATGATCTGCCGGTAATTCGAAATTCCGTCGGTACTTACCGGCGCCAAAGCCGCCGGTAACATATTAGGAATCCGCCGGAAGTTTAATTGTTTTTAAAAAAATAGTTTTTTTTATTATTCGTTTATTAAAATATTTATTGTTTAATTCGTTTATTTAATTAAAAAAATTATTAATAATTTTTTAATATAAATATTTATTTTTTAAATAAATACTAATTAAACGAGAATTGAATAATGCTTTAAAATGATAAAATTATTATAAAATATGTTTTTACAAAATATAAATTAAAATATCCAACAATTGAAATTAAAATATCTAATAAAACCGCTATTGATAGTAGCGGTCGGACGGGTTGTTGTTGAGGTCTGTATTATTTAACCATGTTTCAAAATCAGTATTGTTGAGGTCTAGATCTGTGTTGGACTGCTGCTGGGGTTGAGAGTACGGCTGACCATACGGGTTGTGGAAGGAAGGCTGGACGAATGGTGCGTACGGCTGAAAAGCAGAGCCGTAAGGCTGCATCTGCTGCAGTGGATAAAATGATGATGATGATGATGATGATGATGATGATGATGATGATGATGATCACTACAAGAATTATTGGTTTTTCCGGCCAGGAGTTTCCGGCGGATACAGATCCGCCGCAAAGTTACCGGCGGAATCTACGAATTTCCGGCGGAATTAGTCCGCCTAAAAGTTACCGGCGGAAAAATTGACATTTGCGGCGGATTAAAATTCGTCTTGGATTTTGCGGCGGATTTAACGGTTCTTGCGGCGGATTTTGGTTCACAGTTTTTTTTTTTTTTACGAGCTTTTAATTAATCGCCGCAAATGCACCTCCGTCCGCCGCAAATCCCTTATGTCCGCCGCAAACCCCTAAATCCGCCGGTAACTTCCATTTCCGGCGGATCTTGCCTTTTGACCGTTTGACTTCGTTTCACCTATATAAACCCCTTCTCCCCTTCTTCTTTTTTCACACCTCTACCAATACTCTCATTCTCTTGATACGGCACTCGATCTCTTAATACGGCACTCTCTTGAGCATTGTCGGCAGCGGGGTTCTAATAGAGTGGCGTACGTCTCCATTTTTTTGTAAAAAAATTTCCACATTGTCATGAAGACCCCTTCATCTTTTTCGTTAAAAGTAACCCCTTTATCAGCATAAAGTTCATCCTCATTATTTTCACCACAAGAGACATATACGCTCATCAAACGCTCGGTATCATCCTCCAACTTAACAACCCGTCCTTGCAGTTCCTCAAACTTTCTATTTAGAGATTCAATCATCTTTTCAAAAGATGGTTTCTTGTGAAACTTTCTATTTTGAAAATATGGTTGAATCTCTAAATAAAAAGTTTGAGGAACTGCAAGGACGGGCTGTTAAGTTGAAGGATGATACCGAGCGTTTGATTAACGTATATGTCACTTGTGGTGAAATAATGAGGAGGAGCTTTTTGCTGATAAATGGGTTACTTTTAACGAAAAAGATGAAGGAGTGTTCACGACAATGTGGAAATTTCTTTACAAAGAAATGGAGACATACGCCACTGTAATGGAGCTGCTGCCGACAATGCTCAAGAGAGTGTCATATCAAGATAATGGCGTAGGTCTCCGTTTAGGGGTAGCAGACATTAAATATATATTTTACTGTTTTCCCCAATTTTTATCGCTTTTAATTATTTTATTTTTTTGTTTAAAACATTTTATTAATTGTATGTATATTTTTTTGGTGATAATATTTTACTGCTTTTCCCAATTTTTATTTTTTTAAATTAAAAATTAATTAGTTATTGGATTTTATTTTTTTATCAATAATTAAAAAAATTAATAAAATAATATATATTTTTAATTAAAACGATTTTTTTAAAAAAATAAAATTTATTTTTTAAAAATAATAATAATTTTTTAAAAAAAAGAATAATTTTTTTTTTTAAAAAAAAATGGTACTTTGCGGCGGATTTGTGTTTTTTGCGGCGGAGATTGAGCATTTGCGGCGGATCTTTGCGGCGGATTATAGCTTTTGCGGCGGATTATTTGGTATTTTTAAAAAAAAAGGCGCGATATTTTAATTTGAATATCCGCCGCAAAGTACCACGAATCCGCCGCAAACCTCCGTAAATAAAAAACCCGCGGATTTTAAATTTCAAAATCCGCCGCAACCGTCCAGAATCCGCCGCAAAGCACCGGAAAAAAAAACCCCGCGGATATTGAATTTCAAAATCCGCCGCAACCGTCCAAATCCGCCGCAAACCCCTTTTGACCGTTGGGCTGCGTTTTCCTATATATATCCATTCCCCACTTCTCATTCTTCCCACTTCTAACAATCCTCCCATTCTCTTCTTAAAATTTCTCTTTTACTCTCTCCCAAATTCTCTCATTCTCTACTAAATCTGTTTTTGAAGTGTAGCGCTTCCTCCCTACGAATTGTCTTCTGCTCTTATTGGGAAATTTCTTCAAGGTATGTTTTTGATATTAGTTAATAGTTTTAGTTTTTAATTTTTTTTTTAATATTCGTTTTTAAAATATTTTATAATAATATGAATTTGTTACTAATTGTGTTGTTTTTTTTGTTTAGGTATTGTTTGGGTTCCTCCTTTTTCCTCTCTGCTTGAGTTCAGGATAAGCTTCAAGCCAGAGCCTTCTCTTCACTACGGTTAGTTGTTAAAGTAATTAATAAAATATTACTTACTTCACTATTTTTAGTAAAATTTTGTTTAGTATTTTGTTTGCAATAATAATACAAATTAATTTATATTGAAAAAACTTATTTATTAAGTTCACTTATAAATTTTATTAACATATATTGTCTTATAAAAATTGAAATTTAAAATTAAATTTGGAATTATTATTTATAATGTTTAAATTATTTGTATATAACATTATTAAAAAATTCATTCTGTTGCTTGTAATTAATTGGTAGTTTAATTATTGAAATATCAAAATAAAATGAGTAATAAATATATATATATCAAAATATGAAATAATTGATAGTTTATTTTATTTATATTGTAGTGTAGTATACGTATAGTTCTTGAAAATGGATCGTAGTTGGATGTATGATCGATTGTATCCTGGAAGAACTGGTGTAAAACGACGTTTTGTAGAAGGAGTAGAAGAGTTTATTTTTTGTGCTAAGTACATTGATCATGAAGAATTTGGGCGACAAGGCGGTATTAGATGTCCGTGCTTGAAATGTTCATTTCGAGCTATAATAAATGAACATGAAGTTAGACTTCATTTGTACAATAATGGGTTTAGGCCAAATTATTGGACATGGAGCCGTCACGGGGAAGGAGCGCCAGGGGTAGCTGCAGTTCCTGCGGTTAATGTTCCGGTTGAAGTAGTAGATCACACATCAAGTAGTTATCCAGTGACTACGACATCTGAAGGATGGGGAATACAACCGTTAGATGTTTATCAGGGAATGATATCTGACGCTGTTGGAGTAAATTTGGATTTTGAAGAACCAGATGCTGACGAAGTTCCAAATGAGGAAGCTCAAAGGTTTTACATGTATTTGAGTGAGACAAATAAACCCATATTTGAAGAATCTACAGACTCAAAATTATCAATGTGTGTTCGGTTGTTGGGTCTTAAGTCTCAATTTAATGTTGCTGAGTTGTGCATGGAATATATGACCAAAATGATGTTGGATGCAACCCCCATTAGAGGGAGTTTACCGCAAAGTTATTATGAAGCTAAAAGAGTGGTATCGAAGCTTGGCTTAAAATCTAAAAGGATTGATTGTTGTGTGTCTGGTTGCATGCTCTATTATAACAATGAGTTTGGCATAAATGATGGAGAGTTGTCGGAATGCAAGTTGTGTGGACAACCACGCTATCGTGTCAGTAGATCAGGGATGAGCAGAGGCAAACCGGTTCCACGAAAATCAATGTTCTATCTGCCTCTTATTCCAAGGCTACAGAGGATGTTTACTTCAATGGAGACCGCAGGTAAAATGACATGGCACCATCAAAATAGAAATAATTCTGGTGAATTACGTCACCCATCTGATGGTGAAGCTTGGAAGCATTTTGATCGTGTTCATCCAGATTTTGCCAGTGATCCGCGCAATGTTCGGCTTGGTTTGTGCTCTGATGGTTTCACACCATATATTCAAGCCTCGGCAACACCGTATTCATGTTGGCCAGTTATTGTTACCCCATACAACATTCCTCCAGAAATGTGTATGTCCAAACCATACATGTTTTTAAATTCTATTATTCCAGGGCCAAGTAATCCAACAGCTGGTATTGACATCTATTTGCAACCTTTGATTGATGACCTAAAAAGGTTGTGGAATGGTGTTTTAACTTATGATGTGGCACGCAAACAAAATTTTGTGATGAGGGCGGCTTTGATGTGGACCATAAATGACTTCCCTGCCTATGGAATGTTGTCTGGATGGGGGACACATGGTAAGATGGCGTGTCCGATTTGCATGGTTGACACAAAGGCTTTTAGTCTTAAATACGGAGGAAAAGTTTCATGGTTTGACTCGCACCGTAGGTTCTTACCTATGGATCACCCATTTAGAAAGCAGAAATATGCGTTCATCAAGGGAAATGTTGAAACAGCTGGACCTCCTCGTCAGTTGACACCAGAGGAAGTTTGGAATAATGTTAGGGATATCCCTCCTGTGGAAGTCGTAGCCGGTGTTGTTTCTCGTCCAGATGGCTATGGACAATGGCACAATTGGACAAAAAAAAGTATTTTTTGGGAACTTCCCTATTGGAAAGATAATCTATTGAGACACAATCTCGATGTCATGCATATAGAGAAGAATTTTTTTGACAACATATTTAACACTGTCATGAACGTGAAAGGCAAAACGAAAGACAATGAGAAAGCTAGGAAGGATATAGATCATTTCTGTAGACGAAAGGATTTGTTGTTGGTTGAGCAAGGTACTAGGATTTTGAAACCCAAAGCCAATTATACTTTATCTACCGAACAAGCGAAAGCAGTTTATCAGTGGATAAAAGAGTTGAAAATGCCAGACGGTTATTCTTCCAATTTATCTAGATGTGCGGATGTGGATAATGGGAGGTTGCATGGGATGAAGAGTCATGATTGTCACGTATTCATGGAGTGCTTACTTCCTATCGCTTTTAGTTCGTTGCCAACACACGTTTTGAATCCGCTCATTGAAATAAGTCAATACTTTAAGAATTTGTGTTCTGCAACGCTAAAAGCTGATGATCTTTCAAAAATGGAACAAGACATCCCACTTATCTTATGCAAGTTGGAGAGAGTATTTCCACCTGGTTTCTTTGATTCTATGGAGCATCTACCGGTGCATCTCGCATATGAAGCTAAACTTGGCGGACCTGTCCAATACAGATGGATGTATCCGTTTGAAAGGTCAGCTAATTTTTAATTATAATAATATAAGAAACAAGTTTAAATTAAAATATTATATGACTATTAATATATTAATATCATATTCCTCTAGGTTTATGGGTGATTCAAAAAGATCGGTGAAAAACAAAGCTAGAGTTGAAGGATCGATATGTTCTTCTTACCTACACCGTGAAACAACACATTTTTGTTCTCATTATTTCAAGAATCAGTTTGCTCCTGGAAGCAGTCGAAATGAAGTGGATACTGAATGGCGACATCCTTTGGCTTTGTCTGTCTTTTGTCTACCCGGTCGTCCATCTGGGAAGGAGTCAACTCACTGGCTAACAGATGAAGAGTTAAGTTCAGCACATGTTCATGTGTTGATAAACTGTACTTTATCAACAGACCACATTGGTGTATCAAGAATTCACTCCTCCGATGATGATGATTTTGAGAATGAATGGGATTCAAATTAGAATGAATGTAATTTATGTTTCAACAATTCTATTTTTAATGAAGATGTTATTTTTAATGAAGGATGTTATTTGTTTGAGAATGAATGGGATTCAAATTATTTATTTTAATGCATGAGTTTTGTATATGTTTATATATGTTAACCTTGTTTAGTATATGTTTGTTTTGTTTAAATGTATATGTTTAGCTAGATCTATACAGATATGGCATCTCATGATGACTCGGGATCCGATCATGACGGCGCATATGTTCCTCCTCCACCTCCCGATGCCGCCAGCACTAGCAGGCGGAAGACATCTACTCGCCTAGGGCGCCGTACTCAGCCTGCGCGTGTTGTTGTTACTACTGGCGGATATTTGCCACCACCTGTGTCTGAGGATGGTGCTAGTACTAGTACTGCAGGGGGCCCATCGATTCCTGTTGGTACTGAGGGCTTATCCCCGACACATGTTGATGCGGATGGGGTACGCACATTCATTGATGGGACTGAGGTGATTAGGGTTACACCTGATGGGCGTATCATATTGCAGATTGTTGGCGATTCGTAAGTCTATATATATATATATCTATATTATTATTTATTAATTTATTTTTGTTGCCATTTATATATATATATAACTTATATTTGGTGTAACAAAATTCATCTTTTTTTAATGCAGTTTTATTCCTTCGAAGGCTTCAACTACCGCCATCACAAAAACAATCAAGGAGAATTTTACCAAGAGCTGGAAGAACTGGACAGAAGTTAGAAAAGATAAGGATGCAAATAAGAAGATGTTAAGATCATTTTTGGTAAGTTATTCGATTCTACGAAATAATTAATTTGGTACTGTATTATCTTTTATATTGACTTGATTAATTAATTAATTATTGCCTTATAATTAACAACATTATTGTAAATTTCTTAAATAGGAAAAATGTACATGGTATCCAGGGGAGCAAGCCGCAGTTGAGAGAGTGTTCCATAAGAGATGTTCTCATCGCTATTCTGAATTGATGCAGTGGAGGAGGCTAGAGTAGCTCGTGATGTTTGGGAGAGAGCAGTTGGTCCCCAAAAGACTAATCGTCTGGTAGGATCAGGTGGTATTGGACCGGCTGCTTTTCGAACAAGCATTATTCCGAGTCTATCAGAGTCACATTCTGGATCCTCGACTGGTCGCAATTATGTTCCCAATGCTGGTGAGTTGAATGAGGTTAGGCAATTGACGCAGCAACTGAGCGAGGCTCAGCGTCAGATTGCCGAGCGGCAGCAGCAAAGCGATCGGGAAATTCAGGCGATTCGGGATCGAAGTGAGCGGGAAATTCAGGCGATTCGGGAGCAGGCTAGGGTAGCTGAGGAGCGCATGGAGGAGCGCTTTAAGTTCTTGCAGGATCAGATGGTGTCTAGCTCGAGGCCATCCTCATCAGCATCCTACCCGCCGCCGCCACAGCAGCAGTACTACCAGCAGCAGTATGCACCCCAGTATCCCCCGCCGTATGCATCCCAATATCCCCCGCAGTATACACCGCAGTATGCACCGCCATTCCAGCCATACCAGCAGCAACATCAGTCACCCCGCCAGCCATACCAGCAGCCCCAACATCAGTCACCCCTGATCCAGCCAAACCAGCAGTACCCCCAGCAGCGGTCACCCCCGCTGGACATTGATCTTAATGTCCAAATGTCATCGCTCAGTGCTTTACTTCAAGATGATACATATTATAATAATGTTGATGACATTGACCGGCAGGCACCCCAGTAGCTTTAGATTATTTTATTTATTTGTCTGGATATTTTATTAATTGTCTGGATATTTTATTAATTGTATGGATATTTTTACTGCTTTTCCCAATTTTTATTTTTTTAAATTAAAAATTAATTAGTTATTGGATTTTATTTTTTTATCAATAATTAAAAAAATTAATAAAATAATATATATTTTTAATTAAAACGATTTTTTTAAAAAAATAAAATTTATTTTTTAAAAATAATAATAAATTTTTTTAATTAAAATAATAATAATTAAAAAAAATTTTTTAATTAAAATAATAATAATTATTAAAATAAAAAAACAACATTTATTTTTTAAAAATAATAATAATTTTTTTTAATTAAAATAATATTAATTAAAAATTTTTTTTTAAAAATGTTTTTTTAAAAAAATTATATTCATTTTTTTTTAAATAAAACGGGTGTTTTGCGGCGAGTAAGGGGTACTTTGCGGCGGATAATTTGCGGCGGATATTAGGTACTTTCCGGCGGATATATTGCGTCAAAAATGTGTCCCCTTTTCCGGCGGATTATCCGCCGCAAATTTGCGTTGGATTTTGCGGCGCCACTAGATCCGCCGCAAACTTGCGGCGGATAATCCGCCGCAACGCGTTTGCTTCGAGCTGGCTACCGGCGAAAAACTTCCGCCGCAAAGTCCAATTATCCGCCGCAAATTTGGCTTTTGCGGCGGATTTCGCCCGCCGCAAAGTCCAGCTTTTTTTGTAGTGGATGATGATGATGATGATGATGATGATGATGATGGCATAGATGGCCTCGGGTATTGAGACATAGTATCCATCATTTCCTTAAAGCGCACCTCATTCAACCGCTGCTGCTCCGCTTGCTGCTCCCGCATCTGTTGTATTTCCTGATCATGTACCTTCTGTCGCTCTTCGATCTCACGCTGTTTATCGTTCAATTTTTGCGTCAACAGCTGAACATCGCTTAATTCTGAAGGCGTAGGGACATAAGAGCGACCAGTACTTCTGTTTGAAGAAGATGTGGGAATCAGATTTGGAATATGGAATTTGGGAAAGCAGACGGGCACAAACTACCAGCGCCTACTAACCGGCCACTTTTTGATGGTCAAACAAATTTCTACCAAGCAAAAAAAGCCGCTCGACTCTCCTCATTGACGTCAATCTCACTGCCACTACTCTGTTGAGTTTCACAATAATTGGTCTGCCAATCATAGAAATTTTCCTGAAAGCAACAACCAAGAAATGAATAACCATTGTCCATTAGTATGTAATACATAATATAATATAATAAAAACAATATATAAATATAAATAATAAACGTTATTTACCGAAATTTCCCTTGATCGGTCTTCAATATATTCACCAGTCTCCTCTCGCATATGAAGTTGGCGGTGTAACTCAGGCAAAGTAGGTGGCCGGCCAAGAAAAGCCTCCTATATATACATAGTTATTATTTAATATTATTATTTAATACAATATAAAATATGTACGTATGTATAATATAAATTTAATTAATTATTAAATTTACCATGCGTCTGTAATGTTCAGCTGCGTTGATAGAACCACCCGTGATTATGCAACCCCCTCTCTCAGAAGCACGGTTCTTCTTGGCTTTCTCACATTTTTGTTTATACTTCTCATCGTTCCATTTCAATTGGAGCTCATGCCAATTAGAATCACTGATCCATGTCGGCTTCTGTTTCTTATTACGGTGTTCCCAGAGCATTTCAGAGAAGCGATGAGAAGCTCTTGTGTTGAATGTTCTCTCAACTTCCTTCGCCGCATCTCGGTACCATGCCATTTTTTCCTATTTAAACAAATTTAATTAACTTGTTAGTAAAAACAAATTAATCAATTCAACAAAATTAAAAAATTAAAAATTAATTAATTCTTAAAAATACTTACTCTGAATGCATTCCACATCTTTGAATCCTTATCTTTTTTGACCTCGGTCCAATTCGCCCAGGGTTTAGTGTAATTTGCTTTGATCATGTCTGTGATCGTGCTGGATACAATCCTCCCAGGAATAAATCTGTACATAAAATAGATAATTTTTTAGATAATAATTATATTTAAAGTTTTAAATATAAATCAAACAAATATCATTAATAAATAAATAAATACTTACTGGTGGCCAACAACCTTCACTATTATACGACCGTCGGGCGTAACCTCAACCACCTCATTATCAATATTATATCTGCGTATCCCATCTGCATCTGGCGGGGGTATGGGAGTACCGGGTGGAGGCATAAATGGACGACTCAGTGTACTAGGTCCACCGCCATCATCCGTACTAGCAGATGGAGCCACAAAAGGGCCATCAACAACGACACGAGTTACACTATGACGACGACCGCGTAAAGAAGTACAAATCTTCTTAAAAAACCGGTCGGTGGGTCACGAGGTAGGTCATGATCAAATTCTGATCCTGATGATGCCATGACTGTATCTATATATATATATATATATATATATATATATATATATATATATATATATATATATATATATAATGATGAATAACAAACATTATGAATAACATAAATAATGAATAACATGCATAAATGATGAATAACATACATGAATCAAGTTTGATAAATATAAATATTAATATTTCATAACAAATTAATTAATTACAAATAAGATCATCTAATTAATTAGAATCCCATTCTTTCTCGAAATCACCATCATCATCAGATGAGTGAATTCCTGATACACCGACATGATCGACTGCATCCTCATGATTTGTATCTTCTTCTTCATTAACTTCATCACCAGTGTTTGGCTCATCACATAAACGAGTAATGGGTTCAACTTCAATCACTTCATTTACATTGGACATTTCATCCATTTGATATGGCACGTCCTCCACTGTGTTATCATTTGTCTCAATGCGACCTCTTGGTTTTGTCTTAATTGCGACACACCAACCACGCTGATCAGTCCGTGTTTTTGGATAAGAGACATAATAGACTTGTCTCACATTTTGTGCAATGACGAACGGATCATACAGTCGATATCCACTATTCATTTTAATGTCACTGTATTTGTCTTTGGATTAAACTTTGTTCCTCGAGCGGACGGATCAAACCAATTACAATAAAAAACAACTACCTTTTGACTATAATCAAGATAAGGGTACGCAAGTTCATATATGTGTTCAACCACACCATAGAAATCATCTTTGCCTCTCCCAGTGACACCTTTCATGCAAACTCTACTATTGACTGTTTCTCTGCCCTCTGTCCATTCCTTAGTGTGAAATTTGTATCCATTGACAAAATATGTGTGCCATTCTTTAACACATCTTCGAGGACCGTGAGATAAGTTCCTCAAGTGTTGGTTGGTAGGAGTCGGCGGGAGGGAATACACACATTGCCTAAACCACGTTGGAAAATGCGCATGAATATGAGCAGAAGATTGTTCTTCACTTACTGCCACTGATGACAAGAACTCCCTAATAAGAGATTATTAATTGTCGTTACACAACTGTGTAATTTAATTTATTAACTAATTGAGATAGCTAGGTCGAGAAATACATACTCAATGAATGGTTGTACCTCAGTACAGTTTATTACAACATGAACAGGGGCTGAATTTAACTCTTCTTCTGTTAGTCAATGAAATGACTCCTTTCAAGGCAGACGACCAGGTAGACAAAAGACACACAAAGCTAAATTATGTCTTGGACATTCAATTTCCATTTCATTTCGACTACTTCTAGGAGCAAATTCATTCTTGAAATAATAAGAACAAAAATGAGTTGTTTCGCGGCGTAAGTAAGAAGAACATATCGATCCTTCAACTCTAGCTTTATTTTTAACTGATCTTTTTGAATCACCCATGAACGTATAGAAAATGATATGTTACTAATAATCTAATCCAAATGATATATAAACTTCTTTCATATATATATATATATATATATATATATATTAACCGACCTTTCAAACAGATACATCCATCTGTATTGGATAGGTCCGCCAAGTTTAGCTTCATATGTGAGATGAACAGGAAGATGCTTCATAGAATCAAAGAAACCAGGCGGAAATATTCTCTCCAACTTGCATAAGATAAGTGGGATGTCTTGTTCCATTTTTGTAAGGTCATCCTCTTTTAGCGTTGCAGAACATAAATTCTTAAAGTATTGACATATTTCAATGAGCGGATTCAAAACGTGTGTTGGCAACGAACTAAAGGCAATAGGAAGTAAGCACTCCATGAATACATGACAATCATGGATCTTCATCCCATGTAACCTCCCATTATCCACATCGGAACATCTTGTTAAATTCGAAGAATAACCGTCTGGCATTTTCAACTCAGAAATCCACCGATAAACTGCTTTTGCTTGCTCCGTAGATAAAGTATAATTGACTTTGGGTTTCAGTGTCCTACCGTTAGCTTGCTCAACCAACAACAAATCCTTTTGCCTGCAGTAATGATCCACGTCCTTCCTAGCCTTCTCATTGTCTTTCGTTTTACCTTTCACGTTCATAACAGTATTAAATATGTTATCAAAGAAATTCTTTTCAATATGCATTTCATCGAGATTGTGTCTCAATAGATTATCTTTCCAATATGGAAGTTCCCAAAAAATACTTTTTTTTGTCCAATTATGCCATAGTCTATAACCATCTGGACGAGAAACAACACCCGCAACAACTTCCACAGGTGGGATATCCTTGACACTATTCCAAACTTCTTCTGGTGTCAGCCTATTCGAACACTATGGATAGCTAAATCCTCTTCTAGGGTCTTAGGTGGATCTTGCATGTTTAGAGACCTTTTTATGTTCTAATTTCCGGTTTGAATTCCTGTTTTTATTTTCAATTAATATTGTCCTATTGTTTTTATCACATAATTAGGATTAGCTACCCTATGCATGTTCATAATCAATTAGTTGATCAGCGACCGTACTGCAATTAGCTGGTGGACCTATAGGATAATTGGGGCTAAAATTAATGCATGACCAAACTTTAATTTAGTCTTCCAATCATTCAACCTTTTTACTCTTTTTGCTTTTCTTAAATTTAAATTCTTGCATGACCAAACAAGGGTTAGTTTAGGAAAAAGAATATTAATCGCGAATGACCAAACGGATTAATAGTTTTAGTAAAGGGATTGGTAATTAAGTAAAATAAGGGAATTCAGGTAGGGTTAGACATAGGGGGAATCGAAGCTTGCAAGTGAAACCGTGATCCTAGGACTCTCCTCATTTATTAAGTCTAGTATTTTAATTCTTGTTATTTATTTCTTTTTATTTGTTTTCATTACAACTAAATCATTGGTTTTTCTAAACAATAATAAATCTTGATTAGTTTGGTACTTGTTAATTAATCCCCGTGGACACGATAATCTTTTATACTACTTCTGCGAGAGAGTACACTTGCTCTAAGTGTGTTTTTAACGCAATAAGTTTTTGGCGCCGTTGCCAGGGATTAATTTAGCAATATTAAACGAAAAAGATTTTTATTGCTTTAGACATTTTTTTATGCACTAGTTTTATTTTATTTTTTTTATCTTATTGAAAAAAAAAATACAAAAAAAAGAAGGCTGCTAATACTTTCCCAAGAGACCGCTGCAGTTCACCTTTTTTGCAGATAAAAGTTTAAATCATGGTTAAGACAATTGGAGATTATATTAGAGATGCAGAGGCACAAAGAAATTTAGAGAAGTCATATTGGTATATGTCTCAATGTCAGATGCAAATTTCTCCTCCTCCTTATGAACCTTATTCAGACTATTGGGATGACTATAAGCCACCTCCTTATTCCTCCCACTGGGATAATTATGAGTCACTACAAGTGCAAAGGCAAGAGGAGGAAAAGTCGGATGTCAATGAGGTCTTGGCTAAATTTATGCAGCAGACACATGAAAATTTTGAAAGCCTGAATGGTCAAATCTCAAGTCTCATTGCTTTGTTATCTCAAGAGGCCCAAGAAACTCCTTCACAAACTAAGTCGACCCAAAATAAAGAAGTTGAGCAATACAAAAAAAGTATTCCTACGAGAGATGAAGTTGTCTCCATGGAATATAATTTGGAGGAAGAAGCTCTCAAGAAAGATGAGGAGACTCTTACTGAAGGGAGTCAAATCAAAATAGTAGCTCCTACTGAATGGATTCATATTGAAACAAAAGATCCTATTAATGAGAGCGGTTGTGAGGAGAATGAGAAAGATCTGTTGGTTCTTGAATTGAAGAAAGAGGAGAAAGCCCAAATTTTTGGGCAAATTGTTTTAACCATTGGTGATGCTGTGATTGAGGTTCACCGGGGAAAGGTAACTTTAAGGAGTGGTAAAGAAGATGATGTTATTAAAGCTTTAAATTCCAATGAAAATTTCTCTTCTTTAACTTCTCCTTATTTTGATGATGTGGTTGAAACTAACATTTTTTGTGAATTAAAGATGCAGGACCTTTTGAAAAAAAAAACTTATTTTGCAGGATCCTAGCATAGTGGTGAATGGAGATAAAATAAAAATTTCACCATCCTTTGAAGTTCATCCGCCACGTGGAAAAAGAAAGAATAATGTGAACCACATTGTTAGAAAGCTAAGAAGGTGTACTGCGTTAGATGTTAAATTTGCTCTTGGAGAGCCACCTGATTAAGCACTAACTATCGTCAGGTTCACGATGTTAAACAAGCGCTTCGCAGGAGGCAACCTGTGTTTTATTTTCAGTTATTTTTACTTTTAATTTGTTTCATTTTGTTTTTAGGAATAAGCTCGGACTACAAGTTCTCTCAGGGTAGTCACTATTACTCTCTCTCTCATTTATTTCTCTTAGTTTCTATTTGATCATTTTGCATTGGGGACCATGCTTCATGCTAGTGTGGGGGAGGAGAGTTATTTTGTCACTTGATTTTTATTAATGCACATACCCACCGTATATGTTGATAGCATTTTTTTCTGGCTTATTTTAGCGACTTATGCTTCAAGTTGAAAAAAAATAGAGATTTTGCCTTTAGGGGATCCCATAATTAATTTACTTGACAGACTTGTGCTTAATTGTAACTGTGAGGATGTCCTTAGGAAGCTGATAATTAGCATATGTGCCTGTTGAGTACTTTTTGTGAACTAGCTTCTAAATGTGAGATCCGAGCCTTCATAAGGGGATTGATACTAAATCATAAATTCTTACCCCTTTTCTTTCTATGAGTGTGTTTCCCAATCTGCTACATTCTAGAATTTGTCTTTTGACCATTTCAAGGCGAAAATTGATTTGCATCATGTAAAAAGATTTGGGGAATTTAGGTATTTTTCTGGCCTCAGAGTTGTTTGTTGAATTTATCCATTAGTTGCCCCCTTTGAGCTTATTTGTTATATTTTTTTCTTTGGTACCCAGATATAATTTTTCTTTTTTTTGTGTTTGTGGTAACCATTTGGAATTAAATGTGGAGCAACTATTGAAAATTACAATTTCGTCCAATACTTTTAGTTGTCTATCTTGTCAGGATGAAAAAAAAAAACAAAATAGGAGTTTTCATGTACTTACCTTTTCCTCCAAAACAAAAATGAAAAAAAAAAGGGAAAGCAAGAAGGAGGAAAAGGCACAACAAAAGAATAAAAGAGCCAAAGGGCAAATCCAAAAAAAAAACAACCAAAGAGTCTACTCAAGAGAAAAAGAAAATCAAAAAGAGTTGACTCAATAGAAAAAGAGTGAAGATGGAAGTGAAATTAATTTGGAGTTTGGGCAAAATTTGTAAATTAGATAGGAGCTCCATATTTGGTTTCAAATGTTACTATTTATTTCTTTTTTTTTAGCCCTTTGATTATCCCTTTCTTCTTATTTCCTACCCTGCTCGACTAAACCTTGGCCCCATTACAACCCATGAAACCCCATCTTTTGCATGCATGTGAACTATTTAGTGGAGATTTGGTCAAATTACAAACATATGGTAATTTGCATTTTGTTGAAACTTGAGTGTATACTTTCCCTAGTCCCTAAACACTTAGAGAGATTGTGAGCGAGTGCCATTGTTCACAAAAATGTATTCTTCAGGGACATGAGCCTCTAATTGGGGAACCTTTTGACACCTCATTTGTGCTATATTGTCTATTGTCTGTCATTGTGCTTTTAATTTTGGATCCCTTATTTGCTTGTCTCTGTTATCTATTTGAAAAATTTATTGAGCCAAGAAATTTTCTTGAGGACAAGCAAATGTTAAGTGTGGGGGAGTTGATAAATTTGCTCTTTATTTTACAGGATAGAAACTAACATGAAAAAGAATAAAAGTTCAATTTATATATATATATATATATATATATATATATATATATATATATATATATATATATTATGGATTGAAGATTAAAAGATTAGAGGGAAAAAGAAGCCAAACCCAATTTAATTGGAAACCCAAATGATGGAAGGAGGCAAAATAAAAAGGTGCCGCAAGCAGCAACAATTGGAGGTGTGGGAAATAAATAAAAAAGGCACGTGAGCTAGCATTTAAAAAGGGGATCCAGGCCCAGCTGGAGATTGGAATTGGAGATTGGTACGGAACCTATGCCCCTAATATAAAAAGAAGCCGTAATTGACAATTATTGGCAATTTGGAATTCAAAGAAAAGTGCCGCACAAGTTAGAATTGAGAGAGAAGGGCCGTACATACGCAACAGAAGCCAGCCACCAACAGTAGCGCCGGCAAGGAGAGGAGGAGGTTTTGGGTACCCGTTCTTGACACCGTGAGAGAGCTCTGGAGCAGAAAAAGGAGACTAAATTTTCAGGATCAGAAATTTCTCTATTCCGGGTTATTTTTATCTCTGTAATTTATGACTCCTAATTTTATTTTATTGTTCTCGAACACTATGGATAGCTAAATCCTCTTCTAGGGTCTTAGGTGGATCTTGCATGTTTAGAGACCTTTTTATGTTCCAATTTCCGGTTTGAATTCCTGTTTTTATTTCAATTAATATTGTCCTATTGTTTTTATCACATAATTAGGATTAGCTACCCTATGCATGTTCATAATCAATTAGTTGATCAGCGACCGTATTGCAATTAGTTGGTGGACCTATAGGATAATTGGGGCTAAAATTAATGCATGACCAAACTTTAATTTAGTCTTCCAATCATTCAACCTTTTTGCTCTTTATGCTTTTCTTAAATTTAAATTCTTGCATGACCAAACAAGGGTTAGTTTAGGAAAAAGAATATTAATCGCGAATGACCAAACGGATTAATAGTTTTAGTAAAGGGATTGGTAATTAAGTAAAATAAGGGAATTCAGGTAGGGTTAGACATAGGGGGAATCGAAGCTTGCAAGTGAAACTGTGATCCTAGGCCTCTCCTCATTTATTAAGTCTAGTATTTTAATTCTTGTTATTTATTTCTTTTTATTTGTTTTCATTACAACTAAATCATTGGTTTTTCTAAACAATAATAAATCTTGATTAGTTTGGTACTTGTTAATTAATCCCTGTGGACACGATAATCTTTTATACTACTTCTGCGAGAGAGTACACTTGCTCTAAGTGTGTTTTTAACGCAACAAGTTTTTGGTGCCGTTGCCGGGACATGAATTGGAGGATCTGAAGGACATGGAGCACCAAAATGCCATTCAAAGCTTAGGAGGTCCAATGACTAGCGCAAGGTCAAAGAGAGTCCAAGAAGGCTTAGTCCAATTCATGACTAAGACCATTGCAAAAGAGGGCAACAATGTAATTGCACCAAAAACCATGCTTGTGATACAAGCTATGGAGGAGGCGCAATTTGCATGACAAAGGCGCCAAATTTATTTCATTTTATTAAATAAAAAGTGCATGTGACCAATTGATTTATTTAGGACCAAGGCACTAAGTTATTTCATTTACAAGTTATTTTTTTAGTGTGTTTAATCCACTTCAAGTGGTGTGTGTGTGGCGCATATTTGTGTGAATTGATGGCGTCAACAAACTTGCTGATCAAGGAAGGCAAACTTGCTAACCAAGCAAACTTGCTAATCAAGAAAGGCAGTCAAAGGAAAAAGAAATTGCGAGATCCTAATCATTAATGGCGCATTCAATGCCAAATCAACTAGGATATTTTCTTAATTGTTTTGACTAGTATTCTTGTAATTTTTGGGTACCCTTTATTTCTTTTCCTTTGTATTCAGCAAGATCCTCCCTTATTATAAATAGGGAGTTTAAGTGTCAATGAAATTTCAGAAAGACTTTATCAAAAATTTAGAGACGTATCTCCTTGTTGGGGAGTGGCCTCCTTGTTGGGGAGTGGCCTCGTTGTAATTAATCCCTATCTATTTTACAATTTCTGCCTAAACTCCTAAAAAAATGAATTGACATAGAACAAAAGTAAATAAGGATCACTGGGGATCTGAAGGAGCACTGGGGCTCTGATGGTCTAATTCGCAGTCGATGCTTGGCGCATTGATTAAAGTTAAACTGAAGGACCGACGAAGTCTGAAGGGCATGCCTAAGCCTGATGGACCGATGGGTCTGATGGAGCGCAAACTAGCAACGGTACTAGTAAAACGGTCTGCTTGGGGGTGGCCTTTTTCGAGCGGCCATGGGGGCAAGGTCGGGTCGTTGACCTGATTTGCGCACCTCGAAGGACGTGCACTGTGTTTTCTTTTAGGCGGGCACAGCTAGTCTGAAGGACCTGGGGTCGGATGATCCGTCGGTTGCTCGATAACGCGACGTGCGATCTGGATTGAAGGACCAATGATGGTCTGAAGGAGCGCTTGGGCTCTGAAGGACCACTGGGGGTCTGCAAGAGTATTGGGACTCTGAATTGTGATATGAGACCATCGCTTGGAGCACTGACTTTGAGGGAACAAAATATTGGGATTGAGACATGGCGTACTTGCCTAGAACATACCCAATGAATGCATTTACCTGAGAAGGGGAAAAGCTATCTATATTTGGCATGTCTAAAAAAGCAACGAATGATGTATGCGTGCAATATAGGTATGTGAAATGGTAAGCGTCCGATGGGATGAATGAAATGTGGCAGATGATGTGAGTTGAAGTTGATGGAACATGGAGGTTGACAAACAATGTATGTGAATGCAGATAAGATATGAATGTGATTGTGCTGATTAATGATGAATGTAATGGAATGAGCAATTTTTCCTCTTTTTACTTTTTTTTGCCTTTCCCTTTTTTACAAAGTGCGAATGTGATGCAAATGTAATGCTTTGATGTGAATTCCACGGTGGATAAAAGAAAACACGCGAATGCATGGTACAATGATATGATTAGTGATGTAAAAAAACTTTTTCTCTTCTTTTTTTTGGGCAACGATGAGACTGGCACTTGGCACATCTATCGAAGCGAACAATGTTATGCATGTGACGAGCGTGCAATGATTGGTATCTGGGGGATGATGAATGAAATGGGGCAGACAATGGGTGTTGTAACTGACGGAATGGGAAAGTTGACAAACAGTGTATGAGATGTGAATGTGACTGTAGTGATTAATTTTTGGTGTGATGATGAATGTAATGGATGGATTTTTCTTTTTGCTTTTTCTTATTTATTTTGCTTCTTTTCTCGATGCATGCAATGCGAATGTGAATATGATGCGAATGTAATACTTTGATGCAAATGCTATGGTGGATGCATGATTGCATAGTGGAATGATTTATGCTATGATTTGGTTGATGATGCAAAAAGATTTTTCTTTTTCGTAATGATGAGAAATGAGACTTTTGATGCGAGAGGAAAATAAGTGAATCTTTTGAAATAATCATTCCTTGAACTCAAACATGTCAATCTCAAAGTTGTTATTCACGGACACTGATGTGTAAAAGTAATTGGCTATATTTGCAGACTCGCTTCTTTTTCTCTCCTATGATGGTGTCCCATGATGATTGAAATTTAGGTCCTCAAAGTTAACAGAGTGAATCTTCAGCATCACGTTATTAACTTGTGTTCTCTCTCTTTGAAGCTTTGTTTAGCAAAGACGTATAGTAATGCAAGTATAGATGAATGATTCAGTTAACTCGGGGTTCTAGAGACCTAGGGTATGGACAGATGAAGGGATAAATGACAGGTTTCTGGCCAAAGTCATGAAAGGGTAGGTTCTCCCCAACTCAAGAAATGTGGGACTGCCCCAATTTAGACTACCGGTGAAGGTGAGTGAATAATTTTCCCCTGTCTAGTGATGACAACAACTAGGGGTGTAGAGGAAATAATGAATTGAGAATGCCATGACTTTGGAATGAAGGGTGGTAAGCAAGAGATTTTGTCTCAACCCATGGCGTTTGGTGTTGCTCCAACTATGACAAGGACAAGGTTGTCATGACTAGAGTTTGCAAAAGGCTGTATTTAGCATGGTGGGTTGAGAAATTGCCCCGGTGTGGTCTCATGGATGTGAATATGACGAGGGGATGAGATGGGTGTAGGGCGAATTTCCCCGATTTTAAGTGGAGTGAATGGTGACGGGATTGCCCCACTTTGGAATGATATTTCAAATGGTTGCTTTTAGTGGGGTTGTGAAAGGTGACTGAGTTAGGGTCGTGGGTTTTTGGAATTGGTCGTATGGCTATATGGATTGGATGTGGTACATGAATGGGATGGACGCTGGAAAATCTCCCCAAGTTCGAGAAGCATGAAAGGTGGAGGGACTGCCTCACTTTGGGATCTAGGTGATGGTCCTAGTCTAAACTTTTCGTTCTTTTAAGGTGACTCCCACAGACTATGATAATCCTGGGTTTTGATACGATGAAAATTTCAACTGGTGATCGCTAAACCTTGTCTTGGTATCAGTGCAAGCTTTTGAATTTTTCTTCTTTTTTTTGAGAAAATATATTGTAAATAAATAAACTTACTTGTCCTAAAACTAAAACTTTGAGAAAACGAAAGCAATCAGTCATTGATTAGAATGGACTTGTTAGGGTTGTAATGTGGCCAATGGTTAGGGGTTTACGAAAGAATGGGTTTGTAATGTGGCCACTGGTTAGGGGTAATGTGGCCAATGGTTATAGGCTCAAGGAGGTGTTTTATGGTTTATTGAGACAATGTCCTTTTATGAAAGAAAAGATAGTTAAGCCCAAAGGAGTGTTTGATGGTTTATTGAGACAATGTCCTTTTATGAAAGTAAGGATAAGCAGGCCCAAAGAAGTGTTTGAAGCCAATGGTTTTGAGGTTTTTCTTTAGAGAATGATCTCTTATACGCTTCATGGTATGGTGTATCAGCTCACAATTTCTAATGCTTTTGTTTTTTCCATTCAGGATTTTTCAATTCTCTTTTTTCGTCTCGTGAACTTCACTTTTTCTTTTTCTTTCTTTTGAAAAGAGTAAGCTGATAAAAGTGGTACACCATCGTTAGATATGGAATTGATCCTTGCCTAGGGTGATTGAAAGATTTTTTTTGATTTTTGGCTTAAAGCGGGTAGCAAAGGGTATTTTTTTTATGCTTTTTTTTTAGGATATGGGAAGATGACCAAACTTCATTTCAAATCATGATTACTTGTTTTCTCAAAAATTAACTCAAGAACAAATATTTATTTATTTTTATATACCTACTCTTTTTCTTTATTTCTTTTTATATGCCCTTACTTTTGCTTTAGGCTGCTCTCGCGAGTTTTCAACCTAACAGGCTTTTTGATTTTTTTTGTAAAGGACTTGCACCAAGGGAAAACAATGTTGACAAGATATCTAGTGATCACAAATTTGCCGCAGCATGGGGACCTAAAGTGTTAGTTTATGAAAATTCATCATTGGGAACAAAACCAAATAGTCAACTAAGTACTTGTGTGGGGGATATGTATTGGGTGGTCGGGGTGGGACTGGACATGTACAAGGGATGATGATAAGATGCAAATATGTGGACACTAACTGACTCAAACAAGAGTAAATGCACATTGCATACAAGTTCACTATACGAATGTTTCATAGAGTTAACATTAGTTGAAAGTATGAGAGAAGAAATTTTTGATATTCACATTAGTTAACACAAGGGACCATTTTGATCATTACCATGGGATGGATGAGATGCATCATTTTGTGACAAAAATTATGGACGAGCTGCAAACATTGAATAGTTTTTTTTTGAAAAACTTGAGCGCCTTGAAACACCTTGAGTTTGCTGCTAAGTTCGACCTTTTCTGTAAGGTTAAAATTTTTCAAAGAAGGATAATCAATTTCGCCTCATCTCTCATCAGCATTTTTTGAAAAAAGTATGCTCATTCATTTTTTTTTGTATGGATGAACACATGACACTGTATATGCACGATGAAAATGCAAATGCAAATGCATGAAATGTGTGAATGAATGGTCACTTGGAAAGGTTAACTATCCAAAATGATTTTTCGGAGGCAATGCAGCATGCTATATATCTTTGGATGATGAATGATGCAAGAAAGTGACACTATTTTTTCCTTTTTTTTCTTTTATTTGGAAATGATGCATGCTTGATGACTAATGCATTTGAGGTGGATAGGAATGAAGAACTTTTGTTTTTTCTCTTTTTTTTTTATGATGAATGAAGGGGAGTAATGAACATGACTTTTTTATAATATCAATGTGATATATATTTTTCTGTATGGATATGCAAGATGATGCAATTTGGACAAATACAAAAATATTTTTGTTATTTTCCGGATGATGAGATGTATAGTAGTGCAATGATAATGGACTGCAAGTGAAAAGAATGGTTTTATTATGAATGTGCGGTGATTATTTTTTAGCAACATATAATGCCCATGATGACGGATATGCAAATGCATGTATGCATGAAGAAATAAATGTTTGATGCAATTATTTTCATTTTTTAAGAGGTAATGCAACATGTATGCAAACTCTCATTTTTATTTATGGGATGATGAATGATACAATTATAATGAAATAACTTTTTTGTTTTATTTTGAAAATGATACGTGAATATGGAATTGGTGCATTTAAACTAGGATGGCAATATGAAGGGAAATGATGTATGAATGTTATGTTTTTTTTTTAAAATGTAATTCAAGACTTTACAAATGATGTGATACCTACACTGTGTGATCATGATTTTGAATGATTATGAATGAATGTCGGTGCATGTTAAATATAATGCTAATGTTTTTTTGATCAAATGATATGCTAACGTTATATGGGTAAAAACTATTTTTTTTTGTGCGAGGAAACAAAATGCATGACACTCGTAGCGATTTTTTTAATGCGTGGAAAGATGCAATTTTGAAAAAAATGATATCTTTGTTATTCTTTATATGACGCGATGCGTGATGGTGCAATAACAATGAAATGCTTATGGAAGAATGATTTTAGCATGAATGCATGGTGATTTTTTTATATGTTTTCTTTGAATGAGCATATGGATGTTTGTTGTACATGAGTAACAATGTGATAGAAGGATACCTTAAGAGGGTATGTTTTTTTTTATGCTTCAACTTGAATAAGAAGCTAACAAAAGACCATTGGGTGATGAATGATACAATAATAAAAGAAAATGAAGCATGGGAATAATGCCTTTGAAACATGGGTGAAGCATGGGTGATTTTTATTTTGATGCATGTGGGAGGTTATGTAGGAATATGAAATGCATGTAATAGGAAAAACTTTTACTTTTGTTTTTTATGATGCATGAGAATAATGCATTTGAAGTGGATGTGAAAGAAATAAATGATCCCCTTTTTTTTTGTATAATGCATGAAGGGAATGATGAATGAATATATAATATCACTGATGTTTTTTTTAGTGTGGATATGCAAGATGGAAAAATGACGCAAATGATATTTCTAGGATGATGAGATGCATGGTAGCGCAATGATAATGGGATGCGCGTGAAAAGAATGATCTTATTTTTTATGGATGCATGAAGATTTTTTTGGTGTGATGATGTCGCCTCATGTGCATGCAATTGAAAGAAAGAAGCATGAAAATGTTTTTTTGAGTGATTTTATTTTTGGAGAAACGCTAACCAGAATAATAGAGAGAGTAAGTATAATGCCCCTGCGTCCTAGGTGGGTCATGTCTAAATTGGGATTTTCAACATGGTCTAGGGTCACTTATGTGATCAATCTCTCAAGTGGCTCTATTCGCTTCCTCACAAAGGTCTCCAGAGCTAAAATCCCCTTCATGATATGATCCACAACGATAGCTAACTACCAGGTGTGGGATACCATAAAAGAGCGTACTCTGGCTGAGACTTTCATGAGAGTCAGACAGATAAAATCCAGAATGACTGTCACTAATAATCTCCACTCGTCCTAGGTTATTTGCAGACCCGGGTATAGGGTCCCACTCAAAAGTGTGTGCAAAAGTGTAAGCGATGTGTGTGATGAGGGCAAAATACCCAAACTAACCAAGCTGGAAAAGATATACAACAACAATCAAAAGAGTCGTCTTCCCTAAGGTTCAATAATATAAAGAAATGCTAATAAATAAATAACATAAGCATAAGGGCAAAAACAAAATATAAAGTTAACAAAAACTTACACATTTAGTTAACTAGGCTTGACTCTCTTAATATGGTCCCCAGTGAAGTCGCCAGCTGTAGCGACTGAAAAATCCGGAGGAGGGATTCTTCGAAGTTTTTGAAATGAAGCCGCCACCAAAGTTTAGCTTAAGGGCAAAGATTGGAAAATCCCTATTGAATGGATAAGGGGGGGTTTGCGGACCAAGTTTAGGCTCGGGAGTTGTTTATGCGTAGGGAAGATATTAGCACCCTACGACATCCTTCTTAAGGAAGGTTACCTTTTAACTAAATGTGTAAACACTTATTAATTCAAAAATAATGATTTTACTCTTATAATAGTAATAAAAAAAGACTCGATAAACGGTTAGTTATTTTTGTTCTTTTTGAAAAATAGGAGAGAAATGAATTAAAAGAAAAAGAAGGTTTTTTATTAATGCAATTGACAGAGGTCGACCGCCCTCTGCTCCTACGTATCTCCTGGTAGAGAATCAAATCACACGTAGTTTTTGGTAGAAAAAGTTTGTGAGTTTGGTGTTTTGTATTCATTTTTGAAATTGGGAGAGGTATTCGTAGTGACAAAACAAGTAAAACTCAGTAGTCATCACTCATAGCTCGTTTGAAAACTAAAGCTGTTATTAACTGTCAAACAAGCTAAGCTCAGAGTGACCATTAGTAAATAACCGATTTGTGATTTATTGCTTCAAAACGTTTGCTTGAAAACATGACTTTAAGAAAATAAGTTGAGGTTATGTGAAAATGCGTTGAGCTCGTTGGTTTGTAAAACGTGTGAAGATGAGTTGGACACATTGTTTAGTGAACGAAATTGTTTGTTTTGTAGAAAAATATGGAAAAGGGGTGTATTTAAAAAAAGAGGGGTGCATAAAGCATTAGGGGGTTGTATTTTGAACAGGGGGTGCGAACAGTGAGATCAATTCATTTTTGGTGAACTGGGTTGTGTTTAAAAGGATGGACTTGTTGTCAAAAAAAGGATGGGCTTACTCTCAAAAAAGATGGGCTACGAGTTGGGCTTGTACCTGGTGTATTTGTCTGCATAAATCGTCGATTTTTCTGAAAGTGATTGATATCTCTTCACCTGCTTCTTTATTGAGGATGACACCTTGGATGGAACACCCTTACCAATCTTATCCAGATTTAATAATTCCTGTTCAAGTAATTTAAGTTTAGACGAAACTCTAGCCGAATCACCATCTACCTTCCGGGGACTTCCTTCTTGCGACAAAATGCTTCGCATTATACATCGATTCAAGGGATTCATACTGTACATCTTGATAGATAACCTCAACTTCCTCATCCATGTGACTAGCATTAGTGGTCCCCACCATTTCTTCTTCCTCTTTATGAAACCATTCACCACTCTTCTTCCCCGACGGCACCGCACCGTAATGTTTCCTACTCCCACAACCACACAATCCTTCCTCCTGGATCCTCCTCGAAACAAAACCAATGATCTCATCTCTCTCAACAACCTCATGCTTTAACTCCTCCACGCGCGCTTTAGAGTCTTCCGCCACCGCTCTCAGTCTCGCGATCTCCTCGGCGGCGACATCGATCCGCCGTAAGTGCCGTTTCTCGTCATCGCGCCGGGCGTTACGGTGAGAAGCGAAGATCTCCGCCACGCGCGCGTTGGCCTTTGAATCTTCCTGCCGCCGTGAACGCATATGCCTTGAATAGAAAGCTCGCAAACGTTGTTTGGAAGTAATGCTAGGAAGACTTAGAAACTTAAACCTATGTAGGAAGAGAAGAGTTTCTTCATTTCTTCGTTTTCGTTTTGTTGTGTTTTAACGATTCATGTTGTTGGCCTTCGGGCTCTGCCATTGAAATGGGAGATAGTGATAGTGCTATGTGATGTGAGTGTGTGACTGAGTAGAGGGAAGAGAGGCTTTGTTTTGTTGGTTGGTTGGTTTCAAGTGTGAAAAAGTAGCGTTCCTTTTTGGTTCGAGAAAGGGGAACGAGGAGAGATTCGGGTTTTGTCTATCGTTTGGTTCGTGGGTAGCTGGCTAAGGGTTCCTCACTGTTGCGTTTTTATCGTTGATTACAAAATGGCTCTGATCCCTTTGTACGAACGAAGCTGAAGGAAAAGGACCAAGGACAGCTGGCTGGGTGGAGGCGATTTGGGGAAGGACAACCATTGAGTCAGCAAAAGGACAACATCTTTGAGGAGGAATCAAAAGGACAAGAGCTCGCACCAAGGACAATCAAAGGAGGGACAAGGAATGAAAAGGACAGCCAAGGGGAAACCCTAGCCAGGGCAAGCAGCCAGCTGCTGCGCCCCTTTTCTTCTTTTTCCTGAGTTTTGTATTTTTTTAATTTTTTTGTATTATTTTTGTACTATCCTAACTGTTTGTTTTTTTGGCTCATATTTGTAAAGAAAACTATATATATATATATATATATATATATATATATATATATATATATATAAAACTTTCGACTATTCAGCTTCTTCAATTATTATTATTATTATTATTATTATTATTATTATTATTATTATTATTATTATTATTATTATTATTTGTTCGCATCAATAACAATAGGCTAAATATTAATAGTAACGAAATAAAATAAAACGAGCATCGAACAATCGTTGTACGAGAGTGCCAAAGACACGCGTGTTTAGAACAATATGTGGAACAACGAGAATAAAAACTTTTTTGATTTTTTTTCAATTAGCCGGACAAAATTAGGGTATGCGCATTCCATACGCAGGAAAGTCATTAATGGTCCACATCAAAGCCGCCCTAATCATGAAATTTTGTCTTCGTGCTGCATCATAAGTTAAAACACCATTCCACAACCTTTTTAGGTCATCAATTAAAGGTTGCAAATATATGTCAATACCAACTGTTGGATTAGTTGACCCTGGTATTATAGCATTTAAAAACATGTAGGGTTTAGACATACACGTATCAGGAGGAAGGTTGTATGGGGTAACAATAACTGGCCAACAAGAATACGGTGTTGCTGACGCTTGAATATATGGTGTGAAACCATCAGAGCATAAACCAAGCCAAACATTGCGTGGATCATTGGCAAAATCTGGATGAACACAATCAAAATGCTTCCAAGCTTCACCATCAGATGGATGACGTAATTCACCAGAATTATTTCTATTTTCATAGTGCCACGTCATTTTACCCGCAGTTTCCAATGAAGTGAACATCCTCTTCAGTCTTGGTATAATCGGCAGGTAGAACATTGCTTTCCTTGGAACGGGTTTGCCTCTGCTAGTCCCTTTCCTGCTGACACGATACCATGGCTCTTGACAAAACTTGCACTCCAGCAATTCTCCATCATTTATGCCAAACTCATTGTTATAATAGATCATCCAACCAGACACACAACAATCAATTCTTATGAAAATTAAACCAAGCTCGACACCAATCTTTTAGCATCATAATAACTCTGCGGCAAAAGTCCTCTAACGGGGGTTGCATCCAACATCATTTTAGTCATGTATTCCATGCACAATTCTGCAACGTTAAATTGAGACTTAAGACCCAACAACCGAACACACATTGATAACTTAGAGTCCGCAGATCCTTCAAAAATGGTTTATTTGTCTCACTAAAAAACATAAAAAACCTCTGAGCTTCCTCGTTTGGAACTTCTTCAGCATCATATTGTGGTTTGTTCGAAATCCAAATTTACACCGACAACATTAGATATCATCCCTTGAACAACATCAAACGACGGCTGATATCCCGTAGTCGTTGATTACTAATTGATGTGGAAGCTACGACTGGACTTTACGTGGGACCTTCTACTTGAACAGGAACATTTTCAATCGCAGGAACTCTAGCTGATACCTCGCCATGACGGGTCCATATCCAATAATTTGGCTTAAACCCATTATTGTACAAATCAAGTCGAACATCACCTTCCTTTTTTATAGATCGAAACATACATTTGGAGCAAGGACATCTAATTCCACCTTGTCGCTCAAATTCTTTTTGACGCTTAGCAAAAAGAACAAACTCTTCGACTCCTTGCACAAAACGTCACTTCAACCCAGCTCTTCCAGGATACATTCGATCATACATCCAACTACGATCTATTTTTTTGTGGATGTTCCTATAATATATATATATATATATATATATATATATATATATATATATAGGACAAAATATATATATTTCGTATTATACATCCAACTAATTATTTCAATAA
Organism: Astragalus membranaceus; assembly: GCA_039519185.1. NCBI lineage: Eukaryota > Viridiplantae > Streptophyta > Magnoliopsida > Fabales > Fabaceae > Astragalus > Astragalus membranaceus. Next base: position 31,557,488 of record CM076848.1, read on the forward strand.
ATAAACAAAATAATTAATATTTATAATTCGTATTATATTATATTATATTATATTATATTATATTTCGTATTAATATAATACTATCTATATAACACTATTATTATATTATATAATAATTCGTATTTATTTTTTACTTTTTATTTTAAAAACTACTTATATTATATACTATTATATTATATAATAATTCGTATTTATTTTTTTAAAATACATAAACAACTAATATTAATTACAATCTAATTTTTATACAACAAATTAAATTTAAGCTTAATTATAGTTTTAGTCCCCCTATTTTCACTAACTCACGATTTTACTCCCCCAAGAATTTTTTTCACAAATTTAGTCCCCCTATTTTCCCAATTTGTAAAATTAAAGTCCCCCTCTAATTTGGTCAAAATTGGCACGGAGTTGTGAGTCACTTATCCTACGTGGCTGACACACGGGCTTGCCTTATTGGAATTTAAACATAAAAATTATTATTATTATTATTACAAAAAATGTTTTTTAATTAATATATTTAATAAATAAAAATTCCACCTTCTTTATTCGATACTTCCTCTTCCTTCCCGAACCCAAACACAACAAACTCAACATCATTCATTCAAAAACAAACCTTATAAACATCAGTATTTCCTCTAGGAATATTTGATTATAGTTTCTAAAAATAGTTGTGTTTTTGTCCAAAAAAAGAATAGTTTTGGGTTTATAAAAGTTGATAACGTTCTGTCAAAAAAAACGTTAATGAAGAACAATATTCTTGTGAATTTGGAGTTCAAATTTTCTTCATTAGATATACTTTATTATCGAAGTGAGTTTTGAATCTCTCTAAAAGACATTTCCATACACATGATGGGATCAAATCCACGACAACGTGCTTAAGAAACTAATCTATCTACTCGTGATTATACTGTTCACAAATTTCAACTGGTTTGCTTTTGAAGGAACGATGCTGGGTTTGCTGGATTTGGGATTAGGGTCGCGAAGGGAGAGGAAGTATCGAATGAAGAAGAAAGATGAAATTTTTATTTATTAAATATAAAATTTTTTATTTGTAATAATAATAATATTATTATTATTTGGGTTAAATATGTTTTTAGTCCCTACAAAATCGGCTCCTTCTAAGTTTAGTCCCTACATTAACGAAATAGGCGTTTTGGTCCTCATCTTATTTTTTCGTTTTCAATTTTAGTCCCTCATGACTTTTAATAGCGCTTCAAAACTTTTAATAGCGCTTATAAAAGGTCAAAAAAACGCTATTAAAAGTTTTGAAGCGCTATTAAAAGTCATGAGGGACTAAAATTGAAAACGAAAAAATAAGATGAGGACCAAAACGCCTATTTCGTTAATGTAGGGACTAAACTTAGAAGGAGCCGATTTTGTAGGGACTAAAAACATATTTTACCCTTATTATTTTTATGAGAGGGACTTTGATTTAACAAACTGGGAAAATAGGGGGACTTTAATTTTACAGAATGGGAAAATAAGGGACTAAATTCGTCAAAAAAATTCTTAGGGGACTAAAATCGTGAGTTTTGTGAAAATAGGGGGACTAAATTCGTGAAAAAAATTCTTAGGAGACTAAAATCGTGAGTTGGTGAAAATAGGGGGACCAAAACTGTAATTAAGCCTTAAATTTATCTATTTTTTTAACAAAAACTTATAAACTACCAACATCAAATAAGTTTTTACTAAATACTAATAATATCTATAAGTTGATAACTAACCGGTAGTGAAGAGAAGTGTCTGACTTGACGCTAATTTCGGATTCCTTCGAATAAATTTTCGACCAAACTCCAAAGAATAGCTAACAAAATAATTTCAGAAGTATTAATTAAACAAGAGAAGAAAATGGAGAAAAATAGGAAGGAAAGAGGAAGGAAGTATCATACCTGTATGCTGCCTGATGAACTGACGAACAAAGAAATAGGAAAGAATGGGCAGCAAGAGAAGAATGGAGAGAATTGGAGAGAAATAATGTAGTTTTCAGTTTAGAAAAAAATGGAGAGAATAGAGTGATTTTCGGGTGGAGAGAGTAGGGAGTGAGAAAGGTCTCAATATATAGAGATTCTCAAACGACTATAATTTTAAAATACGGAAATATCCGCCGGAAATGGTTCTTACCGGTAGGGGTGTTCAGTGGTTCGGGCAAATCCAAACCAACCCACGATCCAATCCAAATCGATATGTTTGGTTCGGATATTTTTCGTTTTCGGGTTAAAATCGAACAAATCCAAACCAACCCGTAGTTGTTTGGATCGGGCAACGGATTTTAAAAATCAAATCCGCGAACCCGAACCAACCCGTATTACGTCATAACAATTTTGTAATTTTAGATGCACACGATTTTATTTGCTTAGAATTTTTACCTTAATATCCGCCGGAAATGATTCTTACCGGCGGATCCGGTCAAACGAGTCAAAACGATTTCCTAGACGCTAATCCGCCGGAAATGGATCTTACCGGCGGATCTTCTGCATACCGACGGATATTATGCAATTACCGGCGGAAATGTTGCGCTTACCGGCGGAATTTTGCAAAATTCGAATTTTAACTGCCTTGCTGATTTCCGGCAGATATTTCCAAATTACCGACGGAATTTTAAAAATATGAATTTCAAAAACATCCGCCAAAAAGTCTATCTACCGGCGGATATATGGGCCGGAAACCGGTATTACCGGTGGATTTTTTTTATATTTTTTTAATATTACGCAATATTTCCGCCGGTAACTGTAATTACCGGCGCATCCAGTTGTTTTTTTTTTATTTTTCTAAAGAACAGTTGTTTACCGACGCAATTGAGAAGTTCATGATCAAATGTTATATCCATTAAAAGGAAGAGCAAACGATTGCTCGATACCTTGGAGGGCTAAACTTTGAAATTGTAACCTGGTCCACCTCCAATGATATTGGTGCTTGGATGATGATATCTGTCACGCCATTCAGGTTGAGAAACAATTACCCAAAAAAATCTTCATACCAACCTCTTTCCTCCACGAGAAATTATGCCTACCATAACAAACCACGGATCCAAGAACCTAATTCCTCAATCAAACCACATCAAAAAACAACCAAAGAGAACAATTCCAAGGAACCCAAATGCTTCAAGTGCAAAGGTTTGGATATATTCCTTTAGATTGTCCAAATCGTAAAACCATCACCATCATTAAGGGGAAGACACATGAAGCTTCAGAAGAAGACGATATTCATGAAGCGTTAGAAGAAGATCGGAGATGGGCGAGTTAATATATGAGAAAGAGTACGTTCCTGTCGATTTTGGTGAATCACTGGTAGTTAAAAGAAGCTTACACACAACAGTAGCCAGAGAAGAACCGTGGATAAGACACAATATCTTCCACACTCATTGCACCTCGCAAAGCAAGGTTTGCGATGTCATTATCGATAGTGGAAGTTGTGAAAATATTATGTCCAACTATATGGTGGAAAAATTGAAGTTGCTGACAAAGGAGTACCCACATCCATACAAGCTACAATGGATCAATAGGGGTAATGAGGTAAGAGTGTCTAAGCACTACCTTGTATCTTTCTCCATTGGTCAAAAGTACAAAGACAAACGCATGGTGTGATGTTATTCATATGGATGTTTGCTGAATCCTGAGATGTTGTACCATCGAAAATTCCACCTGGACTGTCTCCAATGTGAGACATCCATCATGCGATTGAGTTAAAATTTTCAACTAGCACTCAACAATACAATGCTGACACAGAGCAAAGAGAAAATAAAATAAATTAAAGAAATTGCATGAGCAAAATCATGAGAGAATTGAGAAGAAAATTTCAAGGTATAAAACTCCGCGAGGCTAACACTTGCGAAAGGAACGATTTTCTAATAAACCATATGTCAAGCTATCCCCAAGAGTTGATGGTTCTTTTAGAATTGTGCAGAAAATCAATGACATCACTTACAAAATAGAACTTTTAGGTGACCATGGAGTGTCTGCAACCTTTAATGTTGCTGACCTTTCAATGTTCTTTAACATCTTGACTCAAGGACGAGTCTCTTCCAACTTGTGGATTATGATGAAGAACTATGGAACTTTCAAGAAATTGAGAATTTTATAGAATCTTCTAGAAACATCAATAGATGATGTTATAATAACTAGGAAAACATTAAGATTTCTAGATTCTTCTAGCCATATGAAATAGCGTATTTATGTATGTAGATTGTTCTTGTAACCAATGCTTCTAGATCCTTCTATTTTGTAATGTAAAGTTCTAGAAGAGTAGTATAGTATAAATAGGGTTCGTCACCAAGCATTATCATCAAGCAATAACAACTTTTCTTGAGCAATTAGAGAATTCTCTCTTTTTCTACCCTTCCTATTATCCCTGAGCCAGATTGAGGTAACTTATTGATAGATTTTTTTGATAACCAATGGGCCCAATCTGCAACTATAATGGGCCAGTTCCCCATAAGATTCGGCCCAGCAAGGTGCTCCGCCTCTGGTGCCAAGATCAAAGGACCAGATCGAAGCGCCTCAATCCAACGGTCTGGATCGAGCACAACCCGCGTATCCCCGGTGCTCCGCGTCTATAAATACGGGTCCTACTCGCATATCCAGGTAAGCTTCGCACATTTGCATCTCTCTAACTTCTGTTTGCTGACTTGAGCATCGGAGTGTCTGCAGGTACCCGATCCCGTCGAGTCCAGCCTCGGAAGAACGCGACCCCAACGATTTCCATCTCAGAAGTAAGCGACTCAACGATTATCAACCTCAGAAGATTTCGATCTCCACCGTATCCATCCGACCTCGAGCCAAGGGAAGATAAACACGATACTTCAAATACCACTACAAGAAAAGCTGGACTTTGCGGCGGGCAAAATCCGCCGCAAAGTCCAAATTTGCGGCGGAATTTTTTCGCCGGTAGCCAGCTCGAAGCAAACGCGTTGCGGCGGATTATCCGCCGCAAGTTTGCGGCGGATTTAGTGGCGCCGCAAAATCCACCGCAAATTTGCGGCGGATAATCCGCCGGAAAATGGGACAAATTTTTGACGCAATATATCCACCGGAAAGTACCCAATATCCGCCGCAAATTATCCGCCGCAAAGTACCCGTTATCCGCCGCAAAACACCCGTTTTATTTAAAAAAAAATGAATATAATTTTTTTAAAAAAACGTTTTATTTAAAATTCCGCCGCAAACGACATAAATCCGCAGCAAAGTACCATTTTTTTTAAAAAATTATTATTTTTTTTAAAAAATAAATTTTATTTTTTTTAAAAAATAGTTTTAATTAAAAATATATATTATTTTATTAATTTTTTTAATTATTGATAAAAAAATAAAATCCAATAACTAATTAATTTTTAATTTAAAAAAATAAAAATTGGGAAAAGCAGTAAAAATATCCATTAAATTAATAAAATATCCAGACAAAAAAATAAAATAATACCTAAACAAAAAACAACACAATTAGTAACAAATTCATATTATTATAAAATAATTTAAAAACGAATATTAAAAAAAAATTAAAAACTAAAACTATTAACTCATATCAAAAACATACCTTGAAGAAATTTCCCAATAAGTGCAGAAGACAATTCGTAGGGAGGAAGCGCTACACTTCAAAAGCAGATTTAGTAGAGAAGGAGAGAATTTGGGAGAGAGTAAAAGAGAAATTTTAAGAAGAGAATGGGAGGATTGTTAGAAGTATGAAGAATGAGAAGTGGGGAATGGATATATATAGAAAAACGCAGCCCAACGGTCAAAAGGGATTTGCGGCGGATTCTGGAGGTTTGCGGCGGATTTTGAAATTCAATATCCGCGGGTTTTTTTTCGGAGCTTTGCGGCGGATTATGGAGGTTTGCGGCGGATTTTGAAATTTAAAATCCGCGGGTTTTTTATTTACGGAGCTTTGCGGCGGATTGGTGGTACTTTGCGGCGGATATTCAAATTAAAATACCGCGCCTTTTTTTTTTAAAAACACCAAACAATCCGCCGCAAATACTCAACATCCGCCGCAAATGACACAAATCCGCCGCAAAGTACCATTTTTTTTTTTAAAAAAATTATTATTTTTTTTAAAAAATTATTATTATTTTTAAAAAATAAATTTTATTTTTTTAAAAAAATCGTTTTAATTAAAAATATATATTATTTTATTAATTTTTTTAATTATTGATAAAAAAATAAAATCCAATAACTAATTAATTTTTAATTTAAAAAAATAAAAATTGGGAAAAGCAGTAAAATATTATCACCAAAAAAATATCCATACAATTAATAAAATATCCATACAAAAAAATAAAATAATCTAAAACAATAAAAATTGGGAAAAACAGTAAAATATATATTTAATGTCTGCTACCCCTAAACGGAGACCTACGCCATTATCTTGATATGACACTCTCTTGAGCATTGTCGGCAGTAGCTCCATTACCGTGGCGTATGTCTCCATTTCTTTGTAAAGAAATTTCCACATTGTCGTGAACACCCCTTCATCTTTTTCGTTAAAAGTAACCCATTTATCAGCAAAAAGCTCCTCCTCATTATTTCACCACAAGTGACATATACGTTAATCAAACGCTCGGTATCACCCTGCAACTTAACAGCCCGTCCTTGCAGTTCCTCAAACTTTCTATTTAGAGATTCAACCATATTTTCAAAATAGAAAGTTTCACAAGAAACCATCTTTTGAAAAGATGATTGAATCTCTAAATAGAAAGTTTGAGGAACTGCAAGGACGGGTTGTTAAGTTGGAGGATGATACCGAGCGTTTGATGAGCGTATATGTCTCTTGTGGTGAAAATAATGAGGATGAACTTTATGCTGATAAAGGGGTTACTTTTAACGAAAAAGATGAAGGGGTCTTCATGACAATGTGAAAATTTTTTTACAAAAAAATTGAGACGTACGCCACTCTATTGGAACCCCGCTGCCGACAATGCTCAAGAGAGTGTCGTATTAAGAGATCGAGTGCCGTATCAAGAGAATGAGAGTATTGGTAGAGGTGTGAAAAAAGAAGAAGGGGAGAAGGGGTTTATATAGGAGAAACGAAGTCAAACAGTCAAAAGGCAAGATCCGCCGGAAACGACAGTTACCGGCGGATTTAAGGGATTTGCGGCGGACTTAAGGTATTTGCGGCGGACGGAGGTGCATTTGCGGCGGTTAATTAAAATCTCGTAAAAAAAAAATTGTGAACCCCAATCCGCCGCAAGAACCGTTTAATCCGCCGCAAAAGCCAAGACGAATTTTAATCCGCCGCAACGGTCAATTATTCCGCCGGTAACTTTGAGGCGGATAAAATCCGCCGGAAATGCGTAGATTCCGCCGGTAACTTTGCGGCGGATCCATATCCGCCGGAAACTCCTGGCCGGAAAAACCAATAATTCTTGTAGTGTACCAACTGCAGGATTCGGATCCGAGAATCCGAGGCAAGGTGCCGAACATTGGCGACCACAGTGGGAGTTTGCTGTTAAACTTTCATCGACTCAATCATTTCCTATGGCTCCACGAGGACGGCCCCCGACTAGAATTCAAGCTCGTACGCGAAGCGTGATTAAGGTCATCCCCCGACCTGATCAAACCCCTGAAGGACATGTCCAGGAAGTTCCAGCCGAGGAAGCCTGCTCCGCACCGTTACTCTCACCTCAGCAAGTGCCCGACGCTGTTCCGATTCCAGTTCGGGCGGTGAACCAGATACTTGACCTCCTAGATTTCCGAAGCCGCGATTTTGCACAACAAGAACAACGCTGGACCCAAATGGAAGAAGAGGTTGCAGCTGTCCGGGCCAATACGCCTGCCATCTCGGCTCGGCCAGTAGACGAGTCTCCAGATCGACGCACCGTCGCATCAAAGCGATACCGATCTCCCCCTCGAAGGAAGATAGCTCACAAGTGTCACGTTCACAGATCCCCTCCCAGAAGGGCAGGCCGACATGGAGGCTCTCGCACCCCTCCGACTCCGCCAAGCTCCAGCCACAGTCGGCTGGGCGACCCCGACAAAGCCCCTTCATCAGAGAAATAGCAGAGTGTAAGATACCAAGATCCCTGGAGAAACCCCCTCAACTGAACATATATGATGGAACTGGTGATCCAGACGAGCATATGGATACCTTCGATCTAATGATGCAGTACAGAAACGCCACTGGCGACATAAAATGTAAGATCTCCCCTCTCTCGTTAAACAAGGCGGCGCCTCTCCTGGTTCTGAGACCTAAAACCCCGCTCCATCCATTCCTGGGAGCAGCTTGTCAGGGTATTCTCGACACATTTCACCATGTCAAGGCTGAAGCCCAAGTCGGTGGACGTCCTCAAAGCCGTGAAACAAGGGGAGAACGAGACTCTGTGTGACTACATCGAGCGGTTCAACAAAGAGGCGAATAACGTAAGGCATCTAGAAAACAAGATCAAACTCCTATTCATGAGACATGGGCTCCGCAAGAAGAGCCTCTTCCAGACGACGTCGGCGTACGCCGACCCCACACTCTAGAAGAATTTCTGAGACGGGCGCGGAGGTTCATTGATTACGAAGAGGATGATATGGCCGACGAGTTCGGTGCAACCTCAGTCCCTGCAAAAGCGAATGACAAAGGAAAGAATCCGAAGAAAGACTCTAAAGAAAGGCGTCCCCGGTTCTCCGAGTACACAGAGCTCAACGAGTCAAAGTCAAAAATTCTTGCAGAATGTGCTAATACTGAGTTCAAGGACCGGAAATGGCCGGCTCCACTCGCACCATGAGAAAACACTGACAAAAAGAAGTACTGTCGCTATCATCGGAGCCACAGGCACGACACCAACCAGTGCCAAATTCTCCAAGACGACATAGAGGACCTGATCCAAAAAGGTAAATTGAGCAAGTATGTGAAGAAAGATGGAGACGAAGAAAAGCGACGATCCCGCTCGCCTCGAAAAGGAAAATCAGGAGTGAATGAAGTGGCCAAACAAGCAAAGGCCGACTCCGATGATTCGGATGATGACGACGAGCCCGAGCAGCAGCGCTCATGAACAGTGGCCGCCATAATTATAGGCGGATATTCAGTGGACTCGGGTGAAACAAAAAGATCAATGAAGAGAAAGTGGAAAGAGATTCTGAGCATTGCTAGCAACTCGAAAACTGCCAACCCGTCCGACCGACCCCCGCTAGCTTTCTCCGACCATGACCTCCCTGATGGCAAGCCAAACAAATACATCCCACTCATTATCTCTGCCGTCATGATTGATATCCAGGTTCTGAGAATCCTAGTGGACCAGGGAAGCTCGGCGGATATCTTGTTCCAGGATCTGCTCCCCAAGCTTAACATTTCCGAGACCGAGCTCAATCCTTACAGAGGTTCAGAGCTGACGGGATTTAACGGAGCAAAAACTGCTCCAGTTGGATACCTCGAGCTCATGGTCATTTACGGGGATAAGCTTTCCAGAACGGTTAAGACACAATTTCTGGTCCTACCATGCAAGTCTCCATACAACTCCATTATAGGAAGACCGACCTTGGGTAGGCTCGGAGCCGTGGCATCAACTGTTCATTTGAAAAATGAGATTTTACTCCATCAAAGACGAAGTCATTACAATTGAAGTCGACCTTAAATCCGCCAAGAAATGCCACTATCTCTCGATGAAAATGGATAGTGAATCCGACAAGAACGAGAGGGGTCACAGCGGCAAGAAGGCCGTGTCCGAGATCAATCTGATTGAAGTCAGGGCCGAACGTCCCAGAGATCCAGAATATGAACCCAATGTTACAGCTTAACATACAGATCAAAGATACCTCACCAAGATGTCTCGGGGTGAAAAAAAAATACTGGCCCGACCTCAGGCATTAAGTACTACTCATCCCATCACTTTCACAAAAAACTTCGTTTCTTCCTGTAATACTTTGTTGCTCTTATGTCTTTGCAACTCCAATTCCTTTAAAGATTTTCACATAACTCCAGACTCCGAGTCCCGCGTTTAGAATTCATTGTACTCATGTTGGACCTCGGTCCCATCAATAAAGTGATTGCTTTTCAGGTCTTCACCCACTCAACAATCAAGGTCAAGGCCGAACCCTTGCCCTGTGCTCACCTCGGCCACAGAGATCACTCCCTCATGTGGGATAGCCTCGACACATCGCTCACGCACCTCTACAACGAGGTCGAGCCTGTCGTGGATAACGGACCTCTACAACGAGGTCAAGCCTATCGTGGCTCACCGACCTCTACCACGAGGTAGGGCCTATTGTGGCTCTCCGACCTCTACCACGAGGTCGAGTATATCGTGGCTCACCGACCTCTACCACGAGGTCGAGTCTATCGTGGCTCACCGACCTCTACCACGAGGTCGAGCCAACAGTGACTAACAACCTCTGCAATGAGGTAAGGGTCGTGATGGCTTACCGACCTGCCACAAGGCCGAGACCAACAGAGGACTGACTTACTTGGTTCGACTCGGTCCCTTGAGACCGAAGCCTTAACGCCGTGCTTCACAAACAACGAGTACGAGAAGCAAATCAAGAATACATACGCAATAATTAAATGTGCGAGCAAACGTGCTGTAAGACAACATAATTTAAACATGAACCGGGAAGGACGGTGCCACAAATGTACATTGCAAACAAGATGCGACCCGGGTGCAACCCGGGCCATTAAAACAAAGTAAGTACAAGCCAAAAATCTGAGTGCACCAGCCGAGATAAGACTCTGGAGCATAGATGACCTCGGGCTCACCAGCTCCCTCCTCGGACCCCCGTGGTTTGACAATCTTCCCCGCAGGAACCACGTGGGAAAGGCGAACCAAAGATACGTCAAGCCCGGGGTGCAGCACCTTGATCTGGGCCAGAGCATTGGAGAAAGAGGCAATAGCCAGAGCCTCTCTGTCAAACCTTTTCTTAAAAAGAAGAGCCTTATCTCGCTCCTCTCTAACCCTCTTCAACTTGTCTCCAGCGGCGACCAGCTCTGCCTCCAGGCGCAATACCGCTGCTTCCAACTCGGGAGCCTCGGCCTCGGTCGCCTCTACCTCCTTGATCAACCTCGGCACTCGTACAACAAGCTCTGCCTTCTTTCCAAGTTCGGACATTTTTTCCCTCATAACATCGGCATCTGCCTCGGCCAGGCGATCCAAGCGAGCCTGGAGCTCTTTCTTCTCCTTCTCAAATCTCTCAGCTTCCTCACGAGCTTCTGAAAGAAATTCCAAACAAGTCGTTAACTTATCAGACTTGTCCTGCAATTCACCGTCAAGCCACAAATCCATCAGGGAAATCTCCGAGCTCCACAGACTAAGCGTCTGCTGACCGAGTTCTCCAACCCGGAGGCAGGCCTCAAAGTCGGTAAGAGAAATTTTAGCTTCACCATCTAAAAGACTGGAGGTTTTCAACATCTTGGTAACACGGGGCAGACTCAAGGGGCTAGGCTCTTTCTGCTTTCCAATCAAACCTTGCGAAGCCGGCTCCAAATCCATCCGAGTCACAGGGGACGCGCCCTGGTCAACCACGACCTCGGTAGCGACGGCTGCTGGAGACAGGACCGAAGAAGAGCCGGCTCCAGTATTCGCATTTCTGCCTACTTGGGCGGAAGCCAGATACTCGGCCAAGCTCGCCGGCTTAGTAAACCAATCTGTAAAAGAGAAACAGTCGTCAAAATAAACTCCAAGAAGTCAGAAAGAAAGTCAAAATAGTTTGCGAACTTACCCAGAGTTGAAGTCACGGCGGCGGGAGTCTCTGCCTCTAAGATCTTCTGACACTCAATCCTCTGAAGCTTACTTGCAAAGGCCCCAACCCAGCCTGACAATAACTTCAGGGTCATTATGGGCCTCTTGCCGAGTCAGTTCTAACTCTTTGAAGAAGTACCCCGACGTTGGTAAATCATAGTGCCATTGGCACCATGACAAAGGAAATAAGTTCTTCACAACCTTCCCCTTCTCATCAAGTTCTACAACCTCCTTCAGCGCGTCATTGTTCACTGGTGCTACGAGGAAGAAACCATACTTGAATTCCCTCACCGAGTCCATCACGGGATCTAAGAATGCGAACTTGCGAGCACGGGCAGAACTATCTGGCCATGCCTGTCGGACCCGGCCTCGGGCTGACGAAACACATCGAAAAGGAGGAAGAAAACTCTCAAACGACAAGGGCGGCCCAATGCCCACATCACAATCTCAAAAGTGTTTATAAAACCCCAAGAATTCGAGGTGAGTTGGGAAGGAGCAACCTGTAAAAACCTCAGAACCCTCCTCTAGAACTCCGTAAATGGGATCTTCATCCCCATCTTCTCGAAGAAGGTGGAGTAAACAAAAAACCTCAGGCCGGCTACCTTCGACCACACAATGTCGTCGCCCGAGACGAGCTCCAGCTTCCACTTCTGCCCTCGGCTCCCACAAACTTCTCAAATCTCCTGAGCATACTCGGATCACCACGACCAGCTCGGAAATACGACCCCACCGTGCGAATATCGGTCGAAAGCGACCAGTACGGATCCACCACCTCATATTCCCTCGCCTTTGTTCCCACCGCCTCAGCGACCTGCCTCGCCTCGGGTAACCTCGTCTCTGTTTCCACCACGTCGGCGGCCTGCCCCACCGACTCCCAGCATAGGGTGGAAGGATGGAAGACCAATACCGCATTATTAGAAGACTCCCCCAATAGGTTCGCGGGTCAGAGACTCTACCGACGACAGCGTTAAGACTGAGCCACTGGTCTCAGCTCGACCCGACAACGCCCCCGAAGCTGACCTCTACTCATCGATAACAATGTTGCCCTCAGCGGACCTCCTCAACGGCGGCTTACCAGGGGCAACCACATTCGTTCTCTTGATCTCCCTTATATTCACCATTTTAAACATCCAGAACAAGGGCAGCGAATCTCGGGAGACTGGGATAGGACTCGGTAGTGGGTATTCGAAAAACCGCGCTGAAGAACTCAACGTCGGCAGAGTTAAGAACAAGGAGATAACATGGATCTGTCAACGTCGGAAACCGGGAACTCAGGCTCGGATCGCCGGAGGTCAAACTCGTACAAAGTCCGATGAGGTTGGGAGAATTCGAGATAAGGAAGTGACGAAGTGCTCAGAATTTAGCCTTAGATGATTATTTATAGACACTCTGAACCCGGAAGGAGAAACTACGTTACGTATATCAAGACAATCAACTTATAGACATGAGAATCCGTGCAAATCATTATGACAAGACGTCCCGAATCAGTCAGGTGTCACATCTCTGACACACTGACACATGGCGTCTCTCTGACAATCCGGGTCAACTCAAGAGTTTTCGGCCCCCGAGATTGCTTTCGCCACCATTTCGAAAATTCTGGACACATCGAGGTCGCGCCACCCGCTGCCGACCTCGACTTCGGAAACCTGCTCGCATCGTATGAATCCGAAGTCAACCCCCAAAAGGTAAAGCACAATCAAGACGAGGCCGCACTCCGTGACCGACCTTGACTTGGGGGTAACTGTTCCGGATCTGCCCAAGGGGCCCAATCCGCGACTATAATGGGCCAGTTCCCCCATAAGATTCGGCCCATCAAGGTGCTCCGCCTCCAGCGCCAAGATCAACGGACCAGATCGAAGCGCCTCTGTAACGCAACAGTATTTCTAACTTTGTAGAAATACCAAAATGTACAGCATGACATGCATCAGAGTTAACTTGTATACCTGGAATATTGAACACAGCTAAAAACTTCGATAAATAATTATCATACGGTTCCATGAACCTCATTAAACTTAACATAAGTACTTAAGTCTCATGGCTTAAAACTTATACAACCTGGTGTTCAATATCCAAAACATAAGTAGCGGAGACGATTTACAACTGTTAGCTAGTAATAGTCATACAATCGGTAATACAAAGACAAAAAAAGGGAATGGGCATAATCATAAAACTGATTCTTCAATAACTCCATGAGTTGCACCGGCTAACCGTGCTTCTTCGCCTTTGCTTTTCCCTGTTTCTCTGTAAAACCCACAATAATAAAGGGCGAGATAAAAATTATCTCATCGAGTCCTATCGAAACCCCTTACTAACACTAGCAAATCATTATGCATCATTTTCATCCGTAGCCCAAGTCTGGATTGCTACGTGTAACATATCATACTAACACAACATCGAGGAGCCACGGTTTCAGTTCCCCGATGAACCCAATCCACTAATCCTTTCATCAGTGGGCAAACATAGAAAGGGCCTAGGTTATGGGCTCATGACTTCCCTCCCCTAGTATGCTATCATAGAGGTCGTCACCCATTTGTCATACCTTGATCCTTTCATCAAGTAATTATTTATCATATCATTATTTAACATACCCTGATACAATATCAAGTCATTTTAGTGGTTACCAAAACCTCAATGGATCTTTAGTCCATTGTATTAACATATAATTGTGTTTTTCTCACTCGTAACCCTAATTGGTTATCGTACATTTAACATACTTGGAAAATTTCAAATAACTCATTCATACCTACACTTATTTGTGCGAATTACGGTTTATTCGCCAATACATAGGGTTGGGGAAGGGATTAGAACGTAATTGGAACAGTTAGGATTGGCCTGAGACATGTTTTGAAGTTGGGTAACAGAAGCCTACGCACGGTCCGTGCTTAAGAGGCGCACGACCCGTGCGCGTTTTCACAAATTTTTGACTACGAGCACGAAGCTCACGCACGGTCCGTGCCCTAGGGGCGCACGGTCTGTGTCATGTTTTTAAAAGTTTACAGGCAATCTGCGAACAGAACGCACGACCCGTGCTAGTGGGGCGCACGATCCGTGCGTGTTCATCAGTAGCCCAGGATGTGGATGGAGATGTTTGTATCAGTAGGTAGAGGATGAAAAATGGATGTGAATGGTGAAGGAATTTCTCACATGCATCCAGATTGGGAAAAATCCTTTCTCTCCTTCTCTCCCTCACCTTCGCCCTCTTCCTTTCTTTTCTCCCTTCAAGCTTTCTGTTTTCTTTCTTTTTTATTTTAGAAAGTGGTGTGTGGGTGTGTGGCCTCAGCTGAAGGTTCCACTTTAAATGAGGTGGTAATGATCATAATACCCCTAGTTCCAATCACTCGTTAAACCCCATTTAATTCATTTCTAATCTTATAATTTAAACAATAATTTATGCAACAATTAATTAATGCATATGTGGTTGTTTTGTGGAAGGTGGTTCAGCTGAACTCACTTATGGGTGGAAAAGATGAAAATACCCCTGTGCTCCTATTCTCACTTAAAATCCCAAATTAACTCACCAAAGCACACACATGTATAATTGGCAATCAAATTACTATGACTTATAATTAATTAATCCTAATTATTTTAAATTAGCTAATTAATTAAATATGACATCTTGCTAATTTCAATAAATGAAATTAGCTAAATTGGGGATGTTACATTCACCCCAACTTTTTAAAATTTTGTCCTCAAAATTGAACAAAACGTACCTCAAACGAAAAGATGGGGATATTTCACCCGCATGTCTTCCTCTACTTCCCAAGTCGCTTCGTCAAGTGAGGCACCGTCCCAAAGCACCTTGACAATAGGAATTGATCTCATTCGGAGCGTTTTCTCGCCACGTTCGATGATTCAGATTGGAGTAGGCTGAGAGGACAAATCCGGTCGGATGTCAATTGTTTCATAACTCAATGGTTGACTCGGATCGGGAATGTACTTCCTCAATTGCGATACATGAAACACATCATGTAGTCTAGACAAAGCTGGGGGTAAGGCAATGCGGTAGGCTACTGGCCCAACTCGCTCGATAATTTGGAAAGGTCCAACATACCGTGGACTGAGCTTCTTCGCTCGCAATGCTATACTGGTACCAATAGTTGGAGAAAGTCTCAGAAATACATGATCTCCTTCTTCAAATTCCAATGGCCTTCTTCTTTTGTCGACTCTGAGCGGTCTTCATCCTTTCCCTAATCTGTCGGATCTTTTCAGTAGTCTCACGGACTAAATCAGGACCCAACAATCTTTGTTCACCGACATCCCACCAACACAATGGTGTTCTACACTTCCTTCCATACAATGCTTCATATGGAGCCATTCCGATGCTAGAATGGTAACTGTTGTTGTAGGAAAATTCCACCAATGGATTGATCCCCCCATCGGCCTCCACTGTCAAGTACACATGCCCTAAGCATATCTTCCAAAGTCTGAATTGTTCTTTCAGTTTGTCCGTTCGTCTGCAGATGATAAGCGGTACTAGCACATACCGTTGTTCCCAACGCCATATTCAATACTCTCCAGAATCGTGATGTAAACTTGGGATCACGATCACAGATGATACTCGTGGGAATTCCATGCAGCTTCACAATATTCTTGAGATACTCTTATGCTAACTTAGCAACCTTGTGATTCGAACGTACTGGAATAAAATGAGCAGACTTGGTCAAGCGATCAACCACCACCCAAATAGAATCATTTCCGGCTTGGGACCGTGGTAATCCCATTACAAAGTCCATTGAAATGCTTTCCCATTTCCATTCTGACACATTCAATGGCTGTAACTGACCGGCAGACTTCTGGTGCTCTATCTTAACTCTTTGACAAGTCAAGCATCGAGACACGAATTCTGCAATCTCTACTTTCATTTTCGGCCACCAATACAACTGCTTAAGATCTTTATACATCTTGGTAGAACCAGGATGTATTGAGAACTGACTCTTGTGAACCTCTTCTAAAACCTGCTTCTTGATATCTTCATCATTCGGCACACAGATTCTACCATCAAAGCAAATCACGCCATCACTATCTTCAGTGTAATTTGGCAACCTCTTCTGCGTTTGCAGCTCTAGATCAATCTCTTGGGCTGAGCGAATCAGATTTCTGAAGGGAGTCGAAATCTGAATATGACTCAACACCGATCTGTTTCTTCTTGGCTTAACCTTCAAGTTAAGATCTCTAAAAGATTCCAACAATGTCATTTCATGAATCATCAATTCTGCCCTGTGGATAGACTTCCTACTCAAAGCATCAGCTACTACATTAGCCTTCCCTGGATGGTACTTCAGTTCAAAATCATAATCTTTCAAAAACTCTACCCAACGGTCTGGATCAGGCACAACCCGCGTATCCCCGGTGCTCCGCGTCTATAAATATGGGTCCTACCCGCATATCCAGGTACGCTTCGCACATTTGTACCTCTCTAACTTCTGTTTGCTGACTTGAGCATTGGAGTGTCTGCAGGTACCCGATCCCGCCGAGTCCAGCCTCGGAAGAACGCGGCCCCAACGATTTCCATCTTAGAAGTAGGCGACTCAACGATTATCAACCTCGGAAGATTCCGATCTCCACCGTATCCATCCGACCTCGAGCCAGGGGAAGATAAACACGATACTTCAGATACCAACTACACGATTATCATACGCACACACTACCACTGCTCACACACGAGTTCGAACTTGTGAACCGACGTCTCTATATTGCTGAAATTGTCAAGGCAACCAACAATGAGGGACAATGAATAGCATACTTATATCTATGCATGACAGAGATGGATTATTCTAGAAACAAAAATATAAGGATAGGTACCCCTATTTATACTACCAAGTACCAAAGGAAGGGTCTTGGCGCTATTTTTTACAACTTCAAAAATAGTAAAAATAATGCATATAGAATGGTGATGATAGCATAGGAGATTTGGTTTACATAATTACAGATGATGCATTCCTCCAAATTAGGTCAAGTTACTTAGGTCAAGCTCGTCATGCTTCTCACTAAAAATATATAATAACACTCAACCTCTAAAAAAGATAGCTATTTTCGGTCCTGGATCCAGTGGCGGACCCAGGACACCGGGGTCAGGGGTGTCAAATTTTTTAAGGCCGGTGTCAAATGGGTGCAAAACTTGGTCTACTAGTACAATTTAAAATTTTCAGGGGGGTCAAAACTAAAATTTCAGGAGATTTAGGCTATTTATATAGGGTGTTTAGTGTAAAAAAAAAATTTCAGGGGGTTCAACTGAACCCCCTGGATGTAAGCCAGGTCCGCCACTGCCTGGATCCACTACGGTGAGTTTTGACTGCAGCCGCTCCATTGGATTTTTAAATCCTAGCCCTTAGTTTATTTAAACAAAAATAAAATAAAAAATAAGTGATGAAGAGAGAGAAAGACACGGTATAAGTAGTTGATGATTGTTTTAGCCTAAAAATAAGTATAAGTAGTTGATGACTATTTTAGTCTATTCTTAGTACGAAAGCAAAACACATCTAAAACCATATATGCAGCAAGTTGATCTTTCCAGGTAAATTGCACTATTAGTATTACTTTGAGCCATTGTTATTTCGTGTTAGGGATGGAGACAAATGCTTCAATTATTTTGAAAAAGACCCAATTTGTTCATTACCTATATCAGTATCTTCCACTTATTAAGCACCCTCTTCACACGCATGTCCTTGGTCTCCTCCTAGCTATGGCGACATTTCTACCCCACTTGCTTTAATCACCCTGTCTCTTAGCTAAACGTCACAATCCTTGTACTTTACAAATTAAGTTAAAAACGTTGTCAAGTTTTGGTTAATCCTCTGTTCTCCAATCTCCACCTTCATGCTTATCACAAAACCACTCAACCCGCTACGCACTCGTGTGAATCATTGGATACATGCATGCCCCACAACCATGGACATTACATGGCAATTGTGTGTGTGTGTGTTTATATATATAAAACAAGCTGTGCATAGTGCATATATATATATATATATATATATATATATATATAACAAATAAAACTTACAAATAGTTGAATTCTCTATGTTATTTAAAGTACACTCTTTCTAAAGCACATTGTAAACAGGTAAACACTACATCAAATTGATAAAATCTAGATACATTCAATCTTCCAGTTTGAAAGCTAACTAAAGCAAATAACTTACATCAAAAGGGGATATCTAAATCGGAAGAAAATACCCCATAATATTCTTTTTCCAGATTTTGATATTCACTACACATATAAACAGTATTTACGTTACTAGATGGCATCTTGGCAGGCTTGGATAGTTCAAAATCCTTCAAATCAGACCACATGTTGGGATCCAAGTTGTCTGTAACATCACTTGAAGTACTAGCCTCGTTGGGATATTCTTGTTTTACTGTTGGGCTTTGTGAGGTAATCGGAGGATTCTGTACTTCAATTGGAACCTTTGATTCTGGTTTTGAATTTACAAGAAATGAATCCCAATAATTAGTATCAGAAAATGTGAGCATATTTGGAGCCTCTAGTGTGGCATTGCATGTGTGAAAGCCAATGTACGTAATTTGGTACATATCCGGATTCTCCTGTATCCGTTGCACCTGTTTGGTTGCTCGGCAACCTTGATCATGCTTCCTAGTGCACCTGAAGTAACTCCTGCAAATTACCATTAGTTATAAGGCGAGTTAGAAAGACAAGTTTTTAAACAAAAAAACAAGTTCAGCACAGCTATTTATACAGGAGGGTTAAATCACAACTATATAAATTTGAGTGCCAATTCATTGATGGGGAAATGACTATTATGCTTATTTAGTAACAATTACTAAACTATTGTTTAGTACCAGAAATCGGACTCGCTATTATGTGTGTGACATGAATAGTGATTTTGATGTTCATTCATACTCATACCAAATGCATAAATGCATTGACATGAAGTTAGTAATTGCATGCGTTTTAATTGTTAATTAATAAAGTATAAAGTATACTTTCTTGCTTATAAAAAAAAAAAAATTTGTCAAAAAAAATAGTAAATTTTCTCTTTAGATTTTTTGATAAGGTATTTTTTCTTTAGTTTTTGAAACTACTTAGGAAATCAATGTTAAATAAATAATAAAGGAAGAAATTAACCTAACTATCTTTAAAATATCTTAAGAAGTATACTCTAATTGTGAATACAACAATAGTAGGACTTCTGTGAATACAACAATAGAGGAGGACGTGGTTACAATTTTTTTAGAATTATTATATGTGGATCCATTTGATGAGGAATAAAAGCTTAACTAGATAATAATTTATACACTAATAAAAAGAAGATCATTTTATCCACCAATAAAAAAGCAGATCAATTTGTAATGTAGTGAAATAGTACTATTACAGCGAAAATGTAATGGAAAATATACAATGATTACCTGGGGAATTGAGAATTCAGGATTTCTTTCTGTCCATACTTTCTCCAAGCATGATTATCCTCAGTAGTTTGAGAGACTTTGGTCCGTGTCTCTTCTGTCTTCCTGCTCAAAAATTTGGGATAAATGCATGTCACTTCGTGTAATAATAGGTGTAATCAATAATAAGGATGGATATTTTCTCCTATTATTATATGGGATAAGAATGATAAATTATTTAATTAAAAAAACATTACAATTATAGCAGAGAGATTCAGAATCTGTAAATTATTTCACTGGTTTAGGAACCCTAGAAAATTTCTTGTACTGATCAGAATCAACAGACAATATATTCCAAGCGCAACATATATAATATGCTCAAAGCTTCATATATATTTTCTTTTTTCCATAAAATAATTAAATCTTTATTCTGATATATGAATATGACTGTGACACTATCCGTACATATCCCAAATTCAACACCCAAGAAATAATAAGCTACTAAAACATCATAAAGAATAGATCGGAGAATATTGGAAAAGAGAAAGAGTGAAAGACCTTCTTTTGTATGAACCTCTTCGATCCTTTGCAGTCGGTGACAATCTCTTCCTACTCTCAGTTGAATCTTCAGACCTCAGATCATTGTTGGAATCTGCGCCGGAATTGACGAGATTCTCCTGATCACCACCACTACCTGCGGCTGCGGAATCAGAAGAAGAAGTGATGACAGAAAGAGTATCGGCGAAAGATCTAAGAACATTGGCGAGGAGTTCCTTAGCGGAGGGATGATCAGTTGTAGGGTTTTGATTGAGAAGAAGAAACCTGAGTTGAGTAGCATACTCCTTACCCTGAAGGAGTTCTTTGATAACTCGGTTCCTATTGGAAGGGAAATTAAGAACACTCATTTGCATTGGTGTTGTGGTGTGGCGGCTTTGGATCGATTTGTTGTTGTGGGATTGGATTTGGATTTACTTATTACTAATAATAATAGCGTGGATATTGGGGGGGGAGGAGGGTAATGATAAAGAAAGAGGTATGCTTTTGGTAGGAAGGAGGGATACAAGTGAATGGAAAATGTTTGGAAGGAAGCGTTGATGTTGAAATGTGGAAAACTTTTTAAAGTTTTCAATTCATAATAATAATATCAACTTGTCTTGTGGCCTTGCAAAGCTAACCATGACGTTGCCCTTATGATGTATTGCTGACGTTCACTCCCAACTTGTCTATGTGACAGCTGCTTATATAGATTACAATGGAAATTTTAGGATTTGTTGTCCAAATCACTTATTAGCATGTTGGTTTAAGTTTTCTCATTTCTCATAGGGCAAGACAGAATTTCAGGCCCACCATCCAGAAAATTGTAATAGTATTGAACTTAGAACAATTTGTTAGGGAAGATGCTGCAACACTCGAACAATGATGAAGATGATGATACCGCACTTGATTCTAAAGTGTGTGTAAACACACTAACCTTTAGGTTCAATTCGCCCCCACCAATTCTAACCAATTAGATGTAATATGGTGTCCTGCGAATCCCCTTTAGGATACTTTAGAAACCTTGATGTGTCTTGCACAACAACACCAAGTGTATCTTTCAATAATAGTTTACGAAATAAAGTTTCCTTACTCACTCTTGTGAACTAGAGAAGTAAAGAGATGATATAGCTAGGTGTTGCATCTGTTCACTATGGCGATCCAAGTTTGAATCCTCTAGGTGCCATTTCACACTAAAAATTTCCAACGCAGGGATTCGACCTTGTGACCTTCCACTCAATCAAAATGCACCCAACCAACAGGCCATTTGCAATAGTACGATTCATAAACAATTTCACATTTATTTAGTCAGTTACAAAACACTTCAAATAAATATTTTTTAAATTTCTCCAACAATCCACCACCATTTTCAAAATATCTAAATCAATTATTCCGGAAATCTCATGTTTTCAGATGAAGGTATCTTGCGATTTGAACCATCACTTAGTAAGTTAAGTTTCACAAATTCCCAAATAAATTGGTAGACACGCTTTGAACCAACTATTCATTAGAACAAGTGTGCATAACTCACAAACATGAAATCTCGGTATCATTGAAAGAATTATAAAAATGACACTTTTGATAAGGCCTTGTGTCCGGTATCCTTTTCATGAGAACTTAAGAGTCAAGCCCTTGAACTCAATGAAGCGGCCCCACTTCATTCTCATATAGGTAGACTATATCAAAAATGCACCCATAATTATGCACCTCGGCAAATATATGCTATATGTCTATTAAGAGGAGAACCTCATCCTTCCAACTTTACTTTTATGGTCAAAGTACTTTAAACCCTTGGGATGAATCTATTTTCAAGTACTTCAATCACTCTTATAGTGTACTTTCACCATTGAACTCAAGACTTGATTTTACTCAAGTGCGAGTCGGATTTCCACTATTGGTGATCAATTAGATATGGGCTTGTATCGCATCCCCCAATGATGTTTTCAACATCATGTCCTTGTCAATTCTTTCGTCAAAGAATTGCAAAATTCATTTCAACTTTTATACATTTTAAATATTCAATCACCCACATAGCTATGACTTTTGATATACTTTTGAAATCAATTAGCACAAAACATGACAATTATATCATTTAATTGTATCTTATACAAACACATTAATTATTTTACTTTTTGCTATATTCAACATTTAATAAAGTTGTATCATCGATCACTAACACATGACAAAAGAGAACATAAATATCACTAAGCATTCATGATGTTATCATTGTTTAGTGCTAATAAATTAATGATGGAAATCCAATATTTTATGATGATAACTTTGTCACGAATAAAAAGACACAAAATTTTAAGGCTTAAATATGTTTTAGGCCCCTGCAAATATAGGGTGTTTTGGTTTAAGTCCCTGCAAAAAAAATTGTTAAAAGCCCTTGCAAAATGACATATTTTGTTATAAGCCCTTCTCAACATATCCAGCAATCATTGCATTCCATGTTAAGGCTAACATTTTAGTCATAGAAGGGCTTATAACAAAATGTGTCATTTTGCAAGGGCTTTTAACAAAAAAAGTTTTTTGCAGGGGCTTAAACCAAAATATCCTATATTTGCAGGGGCCTAAAACATATTTATGCCAAATTTTAATTACCCTTTAATTTATAATCAATAGTATAAATACAAATCAGACTTACAATTTCCTAAAATACATCACACAACATAGTATACATCAAATACAAAGACATAACTTATTAGAGGAAAACACACTTAAATTACACTACAAAAAAAGCTGGACTTTGCGGCGGGCGAAATCCGCCGCAAAAGCCAAATTTGCGGCGGATATTTGGACTTTGCGGCGGAAGTTTTTCGCCGGTAGCCAGCGCGAAGCAAACGCGTTGCGGCGGATTTAGTGGCGCCGCAAAATCCAACGCAAATTTGCGGCGGATAATCCGCCGGAAAAGGGGACAAATTTTTGACGCAATATATCCGCCGGAAAGTACCCAATATCCGCCGCAAATTATCCGCCGCAAATTATCCGCCGCAAAGTACCCTTTATCCGCCGCAAAACACCCGTTTTATTTAAAAAAAAATGAATATAATTTTTTTAAAAAAACATTTTTAAAAAAAAAAATTAATTATTATTATTTTAATTAAAAAAAAATTATTATTATTTTTAAAAAATAAATTTTATTTTTTTATTTTAATAATTATTATTATTTTAATTAAAAAAAGAATTAATTATTATTATTTTAATTAAAAAAAACTATTATTATTTTTAAAAAATAAATTTTATTTTTTTAAAAAAATCGTTTTAATTAAAAATATATATTCTTTTATTAATTTTTTTAATTATTGATAAAAAAGTAAAATCCAATAACTAATTAATTTTTAATTTAAAAAAATAAAAATTGGGAAAAGCAGTAAAAATATCCATACAATTAATAAAATATCCAGACAATTAATAAAATATCCAGACAAATAAATAAAATAATCTAAAGCTACTGGGGTGCCTGCCGGTCAATGTCATCAACATTATTATAATATGTATCATCTTGAAGTAAAGCACTGAGCGATGACATTTGGACATTAAGATCAATGTCCAGCGGGGGTGACCGCTGCTGGGGGTACTGCTAGTTTGGCTGGATCAGGGGTGACTGATGTTGGGGCTGCTGGTATGGCTGGCGGGGTGACTGATGTTGCTGCTGGTATGGCTGGAATGGCGGCGCATACTGCGGTGTATACCGTGGGGGATATTGGGATGCATACGGCGGGGGATACTGGGGTGCATACTGCTGCTGGTAGTACTGCTGCTGTGGCGGCGGCGGGTAGGATGCTGATGAGGATGGCCTCGAGCTAGACACCATCTGATCCTGCAAGAACTTAAAGCGCTCCTCCATGCGCTCCTCAGCTACCCTAGCCTGCTCCCGAATCGCCTGAATTTCCCGCTCACTTCGATCCCGAATCGCCTGAATTTCCCGATCGCTTTGCTGCTGCCGCTCGGCAATCTGACGCTGAGCCTCGCTCAGTTGCTGCGTCAATTGCCTAACCTCATTCAACTCACCAGCATTGGGAACATAATTGCGACCAATCGAGGATCCAGAATGTGACTCTGATAGACTCGGAATAATGCTTGTTCGAAAAGCAGCCGGTCCAATACCACTTGATCCTACCAGACGATTAGTCTTTTGGGGACCAACTGCTCTCTCCCAAACATCACGAGCTACTCTAGCCTCCTCCACTGGATCGACAGCTGCCCCACTGCCCTGTTGTGACTGATGGTACTCAGCCATCCCACCCTCGAAGCTCTCCTGAAAAAATAACCCAACAAATAAATAACTAATTATTAATATAAATAATAAACATTAATTAATATATATAATTGTAAAAGTAGTTTTACCTGAATACGCCTCGCCCGATCTGTAACGTACTCACCAGTCTCCTCCACCATATGCATGTGGCAATGCAACTCAGGCAAAGTGATTTGCCTTTGTTCCCTCTCCACCTATATATATATATATATATATATATATATATATATATATATATATATACATAAATATATATATTATTAATTAAATACACATATTGAAAATGACTAGTTAATTATTATAAATAATTAATTAATTAATCAAGTAATAAATTAAGTAATAAATTTACCAAACGTATGTAATGCGTTGCAGTATTAACACTCCCCCCGTGTGTGTGCAGCCACCTTTTTCAGAAGCACGGTTCTTCTTGGCTTTCTCACAATAATTCTTAAATCCTTCATCTTTCTCCCAATACTCATTAAACTCAGCCCAAGTTGAGTCTCCCATATAAGATGGCTTCGTGCGCGTATTGCGTGACCTCCGCATCAATTCAGAATAGCGATGAGAACATCTCTTATGGAACACTCTCTCAACTGCGGCTTGCTCCCCTGGATACCATGTACATTTTTCCTATTTAAGAAATTTACAATAATGTTGTTAATTATAAGGCAATAATTAATTAATTAATCAAGTCAATATAAAAGATAATACAGTACCAAATTAATTATTTCGTAGAATCGAATAACTTACCAAAAATGATCTTAACATCTTCTTATTTGCATCCTCATCTTTTCTAACTTCCGTCCAGTTCTTCCAGCTCTTGGTAAAATTCTCCTTGATTGTTTTTGTGATGGCGGTAGCTGAAGCCTTCGAAGGAATAAAACTGCATTAAAAAAAGATGAATTTTGTTACACCAAATATAAGTTATATATAAATGGCAACAAAAATAAATTAATAAATAATAATATAGATATATATATATATAGACTTACGAATCGCCAACAATCTGCAATATGATACGTCCATCAGGTGTAACCCTAATCACCTCAGTCCCATCAATGAATGTGCGTACCCCATCCGCATCAACATGTGTCGGGGATAAGCCCTCATTACTAACAGGAATCGATGGGCCCCCTGCAGTACTAGTACTAGCACCATCCTCAGACACAGGTGGTGGCAAATATCCGCCAGTAGTAACAACAACACGCGCAGGCTGAGTACGGCGCCCTAGGCGAGTAGATGTCTTCCGCCTGCTAGTGCTGGCGGCATCGGGAGGTGGAGGAGGAACATATGCGCCGTCATGATCGGATCCCGAGTCATCATGAGATGCCATATCTGTATAGATCTAGCTAAACATGCATATACATTTAAACAAAACAAACATATATTGGGTACTTTCCGGCGGAAGCGCTACACTTCCCAATAAGAGCAGAAGACAATTCGTAGGGAGGAAGCGCTACACTTCAAAAACAAATTTAGTAGAGAAGGAGAGAATTTGGGAGAGAGTAAAAGAGAAATTTTAAGAAGAGAATGGGAAGATTGTTAGAAGTGTGAAGAATGAGAAGTGGGGAATGGATATATATAGAAAAACGCAGCCCAACGGTCAAAAGGGATTTGCGGCGGATTTGGACGGTTGCGGCGGATTTTGAAATTCAATATCCGCGGGTTTTTTTTTCGGTGCTTTGCGGCGGATTCTGGACGGTTGCGGCGGATTTTGAAATTTAAAATCCGCGGGTTTTTTATTTACGGAGGTTTGCGGCGGATTCGTGGTACTTTGCGGCGGATATTCAAATTAAAATATCGCGCCTTTTTTTTTAAAAATACCAAATAATCCGCCGCAAAAGCTATAATCCGCCGCAAAGATCCGCCGCAAATGCTCAACATCCGCCGCAAAAAACACAAATCCGCCGCAAAGTAACATTTTTTTTTTTAAAAAAAAATTATTATTTTTTTTAAAAAACTATTATTATTTTTAAAAAAAAATTATTATTTTTTTTAAAAAATTATTATTTTTTTAAAAAATTTATTATTATTGGCAGCAGCTCCATTACAGTGGCGTATGTCTCCATTTCTTTGTAAAGAAATTTCCACATTGTCGTGAACACCCCTTCATCTTTTTCGTTAAAAGTAACCCATTTATCAGCAAAAAGCTCCTCATCATTATTTCACCACAAGTGACATATACGTTAATCAAACGCTCGGTATCATCCTTCAACTTAACAGCCCGTCCTTGCAGTTCCTCAAACTTTCTATTTAGAGATTCAACCATATTTTCAAAATAGAAAGTTTCACAAGAAACCATCTTTTGAAAAGATGATTGAATCTCTAAATAGAAAGTTTGAGGAACTGCAAGGACGGGTTGTTAAGTTGGAGGATGATACCGAGCGTTTGATGAGCGTATATGTCTCTTGTGGTGAAAATAATAAGGATGAACTTTATGCTGATAAAGGGGTTACTTTTAACGAAAAAGATGAAGGGGTCTTCATGACAATGTGGAAATTTTTTTACAAAAAAATGGAGACGTACGCCACTCTATTGGAACCCCGCTGCCGACAATGCTCAAGAGAGTGCCGTATTAAGAGATCGAGTGCCGTATCAAGAGAATGAGAGTATTGGTAGAGGTGTGAAAAAAGAAGAAGGGGAGAAGGGGTTTATATAGGTGAAACGAAGTCAAACGGTCAAAAGGCAAGATCCGCCGGAAACGGAAGTTACCGGCGGATTTAAGGGATTTGCGGCGGACATAAGGGATTTGCGGCGGACGGAGGTGCATTTGCAGCGATTAATTAAAAGCTCGTAAAAAAAAACTGTGAACCAAAATCCGCCGCAAGAACCGTTAAATCCGCCGCAAAATCCAAGACGAATTTTAATCCGCCGCAAATGTCAATTTTTCCGCCGGTAGCTTTGAGGCGGATTAATTCCGCCGGAAATTCGTAGATTCCGCCGGTAACTTTGCGGCGGATCTATATCCGCCGGAAACTCCTGGCCGGAAAAACCAATAATTCTTGTAGTGATAATACACATTCTTAAGAGTGAGCCCTTTCTAGAAATAACTTCTATGCAACAAGATGATCCTTTTGTGCACTAGAGTTCTTCTCTTTGTTCATCTTCTTGAAGAACCTACATTCACTCTTGTAATGCCCTGGTTTGCCACAATGAAAACAACTATCTTTCTTCCTTTTGTTGTGACCGTTTCCATTGTTGTTATCATGACCTTCCTCATCATCTTGATCCTTTTCCTCATTTGACTTTCTAGACTTTCCACCCTCTATAACATATGCTTTCTCATGAGTATAATGGTCCTTAGTATCCTCTTGTTTTCGATACTCCTCTTCTAACCGAAGATGATTTCCCAATTGATCAAAAGAAATGTCCTCCTTTTTATGTTTCAAACTTCTTTTGAAGTCTTTCCATGAAGGGGGGAGTTTATCAATGATTGATGAGGCAACGATGGTTTCATCCATATGCATTTTATGTTGTTTATAATTATTAAGAATCCTTTCTATTTCATACATTTGTTCCATAATTGGCCTACTATCAACCATCTTGTAATTATTAAAATGAGTAAAAAGAAATTTCTTACTTGTTGCATCTTCTTGCATGTACCTTGCTTCAAGTTTGTCCCAACGGTCCTTGGCAGAATTTTCACATTGGTAGATATCGAACAAAGAATCTGACATCTCGTTGAGAATATGTCTCATGCATATGTAATCACCAAGGTAATCAAAACCGGACCGGACATTGAACCGGAAGAGGTAGCGGTTCAGGGGTTCTTGGGTTCAACCGGTTGAATCGGGGGTTGAACCGAAATTAATTAAATACATTATTTAATATATTTTTTACAAATATAAAGGATAAAAAACAAAACAAAAAATCATAGTATGACATAATAAAATTATAATATTCAACAATCATAGATAGTTAGATACTAGTATAATGTAAATAGTCTCGTAGTAATATTAGTGTACACGTTTATTTTTTAATTATTTATTTATTTTATCAATTTAATTATAAAAATGTATAAAAAATATCCCATATACCCAAATTCAACATCATTTATCATTTTTTTTCCAAAATCAACATGATATACCATTTTTTAAGAAAAATAAAAAAATTCGGTTTTCTGTCCGGTTCCTGGTTTTTGGCCGGTTTCTGGTCCGGTTCCCGGTTTTTGACCAGTTTTCCGGTTCAATTCCCGGTTGTTCAGCAATCCGGTTTTTGGGTTCAACTGGACTGGATAGGGGTCCGGTTTCCGGTTCAACCGGTCGAACCGCCCGGTCCGGTCCGGTTTGACAACCTTGGCCCGGACTATTGGTGTAAATTTTTTTGCAACCAATAACAATTTTTGGTATAATTGACTTATAAGATGATTACCAATTGATAAACTTTTTTTTTCATTATAGGTCAACTTGTAATTGGTAAAAAGTGTAAAACAATTATACACCTATTATGTACGTAAATTAAATCCTAATTATTTTTGGCCCATAGTAGGCTATTTTTTTTGGTACATTGAATTTTAGGATGTAGGATAACGCTTAGTCCAAAGCATGAAAAACTTTTGGCTCTTTTAAGTATAGAGTGACAATATCTTAAGGTTCAGAGAACCAACCGTCGATGCTTATGTTGGTTTAGGTGATGATCCCCGCATTCATTTTGTAGCTTTTCAAACGCAAATGTTCATCAATGAGGGAGGCAAAATCATAAGTCATACGACGTTTGCTGGGACATTAAAAGATGCAGCGTTGAAATGGTTTACCGGTCTACCATCTTGACTGGTCTCTAATTTTTAGGAACTCTCAATGGAGTTTATAGCACAATATTTAGTTAGTAAAAAGAAGTTGGGTATATCGACTGGCTTTCTTGACATTCAGCAAGGATCTAATGAATCTTTGGAGTGCAAGTTCGCAACGGCTCTGACTTGGAGCGCAAGTTCCGTTAGGAACGTATCTGGTCGGTTCAATGAATCTGGACAAGCACGTTCCAAAAAATAAAATGTAAGTTAATTAATTTCGCAAAAAAAACTTTACACCTCACAGCCCAAGCCCGAGCCTGGCCCGGCCGGTCGGACGGACGGCGGCGGCGCGCGTGTGGTGGTCAGTTAGAGTGCGTGCTTGCCCGTTCACAAAACTGGGTACCCCTTGGGCCCCAACCCAAAGGTGTGAACTTCCCACTTATAAGCACTCTTCAAGTGCTTAGTCCAAGCAATGTGGGACTTGGAAAATTTTTAAATTCACACCAATGTTCCAACAATCCCCCACTTGAATTTAAAACAGTTCCAGAAGTAGCGTCAAGCACCTCCATAAGATTGTGCATAAGCAGAGGTGTCGTACGACTTGAACCTTGCGTAGCGGTTAAGATTTAGATTCAACAAGAGTGACTCGTAGTCTTGAACTCTATCTCTAATCGTCAAAACCACACACAGCCTTTTCCATAGGTGTATTCTCAGATGCCCGTGCGTTTATGGCCCTGCACGTCTATCCCAGTTTAGTGAACGCTCTAGGAATTTCTGCCCAAAATGCCATAGGAGCGGCCCCACTTCCACATTCACAAAGATGAGTCTATCAAGAGTACTCCTGTAGCTAGGTACTCTACTCCACATGGAGTATAGATCTCATTAAGAGTTTCTATTATCTCAACCTTACATCGCTTCAGGAATCATGCTTATTTCCTTTTAATAGCATGTTCATCTCCTGTCACTTCACAACTTGTTATTACCCATTGAACCTAATTCTTGGGATCTCCAGTCTTTTAGGTCGGGTTGCCATTGTGAGTGACTCATGGTTCTAAAGGCAGTAGTCCCATCTTTTGAGATGTACTGTGGACTTTCTCTCTGGCTAATCCTTTCGTCAAAGGATCAGCTAAGTTCTGATCAGTGCGTACGTGATCCACTCTCACAGCTCCTTTTGTTAGTAGCTCTCTAACTGTGCTGTGCTTACGACGGATTTGTCGTTTCTTACCGTTGTAATAATGGTTCTCTATTTTTGCAATAGCCGCGGTACTATCGCAGTGGATCAACACAACTGGCATCGGTTTTTCCCATAAGGGAATCTCTGCTAGTAGGCATCTTAACTAGCTAGCTTCTTCACTGGCTGTTGCTAGTGCTATCATTTCAGACTCCATAGTGGACTGAGCCAAAATGGTCTGTTTCTTAGATTTCCAGGAAACGGCACCACCGGCTATACTGAATATGTAGCCACTAGTTGCTTTGGAATCATCTGACAGAGTGTTCCAATCAGCGTCACTGTACCCTTCAAGTACAGCTGGAAATCTCTGATAGTGTAATCCTAGATTCATGGTTCTTTTGAGATATCTCATGACTCTTTCAATAGCATGCCAATGCTCGATACTAGGTCGACTAGTAAACCTGCATAGCAATCCCACAACATAGGCAATGTCGGGTCTAGTACAATCAGTAGCATACCTTAGGCTGCCAATGATGCTCGCATATTCCGTTTGTCTAACACTGTCACCAGTGTTCTTAAAAAGTTTGACACTTGGATCATAGGGGGAACATGCAGGTTTACAGTCAAAGTAATTGTATTTCTTTAAGATCTTCTCAATATAATGAGATTGATCCAAGGAAATTCCTTTCTCGGACCTAGTGATCTTGATCCCGAGGATTACATTAGCTTCTCCGAGGTCTTTCATATCAAAGTTGTTGCACAACAATGATTTCACTTTATTTATGGCATGAATGTTTGATCCAAATATGAGTAGATCGTCTACATAGAGACATATGATAGTGCAAACGTCATTCTCAGTGTTGTAATAAATGCATTTGTCACTTTCATTCACTTTGAACTCATTCGATATAATCAAATTATCGAACTTCTCATGCCATTGTTTGGGAGCTTGTTTGAGACCATACAGAGACTTGTCCAACCTACAGACCTTGTGTTCTTGCCCATGGACTACAAAACCTTCAGGTTGCTCCATATAGATTTCTTCTTCTAATTCGCCATTTAAAAAGGCGGTCTTTGCATCCATTTGGTGTACTTCTAAGTTATAAATAGAAGCCAGAGCAATTAGTACCCTTATGGATGTAATTCTGGTAACAGGCGAATATGTATCGAAGAAATCTATGTTCTCTCTTTGTCTAAAACCTTTGGCTACAAGGCGAGCCTTGTACTTATCAACAGTGCCATCAGGTTTTAGCTTCCTTTTCAGAATCCATTTACAACCAATGGTTTTGCAACCAGGAGGCAAGTCCACTAAGTGCCATGTCTTGTTAGACTCTAGAGAATCCATCTCATCATTTATGGCTTCTTGCCACAAGTCAGCATCCAATGAAGACAGAGCTTCGTGAATGCTAGTAGGATCCTCCTCTAGTGTATAGACCGTGTAGTCGGGTCCATAGTCTTTAGCAACACGTGCTCTCTTACTTCTTCTAGGTTCTATTTCCCTTTCTACGTTGTTTTCAACGCTCCTAGGCACAGGAACCTTACTAGTTCCAGAGCCCCCACTATTTCTTGATTTAAAGGGAAATTTACTTTCATAGAAGTCAACATCGTTTGACTCGATGGTTACTTTTGCATTCAGGTCATAGAATCTGTATGCTTTGCTGTTTACTGCATAACCAATGAATACACATTCATAGGCTCTACTGGCAAGTTTGACTCTTTTTGGGTCTGGGATCCTTACATAGGCCAGACAGCCCCAAGTTCGGAAATAAGACACATTTGGTTGTCTTTTCTTTATCATTTCATAAGGAGAAATTTTATTCCTAGATTTAGGAACTCTGTTCAGTACATAGCATACTGTTATTAAAATTTCACCCCACCAGTGTGATGCAGCGCCCGAATTAAGCATAATCGCAACTGTCAATTCGGTAAGGGTTCTATTTTTCCTTTCTGCTTTACCATTCATTTCAGGTGAATATGGTGCAGTCATTTCATGTATGATTCCATTCAACTTATAAAAGTCATTAAACAACTGGGAATCATACTCAGTTCCTCTATCGCTTCGAAAACGCTTTATCTTTTTTTCAAATTGATTTTCAATTTCCTTTACAAAAATTTTGAACATGTCAAGCGCTTCACTTTTATTTTTCATAAGGTATACAAAAGCGTAGTCTGAGCAATCGTCAATAAATGTGATAAAATAGCGTTTACCATTTCTGGTCAATGTTCCGTCTAGTTCGCAAATATCAGAGTGTATTAAGTCTAATGGCTCTGATTCTCTAATGACGGATTTGTGAGATGACTTTGTAATTTTGGCTTGAGTACAAAATTCGCATTTATGAAAATCGGTTAACGATAGTTTGGGAATTATCCCTAAATTGCTCATATTCGAAATAATGCGCTTATTGACATGACATAAACGAGAGTGCCAAATATTAAAATCACACAACATATACGCAGAAGGAAAAACTTTATTAACTTCAACATTCAGTTTGAACATGCCATCAGTGGCGTACCCTTTCCCTACAAAAGTACCATTTTTGGTCAAGGTATACAAATCTCCCTCAATAGTCTGAGTAAACCCTGCCTTATTCAGAAGGAAGCCAGAAACTAGATTCTTCCTTATCTCTGGAGTGTGCATCACGTCCTTCAAGATTAGAGTCTTTCCAGAAGTGAACTTCAGCTCAACATCTCCAATACCTGCAACAGTAGTGGTGTGAGCGTCGCCCAACAGCACTTTCTTATCATCAACCGCCTTGTATGTTTTAAACATAGCACGGTTATTGCATACATGGCGAGAGGAGCCAGTATCATTCCACCAGTCATCAGGTCCACCAACCATGTTGATTTCAGTAATCATAGAAGTAAAGTGATGCTCTTCAGTCAGGTTAGCCTGCGGAGCAGGATTGGGCCCGTTCCTACACTTGCGTGCCATATGACCTGGTCTTCCACACTTGTAACAAAGGAATGGAAGAGCAGCTTCATTCTTTGGTTGTGGTGGTGGCTGAGGTTTGGCATTTGGGGACTTTGGAGTGTTCCCATTCTTGTGGTTGCGGTTCTTTTGAATCTGATTACGGTTCTGATTCTTGAAATGTTTGCCAGTTGGCTTCAGAACCGCTCCTGGTCTCTTGTTCGAAACAAACAAGATTTCATCATTCTGATCTTGCTTCCGAGATTCCTCCTCAATCCGGAGTCGGGTAATCAAACTTTCCAAAGAAAACTCTTTGGGCTTGTGCCTGAGAGAATTTTTGAAATCCTTCCAGGCAGGAGGAAGCTTGTCAATAATAACAGCTACTTGAAATTGTTCATCTAAGGCCATGCCTTCAGAGACAATTTCATGAGCTATTTTCTGTATCTCATGTGACTGAGTCTCTACAGATTTATCATCTGTCATCTTGAAGTTGAGGTAGCGGCTCACAGCATATTTTTTAGTGCCCGCTTCCTCAGTGTCATACTTCTTTTTCAGAGCATTCCAGACCTCTTTAGCGGACTTGCAAGAGCTGTAATAATCATAAAGATCATCACTCAGTCCATTAAGAATGAAGTTCTTACAGAGGTAGTCATTGTCATTCCAAAGCAATATCTCTTTGGCTGTTTTAGTCTGATGTTCCTGTTCGGCTGTTTCGTCGACTACTGGAATCTCACCGGTCAAGACATTAGCAACCTTTTTCATAGTTAAGAAAAATTGCATCTTTTGTTGCCAACGCTTGAAATGGGATCCCTCAAACCGAAATGGTTTGTTGAAGTCGGAAACAGTGGGACCAGTAATCTCTTCGGTAGTCCTGGTTGAAAAGAAACGTCTTAAAATTGTTGTTTCAGTGTTTTCGAAATTATACCGAAGAAATTACTGGGATGAGTCGCGGACTAGGTCGCTCTCTTTAAGACATTTTGTGGCACTGCTCGATGGTGCAAGCAGACTATCAACCACGACGCCCCCAGGATAAAACAGCCCAGTTACGATTATGACTGCACAGTCAGTAATCGCTCGAGATATACACCTCTCAATATGGTTTGTAACCACTCAGGAATATGGCTCGTAGGCCAGCCTCAGAAAAGAAGAAGAAGAAGAAGAACGAATTTGTGAGGGAGAAGAGAAGAGAACTCGGAACTGCTTCGAGTTTTCGGTATCCTGAATCAAGTGGAGGAAGGCCCTTTTATAGGCTTCAATAACCGGCTTCGTGCGCAAGTCATGGGACTTCGTGCGCAAGTAACGAGTTCCGTTAGGAACGGATCCTTCGTGCGCAAGTCTTGCTGACTTGGAGCGCAAGTTCGCAACGGCTCTGACTTGGAGCGCAAGTTATGAGTTCCGTTAGGAACGTATCTGGTCGGTTTAATGAATCTGGACAAGCACGTTCCAAAAAATAAAATGTAAGTTAATTAATTTCGCAAAAAAAACTTTACACCTCACAGCCCAAGCCCGAGCCCGGCCCGGCCGGTCGGACGGACAGCGGCGGCGGCGCGCGCGTGTGTGTGGTGGTCAGTTAGAGTGCGTGCTTGCCCGTTCACAAAACTGGGTACCCCTTGGGCCCCAACCCAAAGGTGTGAACTTCCCACTTATAAGCACTCTTCAAGTGCTTAGTCCAAGCAATGTGGGACTTGGAAAATTTTTAAATTCACACCAATGTTCCAACAGTAGGTCTACGTACAACCTTCACTGGTGGAGAAAATACCAAAACGGAAAAATTAAAGTAAGGTTAAATATGTTTTTAGTCCCTACAAAATCGGCTCCTTTTAACATTAGTCTCTGCATTAATGAAATAGGCGTTTTGGTCCCTACATTTTTTTTTGTTTTCATTAAGAGTCTGTGTGGTTAACTCCATCTGATTGTGTAACGGAAAAGTGACGTGGCTTTTACACGTGTTTTTTTTAATTACATGGCATATCACGTTACACGTCTGGCAAATCAATTCAATTTTTGTTCTCTTTGTTCAAATCCTTTCTTCGCTCATTCTTAAGAAACCCTAAAAACTCACTTCCAAATCCTCCTATGCCCAGACACAATCGAAACGCGAAGGTGAAGAAGGAAACGCGGAGGTAAAGAAGGAAACTCGAAAATCGTAGGAAACGCGAAGACGAAGAAGGAAACGCGAAGGTGCTTGAAAACCCTAGACGTTCAGAATCGTGAGGTAAACGCTCCGTTTCTTACTTTATTTGCTTCTATCTTGTTCGAATAGTTGTTTGTTGTTGATTATTGAATGTCAGAGCTTTTATACTGAGTTTTTGAAACTTAGGGTTTTTTATTCCTTTTTCAAAAGTTGGGGTTTTTATATTGAACAAAGTGGGTTATAGTGGGGACATTTTGAAACAGAATTGTGACTCTGTTTTATTGTTTATTGACAGTTCATGATGTTTCTTTTGTTTGTTTCTGCTTTACAATATTGTGGTGGGGACATTGACACACTCTTTTTTAATGGTTTTGTGTCTTATGGTATTGTGGGGACCTAATGTTTCATGACCTTTTCTTTTGGGTGTGATTTATTGTTGGTAGGTATGGGATTTACTGTATTGTTTAATACTAAGGGTTTTTTTGTAAAAGACCCTCACATAAAGTACATAGGTGGTGAACTGCATGCTTATATAAGAACCTAGAGTTAGATTACTGGTCATACTTTGAAGCTCTAGGTCTTGCCAAGGAATTTGATTCTGCTATTAGAAATGAGGGTGTGAGGCTATGGTGGAAACCTGTAGACATAGCATTGGACAATAACTTGAAACTGCTTAATGTGGACATAGATGCAGTGGAGATGGGTGGATATGCAGTTGAACATAACACTGAAGTTGAATTATTTGTGGAGTACAATGTAAACCGGTTTGAAATTGTTGACTGCCCAGTGTGTGTTGACATACAGTTAATCTAACTATGCTTTGTATGTTCTTGTAGGGCTTGATCCAAACCTTTGATGAATTGGCAGAAGTTAGCGAGCACAGATTCTGCCTAAGACATTTATATGCTAACATGAAGAAGAAATTTGGAGGTGGAACATTAATCAGGGACTTGATGATGGGAGCTGCTAAGGCAACATATTTTGAAGCATGGGAGGAGAAAATGTTACAATTGAAGGAAGCTGATGAGAGGGCATACAATTGGTTGTCAGCTGTTCCTACTAAACAATGGTGTAAGCATGTTTTTCCATTTTCTTCTAAATGTGATGTGCTGATGAATAACCTTAGTGAGTCATTTAATGCTACAATATTAATGCAAAGGGACAAACCTATCATAACTATGCTTGAGTGGATTAGGACTTACTTAATGGGAAGATTTGCTAGCCTTAGGGAAAAGGTTAGGAAATTTAGAGGGGAAATCATGCCTAAACCTAGGAAGAGACTTGATAGAGAAATTGAAATGAGTGGAAATTGGTTTGCTACATGGGCAGGCGAACTTAAGTTTGAAGTGACCCATTCTCTATTAATTGAGAAATTTGTTGTTGACTTAGAAAACAGAACTTGTAAATGTAATTTTTGGGAGTTGGTGGGGATCCCTTGTAGGCATGCAGTGGCTGCCATATGTATGAAAGGAGATGACCCAGCAATGTATGTCAGTAGATACTACAATAGGGTATGTTATGAGGATTGTTATGACCAAATTATTTCACCAATCAATGGTCAAAACAAGTGGCCCAAAACTGATTTGCCTGAGGTGTTACCTCCTCAATACAAGCAAGGGCCTGGGAGGCCCAAAAAATTGCGAAGAAGGGAGCCTGATGAAGACACTAGCAAGAAGGGAAAGTGGTCTAGGACCAATACAAGTAATAGATGTAAGAGATGCTTACAATATGGTCACAACACAAGGACTCGCAAAAATCCTCCAGTGCACATTCCTAGACCAGTAAATATAGATGCAACAGATACACCACAAGATGGTGTTGAACCAAATCCAACACAAGAACAACACCCAACACAGACTTCACAAGTTGGTGGATCAAACATGCCACAGATGACTAGCAAAACAGTTAGACCAGTAACAAAAAAAAGGGAATGCACTTTAATTTATAGCATTTTAATTGCTTATTTTTCATGTTAATTGCATTTTAATTGCTTATTTTTCATGTTAATAGGGGAGACCAAGGGGTGTTGTTTCTTCAGCAACTGCTGCAACTGGTCAAGTAAGTTCTTCAGCAACTGCTTCAGCTGGAAGACCAGTAACAAGGAGTGTAGCTGCTCCCTCAGCAACTGCTCCAGCTGGAACACCAGTAACAAGGAGTAGAGTGACCCGATTTTTTTGTTGGGCCTGGGCTCTAAAATTAGTGGCCCAAAATCAACGGTATCTTTTTTGGCCCGGCCCGTTGATATTATTGGGCCGGGTCGACCCATGGGCTTCGGCCCGGCCCGTTACTTTTTTGTTTTAAATTTTAAATTTTAAAACCAACAAGAAAATGGAGCAATTTTTTAAGTAAAAAAATAATAAAAAAGTAAAGAAATTTTGTATAAATCTCTAATATTCCTCGGTTTGTGTAAATCTCTAATACAAAAGTAAAAAAAATGGAGCAATTTTAAGAAAATGGAGCAATTTTGTGTAAATCTCTAATATTTCTCCGTTTGTACCTGTCATGTCCAATGAAATAAAGGAAAAAAGTTAATTAAAGTTAGCAAACACCAAAGTACAGAGAAATTGTAAACTCCACCGTGGAAGTCATATATTGTATCAGCTCCGTATCTTAACGAGACATTAAAACTATTTTTTTATAGTCAAAATTCTAAAAAGTCAATGATTTGGGACCCGTTGGGTTGACCCATTGGACTGGCCCGTTGGACCATGGGCTGGTGTTGGTCGGGCTCGGGCCGTAAATTTTGCAGCCCATCAAAATATTGGGCTGACCCGGCCCGGCCCGTATATGCTGTTTGGCCCAATGGGCCGGGCCGGGCCGAGCCCGGCCCATTGACAGCTCTAACAAGGAGTGTAGTTGCTCTCTCAGCAGTTGCTGCAACTGGAAGTGCAGTAACAAGAAGTGTAGCTGCTCCCTCAGCAACTGCTGCAACTGGTCAAGCAAGTTCTTCAGCAACTGCTCCAGCTGGAAGACCAGTAACAAGGAGTGTAGCTGCTCCCTCAGCAACTGCTGCAACTGGAAGTGCAGTAACAAGAAGTGTAGCCAATGCTAGTGGAAAGGAACCTTGGAGAGTACCTGGAAGAGCAGTAACAAAATCTACAACTGCTGCAACTTTCAGGAAAAAATTGCCAATTCAAAGAGGTGGACAAACTGGGGCACCACCTGTTGAGCCACCACCTACTGAGGAACCACTAACTGCTGAACCACTAACTGCTAAGGCAGCTTCTCACATTATTAACTCACTGAAAGGCTTCAATGATGCTGTGGATAAAGCTATAGATACTATACAGAGTCCAGTGAAGGGTTCTCCATTGACAAAAGAGGCAGTTGATCAAAGTATACAACATTTGATGAGGGGACTAGCAAGCTTTAATAAGAATATGGTGAAGATTGTGGAAGAGGACTCAACTGATGGAGCAGCTCCCTGACATGCCCCTGTTTTATGTATTTTGTTATTTTGTAATGACAATTTGGTAGCTTCTACATGCACCAACAACATTAACTAGTATTTTGTAATGACAAGTTTCTCCTTATTTTGTAATTATGACAATTTGGTAGCTTAAAATGCACCAACAACATTATGCAGTTATTTTGTAATGACAATTCTGCAGTGTAATGACTATTTGGTAGCTTTAAATGCACCAACATATGAATGAATGACTATTTATTTGCTACTACATTCAGAATTACCAGTTGCTCATTTCATTCATAATACTAGTTCATTCATAAATTCTGATAATACAGAACAAAATTACAACAGAATTACAGAACACACAATTCTGATACTTAATACATCAACTTGTTATACTTCTTACTCCTAGTTAATACATCAACAAAGTACAATTAAAGATACTTAACACAAAGTAACAGATTGACAAATAAAGATACAATAAGGAGAAAAATTGCTATATTCCTCTTCAATCTCTCAACATCCTCCCTCAATCTCTCTGCATTCAGCTTCTTCTGCAGTTTGCATATCTTCTTCATCCACTACAACATTTTTGACTTTAGGCCACGGCAATCTTTGCCACGGCTAAAAAACCGTGGCCTGAACAAGGAATAGGCCACGCGTTTACAAATGTGGCCACTGAAATAGATATTAGGCCACGGTTTCATTAACTTGCTAATAGGCTACGGTTTAAAACTGTATAGGCCACGGTTAAACAAGTGTGGATACCTAAGACCACATTTGTCCACCTGTTGACTTAAAAAATTTATTCTAAAATGCTTAAAACCGTGGACTATATATACAGTTTTTATTTAGAGACCACAGTTATAAAACCTGTGGACTAAATGTGTCCAAAATTTAGGCCCAAAACCTTTTACAACCGTGGACTATTACCCAGCAGAAAGAAAACAAAAATTACGCGCTATTGACTAAAAAAAACCGCTAAGTGAAAATCAAACGACACGCACAAATCCAACAAAAAGAACTTCTTCTTCAAATCGGCTCTTCCTCAAAGGCTCAAACCTAACCTCTCGAAACACAACTCTCACTCTCGATCAAAATGGCAACTCTCACTCTCATCTTCAAGAACTTCTTCATCTTGCAATCGGCTTCTTCATCTTGCAACTGATCTTCATCTCTTCCCTTCTCACTCTGATCTTCATCGCAACTGATTCTCTTTCCTTCTTCTTCAAATCGACTCTTCCTTCCTTCCTTCGATTCAACCTCTTGCAGAAACGAAACAAATCGCAGCTGGTTTCCCTTTCTCAGGTTTTTAATTTCTGACCCTTCTTCTTCTTCACAACTTCTGTGTTGATTTATCCCAACTTTGATTAAGCCAATTTTTTTGCTATAAACCCTAACTTCTTCATATAGTTATGCATATAAACCCTATAGCAAGTTCGATTCTGGTGATTGACATTAAAATGGCTAATGTCTGTTAGCAGGTTCGGCGAACGCTGTCGAGAATTCACTGCAAGCTTCGATTCGCAGCAGTAGTTATCGAGGTAAATTAAACTCTGCTGGTTCATGAGTTTCCTGCATGTTTATTTAGTTTTCTGACTTTAATTTTACTCTATCGTTTATGATTTGTTATCTCTGATTGTGTACCATTGTTATCCTTTTGTTATATAACACTTGTTTGAAAATTGAAACTCCCTGCTAAAGGCTTGTTTTGTGTTACTGTTATGATTGTTTCCTTTAATATTAACATATGGCAAATAGATCTCTCAATTTTCTCTTTCGGGTATCTAATTTGATTTAATTTTTAAATTGTATAAATAAAGAATTTATGTTCATATGGGGTCATGTTTTTGTTGTGCATGCCTCTCGGATGAGATGAGATGATTAAGTTGGTGAAGTGAAGGATATATATATATAGAGAGAGAGAGAGAGAGAGAGAGGAAAGTGTAAGGTAATGACTAAGGAGGGTAAATAATTAGCTAGGGAGGAGATATAATATGCTTTGAATATCCTATGATAGAGGAGATATAATATGCTTAACTTTGCAATGGCTTCTCTAATTGGTTACTAAAGATAGTAGTGAGATATTTGTGATTTGTGAAGACATTAAGTATTTGAAGTTGATATATATTAGATATTTTTCATGTCTGTCCCAAAAGGTGCTGGTTTAGTTGCATGTAATAGTTTTGATCCTCCATTTGTGGGTAATTCTCCAATTTCTCTTGTTATATTTTAGTTATGTTGTGACTTATCTTGTTGAATCGAGTATAATATTATTGTTACTAATAGGTTCTTCCATGCTTTAATAAGCTTCATCAAGATGTAGAGCTCAATGATTCCTTTGAAGATGGTGATAATCATCCAACCGGAACCATGCTTCCTGGTGGTGGTGATGCTGAGCTTTTAGCTGGTATAATGGATGATTTTGACCTAAATGGTTTACACAGTTCTCTTCAAGACTATGATCTTTTTGAGTTGAGTTTAAGTTGGGGTGAGCTCAATCTAGAAGCTAGTTTGAACTTTCACTTTGATATTTTAGTACTCTTTAAATACTTCAAAATACTAGTACAACTTATTGTGGTCATAATTTCTGTGTTTCTAGTGGAAATTGTATAGCTTTGCTGAGAAAAGAATAATGTGATAATGATGAATTATTAATTGTTTTAGTATTTTTTATTTTCAGCAATATGGTGATATTAGAACCCCATATACTGCATGTAAACATAGAGGGCTTGAAATGATATCCTTTTTGGTTTCATTTCTCAATATCAAAGGTTTCTTGCCAACATAAACAATTCTTGTCATGTATTCTTTTATTAGTTGAATGCCCTAAGATTCATTTTCTCTTGGCTATCTTTTCTTTGACGTCCCAGGATAACCCAACAGACAGGGATATAATCAAGGAACCTTGGTAGCTTTCAATTTGGATTCATCTGTTTCAAATGAAGACCTCCGTCAAATATTTGGGGCTTATGTAGAGGTCAAAGAGGTGATGGTTTTACCCTTTTTTTATTACTTTTTTATTACTTTGATACTTGATATTCCATTTTTAAGTTAATCTAATATATTCTCATTTTGAAGTCTTATACATTGTTTCAAGTTAACCAATAAATGAATGTCTCTCAGGTTGCAGCAGGGCTTAACTTCACTGTCTTCCTCACTAGACAAGGTCATTTTTATACATGCGGAACCAACACGCACAGAGACACTTAAGACAGACCAAGGTACTGTGGGATCACTGATATTCAAGTCTACTATTAAATAAATGGAATACTTTTACAAAGAAATGCATGCACTCAATGGCATCAGCTGAATTTGTGCTGAATTTGTTGTCATGTTACATGATTGTGCTGACGAGATCATTGTATGCTTTCTCTTAACTGATTCTGGTCTCTGAATACTACAAGACACAAGTGTGATGTTTTAATTGATTTATAACGATTGAAACAGGGAATAAAGTCTGTAGCTTGTCTATGACAATTTTAGGTCTGTTTGGAAGTAGGAAATAGCAGTAACAAAACTACTGGTTATAGATATTGTGAGTTAAGGCATTTAAACCAAACTATAATCTGTATTTGAAAGAGTTACAGTGGCCAAGATTACCACCAAAACCACTTAGCCATCTTCCCCTTTGGTTCCACAAGACTATCATTTCTGTTTAT
Organism: Astragalus membranaceus; assembly: GCA_039519185.1. Classification (NCBI taxonomy): domain Eukaryota; kingdom Viridiplantae; phylum Streptophyta; class Magnoliopsida; order Fabales; family Fabaceae; genus Astragalus; species Astragalus membranaceus. The sequence continues at coordinate 31,600,277 of CM076848.1, forward strand.
GCAACCAATATTGTTAACAATTTAATATGACACATAACATTGAATCTTAGTTCTATCACCTGACTTAAAATTTTGTCTTGTCTATCAGGGGATTTCAAGATTGACTTTGATTCCTAACTTCAGAAAGGTAAATGACTTTCTAATTTCTCCTTTTTTTATCTTATGATTGGTTAGTGGTATTGGTTACTGTTGCTTGCCCTTAGGGAAAGCTAGTAGTATAGCAATTAATGTCGGCATTAACTCTTTTACCCGTCTGATATAGTATAGTCAACTAATAAACTCAATGCAGTGAAAATTAGACAAGGAAGAGAAGAAAGGTTGGGTTCAGCAGAAGAGTTTCTTCTAGATTGTCATTGGACAAAGTTGATGTGGCAGGGTTGCCTGACCATTTTTAATTATCTTCTAATGTAACTTATACTTCAAGTGCTGCTATTGCATAACCATTATTTCCCTTAAATCCTAATTGGCTTTTGTGTGGTCTTTTAAATTTGTGGCAGCAGGAAGTATAGAAGAGGCATGGTTTGATTCAGTTGCAGTATTCGACTGACTATGATGATGATAACCAAAGTGTTCCTGATGGTATGAGTTGTTGATTTGCAAACTTAAAGATGCTTAGTCACAATAATTGCTGAATTGCTATCAAGAGTTGCTGATTTTGTAATGTTTTATGTTTATAGGTAGGAAATGATTTTGAAGAAGATCTTGAAGATGATCTTGAAGGTTTTGAAGAGTGATGTGATGTGATGCAAGTGGAAAAGACTACTTTTTGCATTTTGAAGAACAATGTTGCTACAAGCATGAAAATTATTTTGTGGATTTTATTTTAATTAATGAATAAACATACTTTTTATATTTTTTGGTTTCAGTTTATGTTTCTATATTTTGACTATTAATGACACCTGACATGATGAATGTTGCTCAATGCATTGATATTAAATTTGAAAATTGGTTTGTGTCAATCTTTTTATAATATAATGTTTATATTTAAAAAATTGATGTCTATTTTTTGTATGTTAAACAAATGTGATATGATTATTAAAATATTGTCTTGAATGATAGCATTTAAATAAAAGCAACTTATAGGCCACAATTGAAAAAGCGCAGCTTTATAGTGGTTCCCACAGTCGAAGGGGCGTAGCTTAAAAGCAACGGACAACAGTTTTTAAACTGTGGCTTAAACCTTAGGCCACGGTTATTTAATTGTGGTCAATTCAAAACCGTGGCCAGAAACTAGACTAATAAACCGTGGCCTGTTTTAATAACTCTGGCCACGGTTTTAATAATTCGTGGCCTAATGTGTCAAAACCGTGGACTAAAAGAATAGGCGACGGCCACCTAGACAGCGCCTAAAAAACCGTGGCCAACCCGTGGCCTAAAGTTCAGGCCACGGTTTTTTCACTTCTGGCCACGGTTTTGTCACTTTTGGCCACGGTTTTTTGTTGTTGCCTAAACTACTTTTTGCTGTAGTGATCCCAGCTTCCATAACTTCCACTGCCATAGCAAATGCCTTAGCTTCAGTTTCATTACCAACAGCAGCCACACCTGACTCAACCTGTTAACCAACTCCATCCATGGCTTCAAATTCATCAGTCCATATCAACATATCACAAGTACTTTGCAACTATCAACATTTGAAAAAACAGATTCAGGAGATGAATAACAGTCTGAGGGAATAACAGTAACACAAATTCGAAAATTAAGAAATTTAGGAAAAACATAATTTGTGAAATAATACCTTCCAGTTAGCGCATCTAAGAAACTCGCGCCCAACATTTTGACCTCTCTTCGCAATAAACGAAATCATAATAGATCCACACTTGCATCTTGGACGATCCCTGGGTGTTGAAGATGAAGCCATCGAAGCTGCTGTACCCAGCGATTCTTCGTTTTTCAATACACCCCTTCGCATTTTGGACACGATTTCAACAATAGAAGACGATTGTTTGGGCTTGAAGAAGTGCGCGAAGAAGGAGATGAAGAAGTTCTGCGCGAAGAAGGAGATGTTTCTATGGAGTTCTGCGCGAAGGAGATGAAGAAGTGATCTGATTTAGGGTCCAATCGGGTCGGGTTGTGGAAAACGGGTTGGGTTTGGTGCCACATAATTAAATATACACGTGTAGAATACTGATATGCCACGTAATTAAAAAAACACATGTAAAAGCCACGTCACTTTTCCGTTGCACAATCAGAAGGAGTTAACGACAGGGACTCTTAATGAAAACGGAAAAAAAATGAAGGGACCAAAACGCCTATTTCGTTAATGTAGGGACTAATGTTAAAAGGAGCCGATTTTGTAGGGACTAAAAACATATTTTACCCATTAAAGTAGTTAGTGGTAAACTCTAAATTGTCTTATAATCAGCATTAAATTCCCCATCCGTGTAGTCCCCTACCCCCATCTATGCATGAAGTTATCCACTAGAAAGAGGGAAAATAGGAGTTGTCCGGAGCGATCAGGTGGTCGAACACAAGTGTTACAGATAAAGTGTGAAGGTCAAGATACCTATAAATCGGAAAAGTTACAAGATAGATCACAATTGCACCTTCTTATATAGGATTCCACATCAATTTAGTTGAAGAAAGAGAAGAATAGACCAAAACTGCAAGGAGACCTCAAAGGAGTCCAATTTGGGCCTTTGGTTACAAACGAAACAAAATGGGAATGACCTTGTTTGTAGACGTCGAGCAATAGATCATTTAGTTCTTAACAGACAACACAAATATGTCTGTGCATGTGGTCCCCCAAGATAAGTCAGGTATTGACCTAAACTGTATTTGTCACTAATTGTCCTTGAGCCCTAAAGACTTTCCAACGGCACAAAAGAAAAGAAAACAAGGCGAGGAGAAAATGAAGGAAATCAAGGAGAAGGCTGATAAGTTGGTAAAAACATGTTTCGTTAAAGAGTGAAATATCCATCATGGTTAGCAAACCCTAGTGATGGTAAATAAATTCAATGGCAATTTTGTATGTGCACCAACTATATTGACGTCAACAAGGCGTGCTCAGAAGGTCCATTACTCTACACTCAGTATTGACCAATTGGTAGATAAAGATCCAAACTACTGTTTGTTAAGTTTCATGGATGCGCATTTCGGGTATCATATTTGCATATACGTAAAGGATATGACCAATCGCACTTATTAATTATTATTGTTATCGTGTCATACAATTTGAATTGAAGAATACAGGAACTACGTAACTACTCCTGATGGATTGGATATTTGGTGATCTAATCGATCAATCCATATAATTTGTAAATAGACGATGTGGTGGTAAAATCTTCCACTGAGAAGAATTATTTAAACAGTTTAAGGGAGGTTTTTCAGCTGCTAAAAGTTAAAGACATTGTCTAAAGTTAAATCCAGAAAAGTGCTCGTTCGAAGTTGACGAATTCTTAGCTTTCATGCGCGGTCACTAGGGAATAGAGGCAAACCCTTCAAAGTGTAAGGCGGTCATCAAGATGAGAAGCCCCAAAAATACAATTGAAATTTCCTCACTAGAAAAATTACAGCCCTCATGTGTTTCATGGCTCGATCGACTAATAAGACTCGACGTCTGTTTCTGTTGTGTGACATATGCGAACAAGCCTTTCACGCTCTAAATGAATTATTTGTCATCCCACAATTTTTTTATCTCTCTAACACAAGATAAACATCTCTTATGATTTGTTTGGTTCTAAGAAGAAGTTGGAAAGAGAGAAAGATGTGAGAAAGAGCGTGAGAAGAGAAAAATATGTGAGAAATATGATAGATTTAAGGATTGTCTCGTATAAGAGAAAGAGAAGATAAATAAGAAAAAAATAAATAAATGATAATTTTTGAAAGAACGTGAATGCCCTTGAAAAACCCTTTAAAATTAATTTAATTTTTATTCAAAGGCATAAGTGTAAATTTGGTCGACTCGGTCTACGGCTAAGAGTTCGATGGTGTAAATCGTGACCATAACAATATGCATAATAGTTCTAATGTATTTTGATTTTAGTGACTATCATTTTTTATAGTTTTATGCAGATGTACAGAGTGCATGATATGAAAGGTAGTAGGGCATAAAATATTTTATTATATATGTATTGGTTGGGTCGGAGTTTTGACAGATTTTTCAAGTGCAACTCAAATGGGTTACATTTTGTCCGTTCCTGTGGTTCAAAAAAAATGGGTTACATTTTTTGTACCCCCACCCACCATTAGATACCATACCTCCACACAAATTTTTTATACCCATTTTACCTCTTAAAAAATGTAAAACAATTTATCTATTTTTAGGATATATCCATTTTGTAAAAAAACTGAAAACAGATTTATCTATTCAAAACGGATTTATCTAATCAAAACAGATTTATCTATTCAAAATGGATTTATCTAATCAAAACAGAGACCACAACTCCCGAAGTCGGGACTGCGGGACTCAAAATCACAAATTCCATCGGTTACAATTTTTTTATTAATAATTTGAATTTTTCATAATTTGCAAAAAAAATCTAAAAAAAATTGCATAACCTTATTTTGGTTTTATTAGAATTTTAATGGTGTTTTTAAAATTTTTAGATTAGTTTTGATTCTTTAACGGATTTTCAGTGGTGTTTTTATAACCTGTTTTTTAGAATTTAAATAAAATAAAATTTATTTTTTAATACAAAACGGTTTTATCATTTAAAAAGATAAATCCGGTTTTAAAAAATTCAAAACGGATTTATCTATGATAAATCCGTTTTGCATTTTTTTAACAAAACAGATTTATCATTTTAATAGATAAATCCGGTTTTAAAAAATTCAAAATGAATTTATCTATTAAAATGATAAATCCATTTTGTATTTTTGCTAAGGGGTAAAATCAGAATAAAATTCCATTATGGGGGTATAAAAAATGTAACCCAACTCAAATTCGCCCGACTTCATCCGATTTAAACCGACAGTTTTCACTCGCATCTCCATTTACATGGCCCGATCCATCTGTGTGTGTATTAATTTTGGTTGTTGCCTTTTGGACCCCCACCATTAGACTCAATACCCAAATTTACAAACTTCTCATTTTGCCCCTCAAAAAGTGAGTCTTTTTTTTCCGAAATTTTTAACATTCCGGGTTTATCTTTGGAAGAAATTTCCGAAACTCAAAATTGCATTCCGAATTTATCTCGAAAGAAATTTCCAGAACTCAAAATTGCATTTCAGATTTATCTCAAAAGAAAATTCTGGGAATGTTGTTTTTTAAAAAGCACTCTGGAAATATTTAAAAAGATAAATTTGGAATATTAAAAATTCTAAAAATATATTTTTAGATATTTTTCGGAGTGCTTTTAAAAAACAACATTCCAAAATTTTCTTTTGAAATAAATTCGGAATGCAATTTTGAGTTACGACAATTTCTTCCAAACATAAATCCGGAATTTTAGAAATTCTGAAAAAAATGTTTCGTTTTTTGTGTAAATTCCAAAAATATCTTTTTAGATATTTCCATGGTACTTTATCACAATGGACACACTTAAATACCAAGTCTTTCCTAGCCAGAACTTTTCTCAAACAACACTGTTTTTTTAAAAATCAAGCCGAAGAGATTACTGGGATGAGTCGCGGACTAGGTCGCTCTGTTTAAGACGCTTCGTGGCACTGCTGAAAATTGTGCAAGCAGGCTATCAACCACGACGTCCCCAGGATAAAACAGCCCAGTCAAAACTGATACGAAAGGTCACTGCACTGTGAAATTTGCTCTTAGAAATACACCCTCAATATGGTTATGAAAACCACTCTTAAGAAAATAAACTTGGAAATGCATCAAGTTTTCTAGAGAAGAAGAAGAGAAGTTTAGAGAGAAGAGAGAAAAGTTGGAAGTGCATCAACTTTTGGTGTGAGGAAGAAGTGAGAAGAGGTCTTCCTTTTATAGGCATAAGAAGAGACAGTCGTTGGAAGGAATTTAAGAGCCAACCACTACAAAAAAATGCAGGATAAGCGACGGAAATTAGCGACGGAAATCAAATCCGTCGCTAATAATTACGTAGCGAGGGAAATTAGCGAGGGAAATAAAATCTGTCGCTAAACATGACGTAGGCACGCTTTTTTTAAAACAAAAAATCAAATTCGTCGCTAAGTCTCAAATCCATCGCTAACGGTTCGTCGCTAATGCTGACGTGACCGTTGTGCAAACATTGGAATGCGTAAGAATCCCAATCCGTCGCTAATTTAAAATTTCGTCGCTACTGTCCATCGCTAATGCTGACGTGACAGTTGTGTTGATCTTGGAAAACGCGAAATGAACAGATCCGTCGCTAATTTAAAATTCCCTCGCAACGGATCCGTCGCTAAGTTCTATTTATTTCACTTACAACCGAAAACCTCCTCACTTCTCTCTTATCTCCTTCTTTTCTCTTCTCTAACTCATTTTTCTTTTCTCTTCTCTCCTTCAACCTCCAACAACTTGGTTTACAAAGAAGAAGCAACAACCATCTCATAATCAAAGCAGGTATTCCAACCATCATCTCTCCCATTTTGTTTTTGTTTTCGTTTTTTATTTTGAATGCTTGCTTAAAATCTATGATTTCGTTTTCTTTTTATTTTCGTTTTCTCTGTTGATTTCGTTTTCTCTTTTGAATGCTTAAAATCCATGATTTCGTTTTCTGTTTGGTGCTTCATAGGGCTGTTCATAGTGTTGTTTTTCTGTTTGAATGCTCATAGTATTGTTTTTCTGTTTTGAATGTTGTGAATAATTAATTAACCCTGATTGATTGTGTGCTAATATTCATTGTGTGGCGCTTACAAGTGTTAGATATGGTTGAAGATGCTTGTGAATAATTGTTGGAAAAGAGGCAGTTTGAGAGAAAGAGAGAAGTGAGGTCTGAGAGAGACAAAGACAGAAGTGAGGTCTGAGAGAAAGAGAGCAGTTTTTTTTTAAAAAAAAAAATCTAAATTAGCGACAGATTTTCCGTCACTAAACTCCCTCGCTAATTAGCGATGGAATTTCCCTCGCTAATATCCGTCGCTAAATGTGACAAAATCCGTCGCTAAATATTAGCGATGCCCTTTTTAGCGAGAGATTTTTTCCGTCGCTAATTCCCTTGCTAAGGCACGTTAGCGACGGAAAAATCCGTCGCCTATACTGGTTTTTTTTTAGTGAACGACTCTTTTGACTAAAACCGTTGGGAGACGCGAACAAATAAAACATATTTTTCAAAAATAGACACCACAAGACCCAAGCCCCCAAGCCCGACTCGGCCGAGCCGGTCGGACGGACAGCGGCACGCCCGTGAGGGTCATTTTGTGTGCGTCCTCTCCCATTCACAAAATTGGGTACCCCTTGGGGTCCAAACCCATGTGTGAGTTTCCCACTTATAAACACTCTCAAAGTCTATTCTATCCAATGTGAGACTTTTTTCAATTTACACGTAACATCAAAGTTCCAACACAATATTCTGGAATTTTCTTTTGAGATAAATCCATAATACTTTTTACATTGATTTGTGGAGATAGCGTCTTGAAAATCATCATTATTTTACAGTTAAATCTCGCACCCGTGATGCAAATAATGATATTTGGAAATCTACTATTCCATCTAAAATTGGTGTATTCGGTTAGAGATTATTTCTTGGCAAACTCGCGACTCGTGATGTGTTGGTTTCAAGGGGAGTCATTTCAGATCCGCACAGTACTTGCTGTCTGTTTGGCTTTAATTTTGAGAAATCTATTTCTCATTTCTTTTCAGTTGTAGATGTTCTAAGCTTGTTTGGGAAGGTGTTCAAGGCTGGTTGGATATCTCGCCGACGAATAATCTTCTAGGGGTCAACCTTTTTCGAGCATTTGAGGTTCACATCAATTCTATTAAATCTCAAAAATTTCGATACATTCCCTAGATAGGGGCAATGTTGTGCATTTGGCTTCATAGGAACCATGTCCTTTTTAGAGGGGTTCTTTTCGATGCCTGGGTTGTTATTAATCACATTAAGTCTATTTCCTGGAGCTGATTTCTTAGCTTTTTTTTTGTCACATAAACATTCTGGATATTCATTAATAACAGGCTAAGCTCACAAACCGAATACAATAGTCCAACATATTGTAGCCCAATACAAATAAAAATGAAACATGAGCCTTAGACCACACCCACAACAAGACCCGCCCCGGAAAGATTACACACTGAAACATAGTCAATACAACCACTTACACTGAAAAGGCAATACAATAATTCACCCTCATTTATCACATCAACTACTAACCCTAAACGGCAAACTCGCTGCTTCACCATTCAATCATCGTCTTCTCCGCAAACAATTCGATCAAATTCCAACTTAGCAACCAATGAAGGAGGAGGATTCATCACCCATTTCCTGTTTAGCATATTCTTCGACGCCAGGTTCGCAATGAGATCAGCAGCTTTGTTTCCTTCACGATTCACCCACACGAACCCCACTAATTGAAATTCTTTACCATTTCTTTGATATCGTTGATGAAGCACTCTAATTCCTTCCTTATTATGTTTCCTCTGCATGTTTCGATAAGATCTAGGCAATATGTCTCAAACAGAACATCACGGGCTTCAAGGGAAACTGCAAGAGAAACGGCTTCACGCAAGGCAGTGGCTTCAGCTACTAATGAGGAATATGAGAAGATCTTCGAGGTAGTTCCCGTTTTCACCTTTCCAAACTTGTCTCTGCATATGATTCCTGTGGTTCCTTTCCATGTGCTCACATCAAATTGAGCATCAGCATTGAACTTGATTTTATTTGTCGGGGGGTCTCCATCTCACAGTGGAGCTTCCAGTTGTATAGTTGGGGAGAGAATTCTGGGTAGAGTTAGGGTTCTGTTGATTAATTTCCTGAATAGTTCTGTTGACCATTTGGACAACACTCATAGGATTAGGTTTCTGATCATCAAAGGCCATACAGTTTCTTGCTTTCCAGATATTCCAAAGGGTCACCAAAGCAATTTCACTGTTATCATTGTAGATCTCAGAGTGGGAATTAGCCGAATCTAGGAATTGGTCACACCACTTCACCATACTTGTAATATTATCAACTGTTGAAACAAAGCATATTTGGATACTGAACCATATAAGAGAAGTCCAGGGACATAGAAGAAATAAGTTCAATAGTTCCCTTAGCTTCTTTGCACATAGGACACATAGGATCTCTAGTAAATTCTCTTCTTGGGCATATTGTATCTAGTAGCAATAGCATTCTGTTTAATCCTCCAGCCAAACTCTTTAATTCTCTCTGGCATCCCAGCCTTCCATATGTTAACCCAAGATTCTTTTGAGTGAGAGTAAGATGATGATGATTGTTTTGGATAGCATTTATAGAGTCATTTAAACACCAATATCCTGATTTAACTGAATAAACCCCATCTCTAGTGTGAGACCGGATTAGGCTGTCCTCTAAGTTTGTCCACCCCATAGGGGTTTTCATAACTTCAATAGCAGATTTAGGAGATATTGACTTACCAAGCTCTGTAGTGTTCCAAGCTTTTGTTCCTTGGTCAATTAGTTCACTCACCGTTTTCACTGCACAATTTTCTTTTACCTCAACTTTAGCCCCATTAGCCAACCATATGTCCTCTTTGATATTGATCCTAGTTCCATTCCCCACAAGCCACCTTCCTTCCCTTTTAAGAAGATCCTCCCATGTAGAATACTCCTCCAAGCCCAAGATATCCCTGCTTTTGGTTTCACCTCCCAAAATTCTTGTCTACTACAGTAGATTCCTCTAAGAATAGATGTCCAGTAATCATTAGGACTTTACAAGCCTCTCCAGGCTTGCTTAGAGAGTAGGGAAGAATTCTGATGAGTGGACCTTTTGAAACCCAGGCCACCTTTATTCTTTGGCTGACATATGAAATCCCAACTCTTCCAGTGAATACCCCTCATTTTGACCTTAGAGCTCCACCAAAAATTGGCTACAGCAGAACACAAAGATTGACATAAATTATTTGGAAGTCGGACAATAGCCATGACATAGGAAGGGATTGCTTGAATGATAGATTTTATCAATACTTCCTTGCCTGCTTGTGAAAGGAATTGCTCCTTCCAACCCTCAATCGATCTTAGAGAAGACTCTTTCCTTGATCCATTGAAGAGCCTGCCCTCTAGAATTACCTCACTTAGCTGGGATACCTAAGTATTTCCCAAGGGAACCCCAAAGAGGAATGCTAAGGATATCAGATAGAGAGTTTTGAAGTTGTAGAGATACTGCTTTGCCATAAATAAGCCCTGACTTCTGGAGATTAATTCTCTGACCTGAAACCTCAGTGAACACATTTAGGATTTGAACAAATTGATAGATTTCCTCCACAGTAGCTTTGCCAAAAATTATGGCATCATCTGCAAAAAAACAAGTGGGTTAGTATAGGTATAGGGGATCTAGGATCCAAACTCAAGCCATGAATGTTCCCATTAGAGCAAGATCTAGTGATTAGCCTTGATAACACATCAAAAACTAGAATGAATAGGTAAAGGGATAGGGGATCCCCTTGCCTAAGACCCCTACCAGGAATAATAACTTTGCCTTTTGACCCATTGAATTGGTACAAATACCTAACAGAATTGACTAAAGACATGACTAGAGACACCCAACTACTATTGAAACCAAAAGAGGATAACACAACCCTAAGGAAATTCTAATCCACTCGATCATAAGCTTTATTCATATATAGCTTTATGGCAAACCATTCATAGATGAGAAAGATCTATTTTTCAAAAAATGGAAAGCCTCTTGGGCCATAATGAGGTTGTTTTGGATTAGCCTGCCACCCACAAAAGCACTCTGTTGGGGGGAGACGAGCTTGGTCAGCAGAGGTTTAAGTCTACCCACCACTATTTTAGAAATCACCTTGTAGATAAAGTTGCAACAACTAATAGGTCTTAATTAGTTGTCCAATAGATTCAGGGTGAGGGACCTTGGGAGTGAGTGCCACCAGGGTATCATTTACACTTTCCCCAACAGTACCATGCTGGAAGAAACAAGTAATAGCATATATCACATCAACCTTTATAATATCCCATTTTTTTGGTAGAATTCACCATTAAGCCCATCAGGCCCAGGTGCTTTGAGAGAGCCTAGGGAGAATAGAGCTTTCTTAATCTCTAGTTCCAGGACATCAGCATTCAGCATGGAGTTATCTTCTTCACTAATCAACTTAGGTACCACATTTAGACATTCAGGATCAGTTAGGGGCAGAGATGGAGAGTAAAATGTCACTAAAGTAGTCCTCCACAACTCTCAGAATGTTAGACTTCCTTTCAACCCAAACACCATCCTTATCAATTAGCCTAACAAGGTGGTTCCTGTCTCTTCTCTGGATGGTTGTAGCATGAAAGAATTTAGAGTTTTTATCTCCTCAAGTAAGCCATTTTACTCTTGATCTTTGACCCCAGTAAGTTTATTTTTGTTTCCACAGCCTGTCAAAACCGCCGCAGAATGCCTTTTTAACCGCCGAAGAATGCCAATTTTGTTGTAATGCCTTGTCTTTAGAATTTCCTCACCATTAGCAACATATTTTTGGAAATTGAGAAGGGTTTGAAGCTTCCCTTTAAGCTTGGTGATTTCCACTGCTGCATTCTTAAAGGTGACTTTGTCCCAAGCACCCATGGACTTTTTACAGTTCTTCCACTTTTGAGGAGAATCTAGCCCAGCCCTCTTGATTAGGATCAAAATTGCTCCACCCCTCTCTCACCACCTTTCTACAGTCTTCATGATCTTCCCAAATTGCTTCATATTTAAAATATCTGGCACACCTTGCAGGGAGGTTAGGAATTAGGACCAGAGGAGAGTGATCCGAATTGACAATTGGCAAAGCAATCCCCACAACATTAAGATACATACTTCTCCAATTCCAGTTAACCATGATCCTGTCAATCTTTTGTTTGGTGATAATACCATCTCTTGGATTACCAATCCAAGTATACTTAGCCCCTTTTAGAGACATATCCATTAAGTCAGCATCATTGAGGAAGATTCTAAAAAGATTGAGCCTCATAGGTTCAATAACTCTCAAACCATATTTCTCTATAATAGATATCATTTCATTAAAATCTCCTATGAGACACCAGGGTACCTCATGTCTGGGTTTAAGGTTAAGTAACTTCCCCCACAGATACCTCCTTTGTCTCAAGAGTGGGTTTCCATACACAAAGGTCATCTCCATCATGTTACCAGATTTCTTTTCTTTCACACAGGTGTGAATGAAGTTTTTGCACGACTCCAATATCTGAATGTCATAAGACTTAACCCAAAACAGTCCCAACCCTCTAGAAGTTCGACTGGCTGGGACACAGAACATATTTTTGAACTTTAACTTCCTCTTAACACAATCAACTCTTTCCTTCTGGGCCCTGGTCTCCATTAGGAAAATAATGGCAGGTTTTTGACCTTTCATAAGTTCCTGAAGCTCTCTACTTGTCGTGGTAGCCGCCAAACCACGACAGTTCCAGCTGATTATAGTCATTTAGGAGTTGGGGGCTTGATATGGCTCGCCTCCTCAGCCTTTGATCTCCAATAACCCATTGAGAATTGACCAAAATGAAAATTATCTCCCCATGTTACCAGCTTGTTCCTTGATTCCCCCTTCATCCTCTATCTTTCTTATTTTTAAATTATGATAGGCATTCTCTCCCTCATCATGGTATAAGCTTTGATCATATTGTTTTCTCTTTTTCAGGCTCATTCCACTACCCATGCTGAGGGCCAGCGCACTTTCCTCTTTGGTATCAAGCTGGTGACTAGTAGTAGTGTCCTCCTCATTCTCTTCTTCCGAAAACTCAACATAGTATTCTTTCTTTTTCTCTATAGGGTCATAGTTATGAATCTTCTTTTGCTCTCTAGCTTTACAGGCCATCTTTACCCTCTGCACATCAGCATTGTTTAAATTAGCCCCTCCATATCTCACTACAGGATTAGTAGGGCTTGGATAGTCTGTGATTAGAATAGGATCTTTCAATCCCACATCATCCTTATGAAGACCAATAAGCTCCACATTCTGAGGTCCAAGACCTGGTTGGGGTTTTTCTGAGTTTAGGTCAATGTTGGCTAGGTTTGGGTTTGTGTTTAAGTAACTGGTTGGTGGTTGAGGGACAGTGTTTGTTTGGCTAGAAATGTCATCTATGTGATTGGGGGTGGTAGTTTGGCTATATATAGGCTAGGGTAGGATGCTTGTTTCTGGCCAGGTAGGAGGGGGGTAGTATCTTGCCAGGTAGGAGGGGGATATTAACTTTGGTTATTGGGTAAGGGAATAAAGGCTTGGGGTTGTCTTGGGGCTTGAACCAGAGAGGGTTTTGTATGTGAACATGTTTTGGGATGTCTTTGTTTCCATTATGCATATCAGGGTTATCTGTTGGTCTAGTTATCATGTTTAGGGCTAGTTTTTTGTAGTGATTTTCTTGTTCCTCTGTGAAGGTAGGTGTGGTTTGTGTTTCTGTGGCTTGGCTAGTTTCCTCAGTTTTTCCTAGGTTACGCCCTAAGAATTGGATGGTTCTAGGAGCTCCTACACTAAAGTCACACCCATATTTAGGTTTTTCAGGGTTTTGAGGAGCCATGGCAGTAGGGTTAGAGCAGTGTTTTTGTTCGTGGCCTATGATACCACAGTTGAAACACAAGGACTGTTGTCTCTCATATTTGTACACCACCTAGATCTTAGGAAGGTCACCTCTAGGGACCCAACAGCCAAAGGGGAGGGGTTTATTCAGGTCAATCTTAACTGTGCCCTGGATAAAAGGTTTCAGAATCTTACCCTCCACTATAGGGTTTTCAATCTCCATGACTTCACCCACTTTGTTTAACAGAAGCCTTGCACTTGGGATATTCATATTTTGAAGGGGGGTTTATGAATTTGAATCCAGAAGGTGCTTTTTCAAAATCTATGTTAAAACATGAGATGTGAGGATACCAATAATCTAGACACATAAGATAGTTCATAATGAACCATGGTGCCTTTTTGAGAACTTCAACAGCTTCTGCTTCTTGATTGAAAGTGAAGAGGAACATATTTTGCCCTAACTCCGTGATATGCAGCCCTTTATACGTATTCCATGCTTTAGCAATAATCTCCTTTATTGCTTTGATATTAAGTTTCTTTGTGGTTCTGATTTTGCCCACCAGAGCTTTATTTGACAGAGATTTGCTGTTTTGATTTTTAGAAAACAAATCAACACTCAGCAGTTCTGGATCCTCAGCAGGAACCTCTTGAGCTTGTGACGATGAAGCCATAATCACCAAGACAGAAAAAGGACCTAGATCGAGTGGATGGATAACCTAACAGGATTGAAACCTATGACGCAGGACCCAGACAACAAAACAAGGAGCTGATTACTTATAATACCTAAAACTAAAAAGGCTTGTAACTGGACTCTTATGTAACTATTTGAGATGCTTGACACTGAGAGACTTTGATGTTGCAACTGGACTCAAGCTAAAGAAACTTTGATGTTGTAACTATTCATTTTCCTTTATTGTAAGCTAAGACAAAACAATACAGGAAACACGTCTAACCCTAAGGAGAAACTATTTTTCAACCGGGTATTGACTCCATTATCTCTTTTGGGGACCGATCGAAGAGATAGCTGTTGGAAAAATTTCTAAAATATTTATTTGAAATGTTTTGTGACAGACTAAATAAATGTGAAATTGTTTATGAATCATACTATTACGAATGGCCTGTTGGTTGGGCGCATTTTGATTGGGTGGAAGGTCACAAGGTCGAAACCCTGCGTTGGAAATTTTTATTTTGTGCGTGATTTATTTAAACGGACAAAAGGGAAATCAAAAGGTGCGAAATGGCACCTAGAGGATTCGAACTTGGATCGCCATAGTGAACAGATGCAACACCTAGCCAACAGACCAACACGACTTTTGTGAAATAATGCGAAAAACCAACGTTATCTAACTGTTTTACTTGACAGAAATTGTTTTTCCAAAGGTTGTTTTCTCTCATCAAAGGGCATGAATTTTTTTATATAAAGAGACTTTCTGAACTCATTAACATACAAATTTTACTTCTCTCCAACACAAAATTCCACCATTTTTATTAGTCTATATCATCTCTTTACTTCTCTAGTGCACAAGAGTGAGTAATGAGACTTTATTCCGTAAACTATTATTGAAAGATACGCTTGGTGTGGTTGTGCAAGACATATCAAGGTTTCTAAATTATCCTGAAGGGGATTCGCAGGACACCCTATTGCATCTAATTGGTTAGAATTGGTGGGGGCGAACTGAACCTAAAGGTTAGTGTGTTTACACACGCTTTAGAATCAAGTGCGGTCTCATCATCTTCATCATTGTTCGAGTGTTGCAACATCTTCCCCAACAAATTGTTCTCACAATCTTTAGGTTCAATTTCGATTTTCTTGTAACAATGGCTGCATCACTCAAAAAGATGACTTCTGATTTTGTGAAACTTGAAAAATTTGATGGTGGCAATTTCATTCGTTGGCAAAAGAAGATGCAATTTCTCCTAACAACATTGAAGGTTTCTTATGTGTTGAATACTCCAAGGCCAATGGACAACGACAACGAGACAATTGCAGAAACTAGAGAACGACTAAAGTGGGAAAATGATGATTACCAAGGTTGTCAAAATCGGACCGGACCGGGCGGTTCGACCGGTTGATCCGGGAATCGGACCCCTATCCGGTCCAGTTGAACCCCAAAACCGGATTGCTGAAGAACCGGGAATTGAACCGGAAAACCGACAAAAAACCGGGAACCGAACAAAAAACCGGATTTTTTTTATTTTTCTTAAAAAATGGTATATCATGTTGATTTTGGAGAAAAAAAATGATAAATGATGTTGAATTTTGGTATATGGGATATTTTTTATACATTTTTATAATTAAATTGATAAAATAAATAAATAATTAAAAAATAAATGTGTACACTAATATTACTACGAGAGTATTTACATTATACCAGTATCTAACTATCTATGATTGTTGAATATTATAATTTTATTATGTCATACTGTGATTTTTTTTTGTTTTTTATCCTTTATATATTATAAAAAATATATTAAATAATGTATTTAATTAATTCCGGTTCAACCCCTAATTCAACTGGTTGAACCCAAAAATCCCTGAATCGCTACCTCTTCCGGTTCAATATCCGGTCCGGTTTCGATTTCCTTGGTCCGGGCTAATTAAACCCAAAATATTCTGAGTATTGTCGCGTGGACAGGACATCCCAAATTTCAGTCTTTCTATTAAAAAATAACAATTCTCCGACGACTATTTGGAATTAATTGAAGTGGTGCTCCTATCCTAGGGTTCTTTTTCCGCAATTGAGATTTGAGAAAATGGCCGGTTTGCCTGCGAGGATTCGTATTCAATCCACCGACGTCAAAGCCGCCGCCTTCTGGGGCGTCACTGCCGCTACCGGTGCTCTTTACCTCGTTCAGGTAACCATCCGCTCCATCCCTAATCTCTTTCCCTCATTCAGACTTTCAATTTTATTTATTTTTTGGTTTTTCAAGATGCCTTCGGAAGATTGCGTCCGATGGTAACGATTTTTGTGTTATACCCTGTTTGGATCCTCACATTTAGCTACGTTTCACACTGATCTGAAATTTCGCTCCCCATATATTCAAATCTAAGCTCGTATTCAAACTGCCTCTTACAAATTATATATTCCAAAAAACTTAATCTTTTATTTTTCACACATTGGAAAATTCTCTGTTCGCCACTGATCATCAATGGGGCTTTCTTATTTGTTGAATCCACAATTACGTGTTGGAGATTGGCTTAATGGCTTCTTAGTTGCAATCATGTCATAAATATTGCACAAAACTGGTGATGAAAGAATTTCAGGGGTGGTTTTTTTCATGTGACTTTCACTTTATTACCTCTAAAAGGGGCAAATAGAAGTGAAAACCTTTCAATAAATTTGTTAGATTCAACGGTATTTAATCAAATGTCTTATAAAGTGGTGGTGGACCAAACATGTTTGGCATGGGTATGAGACTGAAGATTGAGACTATTTGATAGGGACTATAAATTAAATGACCCCAACTCTTTACATATATCAGTTTTAATGGAATTCTTGTTTGTCATAAACCTTATGATAGGATTTGATTTTTACTCATAAAAACAGTGAAGGTTAGCTCCTTACAAGAACTGAAAAATGCAGAAACGAACTGATAAATTTATTTTGAGTTCTGCATATGCATGGAACCTCCAGCCCAAACCCATTCCCCTTTCCTCTCAATTCATGCCTAAGCTGCTATCTATCCTTCCCTTTCTTAGTCTCATTTTTCCATCTGAATTCGTACCTCCCATTGTTTTTAATTTTTTGAGCTTAGCATTCATTTAGTCTCCTCTTTATTTGTATTATTGTCCTCCTCAACCCGGTGTTCTTTTACATAGTTAGCTGTAAAGAGGGACTCTGGTAATGACTCAATTTGGAATATACTCGAAGTTGAATATGTTCAGTTTTAAATAGAACGCTAGGGAAGTTGATAGAGCTCTATTACATTCTGTGTTTTATTAATTATTAAGGATCTTTCAGTGCTCTTGGGGGAATGAAATTCATGGTTTTCTCTCCTTTGGTAATTTGTGTTAATATGCAATGTTTTCTGTCTCTGTATGCATTCATGTATGGTTTCTTGTTAAATCTTAGTGCAGTCCTAATGGATTTTTGTTTAAAACATTCACAGCCATGGGGTTGGTTGAGGAAGACTTTCTTTGAGAAGCCAGAGCCTGAGCAAAAATGAGTCAGGGATTGAGAAGAATAGTTTGAATTTTTGGATCATAACAAGGATGGATAACTGAATAACAGTGGAATAATGTTGCTTTCTCTTTTCTGCTGAAATGTACCTGTTTCTGATATTATCTGGTGGATTTGGATATAAATTTTAATGTTTGCTGGTTGTTTTTACCAGAGGTTTTCTTTCATAAATCATCTTACTTCGTCCTCCTTTATGTTGGATGAGCCAACCGCAAATTTGTGTCAATTAGCATCCTTTACTAAGGATTATTATGCACAGAATATTAGGGAAATCTAATTTTCTATAAAGGACCATAAATCTACAGTTTGAAAGACTTGATAGACATAGATAAAAGCAGAAAGACTAAGCAGGTGAGAATTGTCATTTGACGTCTGATTATAGTCTTTTTGGTAGAGGTAGCAAAATAGACTACCCGGGTGCATTGGTCCATGTGTTTTAAAAATTGAATCAATTGAACTGTTCAACTATGAACCGACACTATCTACAGTTTGGTTATTTCAGCAGTTCAACCACAGTTTCAAGAGTTTGAGTGATTTAAACCTGTTGAACCATGATCTGGAGGCCTTGTTCGGATTTCAAAACATTGGATTAGTGCCTCTCAACTTATCCTCAAATAAGAAAAATAAGTTTGAGGAGATGGAGAAAAATAGCCATAGTGATTGCCACCTCCACAAAGCGAGAAACTAGAGAGAGTATCACCAACCAAGAGTAATTTGTAACTCATAATGGTTCTGGAAGTATAGAAAGGGGAGGTAGGGAAGACAACACCGAAGGCTTACATAACCTAGTTTGCTTCAAACGACCCTACATTCTTTTTGGAGAAACGCTAGCACTTGAAAACCCTAAGGTGTCCTTTAATTTCTCAATCGGTCTTGAAATTTCAAAAAATTATTAGGTTCACGTCTCTTTTCGAGTTTCAAAAAGTGTTTGTTTATTAAGATATGATGCTTAACAAGGAACCCCCGTTGGACAAAATGCCAGTTAAGCACTTGATTCTTCTAAATGAATGAGTACTTGTTGCTTTCGGAATAGGGGTGTGCAAAATAAATGGACCACCACACTATTTCACTAAACTGAACCCAACCAAACCAAAAAAGCCCAAACTATTCAAATGGTTCATTGACCACTCCAAAAATATAAAACTGGGCCACCTACCCGAAATGAATTAAGTGACCCGATCCAAAATTGAAACCTGGCCCCTAGTGATATTGTCTCCCTCGAAGGCTCGAATTAGGTTTGTGCCTGAATCTGATTTTGGTTCATAACGCTTCCTCTTCCAACTAGCCCCAAATCGAAAACCCTAGCCCCAAATGGAGGAACGTAGCCTCAAATTGAAGCTTCTAGCAAATCATAACTCCAATTAGTATCACCTCCTTGCGATTTTGTTGCTCTCTATTTTGGTGCTTCGATTTTGGTTCTCGCGATTCTGGAGCTCGCGATTTGAAGAAGCTGCTCGCGGTTCAGTTTGAGGTCTGTTCTTTAAATTTTGTTTTTGTTTTTGTTTTTGTTTTTTGTTCTTTGCGTTTTTCGTTTAAGAAGCTGCTTGCGTTTTTCGTTCTTTGCGTTTTTCGTTTTTCGATTTTGTTTTTGTTTAAGAAGCTGCTCGCGTTTTTCGTTTTTTAAATGAAAACATGAATAAATCTGTACCCACAAAACCGGCATAATAACTAATATCAGCTTCTGTTTTTGCATATCTTAAATTGATTGTTTTTGCGATTTGAAGATGTTTCATGTTTAAATTTTAAATTTGCGATTCAGTTTGATTTTCATGTTTGAAGCTGTTTCTGTCCAGAACACTTTATATACTGATTTTGAAGTTTCATATATAAACAAACCAGATTTTGAAGTTTCTGTTAATCTTTTAAAAATGATTTTTGTTCTTCATTTGAAATTAAGCTATTTCTAAGTGAGAAAAAGTTGGGTATTTAATGAACTGGGTTTAGTGTGTTTGAATGATTCTAGTTACTGTTTCGTATTCAAATGATGATACGAATCTGATGTTTCTAGTTACTGTTTGAATGATTCTAGTTACTGTTTCGTACTGTTTGTATACTAGAATCTTCATAGCTAAACTTATGTTATGATGCTAAACTTCTGTTTGGTTTTCAGTCATTTGATAATATGGATGGTCATGATAATATTATGGGCTCCGAGACAGCAGAGCATTTGGTTTCTACTCCTGCACCTTCTGCAAACACTGCCAATATGTTGCCGTCTAAGCGTAAAACCGTTCGGAAGCTTGGGATCACTTCACTGCAGAGGAAGGCCCATCTAAGTAAACAAAGTGCAACTACTGTGGTAGTATGATAAAGTTCAACAACGGAACAAGTGCAATGCGAGCGCATTTGCCAAGATGTAAGGAGAATCCGCAGAATATTAGGAGACATGAATCGATTTCATGCTCAATGCAAGATATTGAAAGAGTCGTTAGTTCTTCGCCTTCGATTTCAAAATTTGACCAAGATGTGAGTCGGAGCGACTTGGTAAAGATGTTCATTACAACTGAGCTTCCATTTATACTAGTGGAACATCCATATGTGCACAAGTTCATTAATGGCCTACAACCGAGATTTAGCATCCCATCACGCACCACACTGGCGCGTGATATTTTGAGGCATTGGGACACGGAGAAAACAAAGTTCATTAATGGCCTACAAAAATGTAGTTAATTACTTATTATACTTGATATATAATAAAATATATTTCTTTGTTTTGTAGAAGTATTTGCTGCGCAAGATGTCGGTAGCTCTTCGGTTGCACTTGAGGATGATTGATGGCATTAGTTAGAAGACCAAGAAGCACTTGAACGAGGTAAACATTCATCCTCAAGTGTCAATTTGATATATGTCATAGTAACTTCTGAGATGTTGTTTGTAGAGCATCAAAGTGTGTTACAGTTTGTGTTTGTGACATACACATGTATATAAGACAAATAATATCTTCTTGAAAGCTATGTTTATGTAGTAATTAAAACTGAGACTTTTATGCAAGGGTGTTTTGGGTTTTTCCTGACTGTTTTGCAGGGGATGGTCCATATGTAGGACCAAATTTCACTGAGAGACAATCTCCAGATTCCACAGCTGAAATTTGGCGTTGAACAATATGCTTATAATTCTCAGTTTAATAAGTTTCCACCAGATGGTTTATGTTTCCATCATCTATTTGAAATGTGATTTTTTTCTGATGGCCCTTTCTTTTTTCTGATGTTTGCTTATTTGTGATTCTGCTCTTCATTATTAGTAATTAAATGTTATTGGGATTTACTATACAGGAAGCATGTCTTCCCAAGTGTGGTGATAGCCTGATAGGTGATAAAGTTGAAATCTACTCTACTTTTTTTATTTCTAATATGAACTTCTTATCAATTGCTGCTTATATGACTAATGAATATCCTTCGTATACAGCCTTAGCCCTTAAGCATATTGTAAGCCAATAGAGCAACTTCAGGGAATGTTCATGCAGCAGTTGAGGGACTTTTGGACAGAGCAATTGTATGCCAGAGTGGTTATATGTATGTTTTGGACAGATTGTTGGT
Source organism: Astragalus membranaceus (assembly GCA_039519185.1). Taxonomy (NCBI): domain Eukaryota; kingdom Viridiplantae; phylum Streptophyta; class Magnoliopsida; order Fabales; family Fabaceae; genus Astragalus; species Astragalus membranaceus. Next base: position 31,621,500 of record CM076848.1, read on the forward strand.
ACTGTTTTATATGTATGTTTTGGACAGATTGTTGAACTTCCTCAATTTTTTCTGGGTCATGCACAGATTGTTGAACTTCCTCAATTTTATTTGGTAATAGTTTTATCTCAAAAAACAGTATATTTTCAATTATGGGAAGAACTAGTTTGAGCAAAAAACTGGTTCAGGGAAGATAAATGTGGTTTTCAAATGATTCTGATCAAAAAACTGGTTTTAAAAAAAAATCAGTAATTCTGGAAAACCGGTTCAGGAAATAAAATCCGGTTTTCAAATGGTTATAAGGCAAAGTTGGTTTTAAAACGGAAACCGGTTCTAAACCGGTTTATAACTGAACTGAAACCGTTTTTTAGAAAAACCGGATTTTGGCGAAAATGGTTTTACAAACCAAACCACACCACATATGTGGTTCAGTTTGGTGCAGTTCTTGCACCATGCAAAGCTCTATTTCGGAATGCCATCGTTGAGTTTATAAGAAAAACATTTAGAAATTATTGGTGGAATGTAAAGATGTGAAGACATTGTTGAGCCCATTTATATTATTATTTTAGATGTGTTGTGAACTTGGGTTGGAAAAATTAGATGTTTAAGTCGTAAAATGAGTGTTTTTTGGTGAAATCGAAAAATGAGTGTAAATAGGGTGAGAAAGTTTGCGACCATGGTTGTCAGACTCGAGAGTCTACATAGACTCGTGAGAGGGCCGTAGACTCGTAAGAGTCTATGAAAAAAAATACACTAAAAAAATATGAAAAAATATTACTGTAGTGTCAAACAGTATCAATAACAATGAAGACATTTCATCAATAACAGCAAAATTTATCAAAATTTTCAACATTCCAACTTCAAACACCATAACTAAGCAAAATAATAAAGTATGTAGATAACAATTCCTATTAGATAAAACTCCAAGTTTCTTTAAAAGCTTTTCTCTAATTTCATGATATGAAGGAGGTTTGTAACCGATTCCATACCACCCAATCATGTCAAACATCTTTGCAAACTCCACATTTTTAATACAATTGAAAGGAATGAGCTTCCTCTACAAGTTAACCTAAAACACAACGTTTTGGGCTTTTTTTAAAAAAAAATCAATTCTGTGATAAACTCGTGAGTCTGAGCGAGTTTGACCGAGTCTGAGCGAGTCTGAGCCAGTTTATGAAGATTCCGATTCTGCACGAAATTTGACTCGTTGGGGCATCATAAACTCGTAAACTCGTAGAATCGTACGAGTTGACTCGTGATTTTGACAACCATGTTTGCGACACTTTTTTGCATTCTCTCTTTAACACTAATGATTGAGTGAGATTCATGTGAATTCAACTACTTTGGAAATGAGACTCATTAACTTTGTAAGACCCACAAAAGTTCATTCAATCATGAAGAGAGTGTTAAAAAGAGGATTGCTAACGCACCTCAAATAGGAAATGAAATTCACTTAAAAACATAAAAAGGCAAAAAAAATGAGGTGGTGCATTGCGAATTCAGATGGGTTAGTTTGAATTGAATGAGATGATAATCTTTTTGCTCGGCAAAAAGAGCAGTATAAGTCTCGTTAAAATCTTTTAATGCAAACTATTGTTGAATGAGATGTAAATTATTACTTTATAACTTAAAAAACTATATCAAATGCGTTTGGACTGACATAATTTAAAAAAATAATGATTGTTTATAAATTTATGAAGACAAATTTTTTATCAGGAATCTGTAACCAAACATTTAGTTAATTAACTTGTTTCTCTTAGAACTGGAAGTCCGAAACCTTTTCTCTTTCAAGTTTTGGGTAAACTTTTTCATAGACAACTGGTGATCTGCTTATTAAGTTGTTTGTTTTTTTGGACCAATATTAAGTTGTTTGTTATGAGCTCTTGGTATTCCAAAAAAAAAATGAGCCGTACTTGACAGACGCCAAGTATCTTTCGGGTTCTTAGTTCCCAACCGAAAAAGCAAACAACATAACTGAAAAACCACCAACCAAAGTACAGTATCTCTTACTTCATTTTATTTTGAAAATATATATTTTTTTTACTTGACGATATTTACATTTACTAATTCACAAGTTCTCCTAAAAATCGGATAATATACATATCTTACGAGCAATTCCAAATGTCCACTGGAAATAAATATTACAAATATTTCAACACTCAACAGGTCTTCATGTTTTTTTATTTGTCAAAAAAAGCAGTTCTTCATGTTTCTATTTTTTTTTAAATATTCAGGTTTCTAACTTTTTTACAGATAAAAAAACACGGGCTCCGTAGTTTTTATCCCGTAAGTGACCATGAGCTCGAGGTATCCGAGTGAAGTAGTTTTTGCCCCATTAAATCCTGTCAGTTTTGAACCTCTGTATGGAGTGAGCTCGGTCTCAGAGATGTTGAGCTTGGGGAGCAGGTCCCAAAACAAGATGTCCGCCGAGCTTCCCTGGTCCACTAGGATTCTTAGGACCCTGGACGTCGACCATGGTGGCAGAGATAATGAGTGGAATATATTTGTTTGGCTTACCATTTGGGAGGTCCTGGTCAGAGAAAGCTAGTGGGGGTCTGTCGGATAGGTTGGCGGTTTTCGGGTTGCTGGCTATGCTCAGAATCTCTTTCCACTTCCGCTTTATAGATCTTTTTGTTTCACCCGAGTCCACTGAATATCCGCCTAGAATTATGGCAGCCACCGCTCTTGAATGCTGCTGCTCGGGTTCATCATCCTCATCTGAATCTTCGGAGTCGACCTTCGCTAGCTTGGCCACTTCATTTACTCCTGATTTTCCTTTTCGAGGCGAATGGGATCGCCTCTTTTCTTCATCTCCATCTTTCTTAACATACTTGCTCAATTTACCTTTTTGGATCAAGTCCTCTATGTCGTCTCGAAGAACCCGACACTGGTTGGTGTCGTGGCCGTGACTCCAATGGTAGCGACAGTACTTTTTCTTGTCAGTGTTTTCTCGCGGCGCGAGTGGAGCTGGCCATTTCCTGTCCTTGAACTCGGTGTTAGCGCACTCAGCAAGAATTTTTGACTTCGCCTCATTCAGCTCGGTGTACTCGGAGAACCGTGGCCGTCTTTCCCTAGAGTCTTTCTTCGGATTCTTCCCTTTGTCGTTCGTCTTTGCGGAGGCTGAGGTTTCACTGACCTAGTCGGCCATGTCGTCCTCTTCGTAATCAATGAACCTCTGAGCCCGCCTCAGGAAGTTTTCCAGCTTTCGGGGTCGGCGAACACCGACGTCGATCTGGAAGAGGCTTTTCTTGCGGAGCCCGTGTCTCATAAATAAGTGTTTGATATTGTCTTCTAGATGCCTTACGTTGTTGGCTTCTTTGTTGAACCGCTCGATGTAGCCACACAAGGTCTCATTTTCTCCTTGTTTCACAACTTTGAGGATGTCCACCGATTTGGGCTTCAACCTTGACGCGGCGAAACTTCCGAGAACACCCTGACGAGCTGCTCCTAGGAGTGGATGGAGCGGGGTTTAAGGCCTCGGAACCAGGAGAGTGCTGCCTTGCTTAATGATAGAGGGAAGATCTTGCATTTTATGTCGTCCGTGACGTTTCTGTACTGCATCATGAGATCAAAGGTATCCACGTGCTCGTCTGGATCACCAGTCTCATCGTACATGTTCAGTTGAGGGGGTTTTTCCAGGAATTTTGGTACCTTGCACTCTGCGATTTCTCTGATGAAAGGGCTTTGTCGGGCTCGCCTGGATCGGCCGCGGCGTGGAGAATGGTTCCTCATGCGGGGAGAGTGGTCCCGTCTACGAGGGGAACGACTTCGAGACGACGAAGAACTATAAGGGGAGCTCCGACTGTGCTTGGAGCTTGGTGGAGTTGGAGGGGTGCGAGAACCTCCATGTCGGCCTGTCCTTCGGGGAGGGGACCTGTGAACGTGGCGCCTGTGAGCTAAGTTCCTTCGAGGGGGAGAACGATGTCGCTTTGAGGCGACGATGCGTCGGTCTGGAGACTTGTCTATTAACCGAGCTGAGATGGCAGGCGTGTTAGCTCGGATGGCTGCAACCACTTCCTCCATTTGGGTCAAGCGCTATTCCTGTTGCGCAAAGTCGCGACTTCGGCGATCTAGGAGATCCATTATTTGATTTACCGCCTGGACTAGAATCGGGACGGCCTCGGGCACTGGCTGAGGCGAGAGTAGCGGTGCGGAGCGGACTTCCTCAATTGGAACCTCTTGGACATGTCCCTCGGGGGTCTGATTAGGTCGGGGGACGACTTCAATCACACTTCGGGTACGAGGTTGACTACGAGTCGGAGTCCGTCCTCGTGGAGCCTTAGGGATAGATTGAGTTGTTGAAAGTTTAATAATAAACTCCCAGTGTGGTCGCCAATATTACGTACCTAGCCTTCGATTCTCGGATCCGGAGTCGCCAATGGGTATCTGATATGTACTGATTATCTTTTCCTGGCTCAGCACTACAAGAAAAATTGGACTCTTCGGCGGGTAAAATCCGCCGGAAAAGCCAAAAATCCACTGAAAATGTGGACTTTCCGGCGGATTTTTGGCGCTGGGAGCCCGCTCGCAGCAAACGGTTTCCGGCAGATTTCGTGGCGCCAAAAAATCTGCCGGAAATTTCCGACGGATAATCTGCCGGAAAATCCAAAAAAAAAAATTCGCATGAGTTTATTCGCCGGAAAGTCCACAAATCCGCCGGAAAAACCGTTTTTTTTTAAATAAAAAAAATTAATTATTTTTAAAAAATAAATATTATATTTTTTTAAAAATTGTTTTATTTAAAAAATTAATATTATTTTATTAAAAACTTTAATTAATTATTTTATTTGATAACTAACCGTAGTGAAGAGATGGCTCTGACTTGAAGCGTATCCCGAACTCAAACAAAGAAAAAAAGAGGAACGCAAACTCAAACAATACCTAAACAAACAACACCACAATTAGTAACAAACTCATATTATAAAATAATTCAAAAACTAAAACTATTAACTCATGTTACAAACATACCTTAGATCGAAGAAATTTGCCAAAGAGAGGAAGAGATTTAGTAGAGAGAAGAAGAGAATTCGTAGGGAGGAAGAGAGGAATTTCAAGAAGATATTAAGTAGAGAGAAGGAGAGTATTGGTAGAGGTGTTAAGAAGAATAAGTGGAGAAGGGATTTATATAGAAGAAACGACGTTAAATCAAATCCCCCGTTTTTTCAAAAAAAATCCGCCGGAAATGACGTTTCCGGCGGATTTTAGTCGGATTGTCATTTCCGACGGATTTTTACGCATTTTCGGCAGATTTTTGAAATTCAAAATTGGCGGTTTTTTAACTATCCGCCGGAAATGACCTTGTCGGCGGATTTAAAAAAAAATCGTAGACCCAAATCCGCCGGAAAGATTGCAGAGGAAAAAAATCGGTCGGAAAATTCAACAAATCCGCCGGTAATGTTTCGGCAGATAAATTTTATCCGAAACAATAGTCATTATTTTTTGACAAATTTTATATTAGTCATTTTTTTTTGACAAGCATTATATTAGTCATCTTAAAAGTCATATAGTTTATGAATTTTTATTGATTGATAAATAAAAATATTTACGCAAACAATAGTAAAAAGAGTATGAGTTTTTAACTTTTGATTTGATTTTTTTAAAGGAATTTTTGATTTGATTTATTCGTTTAGGTAAAATAAAATATGATATCTTATAAAAAAAAGGTAAAATATGATCTGAATTACCGGATCGAGAAAGTTCCATCCCTAGCTACGAAACACGCGACACCAACCGTCCGATGAGGTTGATTCACGACGATCCTCCTTTTATAAGATATATACACCTGCTGATGTCTCGATTTCTTCTTTTTCCCTTCAACACTAGCAGCACCAACACAACCGCAGCCGCAGAAGACAATAAGCACCATTCTGGTTGTGGTGAGTTCTCACTCTCTCCTTCCCTTCTTCTTTCCTAGTACTTCATGTTTCGTTTTTTCTTTTATTGTATTTTTCTATTTTATTTGAAATTTTTGATGTGCGTGTAGGAGAAATAAGTGGTTGGGTTCGATGGAGAAGGAGAAGGAGTTGGTGGAATTGTACGAAGCCGCCAAGAAGGCCGCGGATGCCTCCACCTCCGCCGATAGCCCACAGGAAGAAACCCGATGCATTGATGCGCTCGAACAGCTTAAGAAATTCCCCGTTAATTACAAGATTCTCGTTAACACCCAGGTTTTTTTTCTCTTCCTATTTCATAACCCGTTTCTTCTTTTTTTTTCGATTATTTTTACGTTTTTCCCTGTAATTTCGTTTTTTTTGGTGTTTGTTTGATTAATTTGAATGAAGCTGTTTGTTTTTTTATTATTAAAAAAATTAGAATATTTATTACATGAGAAATTCTTGGTGATTTGAAGCCTCAAGAAACTGTAGTAAGTGTTCGTCCTATAGTGAATGCTGTGTTAATTTGTGTGGTGATATGCTTTTCATGTGATAGCGGTTAGGATTCAATTGAAAACAAACTAGTTTGACGTCAAGGAAAAGTTTGTCTTAAATTTGGTCTGTGTTCTCCACACTGAGTAATAATCTTCTGATTAATCATGACAAAGAAGGTTTCTTGGCATTGGATATCACTTTTTATAAGGATGCATTTCACTCATTTTATGTTACAGTCGGGGATAAATTGGACCACGTGGTTAGGACTTATGGGCATGTTTAAATTTTAATAGAAGCACTTGTTGAAGTTGAGTCTGTTTGTTTGCAAGTTTTTGCTTTTATTCCCTCAACTAACTTGACAGAAGAATTTTAGCGTAATTTTGGATTTAGATTTTAGAATGGAGTTGATGTAACCGAATGAGTTATTGTTGATGTAAATCTAAATTATATAGCTTCCTGAGGTTGCCCTTGTTTCTGGCATCTGTTATTTGGTAGTTTATGCAATTTCTGTTGGGATCTTGATCCTTAAAACATGTCAGTTTTATGTTTTGAGTAATTAAAAATAAACAGCTTATGGTAGGATCTGTAGACCCTGAACAGGTATTGGTGGGGGTTTACACTCTACACATAGCCCAGCGTCTTTTCTTATATAACACGACGCTGTCGTGTTCTAGCATAAAAAGGGGAGCATCCTGGTCAGTTCTTGTTGTGATGAAGATCTCAGGTTGTTTGGGAAAAAAACCAATCCCCATCGTTGGAAGTTGAAATCACAAACTTTATTTACAGCTGTTTCCCTATTTTCGTTTCACTCTTGCATGGGTCTTTGTTAGGAACTCAGGTAAAAGAAATGGATAGTTTTGCTCATACATTGAAAATAGGAGAAAGAATTCTCCTCCACGGTTTTCCCGCTTATAACTGAGCCACTGCTCTGTTATGAAGAAATGCTAACAATTCCAAATGATGCACCTCTTGGATAGCCCACTATTTATTTATCTAATTAACCCCTTCTAATTAACTAACTACTCCATCCTCTTCTGTCCTATCATTATCATCCTCATATGTGTTACGATTACTAAATTTACATGTCCTTCCTCCTTCACTGATCTTGGGAACGATCTTGCTTTTGACAATCATGATTCCATTCCCAATATTTGATTTCCAAATTAAATAAAATCCTTCTTTTCCAATCCCAGTCACTCCCTTAATCAAATTTATTTCCTCATCCATTCATCCCCTGCTTCCCTTCCCGCATTTTGAAGAATATTTCAGCTTCCCCTTGTTTGTACTTTACTCCTTTTCTTTTGATGAATTTTCCTTTTTCCCTTGATCAATTATTTTTCTCTCATCCATTCATCCCCTGCATCCCTTCCCGCCCCTTGTATGTTTATTTTGAAGAATATTTAAGCTTCTCCTTGTTTTGTACTTTACTCCTTTTCTCTTTGATGAACTTTCCTTTTTCTAACAAACAATTTAAGTTTGTTACTAGGATGGGTTTGTAGATTTGGAATATTTTGTTTGTATGTAAGAATTGTGAATCGGTAATAGCACATTCTTCCTCCGTGTCACTCTACTGTTTTTATGTTATTTTCCGCTGATGCTTTAAATCCTGGAGCTTGATTATGCCCCCCCTTTCCTTCAAACCTGTAATTTCATGTTGCTATAATTTCTTGCTGGTGATAGGTTATTTGCTTTTGATAATCACAACAGAAGAACGTTATGAACATTGGAAAGACTCTTGCTTCTTTGTTTTTTATTTGTTTAATCTAAAAAGTTAATCTATTTGAGGTTGACAGTTTCACTTATAAACGGGAAAATGAAATTGAAGTTAAAAGGAAAAATTAATGTGTCAAAACAAGTTGGAAAAAAATTGCAGTTTTAGGAATTCAGGGAAGAGAAATGGGAGATAATTAAAGGGAGACAAATTGATCTCAAATCTGTATTGGTTTCATGGCTTTACCTGTATGACTTGAAGATTTGTTTTGATTTTTTCTTTTCTGATGTAATCTTTCAGGTGGGAAAACATCTTAAAGTTCTCACCAAGCACCCCAAACAGAAAATTCGGACTTTTGCTATTGAACTAATTGCGATGTGGAAAGAGATAATTATCATGGAAACAACCAAAAATAAGAACGGGGGCTCTGATAATAAGGTCGAGTCAGGGGAGAGAGCTAAAGCTGGGAAAATGCAAAAGAGTCCTTCAGTGAAGGTTGAGAAAACTGATAGGAATGGTACTTCAAAGTCAAGCTCGGAAAATGTGAAGGTACAAAATGTGGATGCCAAAATTGAGAAAACTGATCGTACCGCAGGCATCAAGGTGGAAAAGATAGCTAAGGAGGAAAAGCCAGTTTCTGTGGCAAAGAAAGTGCCATCCAGTTCTGCCACTCCCCCAAAGCTAAAGACTATGATCAAATCAAATGATGCAATACGAGACAAAATAAGGGAACTTCTCCGAGAGGCCTTAGCTAAGGTCTCTGAAGAGGCAGATGAAGAGTTCATGGAAGAAGTTAATGCAAGTGACCCTATTCGCGCAGCTGTGACAGTGGAGTCTGTATTATTTGAAAAGTGGGGTCCTTCAAATGGGGCCCAAAAGGTCAAGTACAGGTCCTTAATGTTTAACCTAAAGGATCAGAAGAACCCAGATTTCCGGAGAAAAGTTCTACTTGGTGTCATTGAGCCGGGGCGACTGATCAACATGAGCTCAGCAGAAATGGCTAGTGAGCAAAGGAAGCAGGAGAATGAGAAAATCCAGCAGAAGGCTTTGTTTGATTGTGAGCGTGGAGGTCAACCAAAAGCTACGACTGATCAATTTAAGTGCGGTCGTTGTGGTCAAAGGAAGACCACCTATTACCAGATGCAGACTCGCAGTGCAGATGAACCCATGACTACCTATGTCACTTGTGTTAACTGCAACAACCGTTGGAAGTTCTGTTAGTGCAGTGGTGAGTCTCACAAGAGTTGTTGTCAGTTGTTAGTGATATAGGGTGTGAACTGAACGTGTTATGTCATTACAGTTCCGCACTGCAGTGTAGCATCAGAGTTTAATTTAGAAATTGTTTAGGAAAAAAATACACTTTTTATTCTTTTAACTTGGAGTTTTCATTTTTCTGTAGTTTGTTGTTATTTTGCAATTTGATCTATTATAAAATTGCACCAATGGGTTTCTCAGGTTTTACTGGTCAGTCCCTGCAGTATTTAATGGTCAGCTAAACCTAGGTTTCGTAGTCATCATAAAACAAAATTGCAATTCTTTGTATTTTTTTGGTGAGTACAAAGGGGCTAAGTACCACAGAAAGGCACTTCATCTAAGGAGGATCATCAAACAAAGTGCAAATGTTATTGCTCCTAAGACTATCTTAGGCTGAGATGTCAGCATGTCTATTTGCCTCACCTGATATGCTGCTTCAATGCACCTCCAACGGACTATAATATACACGTCCTTGATTTCTTTCACCAAATGAGCTAGAGGATGACTCAGCCCTAATGAGAAGGATTGCCTCAGCCGAATCAGATTCCAAGATTAACTTCCTAACTTCCTATACCCTTGACTGATTATTTTTAAGTTTATTATGTTTATATAGAATTGAATTTTTATTAAATTTAAAAATAACAGCGATCTAAATCGATAAGACTTCTAGGTTTTGTGAACATGCTAATTAGAATGTAATCTATTTTTTTATAAAAAAAATAAGAAATGTAACCTAAGTTACTCGATGTTTAAACATATTATTATGATTGTTAGGATGATGAGTTATGGTATTTAAAAGCTAGAAAGTGGAAATTACTAATAAGAAATGTAACCTAAGTTACTCGATGTTTAAACGACGCCGCCGGTTAGAGTAACAAAGAGTCTTCTACGAGCTTCAACACTAGGTAGGTATTACTGTCACTCGTTCAATGTTTCTATTTGAATTTCTTCGCCTTTGAACACTACTTTCGTAAACTTTATAATAACTCCCATTTCAATTTTTATTAATACTCTTCAAACCAAAAACTGGCTTCAGGGTACATGTGTGGGAAACAAATATATTTTGAACCGAACCGGCTAAAACAAATTGAATTACAAGAAGTTAATTTTTGAAACGATTCAATAAGTTGTTAAACTGTTGACACAATCCAATTTGGTGAAGTTGTTAGAAGCATTTGTGATTTGCAGAGTTTTGAACAAGAGATGAGAGGAGGAAGAAAGAATTTGAAGAGAGCATCAGAGGAAAAACACTTTATTCTTCAAGATGGCCAAACCATCATGCAGGTGGTCTCTCTTCGAGGCTCCAATCTTATTGAGGTACTGCGTTACATGTTTTAAATTTTCGGTTTTTTCAGGTTTCTAGGTTTCTTTATCACAATTGTAATGTTTTTAAGGTAAACACCAATCCATATAATTTTTTATCCTCCTATTCCATTTTGTTTTGTTTCAAGGTTATGGATGCACATGGTGAGAAATCACTAGCTCTATTTCCTGCTAAATTTCAGAAAAGCATGTGGATCAAAAGAGGTTTGTCTTTTTCAAGAATTAATAATTCAATACTAATGATTCTGTGTTATAATTGATGATTTTACTTAGCTCTTGATTTTGGTGAAAGAATTATTGGCCATATGCTCGCTCGCTCAATCATGGAATGGATGGTATCTCTCTTTGCCAAACAATCTGTAGGCATCAGACTTGAAATATTATTTGACACATTGTTTGTGAGCTGTGTTTGAGCTCACTAGAGATCTACGTTTTAGTAACATTATCATATCAGCAAAAGAATTCGATGTCGAAATACTGTGTATTGGTTTTGAAAATTGTGTTCTTTCTTTGTTTGCCTTTACTTTTCATTGATCAACCAATATATAACTGTTTTCTCATTCTGTAGGAGCTTTGTTGTAGTAGATGAAAGTGGAAAGGAAAAGGCTCTTGAATCAGGAAGCAAGGTTGCATGTCTCGTTTCTCAACTTCTTTTCTATGAACAAGTTCGAGCATTACAGAAATCTCCAGAATGGTGGGTGTGTCCTTGTTACCAGCTTTGATTTACAGGGTCATTGAGTAATTTTTTATATCAGACTTGATATTGGTATTCATAAGATCCAAATACTCATATTTTTAATCATGGTTTTATATAGGCCCGAAATTTTTAAATATGATTTAAATGAAAGAAGCACCTCCCAACAAGAGAATGAGATGGACACGAGTGATGATGATGAAGGACTGCCTCCATTGGAAGCTAATACTAACAGGATGAGACCTTTTGAGTTGCAAGCTGAGGAAGATTTAGAATCCAATTCAGATACAGATGATTAAATAGTTGGCTCTCTTAGTTCAACCGACACTGTTGTATAAAGAACATTTTTGTCCTATCTTCATGTGCTGATTCTGTTGAATATTTACATGTTTGAAAAGCAAAAAGAATTGAGTTTGCATTAACATGTCAAACTATAGAACACAAACGAGCTTGAAATTATTTGTTTGATTGATTTTGTAGTCATCTTTATGTTTTTTTTTGGGGCAAAATGATTGTAAGAGCTGCTAGCAGAAAGTTTAGCATGCAGGTCTATTTCAATTACCGTCCCACTAGCATCACTTCTTATCCTATCATGTTCCGAGTTACAAATATTTTCAAACAACGTCAATTCATTAGAATAATTCTCTGTATTGATAAATCAAACCCTATACTATTTCCTTATCCCATGTCAAAAATGTCTTCAGGTTTTATTTTTCTTGGGATAAACCATTGATGGTCATGAGGATCTTACACAAATATCACTTGTTGAGCTTGGCTAGCAAAAATAAAAGGTTCACAACTTTTGCAAACACCCTTGTTCATTAGGTGAGAAAAGCTTACTAGTATGAAACTCAAGGCATCTTTGTTGACTCCTCTACCTTGGTCTACATCAACCCAATCACATTTAAATGAAACAACCTTAAACTCTTCAAAGTAATTTAAGGTTGTTTCAATTAAAATAAAACAACCTTTAACTCCACAATATGAATCTACCATAGTAAGTGACATTTCCCAACTTTAGAGCATTATTTACTTACAAATAAGTTGGTGCTCCAAATTTGCACTGGCACCACCTTCATGACTCACATCTTTAGTTCAGGACTATGGCAGTCATAATAATGAGAGAAATTAACTAAAGCAAACCAAAAGTTACAAACTACATTGTCTCAACATCAAAAGATAGCTTCTACAACATTATTGTAGGGCAGGTCATTATTTATTCATGTAGCGCGAAAGGCAACAAACCCAATATCAATTGCACATCAAAATTGGATGATGACCAAGGCTTTGTAAAGTTTCATTCCAATTAATGATAAATTATACCAAATCTATTTTATTTACAAGATTATAAACCGCAGCCTAGATGTGGACTGGAGCCTGGAGGCACTACAGTGGCAATATAAAAATGGTAACACTTTGAATAGTAAGAATAATGAGTCCAAACATATATCAGACCTTCATCCCACGTTTTTCTTCTCCTTCAAATCTGGGTTAGGAGCGGGTGTCTTTTGCTCTGAATTTCTACTTTTTTCTGAGGGCCTCTCTGAGACCCAGCACAATGAACAAGTTAGTGAAAGTGAGAAGGGACTCCGCCCCACCATGCAACCAGTCCACATTGGACAAAGAAGTTCCATAATGCACCTTTGCTGCAGAGCCATCCAATGAAACCAAAAATAAGATACTCTTGTGGCTTATGGTTGTCTATCTAATTGAACTTCATTTGCAAATTTCAGTAAGTAAATTTGACTCACCATAAATTCCAGCTGGTACTGCTCAAGAGTGAAAAAATCAAGGTTAAAAATAAAGTAAATCAGCAAAATTGGTATTCAAAGGCACCAAAGTAAGAGAATCTTAGCAGAAAAAACAACTATAATGAGAAAAAGAAAAAACTGACTTGTGGCACCAACGAAGGCGAGCAAAAAGTAGAAGCCAAAGAGCGTGAGGTTGGGAGCAGTTTTGGACTTTGTAATGAAGTACAAGAAACCGATATAGGGAAACAAGGAAAGCGCAAATAGCTGGGAAGCGATGCTCTGGGAGTCAATGGAAGGTGCCCATGGATCAACACCAAGTGGCAACGCACACACGATCACTGCTCTTTTTCTGCAACTCTTCAATTCCCTGCTTGTTCTGATGGTGCCTGCGTAATCACGTTGTAAGAAGCTTGTTGATGTTGAAGTGTTAGCGAACTTTGGGGATTTACAGAGAAACAGAACGGGGAAATTGATAGCAGCTGCCATTCTGCTATACATGAACCAGCTGGCTTTGATACTGCAATGATATTTGCACACAAATGTCATGAAATAATTCTGCCTTGAGAAAATTTAAATTCGTAAAAAAAGAAAAAACTGGTTTGAAAGAATCTCGGATAGAAAGAAGATGATTTTTTTTTTGTAGATGAAGATTGGAAAATGGAGTCATAACTTCAGCAAAAGCACAAGTGAATCCAACTTTAAAAACATACCTAGAGTATAGAGAGTAGACCAAGAAGAAAGATTCTCTGGATTTTAATTGTACTATTTACTCAAGAGTAACAAGACTGCATATCCAAAACGAAGTGCGTTTAATGAGAGTGAAGATGATATTAAGTTCCAATTCCAAATAAAGGATTAAAACTAAAGTAATGAAAACCCATATCATCCAAACAAAATAACATAAGCAGCACATAAGATAGAAAAGGAAGTTATGGATTGGTGCAGCAAAGTAATGAATTGGAAGTTAAGAAGCAAGGTAACGACATCATACCTTCATTTTTATCTTGAGGAAAGAAAGCTCTTGATCTGATATAATTTGCTTGACCCAAACCAAGAAGCCAGGTAGAAGTATCTGTCCCAGTTGAAAAAACATATGCAACAAAAGTTAAATCAATTTACCATACTTACCAAGTTGCAGCAATTCAAGTAACATTACATGGTGCAGCAGTTGAAGCCCTGGTATTTTCCTTTTGTGGTTCTAACATAATTATACTTTTTATGCCGTTAGTGAATTACTGAATTTCTAATGTCATACTCAAAGTAGTATATCAGTTGCAGATACATGCTTTTGAAAGCCTCTGTTTAGACGTTAATGTCTTATGCACTTATTTTTATGTCTTGTGCTATAGGATGTAACATCATTTTTACTAGAAAACTGAACTATTTTTGGCTGATAGCCTAAAACTAATACCCAGTTGAAGAACAAAATTTTTACTACTGAACTAGTACTACTAATACCCAGTTTACTAATAGTATTAGAGTGAAAAAGTCTTGTATTAGAGTCCCCTTCTTTGATCCAGCGCATTCTAGACTTTTGTTTCAACAAACCCTCTTTCATCATTAACCGTTGTCAAAACAATGAGGAAGCCTTTTTCTTCTTCACCCCAGCGCTTAAATCACAACCTTCTTCTAGTGGCGGACCCACACCCACCTATAGCTGAGGGGGTTCAGTTGAACTCCATGAAAAAAAAATTGCACTTATCACCCTATATAATTTTTTTTGAACCGCCTGAAAATTTTAAATTGCACTAGTAGATCAAGGTTTGCCCCCATTTGACACTGACCTTAAAAAATTGACATCCCCTGACCCCGGGGTCCTGGGTCTGCCACTGCCTTCTTCAATACCACTATCTAAAGCATTCATGTCAGCTACTATATTTTCAATCTTAAGATCAAGCCACCCAAAAAACTTCCTTATTCCACCATTTCAGTCTCTCTCTAAGAATTTTCAACTTCTCCTTAATCACAAATGCCCTCCTTCCATTAATCTGAATCTTATTCCCATTCCTCAAACACAAGATTTGAGGAATTCGAAACTAAGTTTTATTAAAAATCTATGGTGTTAACCTACCTATCAACACAGGGTGGTTAATTAGTTAACTGATTAATCGGTTAAGTGAAGTACAGTCGTGTTAACTAGTTAACTCGAAGTGCTTAGCTGATTAAGACCTATCTTCAGGCAAAATATGCAGAATCTAACGCAGCAAGTCATTCTAACCACAACCAAATCATACAATTCATTCAACATAATAATTGGGCATTTATATTCACTTCAATTACACACATGCAAGAAAATGGCATCGACTTCCAATCTATAATCTAAAAACCCAGCATGTAACCTCAATATCATGCTATAAATGGGCATATTTTCATCAAATTCAGACATTGTTGAGCATTCATCATTTGAAGCATATACCAAAAATCAACAACCAAAACTGACTGGAATTTATGGTTACCTAGAACAGAAGATGCAAGGGGGTAGAAGAAAATTGGTAGAAAATGAGCTGCTGAGTGAAAGTGTCTTGTGGGCGGGGGAGTGTGTGTGGTCGTGGGATGGGTAAGGGTGGGGGGAGTGAGTGAGTTGTGTTTTTTGGGTTTCCCAAAAAGTCCCTATACAACTTAGTTAATTCCTAACCTCTAAGCTTGGGTTTGGGTCCAAAACCGGTGTTTGATGTCCCTCGGTGTTGGTTGCCTTAGCAATTTCTGCGGTATGGAGACGTCGGCTCCCAAGTTCGAACGCGGGTGTGACTGGTGGTAGTGTGTGTGCTTGGTGTTTATTTACAATTTCATCTAGTAGAAAAAAAACGGTGTTTGATTAATCCGATAAATAACTCACATTATTTTTCTCATTACATGACAATGCATAAGATTAAATACACAACTAACCAATAACCATTGAGGACATTTTTGATAGTCACGTTACTCATTTTTAATAGTCACGTTACTCATTTTTCCACAGCAATATCATGTCTATCCTAACAGCTAACACAACCATATCAACACCAACAATTGTAAGAGTTTTTGTCAAACAATTTATAGAGTTTTTGTCAACCATATTCACATTAAACAATTTATACACCAAAAGAATAATTTTACAACAAAAATATTAATTTCTGTGCACAGAACTAGTATACATAAGATGAATAATGTGGCTGCTGCTGCTGAACGACTCGATTGACTAGTTTAAGAAGAAACTATGAAAAATATCACACCAAGTCATCATGTGGATGGTTTATCACTAGATCACAAAATTTGATTGAGAACTCCCTCATTCTCAATCTTTGCAGCTTCCGCTTAGAAACATTTCACTTCTGATGAGAGTTTCTGAATTGAGTATGTACTCCTTTGCATTCAACAGATGTCCCTCTTATCACTTGACTTGGTGTAGAATAACCCATCAGTTTATGAAGTGAACTTTTTAGCTGTGGCCTTGCTTCCTTTTCTGCTGACATATTGGAACAAAGGTCAACAGATTCATCTGTCTCCATTCTAGCATTGGTTGTACTAGAATATCTTGAAGTAATCTTCTCCTCAAGCGTTGTACTACGCGAGACATTTGGGTTAACATACTCCCCGCCATTCCAAGGATGACATTGTGCAAGAAAAACATGATCTCCTTCTGAGGAGTAACTTTGAGAGACAGAAAGTCCATAATCATCATAATATGAAATCGGTTTTGCAGGTGAATACTGGTAATAGTTAGCATGAGATGTTGAAGGTAAATTTCTGCCACTAATCACCTCACTTAATGAAAAAGAAACTATATGACTTCCATTTTTCAGTGAGAACTTGAGTACCTCTGAACATTCACCACATTTTAGTTGGTGAC
Source organism: Astragalus membranaceus (assembly GCA_039519185.1). Taxonomy (NCBI): domain Eukaryota; kingdom Viridiplantae; phylum Streptophyta; class Magnoliopsida; order Fabales; family Fabaceae; genus Astragalus; species Astragalus membranaceus. Next base: position 31,638,409 of record CM076848.1, read on the forward strand.
ATGCCTTTTTATAAAGAAGAAAGTCTGCAGGCAGCTGCAGAAGCTTTAAGCATTTATGACAAGTGATAAAAGGAGCTCCACCTGCTACTGGCCTTTGATGTCGCTTAGCCAAGTTGTGTTTCTCCCTAAAATACTTCCTCATTGTATCAGCCATATGCCTCTGATCATTTGATTTTGATTCACTATCATATAATGGGAGTTTAGAGGATGTGAACCATTGTGGACTTGAAGAATAAGAGCAGTTAGAAGAGCAATAATCTTGCCCTCCATAGGACCTATACAACTCTTCAGGATGGAAATGGACATGTCTAGGAGAATTTGACGGGGTATGGAGACGGCAATGTAGACAAGAATGATCAACATGGTGTGCAGGACTTGTTGCCTCAGCTGAATAAGGTATCCGTGAGTATTTATGCCTTTCGCGCCATGTAATTTCATGAGCACATCTTCCATCACATCTAGGATGATGAGAATACCTTCCCTCAAGAAGATCATGGCTATGATATGAAGGAATATGATTTCCTTTGTAAGATACACCTCTAGTTGCAGACTGTCTTCCATTTGTTTCCCCACTCGGATAACGAGTCTTGTTGAGTTGATCTTGCAACTTATAAATCATTCTCAGAAGTTTCATATTCTCATGGTCGGTGTCCTCAATTGAGTCCTTTGAAAGAAAGCCTGTGCTGTGATGGAGTTCACTGTGCATTCCATTTGATGGCCTGCCTCTCTCGTAGCGAGTTTGGGAACTGCTTCGATGCAAAGGTATCCTAGAATGCGGATTACCATAATTTGTAGTCTCCAACACTTTGTTCTGATTCCTTCTACTCTCTTTCATGACATGATGATTTTCATTGGATATATGTGGTTGATGTTGTGTTCCACGATCTCCATATGATGAGCTATTAGCCAGGCCTTTACCCTTTCTAGTCCTACCCTCAGGAATGGTATAAGCGTTCTTCAATGATTCTAAATGTTGGACTGGGAACTGCTCAACCAATCCATCATAAGCATAAGAGCTTCTAGTGGTTGGGGGTTTAGACATTTTTCCAAAAACACCACTAATCTCTGAACTGTGATCTCTTGATTCTGTGGTATCTAATGTATCCACAGACCTTACACGGTCAGCGCTACGATGAACATTTCCCTGAGCTTGCTTCTGTTGTTTATTAGAAGGAGATACAGGAACTCTAGATGTACTTTCTTCAAGTTTACCAGGAGTAACATGTAAGATGCTTCCCTTCTCTGTGCTTAGATTTTTAGTAGTAGAAATACTTTCAGTAGTGTCCACTTCGGATTTTGCATTGTCTATATTTAAATCTGGTTCTGCTCCCTCTAGTAACAATTTTCCATTATGTGACTTTTCTCCTGCTATATTGTTTCCAGTAATTTCCCCTTCACGGTTATCGCCAACCGGAGCTGATTTATCATTATTGGCATCATCTCCTTCCAATCTAGAAGTTAACTCCTCTTCTGCATCCTCTAGTGACAAGTTGCCAATATTCAAGTCTTCTACTCCTTCTAAACAACTTCCAATTACTTCCATTCCATGGTTTGCACCTGAAGCAGCTGATTTGTCCTCATTGGCATCTTCTTCATCTGATCCAGAAACTAACTTCTCATCATCTCCCTCTTGTAAGTTACTCTCAATAATTTCTACTTCAGATATTGGAGCTGATTTGTTGTCATTGGCATCTTCATCTGACGTACAAATTAGCTCCTCTTCTGGTCTTTCTAATGACAAGTTTCCATTATCTATCTCCTCAATCTCACAGTTAGCAATCTTATTTGAACCATCTTTGTTGAACTTTCTATGCCTTCTGAGTGACAATTTATAGATATCCAACTCATTTTCCATTTCTTCATCTGAGAACTTGAAAGGTACAAGCTGACTCCCTTTGTACTCATCCTTTCCATCCAAATAACATTCTCTTGAAGAAGTAGTTGCTTTGACCTTCAAACTATCTTCCCGGGGCGGAGGAACACGATGCTTTCTAGGAGCTGCATCAATTTCTTGTATGCTGGATTCTGAGTTCACAGCCATACTTTTCTTCTTAGCTGTATGAAAACAAAACAAAAGGACATTAGTGATTCAGAACTATAAGAGATAGATATATCAGTATCCTTATTTGAAACAGATTAAAATTTGAAGTGTACAATGGCAAACAAAAATTATAAATTTTTACCTTGAAGGTCTGTGCCACATCCACCACACTTGTATACATCATATCCTGTAGGTTCTTGAAGAAGTTGCCGACATTTAGGACATCTAACTATCCGAAGTTTGGGAACCATTTTACCAGACATAATACTCCAAATCTGCAATTAATTATATAGTCCAAAGGTTGGGTCTAGGCCACAATTTTTTTGCACAGATATAGATGCCAAAATTCAGAAAACAAAGCTCTCCCACTGTCTGCATAAAAACAAATCAATAAGAATTAGCTTATAACACAACTTCACCTTTTGGAAACATCCTACCATAGATAGTCCAATTTCGAGAAACCACAAAGCAGCTTGAACATGCTTTAAAACATATATTATATCTATAATAATAATTCTCAGATTTATCCATTTCATATAAAAAAAGTATCACGTACAATCACAACACAACTCAACAATTCTTATATATTCTAATTTTGTGTGAATAAATGGTACACAAGTATGGTGCGAGACAAATTGAAAAACGACAAACAAAACAAAAAAGAAAGCGGAAACACACATCTCTCTCACGTGCAAACAATATTACACACGGGAAATCATGGTAGGCGCATATTTCTTAAATATATTTTTAAATAATCCCACAAATAATACTTTGTCGAGTTTAGTAAGAAAAAAATTGTTTGAAGCACAATCACTGATACCTTCCATACATTTTGGCGTGACAATAAATAAATATAAGTAGGAGTCCAGAGAGGAAATTAATGAGAGGCGTTAAGTGAGAAAACCATTGGCATGTATGTACCTTGGAGCTGACAAATTAAATCTGAGCAAAAGTTGAAGTTGAAGAACGGAAAGTGGAAGGGAAGAATGAAGAATGAGGAGGGGGTTTAAAAGGATGTAAGGTAATGGAGTCATGGAGGAGAGAAAGTAGAGGAACGTACGTGTTGGGAAATGAAGAGGAAAAAGTAGTAGAAGAAGAAAATAGCGTTTTATTTGGCGCAAAGATTTCAACCAAATTAATATTTAGAATGTGAAATGAAAGACATAGTTATGTTTGTGTTGTTGTTGTTGTTGATGATGCAGCGTGTGGTGGAACAGTGTAATAAGAGGAGAGAGTCTTCCATTTCGTGTTGAGAAGGGTTCCTTAGTTTGTAGTCAACTCTGACCAATACTACCTATACAATACTCGTTTCCTACTGCCTTTGAATTCTTCTTTTGCTTTGAATTTGGAGGTCAAAGTCAGCCCCATGCACATACAATATTTGTAAATTTAAATAAATTATAGATGTTTAGATGTTAAACTAATAATTCATTATAAATATTTATATGTTAACAATATTGAAATATATTTGTTCACTCCAATTTATAAGAGACAGATCCCTAATATACAGACCAAAATATAATATTTTAACCATATATTCTCAATTAATAAGGTTACAAATTTCACATTCTTTCTAAAAATGTCTCTTTTATGAAGTCGTCTTTTGTGCTCCTATATAATAACATCATCTTAATAACACTAACTTTAAATAAGAATAACAAATGGTATTTGTCATTTAATAATCAAAAAATGTTATGAATTGTATAGCAATTTTAATCTTAATCTTAATCTTAATCTTAATCTTAATAATAATAAACCATGAATCTGACACCTATGCAGTCCACATCACCAAACAAAAAATATTACGTAATTGATGACAAAATACCACGTCAGCAATCATTGTCCAGTAGGCAGCCACGTAATCAACTCATAAATTAAAAATCGAAATTAATTAATATACCAATAAAAACCGTGGGTCAGCAACATAAATGGAATTAATGAGTGAGAATCAATACTTGCCATTTCCACGGCTCCATAGTCAACCATTATAATGTCTCTAATCAAATTCAAAAATTTAAACTTCCTAAAATGATAAACTCCCTCTAAAATCGAAAAAACATTTGAAAATGGGAATTAATCGAAAATTCAAATTCAAAAGTTAGTACAAACAACTCATTTCAATATTATGATCTTTGTCAAAAAAAATTATGATCAAATTGGGACTAATAACATTAATACACATGCCTATTTCATGGTTGCCGGTTATTTTAATTCAAAAATCGATTTATTGTTCAAATTAAAACATCAATTTAGAGAATCATATTCTAGCTATTTTGGGACTAATAACATTAATACACATCCCTATTTCATGGTGTTTTTTATGAATTTTGAATTTCAAAAAAATATCATTAATATCATATTATGTCAGATCCATATCAATTTTGAATTTCAAAAAAAATATCATGATTGTATGTGATTTTCCTTCAATAAATTCGTATGTACTTCCAGTATATGGTGCACTTTTCTGGCCATATTCATCCATACTATTTTTACACAGTTAATTATATTAATCTTATTTCCTTATTTGCAAGAAACGTGTTCTGGAGAAACAGCCTTAATCCAGATTCATATGATCCTATGGTTTTTTTATATAAAGGCACCACATTCCCCAAATCTCATTCATCGAAAGCAGCCATCCTAACCAACTATTGAACTTTTTGATCGAGCACCACATTTCCTAACATGGGAGGAAACTTGCCTGCACTTGATCCCCTTGATTTGCCGACATTTCATCTACCTCTACCATCACTTTTGAGGAGACCAGGCAGCCTTAACACTCCTATTAGATATGTTGCATTACATTTACCAGGCCACTTCCTATTCTTATTAGAGTACTGTTTCAATTGTTAAGTTCAATTTGAGTCGTGTTTGTCTCATTTTAGTTTGTTTCAAGTACTATTTCAATTACATACGTTGTAATCCCGTATGGTTACTGGGTTTTTCCTACTTCAAATAATAGAATGTTTGTTTGGATATTAACACTTGATTCCTATTTGCGAGCCAATAGGCTGTCTCGAATTGACATACATTTATCAGAAAGTTATTAAAGTTATTAATATATATATATATATATATATATATATATATATATATATATATATATATATATATATATATGCTCCAGTCTAAGGAGTGTGCTATTATTTGTTTACTCTCTAAATGTGCAATATGCATAACTACTACTCCATTCGTTCCCGATCTTTGATACTTTTGGCCTTTCATTTTTGTTCCAAAATAATTGTACTTTTAAAAACCCACTGTACAATTCTCCCAATTTTTCCAAATATACCATTTATATTTTTGAGTTTTTAGAGTCCCAAAGTATGAATTAATTGTTTCAAGACTCTTTTATTTTGATTTAAATTATCCCAAGACAACTATATATAAATGGAGTATTTTAGTATTTAGCCTAGGCAAATTAATGGTACCTTAATATGTGTGCAACAAACCAAAAGTACCAAAGATTAGAAATGGAGGGAGTAGCATGGGTTTGGCACTATGGTATACAAATATTTTGATAAATTACATATATTATATATTATGTAAATACTATGTGCTTTTTATATATACAAATATAAATAATATGCGTAAGTTTCTTTATCATGTAAGTGTCTTTAATATTTTTTCATCTTATTTAAAAAGGATGCTTTAAATAAGATTAGGTATTACACCAATTAAGTATCTAATTGGTGAACCACTAAAATTGACAATGAGATATACTCTAATATTTCATAAATGGTTGACATTTAATACTGGCCGAATCAATCTTTACTGTTCATAGTATTTTACACAATATCTTACGGTCAATTTTAATAGTATACCAGTGTGGGACAAAAAAAAATTTCCTTGGGTATGTGTCCAACATCCAATCACTTAATGACATAATATTTTTTTTATAATTTATTAGTTTAAAATAAATTTAAATCTTAAGTCAATTTTTCCTAGAGGTCTTGATACCCAACAAAATTCAATGATATCATATAATATTCATCTTAAATATAATAATCATACATACAAATTGTATAAAAAAAATAAAATACCAAAGAACAAATTAATTTGGATACCATTGAAAATTAAGTTATTAAATAAGTCAAATAGAATAATCAATCAGGATATCTTAATAATAACTACGTATATTTTGTGTTTTTATATAATGTGTTATTCCATGGGTGTAAGAGAGGACACTACAAGAAAATCGACGATTTCCGACGACAAAATCCGTCGGAAACGCACTGATTTTCGTCGGAAATTGACGTTTCCGACGAAATTTCCGACGGACAAAAAGTCGTCGCAAAATCGCTCGTCACAAATCGTTTCCGACGGATTTTTTCGTCGCAAATGTCTCCGTCGCAAAGTCGTCGGAAAGTCGTCGCAAAGTTTCGTCGCAAATTCCGTCGGAAAAAAAACCATTTCCGACGGAAATTTCCGTCGGAAATCCGTCGGTAATTTTAAAAAAAAAATAAAAAAAAATAAAATCATACATCCAAAAAAGCTATACTAGTTATGGATTTTATTCTTTCACACAACAAAATCTTTTTCAAATTTAAATACCACACAAAAATAATATATATGACTAACAAAATTTACATTATCCATCATAAGTAGTCTTAATTCATCAAAATAACATGAACAATATAGTTTCACGACAATTGTAGTTTTGTTGACCATGATCCTTACTAGAGCCTCTTGCACCATCAAGTGCACTTGTAGCTTCATCTAGAAATAGAATTCTTGGATTCTTCAAAATCGCTCTTGCAATGGCACTGCGCAGCTTCTCTCCACCAGACAGCTGAGTTCCAAGGTCACCAACCATTGTGCCCAATCCCTAGATACAAAGGAAAACAACTCAAGGTTACTTAACAGATGGGAGATGGGCACACTTATTTGCCTCTTTGTAAGTGTGCATAACTTGAATCTGCCACCGATTGTGCAGCATAGTCCAACACCTATTTTCTGTGACAACCTATCAGCAAAAGTGCAAGTACTTTCAAACAAGAACAAAAAAATTACTGAACAAAAAAGAAAGTAACTTTATTCTGTCCTTCATCAGGCACAGTAGAATTTTTAACAGCAAAAGAACTGAGCACACATCTGAACCATTAGTCCATAATTTAAATCTTGCAAAAGTGCCCAAGACTCTAACAAAGCTCGTGATTCAAGGCAAGTGAAGAAGGCATCTCAGAGAATTCATTACAAGCATTAATATTAAGAAGCAATGACAAAGAAAGTATAAACTTAACTTTCCTAGTTCGTTCCCCTTACATCAGTGGAACAGAGAAACAAAGGATTCAAAGAATCATGGAGACAAGATGAGCACTTTTTTGTCAAACGGGAACACGAGTGTCAGTCTGCATAATCATGATAGTGGTTCTCCAACTAGAGATGTGCCATTAAAAAGCAAAACAACAATGAGTTACATGCATTAACCAACTGACAAAATGATAAGTAATAATGGTGTTCCATAAGTGTAGACCCAAATTTGAGGGTCTTCTAGAGGTGAAGTTTAACACCAACAAAACAGCAACAACAAAACAACAATAATGATGATAATAATGATAGCAACAACAGAACTGCAATTTAGGACTTCCTATCGCCTAAATCATGTTCTCGTCTAATGCTATATTTTTATAAGAATCCTCTTTAACAACCAACAAATAGAACCTAAGAATCCTTATAAATCTATAATGCATTTTGAATTCTAAAACAAGTACACAACATCTTGAACAATATCTACATTGCAAGCAATAACACAACTCAAACAAATAAAGATTGATCTATGAACTAGAAACAAACAGATATATCAACAAAAAAACAATTACCTGTTTCCCTTAATCTTGAACCATGCCTCAGCACAATGACTGTGAGCAATGCCTAGCTCATCTTTACCCTTTCCATTTATGGTTCCACCGCCATTAACTAACAGTTTCTGAACATGGTGGTTAGTATGATAGGAGAGCTCATCTTCACTGTAATCTGATGGGTCATCTGATGCTTCAAGAGTTCCAGATATCTGTCAAATTTGTATACATCAAATAGTTTCTTTTTAGTATAGTTATAATTTGCTTAAAAGATGGGAAACTAAATAATAACCAGCTTTTGATCAGTGTAGAATAACTGACCTGGACAGCAATGTTAGATTTGCAAGGACCGAAGAATCTGATTGGTTTGAGTAGATAACTATCTTGAGGCACCACAAAAACTGCTTCTCCAGAAGAACATACTGCTTTCCATGCCTTCTTGAATGCCTGAAAATACCCCACATGGCAAATAATTTCATCTTTCCAATCATGTTAAAACCAAGGTTTTAAAGAAGATCTGTATATGCAAGAGAATACCATCTAATACAAAAAGAAGTAGAAGATTCCATGACTACCAATATCATCGAAAACAATTTCATTTCTCGTAGTTCAAACCTACCAAAGAATATTAAAGCCTTAAAGGGGAGCATGGATCATCTTGCCATCCTAGATCCAAAAAAGAAACAAAAAACCATAGGCAAATAACCAATATAATATATAACTAGGAATGAACCATATATCACTTTTGTAATGAAATATGCCTGTATGGGGATTCACAATAGTTGCTCATATACATTGCACAGCTACGATTAAGTGGTTGAGTTGGGACATTTGAAGGAGTTGGAGAACGGGGTCTAGATTTCAAATCTTGGCTATTAACATACTAACACACTAACAACTAGCCTTTTCCTATCAAAAAATAATGTTCCAATTAAGAATGGCCATCAGCCTGCACACGGATAAATAGATGTCAAATGCTAGTGGATCATGGAACAGATTTGGGTCATAATTTATCTTTCTAGTGTATACATATATCCCCCACCCTTTAGGTAGCAGACAGCCTAAAAAAATAATGTACAAAAAAATCTCCAATAAGCCCTCTTCATTGCAGCAAATAATAAATGAGCATAAAATTTGCATATAATTATTTCATACATAAAGCATGCAGCAAAACTACAAAAGGCATTTACCTACAGTGTAGCAAAACAGAGAACTGATCGATAATTATTCTCATTGCAGCCAAATTCAACCTGCTTGATTTGAATATCAGAAATATCTTTCCCTGTCACACAAAAGGCATATAAGATAAATTTGTTACAGCCAACAAAAGCTGCTTCAGAAAACATCAATGTTAGAAACCCACAAACTAAAATGCTCCACAGAGCTATTTTGGTCCGTCTAATTGCTATAGTAAATTCATCACAAGATAGATTGACTTAATTTATTTATTCAATACCTTTTTGATCTGCGTTTCAGTTTCCTGTCTCGTTTCCTTCGCTTCTTGTCCCGACGTTTATGACTTCTTTTTCCACGTTTATAATTATCTTTCTTGGATCTCTTTCTCTTTCTTCGCCTGTCATCACTGGAAGAACTTAAATAAGATGATGAGGACATATCTGACTCAGAATCACTATCAGTTTCCGAAGATTTCAAGTCTGAATCTGAAGAACTCTCGGATTCAGATGAGTAATAGCAGCTAGTTCAGTTTACCAACTTGCTAAAAAATGCACAAAAGTAGCAAGAATATAATGCAAGCTGGAAACATTGTTCTAGCAAATCATAAAGTAGCACCACATCAAAAGATCGCAGACAACTTCTATTCTGCCAACAAAAAAGTCACAACATTTTTAAAATATGTGATACGATACAAAACAAACCAAATCAGAATCACACTTTACAACTTTTTACTAAATTGAACATCCTCATCAAAATCAAAGTAAACCCAAAACACAAATAAAAAACAAAAATACCAAATCTGAATCACACGTTTTAGAAATGAAAAAACATATTTAAAATTCATACAAAAGTAAAATCAGAATCCAATAAACCAAAATTAGAGTAAAACAACTTAAAATTCAGTCATTCTAAATCAATCTTTTTCGGAAACACGGTTATCGGCTTGCCGCCATCTCGACCGAACAGCAAAATGCTCCGCCACCACTACAATGTAAAGTAATATAAACTCAAAGAAACACTTAATAACAAAAAAACAGAAGCAATATAAAATAAAAAAGTAGGGCAATATCTTACTACTGTGGGGGAAATAAAAGAAGCTACAAAGCTACCTTGTAAACTTGTGTACCCGTGGCCATATATTTGGGAGCAACTCAGCCATATGTACCCATTCCTTTGATTTTTATATATCAAATCTGAAAAGTAAAAGTCTTGTTCCTGGAAAAAAAAGAACAACAATAAAATATCTAAGGAATTAATATGAACTACACATGTTGAAATGCAAAAATGGAATCACAATGGTAAGAAGACCCAGCCCAAGCAACCATTATGTCTACTCTAATCATGAAAAAGTAAAATGTCTAAAGAATGAAACAAAATCTACTCTAATAAATAAATAAGTAAGAGGAAGCAAAAGGCCATGGTAAGTTAGAATCAATCTCAATGTGTATATGCATGATGCTAACTTATGATTGTCAAAGCGGCATGGTAAAGAAAACAAATTATGCTAACATATCCTTTATCATATAAAGCTCAACTTTTGCAGTAGAAAGATCTCAGTTTTCTTGTTGCCTAAAATCAAGCATTAACATAGATATGACATTAATATATTACCTTCCTATCCACATAGATATAAAGCAAATCCTTATGCTTATAATCCACACATGCTCATTAAAGATTCACATATTTCATTCAAATTGTTTTAAATTGCAAACTCCATGTGCAACACATCTTTTAAAAACATTCAGAAAAATAGTAAGATATTGTTTTAAATTGCAAACTCCATGTGCAACACATCTTTTAAAAACATTCAAATTGTTTTAAATTGCAAACTCCATGACACAAGACACCTCTTGCAAAACACAAGACACAACAAGAAGATAATAGAAGACAGCACACAGCTATCTATCATATATTGAACTTGAAAGAAGAAGAAAAAGGAGACAAATGGAAAATGCAACTACCTTGGTCAATTACTGACTGCCATCCCCTAATGGACTCTATTGCAGATTTCAGAGCCTGCAGAGATATTGGAAAATTTCTAAAGAGTTGCTTCCCGAATCGTTGATCCTGGATAAAACCAAGAACCAAGTGCTCAACTGAAACAAATGAATCCCCATATTCTTTCTTGCAGTCCCTCGCTCTTTGAATCAATGCCTCCAAACCACGCCCCAACATTGAACCAGCTGATTCCCCTAGAACCTAACATAAATTAGAAATTGAGTTTTTGGGGTACACAATAAGGAACCTTGGAACATATATCTTATCCACTAATGAGTAGTAGTTAAAGTTAAACTCAACCAGCCAACAAAATACAAGACTACAAGTGCTCATACTTCAATTTAAAGTTGATAAAATTAGTGAATAATAACCTTGGGTTGCCGTTGAATGTACTTATCAGTTGCTTCTAGAAGCCGAGTGTTATCTACTCCAACCTTCGAAAAGATCCTGCGAGCAAGCCCATTCTTCTGCTCCAACAAAGCCTTCATCAAGTGCGCTGTCTCCACAATCTCATGCTTGTTCTCTTTGGCTACCTCTGGTGACGAAACTATCGCTTGCCAGGCCAACTCTGTGAACTCTTGCTGTGTAATCTGCCATCGCATCAAAACCGCAGCATCAGCCAATGTATACATCACAAGATACAACTGAAAACTTGCAAATACTCCAGATTGCAAATAAGCTGAGAAAAGTACCATTGGTTAAGTAGATAGAATAAAATACTATTGATTTTTTCTTTTCTACTAATAGTAATTTACAAATCCCTTTGTGGTTCCACTGTAATCACTTGATCGCTCAACTCATTTTTAACCAAATTGAAATTTCAATCACTCATTTTTAACCAAATTGAGACTTTTTAACCAAATTGAGACTTTTTAACCAGTAGAATTTGTACATGTCTAATAATCATATACTAGAAACTTTCAGCTGCCAAATTGAGGGATCAACATTCAATACTTCAACTTTTGATTTTGCTTGAGATTAATCTTCTAAGTCAAATACATATCTCCTATTCTGACTTATATGAAATAGTTTAAAATAACATGCATGGGAACTTAGTTAAAATACATATCTCCTATTCTAAGTCAAATACATATCAACTATGAAATTAATCTTTCACAGGGAACTTAGTTAAAATTTAAAAGCAAGAAAATAAGGATAACAATGAAAATTCTTTGCTTTATAGTAGTTCATATTTTTAAACTACTAATCATTTGCAAGTTAAATAAAAATGATTGCCTCTAAAATGCTGCCATAAACATCACTTTAAAAAGTGGATATTTAGTTACCATGCTTGTAATGTCATATACAACTATGGCAGCAGCAGGGCTAAGATAGTACATAGGAGCTAAACTTGAGTGATGAATGTTGTCCCAATTGTTGATTCCTGCACAAATACATGAACGGTAATCCACTGAGAATCGATGTTAATGTGAAGAGGCTTAAAGAAAATCAAAATACTAAAGGGAAAAACATTCAACCAGAAGGAGCCAAACTTGCTTTTCCTGTTCCCATGTCCCCCAGAAGCACCTGCAAAGTCATAGATAATTTTTGCTTAATATGTTAAAAAGGAGTAATTTCTTTTTTAATGGAGCTGATCCTCATTTTATATCATCAAGTAAAAAAAGGAAAGACATACCCACCAATGCAGGGGAATTCAATGCCGGGCACATGAAACCAATGGAGTCGCAAACAACTCCCAACATCTTCTGAAATGACAAACTTAAATTCGGAAAATCACAATTTACTCATTATATATAATCACTTCAGCCTAAAATTAAAATCACAGATAGTCAAACAATACTATATAAATCACTTCATTATTAAGAGAAATGATGAAATCATAAAATAAACTAACAGTGATTGAAGCACCTAAAGTGAGCAACGATTTTTACACAAACTAACAAAATGATTGAAGAAATGATGAAACCTGTGGCAGATTCACCAGAACGATGAAGTGATGCTGGACAACAATGAGTAACAGATTTCACCAGAAACAATGAATGAAGAAATCGAAGATTTGAAAACTCTCACCAGAAAAGAGCGACTGATTTGAAGAAAGAGATTCCAGGGTTCGTGACTCCTGTGAACGAATGACCAGCGATTGATTTAAAGAAAGAGATTCTAGGGTTCGTGACTGCCGTGAACGAATGACCATCGATTGATTTGAAGAAAAAGATTCTAGCGCTCGTGACTGCCGTGAACGACTGACCAGCGATTGACTGGAAGAAAGATATGCTAGGGCTAAAATTCAATTTTTGTGTAGTCAGATGGGGAAGAAGAAGAAGTGAGGGAGGATCGGTGTTGGTGAGGGCGGAGGCCGGTTGTGGTGGTTCAGCATGAGGAGAGGAGGGAACTGCGAGTGAGAGACGCAGTGAGTGAGTGGGGAGAGAACGACAGAGGAGAGTGTCTGATTGAGCTTTCGTAAAATGAGAGGGTTCGAGGGAAGAGATTGAGTTTTAATTGGGGTATTTAGTTTCCGACGACATTTTAGCGTTTTCCGACGGACATAGCCGTCGCAAATTTGCGACGAAACACGTTTTCGTCGGAAACGTAAGCGGGAAATTAAGCGCCTTTTTTCCCTGAACATTTGCGACGACTTTGTCGTCGAAAATCCGTCGGAAATTGCGACGAATAAGAGTTCGTCGAAAAAAATGGCAGGAAAAAGCACTTATTCTTGTAGTGGGAACAAACCATTACAACCGGCAATATCCCATGTTTTTAATTCATAATTAACACTAAGTTATGACTAAGCATCAGCTTTTTTCGTACCACTACTTAACAGAATTCCAATATCGTATTTATGTTTTAAATTCGAACAACTCAATATACATATATAACTTTTTTTATATTAATTATTATTACATAATTATAAACATCCAAAATAAATAAACACAATACTTTAAACACGCACATATATATATATTTATATACATACAAATTTATTAATTAAATACTTTAAAATTAAATTAAAAAAAAACATGTATACCCGTGCAGCGCACAGGTCATACATACTAGTATATATATATATATATATATATATATATATATATATATATATATATATATATATATATATATATATGTATATATATGTGTGTGTGTGTGTGTGTGTGTGTGTGATGGTTCCCCATATCCTATCGTTTATTTTTATAAATGATTATTTAGCTTTTAAGTCTACCAGAAAACTTTACATGTTGTTGGAATGAGAATTGCTCGATACCGCGAGAAATTTCATTGCGAATATCCAGCGAATTATGTTTATTATTGGCTAGTCAACACCATTTGAACTATCCCGTTTCCCACTAAACACCGAAGTTACACTACAAAAAAAACATGAATTAGCGACGGATTGGAAATCCGTCGCTAAAATCAAAATTAGTGACGGAAATGCACAAAATTAGCGACGGATTGAAAATAAGGTATTTAGCGACGGAAATTGGCTAAATTAGCGACGGATTTAACATGGCGCGAAAATTGGAAAAAAAAATTGAATTAGCGACCGAAATCCGTCGCTAAATCCGTCGCTAATCTTTGGAAAATTGTGCCACTGACCGTTGCAGTTGATTTGACACGTGACCAGAGTTAGCGAGGGAAATCCGTCGCTAAATCCGTCGCTAACTGTTAATTTTTTTTTTATAAACCCGAATTCTTTCTTTCCTCTTTCATTTCTTCCTCTTTCTCTTTCATTTCTTCCTCTTCTCCGTTTTTTCCTCTTCCTCTTTCATTTCTTCCTCTTCCTCTTTCATTTCTTCTTACCACCACCACCATCATCTTCTCCCTTCAACACCACACCACCACCACCACCACCACACCATCCTCTTTCATTTCTTTCTCTTCCTCTTTCATTTCTTTTCCTTCTCCATTTTCCTCTTCCTCTTTCATTTCTTCTTACCACCACCATCATCATATTTTCCCTTCAACACCACACCACCACCACCACCACCACCACACCATCCTCTTTCATTTCTTCCTCTTCCTCTTTCATTTCTTTTACTTCTCCATTTTCCTCTTCCTCTTTCATTTCTTCTTACCACCACCATCATCATCTTCTCCCTTCAACACCACACCACCACCATCACCACCACACCATCCTCTTTCATTTCTTTTCCTTCTCCATTTTCCTCTTCCTCTTTCATTTTTTCTTACCACCACCACCACCATTATCTTCTCCCTTCAACACCACACCACCACCACACCATTTTTTTCTTCCCTTATCTCCCCAACCCCTAATCTCTCCCTCTCTCTATCTGAGAATAGTTTTTTTTTTAAAAAAAAATGAGGTTAGCGACGGATTTTAGCGACGGAAATCCGTCGCTAACTTTGGTCAGTGTCAGTGTCAAATCAACTGCAACGGTCAGTGGCAGTGTTTTTAGCGACGGATTTTAACGACGGATTTTCCGTCGCTAATTTTAGCGACGGATTTTATTCCCTTGCTAACCATTAGCGACCAGCTTTTTAGCGACGGAATTGGTCCGTCGCTAATTCCGTCGCTAACAGTCATTAGCGAGGGAAAAACAGGCATTAGCGAGGGAAAAATCTGTCGCTAATACGTTGTTTTTTGTAGTGTTAGTGGTTCTCTACTCACTCAACCATCTCTCTGTCTTTCTCGCGCATTTAAAACTTTTGAACCCCTGATCTTAAGTCCTGGACCGGCCATTAAGTACGTAATTATGTAATGGGAATATATCATCTAATGATTCTAATGGTTTTGAAGAAATAGGATTTATAATTACTTTGTAAAAAAATGATTTATAATTTAAATTTCAACATTCGGATAGCTAAGAAAAGATACATTCCATTTTTATATTATTGTGATTGTAAGTTGCTATTTAATGGTGCAGGTGTGTATGAGAAGATGCAATATGCAATCTGAAATTCCTATTTGCATACCAAAATCAGGAATCTTAGGTACGTACTCAGTTGGCGAGCTAAGGAATGTCGAAGGAGTGCACCAAAGTAGTGCAAGAAGGTGATCTCGAGTTCAAACCAGGAAACCAACATTTCTGCATTCCCCACTAACATTGCTCTACGCATTGCAGAGACTCATCCATCGAGTCGGGTAGGACTACAATGGGCAGTAAAGTAGAGAAATCAACTATGAAAACCTAATTTCCGAGGGATAACATATATCAAAAAATTACCAAATTGATTAGCATATCAAAACATTAATTTCTTAGAATTAATTGATATCCTTTAATAATGTTTGTATTTAAAATTTTAGATAAATTTTGAATTTCAATTAATACAATTTATGTTGGCAGATTATTCAAGCAATATAAATAAATAAATGTCTTTTTTAAACATAAACGTATAACTGAGCTGATTTTTTTTAAACTATAAAGGATATTCATTGGATAAAAATAGATACAATACAGCTTAGAAAAGCATCAAGTGCTAGGACATTCCCTAATCGCACATTGGGAGTCCTAATAGACTTAATATCCAAATTAATGACATCATTACATAAAAATTTAGGCTAAAGTAAAATTAGATCAAGCCAAACATCTAATCCTACCAACAAAACCAACATAACTGACCTGAACTGGTTATGGTTAATAATATAATATCGAATTAACCATGACCATGATGTCGACCACTTTGTTACCGGAAGCCAAGCCCTTCTTCCCCCGTCATTTTCACTTCAAACGGAACAAATTCCTTTTATCACCTCCACACCGCATTCCCGGGAGTTGTTGTTGTTGTTCTTTTAGGTTGAGTTATTGGTGTTATTTTATTGGGAAAACCCTCCCATGTTGGCTAGAGATATAGTCTAAAAAGAGTTTATAAAGAATGAACATCCCACGTCTTACAACTAGAAGGCGGTTTTGAGGGGTTAGTTAGGCCCAAATATGGTATTCGAATTTACCTTAGATTAATCAAACCACCCCATCATATTACCCACACATAGAGCCCAATGGTATTGGGCGTTAGGGGGTGTATTGGGTTGTCAAGGGTTGTTTGTCTGGGTCTTGTTAGCTAAGTTTAAGTATTGCAAGTTGAGCTTATAAAACAAAATTTCAATGTTTGATATTTTTTTTTTGGTTTGGTATTCGTGATGGAAGCCAATATCTAGCCGGGAAGAATTATTAGCCATTATTTAGTTAAATGTTATTGGTTTGGCCTAAGTTATTTACTATAGGAGTAACACTCTACATATTGATATTGAAATTTCTTTTTAACAAGAATTAAAAAATCACATTACTTGTCATATTAAAATTTTAGTTTTCTCTTTCTCTTCTGAAATAATTACATGATAAAGCACTACCTAATTAACATGAGACAGAAAATTTTGATATAACGAGGTCATTTGCTAGCTACAAATAGTACGTTTAACAATAAGAGGAATTTGGATTTGGTTGGGTGCAGTTTAATCTGCATTCATTCAATGTGTTCGGAATTGTCCGATCAAGATTAGACCGTCTATACTCTAAGAACGGTGTTCGATCTAAATCAGATGCATGCCTCTGAGCTGTTGACTGCATGATCGCATGCATTTTATGATTGAACCAAAATCGGATCCCAATAAGAGTCTTGTTAATGATTATTGACTATCAGCTAACTAAACAATAAATACAAGTATTACTATTTTCGGTCCACTTTATAAGAGAAAAATGGAGTTTAGGTTCATATAGACTAGATACATCAGTTATTTAATGAACCTAAAACTGTATTTTTCTCTTATAAAGTGGACCAGAGGTAGTATTTTTATATAATATATCTTTTATTTATAAAAGTAAGGTATAACAGTCCGTCAAAACTAGAGATCAGTCTGTCGTGTAATACTAGTATATCCCAAAATTAGGGTTCATTTTTTATTTTAAAAATATTTAATTTTTTAATTAGTGACGTGGCATCTAATTGGGCTCAATGAATGGCGTGGCAACCACATGTGAATGTGATGTCTACTCATATGTCACGTAAACCAAAATGCGCCACATCTTTTAAATTGAAAGCCAATGCCCTTATCAAGCATTATAAGCGGGGCTAGTGGATGCAGCCTGTTTTGGCGGCAAAATTGCATCAACATTGGAGGGAAAATAGTTTTGTCGTCAAAGGGCATTTTTGTAAATTTCTTCTTCCATCTCTCAAATGCATGTCATACACATTTCATTTTCTCAGACCCTCAATGCATGTCAAACACCTTTCAGAATTTCTCTTGCACTTTCTTTCCTCATAACCCATCATTCTCCACTTATTTTTTCTTGCCCTAATCTTCCCCTTTCTCTCTTCTCTCTCTCTCTCTCTCTCTTTTCCTCTCTACAACCACCATCGCTCCTCCCTCCTCTGCTTCCTCCTTACAAGAATAGAAACAAGAGATGTAATTTAGGATTGAAATCCTTAAACCTGTAACAACAAGGCATCACGGGAGAGAAGAAGAGAAGTGTGATGAGAGAAAGAGAAACGAGGAGACAAATGAAACGGTGAGGAGAGGGAGAAGAGAGGATACGGTTGGAGGGAGCAGAAGGAAGAACAATGTCCAAAATTGAGCTGAAATTTTCTCTCCATTTTCATGAATGAAAACCTTCACTTTCTACTCAAATTTCTTACACATTCTAATCCTCAAAACCACCACAAATCAGAACCTAAAACACTTTCCATTCCAACCCTAAAATAGTTTTTTTTTTTAAATCTCTCAAATATCATGGAAATCAAATTGCATGTTGAAGTTCATAAAAGATTAGAACCTATATGAGCTCTAAATGTGTGAAGAAGAATTTAAACTAAATGATTGAAACTAACAACTATATTTTTGGGCTTAATTTCGTGGGTTCAAAGAGCTTGAAGAAGCGAGTAGTTGCGGTAAAATATTCTGTGCAAAATAGCTTCAAACTCACTTCTTGAAGGCATGGAAAGTTTTGTTTGCATGTCACCAAGGAGGTTGATTCAAGAGCTTGGAGTTGGGATTCAACTAGAGGGAAATCAAAGATATATAGCAGGCTAAAGTGGTGATTTTGAAGAAGTTCGATGCTTTCAATTTTATCTTATATTCGTTGTTATTTTCATTTTTTTGGTTTTATCATGTTGATGGCAATTTTCGTAAGTGTTCTAAATTGTCTTTGTTGCAGGTTTTGGCTTCTGAGTTGGTAGTTTTATTTTTACATTCTCCCTTTTGTGGGAGTATGTGTGTTTGTAAGCTTTCAGGATGTGTCTATAGACTACAGTGGGAAGTGGTGTGCTTTCTATTGTAAGCTACAATGACAGCTTCTCATTTGCAAGTTAATGAGTACTTACTACATTTGATATTTATAGCCACTTGAAGTTCACCAAACTAGCATTTGTTCTTGGAAATTTAAAGTGTAATGTAGAGTTTGTTGTCATAGGTGGTGCCGGTAGTAATAGGTATGTGCTTTGCCTTTGAAGATGATCACTCAAATTCATCATTTGGTATTAACTTTTGTCACTACGCTTTAGGTTGCAGGGACTTAATGGCCACTTTGTTACTTTCTCTACTTAAGAAGCTTATTCCAGTTCTCATTGAGCTCCCCGATGCCTCAAAATGAAGGGTGTTTGAACTCATGCTAATAATTTTGATCAACTTTGTTGTGCAGATGGGTGTTTACAGTTGTTGAACAATAGTGCAGGAGTGTCCATCGTGTCAAACAAAATGGGGACTGGCTTGTGCTTTATGATGTATAAGAATATTCATTCTTTGTTCCTCATTTTCAAATTGCTAATTTAGTGTATAGGTTGATGCTGATATTAAGAAAATCTGTAATAAAATTTGATGTTGAGAAAGCAAAGCAAGTGATGAAGTGTTGCATTGTCCCTAAAGAACACATGTTAGACATGCATGAAAAGGGAAAATGAGGAAGACATGTGTTGGGCATGCAAGAAAAGGAAGATGACTCAAAAAGAAGAAGAAGACATGCAAGTGTTGGACATGCAAGGATAAAGAAGCACATGTTAGACATGCAAGAAAAAGAATATGAGGAAGACATGTGTTAGGCATGCAAGAAAAGGTACATGACTCAAAAAGAAGAAGACATGTGTTGGACATACAAGGAAAAAAGAGGAAGGCATGTGGACGAAGAAGATTTGGTGCAAAGTTTGGTGGAGCATTAAGGATAGAAGCAAATTTTCCTAACATGTTTTGAATACTTATAGATGATTATCGTTGTAATCGTTTGTTTGTTTGTGACTTATGTTTTAATTTTCGTAAATATACAAGTTATTACTAGCGCTTCCCGTGCATTGCCCGGTCCACGAAACTAGTTTGACTAAATGTGTGAAAGTTTTAAATAGAGAGACTAAATGTCTGAATTTTAAAAACACATAGACTAGATGTATGAATTTTTGAAAATAAATGGACCAAAAATATAATTTAGCATTTCCTAAAATATCCCCTCTCAACTTAAGATCGAGATTGAGAGAGGATCTCAATGTTGGGTGTACAGATTCTATCTTGTAATTGACTCCATCTTCACCTCATACATGTATATTTAGATTCACTTTTTGGAGGGAAAAAAGTAATTTTTGGTTATTTTTGGTATGTTTAAGTATTCTCGAGTAGAGTTGATTTTATTTTGGGAAAAAAGTAATTTTTGGTTAGTATGTTTAAGCATTTTCGAGTACCTACAAGAAAATTGACATATACCAACGGAGACCTATAGCGATGGTAAATAAAACTGTAGGTATAGGTATCCTATACCTACAACAAGTTAAAAAAAACCGTGGGTATAGGTATTAGCGGGAATTGTTCTCACTTTCACCAAAAGTTCCCTCTTTTTCTTTTTACCAAAATAATTCCCCCTCCCATTGCTACAGAAATTAAAAGAAAGAAATGAAAGGGAAGGAAAGAGAAAAAGAAGAAAGGAGAACGGCGAGAGAGAGAAGCAGAAAGGAGAACGGAGAAACGAGAAGAACGAGCCACCGCGTCGCCGCGCCGCCGCGAGCCACCTCCGGATCTCCTTCTTCACGAGAGAAAGAAGCAGAACGTGAGAGAAGCAGAACGTGAGAGAAGCAGAACGCGAGAGCACTTACTGCAGAACGCGAGAGAGAGAAGCAGGACACAGCAACGAAGAGAACGGAGAAACGATAGAGAACGAGAAGAACGAGCCACCGCGTCGCCGCCTTTCCCTCCACTGCGCACCTCCGTCTCAAGATTCCCTCCGCTGCAAGCTCTACCTCCATGCCTCTCAAACTCTCAAGGTCAGAGTTATATGTTCTCTTGAAACCCTTAATCCCTAATTCTGATTCTGATTTCTCTTGTGATAAATGTTGATATTGAATTCGTTGTTGTTGAATTTAGGGTTTTATTCCTGTGAATCTGTTGATGTTGATGTGAATTTGTTCTTGTTTTATTTAGGGTTTTTTTTGTTAAAAGTTTTATTTACGGTTTTGTACAATCTTGAAATAGATGAAAACTGGAGAGAACAGATGATTAGGGAAATTATGTGGATTGAAATGCTTCGGTATCATCCTGAAGCTGCTTCTGCTAATGAATAGGTGATTAGGGAAATTAGGGAAATTATGTGGATTGAAATGCAAGGTTTGTGTATCTGTAAATTAATATGGCTAGTCAATTAGTAACCGATTCATTTTTCGTTGTGATGCTAGAAATAATTTCTTTTTCTTCATGCAGCTAGATGATGGAAACAAATCAATTTGTACAAATAGGAGAGTTACATACTCGAGATTGCGGGATGGAAATCATAGCTTTGAAGTATGCGCGAATGCACATCAAGGAATTGGATGTGCTAGCTATAATTGGACTGTTGGTTAAGAAACCTTACTTCATTCCTTATGTTTCTTATCAGTTAGTTATCACCTGTGGAATTCGGTGTGCTAGTTATAATTGGACTTGGCTGTGCTATTTTGGTTTTTCATTTGATACCATATTCATAGTAGTATTTGTTTTTTTCAGACACAATTCCCCCAACAGCATATGTTACAGCTTCAGCAACTTTCACAAGTTCTTTAAATGTTTCAGTAAATATATCTTTCAGTGAACCTTGTATGGGTGAAGGTTTTGGATGCAAGTCTGTGAATGCTTGCAATGTAAGTATGTGGCCATCTAATTGCATGTTCTTAAGACTCTTAATTAACACAATAATAAACACAGTTTTTAACTTATTGCTGTTATATTTCTTTACAGCTTCTTGTCTATGGTGCTGGCCAAGTTATACCATCTACCTTTAGTATTCTGCAGCCAAACCTCCTGTATACTGTTCTTGTTAGTTTATTCTCAACAGTTCAATATGGCCGAGCAATCCTTGTAATGGATAAGAATTGCTGCACCGACGTCGCTGGTAACAGCTTTACAAGAATGCCAAATTCAAGTGTTTATGTACATATTGGTGAGTGTTATGTTTTATTATGTTATAGTGGTAGATATCTATCAAAAATTAACAAGCTGCGGAATCGAAAATTAACAAGCTAACTGATGCAATTGCAGCATGGATGCATCGCACTCCAGGTTCATCTAGTCCCCTCCATGGCTCAACGAACTCAATGTTGGAGCAGGTTAGAACACCTTTTCACGTAAGATCTGTAAAATTAGACTTTCCAAGATTCAATGGAAAGGATGTAATTGGATGGATCTTTAAAGCCGAGCAGTTTTTTTCATATTATAATACTCCTGATGTGGAAAGATTAACGATAGCTGCTGTACATTTAGATCATGATATTGTACCTTGGTATCAAATGATGCAAAAGATGAATAGTTTTTTTCATATTATAATACTCCTGATGTGGAAAGATTAACGATAGCTGCTGTACATTTAGATTAACGATAGCTGCTGTACATTTAGATCACGATCGGACACAATTGACTTGGGCAAGCCATGTAACTTCACTATATTGTTCATAAATGCTTCTGCTACACTCTTACTGGTGTAGTCAGCTTTCATGGGCACAAAGTGAGCATATTTAGACAGCCTGTCTATCACTACCATGATAACAGTGAATCCGTGTGAGTTTGGCAAGCTAGTGATGAAATCCATTGCTACGTCTTCCCAAACTTGAGTAGGAATTGGCAATGGCTGTAACAATCCTGCAGGGGCAGTATTTGGTGTCTTAGCTTGCTGACAAACAGCACATTGCTGCACAAACAACTTCACCTCTTCTTTCAACTGTGGCCAATGAAATTGAGCAGTCACTCTTGCTATTGTTCTAGCAATCCCAGCATGCCCTCCTATCGGAGAACTGTGATACTCTAATTATTTTTTTTCTCCATCCACTTGTTTCAGGAACTACCAGTCTGTTTTTCCAGTACAGCAGCTTGTCTTTCACTCTATACTCGTTGTTGCTAGAGTCATTGTTCTGACATTGTTGAATTATTGTTTGTAGCCTCTCATCCTTGCTTATTTCTGCTCTTAATTCCTGTTAGCATCAGTCACTTGCATTCTCTTTAATTGATGAAAATGTGCCTCTGCTGGTTGCAACTTCTGGTCACCTTGCAAGGTAATAAATTGTCCTTCCTGGAAAAATTTAATTGTGGCAGCCCTGTAATCTGATATATGGGGTCCCAATGTAGCCAACCATGATGATCCCAATATCAAATCTGCTCCTACTACAGGTAGCAAATACACAGGTAGCTGTAACTCATGTTCCTGCACATTCACAGTTAATTTTTCAATCCACCCTTCTGTCTGCATTTGTTGACCATTTCCAATCAACACTTTGAAACTAGGCCAAGGTTCAACAGGCAATTTAAGGAACTGAGCTATCCTTGGTTGCATGAAGTTTTCAGAACTGCCCCCATCTAACAATATCTGCACTGGAATGTGACCAATCTTCCCTGAGAATCGGATAGTTCCTGTCCCTGTACCCCCTTTCATTGCATTCAAGGATAAGTGATGTTCTCTAGGTATACTCTCCTCCTTTTTGTTCTCATCATCACTAGCAGTACTTGTCTCTACTTCCTCTTCATCAGTCAACTGTAGCATCAGTACTTGGTGTCGGTTAGGGCACCTATGAGTGTGCGAGAACTTCTCATCACAAAAGTAACATAATCCCTTATCTCTTCTCAACTGTATTTCCTTATGTTTCAAGTGATTGATTCTATCATTTTCATTTGTTTCTCTTATCTGCTTTTCTTGCCACATAATTTCATTTGTTTTAGTTATTTATTAATTTAGCTGTAACAAACATTATATTTGTTTCAGTTAATGACGTCTCCAAGTCCAGACACTAATGAAGATAATGACGCCAATGAAGATTAGAAGCTGATTTTCTTTTGTCGAACTAAGCTTAAAAATTAAGTGTATGCAATCTGATATTTTTTGTAACTTTTGAGATTATTGTAAGACTTATTTTACGTTTTTTTAAATGTCAATATGATGCCCTTAGATTGACATTTTTACCTATTTTGTAAGTTGACATGCTTGTAAGACTTGATGTTAATTTTCAATATGATTATAGTTTTATTTTATTTTATTGTTTCAAAAATATATTTATTTACTTTATATTTAGCTTTTAATTGGTTTAATATTTCAATAGAAAATATTAAATTATCATCGACATTAATGATAAGTGGTGCCACTAAAACCTACAAACTCTGTTAATAAATTCTTTACCAACGGAAATTCAGTCGTGGGTATAGCAAAATTAAGAGGGTTGTTAAAACCTATACCAACGGAAAAGTAACCGTGGGTATAGCTCTAAGGTTTTGTCCAACAGTAAAAAAAAACTGTCACTATAGGCTATAGCAACGCCATTTTTCCGTGGGTATAGCCAAATAAAGACCACGAATTTTTTTTCCGTCGGTATAGGTTTTTGGTGCTATACCCACGGTTTTTAACCCTTTACCCACGGATTTTTACCGTCGCTATAGGTCAATTTTCTTGTATAATTGATTTTATTTTGACTCTAGAATTATTTCTATCTTGAAGCTATGATATGTAGCTTTTGCTACCAAAAGTAATTTGTACTAACAAATATAATGTGTAACTCATTTTTACGTGATCGCATTCAAACATAAAATCACTTTACATTCGAGTCACTTTTTTTAAAAAAAATAGTTTTACAAAATCAATTAATTTAAAATCAACTTTCACCCCTCTGCAGGACAAAACAAAAATGTAGACATTGTGGACCACTATGTTCGCTTTGAATAAAAAAAATTATTTACTAAAACTAAAATTTTTCAAAAAAGTCATACAAGGAGTAGTTTTAAAAGTTTTTTAGATATGATAACAGGTCACATTTTTTAGTAAACATATAATAAAATATTAGTATTATTATATGACATTTGTATTTAAATATTTTTAAATTATATATTTATTGACTTAATTTTTTTTGACGGAATTTATTGACTTATTTAAAAGCTTAAGCCAACTGGTTGCGTAAAAATTTCAGTTCATGTGATCCTATTTTAAAATAAGATTATTAATTTTTTTAAGAAAAATACAAAAAAAATTCAACCTGTGTACTCATTTTTAGGAAGAAAGAATAGGTCAAACTCGCCTTTAGCTCATTTTAACTCCTTAATTATACGGAACTTGTGTTGTGTTTGATCAGGTCAATATAAACTTTTCAATTGATTTATTTGTAGTCGGCAGTAGTAGGGCTTCATTGAGATTTAAGAAGGCTTTGGAAGGTTTGACTTCTGTGGAATTGATAATGGACCTTGACAAAGTCGTAATGCTTAGTGATGGAAACTCCACTATCGAGAACTGACCTGTGAGGGTCTTTCCTTCCAAAGAACACAAAGAGTGGCGGATATATTCAATATTATTCATACACCTCAAATGACATATACATATACATATATATATATATATATATATATATATATATATATATATATATGTTAAATTTTTTCTCAATCTGACGTTTGTTATATGCTTGCAGGAGATGTATGAGTAACTTTGAGGAGTGTGTTTAGTCAAGCCCAGCTTGTCTAAACCCAAACCAAAGTTGCTGCTTTGTCCAACACAGCTTGTTCACCGGGTTATTGCGGAACCCAGACCCGGTTATATTGGACCACACGCGGATCCTTCTTGACCCGGTGTATAAGTGGTGTTCTTGAACCCTTCTTGACGGATCTTGAACACTTCTCACTGCTCTCTCTTTCTCTCTACCCTGGCTTCTCTCTTCTTCGTTCTCACCAAACCCTAGCTTGTAGCTCTCACCGTTAATGGTGATTGAAGCTGCAGCTAGTGTTCTTCCACTGCTGATGATGATGATACTGCGATGATGGAACAAACCCCTTTGATTTTGTTCTGAGCGAATCACCTGAAGCTTCGTCTACCTCACTTCTCACTTTGCGATGCCTTTGTTTGAAACGAAACTTCAATCGTGAGTTTGAATCACTCAAACTCACCTTAATCAGGTATGAAAACACTTTCAGTTTAAGTAGGTTTCCTGCGTGTAGGTTTTCCCCAATCTTGGAAACCCTAATCTGTTTCTTTCTTTGATTTCAGGTAAGTGGAGTTAGGGTTTTGCTTCGTACCTCTTGACGAAGGTAAAACACCTAAGATTTAACTGTACTTACTGATTAGATCTTGCTTGCAGACTTAACTTGTAACTGAAATCTGTTTATCTGCTTGCATGTACTTGATCTTGGCCTGAGTTCACACTTTGGTGATTTCACCCCATGAAATCACCCCTGAACAGATTCTCTTGAATAAAGGTAGTCACTTCCTTTATCCTCAGTCTGTTCCTCTTTCTCTGTTTTGTCCAAATACAAGCCCTAACCTTTTGTTTACTTGTATCTGGGTAAAACGCTGTTGGAGATGAATCTTGCTATGTTCAATACTTTGAACAACACCAAGAAACTGACATAGCACAGCAGGTATTCTTCTCTCTTACTCACTGGACTCTGTCTTTCTTTCCTGATTTCAATCCCTTGATTGAAAACTAACCTTCTGATTCTCCTTCTTGCAAGGTAATACAATTCTCACAATTGTATAACTCTGGACTTCAAGAAGGTGAAAACTGGTGTATGGAGCTAACTTGAGCAGGGAGTAAAGCTTAGAGAAGAGAACTTAGAAAATACTTGAATGTAAGAACAACAATGTAAATTCAATATTTTTCTGTGTATGACTGACTGATTTTGTATGGACTGTACACTGTATATATATACATAGTTTTAGTTGGTTAGGTTGTTACACAAGTTGTAACTGCCCAACTAGCTCATAGGTTCAGTTAGTTAGGTGGTTACATAAGTTGTAACAGCCAAACTAACTTACTAGCCGTTTTAAAAATAAGTTTAGGTATTGATATTAAATCCAACAATATATATATATATATATATATATATATATATATATATATATATATATATATATATATATATATATATATATATAAAAGGAATATTTTTATTTATACTTATACACCAAAACATTAATAATAGACAACTCAATCTATACTGTTTTTTTAGCGTGTTATTGGTGAGTAGTATCCACCAGTTTTTGTCGGTGACTAATCTACGCTGGAGAACCTGGTTTATCACCTGTATACCGGACTTTGCCGGTCCGTGTGGTTCTCCCCTCCCAACAAAGTCTTTGTCACACTCAAGACTTGAACCCGAACCCTTAGGAGTGAAATCCAAGCCCAATTACCGCTCGAACTAATTAACCCTTATCCGTAACTCCATCTATACTCTAATCATGCATTTTGTTGACACATTTTCAACTTATTTACTAAAACATCCTCTCTCTCTCTCTCTCAAGAAAAAATATAAGAAACAAACACTATTTTTTATCTTATTTAAACAATCAATTATCATTTTACCTTTATTTTAATGGTATAATTGGAAAAACACGAGACGAGAGCTCCAGGAGAAAGAAAGTAGCGCCGCCGCCGCTGGGAGGGGGGGCTCCCTCCCCGGTTTCTTCCCCTCTCCTCGCAGTGCTCCTTCGCCCTGCTGTCGCTATTGGCTTCGGTCTGGTTGAGTCTGTTCCTCTAATCTGCGCTCCTTCTCTATGGATATGTGTTCGCGATCCACTGTTTCGCGACGCCTCTGCACTGCTGTGGCTTCGGTCTGGATGTTCCTGGATGTTCTCTGTGTTTCTCTTTTGGATATGTTGTTAAGCGATTTGGATCTCTTCGCGATCTGGATCTGGATAAGTTCTTGCGCCGTCGCCGTTTCGTGGTTGGATCTTCGACTTCGATTGTTCCGGTGGCTGTAAATTAATAAAAATGGGTTGGGCGCTGCTTGGGTTGGAACCGCCGTTGGGGGCTCCCTTTCCTCGGATCTGATCTCCTCTGTGACGTCCACGGCCTCTCCCCCGAGGCGTTGATGGTCGGATCTCCCTGTTGGTGGATCTGCGCGCTTTTGGAGGTACTATGGAGTGCTTCTGTTCGCGGTGGTTTGTGGCTCTGTTCGCGCAGGGGTTGGTTCTGAAGCGGTGTTTTGCGGTGTTTTGCGGTGGTTCACGGTGGTTTGTCTGATGTTCGCAATGGTGGCTGTCGTTTCGGACTTTGGACCCGTAGTCACGCCTCCTCTCCTTTTGTCGTGGGCACTTCTCCCTGTCGCTCGCGGTTTTGCTTGATTGTGCCACGGTGTTGGCCGGGGGCGCAAGTTCAACTTATTTACTAAAACATCCTCTCTCTCTCTCAAGAAAAAATATAAGAAACAAACACTATTTTTTATCTCATTTAAACAATCAATTATCATTTTACCTTTATTTTAATGGTATAATTGGAAAAACACGAAACGAGAGCTCCAGGAGAAAGAAAGTAGCGCCGCCGCCGCTGGGAGGGGGGGCTCCCTCCCCGGTTTCTTCCCCTCTCCTCTCAGTGCTCCTTCGCCCTGCTGTCGCTATTGGCTTCGGTCTGGTTGAGTCTGTTCCTCTAATCTGCGCTCCTTCTCTATGGATATGTGTTCGCGATCCACTGTTCCGCGACGCCTCTGCACTGCTGTGGCTGCGCTGCTGTGGCTTCGGTCTGGATGTTCCTGGATGTTCTCTGTGTTTCTCTTTTGGATCTGTTGGATATGTTGTTAAGCGATTTGGATCTCTTCGCGATCTGGATCTGGATAAGTTCTTGCGTCGTCGCCGTTTCGTGGTTGGATCTTCGACTTCGATTGTTCCGGTGGCTGTAAATTAATAAAAATGGGTTGGGCGCTGCTTGGGTTGGAACCGTCGTTGGGGGCTCCCTTTCCTCGGATCTGATCTCCTCTGTGACGTCCACGGCCTCTCCCCCGAGGCGTTGATGGTCGGATCTCCCTGTTGGTGGATCTGCGCGCTTTTGGAGGTACTATGGAGTGCTTCTGTTCGCGGTGGTTTGTGGCTCTGTTCGCGCAGGGGTTGGTTCTGAAGCGGTGTTTTGCGGTGTTTCGCGCTGGTTCACGGTGGTTTGTCTGATGTTCGCAATGGTGGCTGTCGTTTCGGACTTTGGACCCACAGTCACGCCTCCTCTCCTTTTGTCGTGGGCACTTCTTCCTGTCGCTCGCGATTTTGCTTGATTGTGCCACGGTGTTGGCCGGGGGCGCAAGGCCGCGGTGGTGGTTGGTGGCTCGGCTACCTCGATCAAGCTAGGTGTTGTCGCGGTGTTGGCCGGTAGCACGACTTCGCGATGGTGGCTGGAGTCACGGCGCCGGATGTCAGGGGGGTGTGCTGTCGGTGGGTGCTGATTCGATAGTTTGTACCTTGTCGGACGCCAGATTGCAGTTTGCAGATCGCCGGGCTCCTCCCCCTTTGCCTTCTGCTTCTTTGCCCCCTCCCAATCGTCTCCGGGCCTTCACCTCTAACCTCGATCCTTTGTGATGTGCTTAATGTGAGGATAGCGAGGTGATGCAGGCTGTTGTGGTTTGGAGTGTGAGTTCAGGAGGTGGTGGGTGGAGGTTGTGTGGGGACTCTCAGGTGTTGCCCTGCCTCCTTTCGGGTTTTCTGTTCGCCTTAGAATTTCTTCCATTAGAGTTCTATGATTGTTTATTTTAGAGGCCTTGTTGGGCATTCTATTATTGTCCTTATTACCAAGGGTTTTGGTCTAGTCCCCCCTTGTGCTTTTTATATCTCTCTTTATTTTATTAATAAATTCGGGCTGACTGCCTGTTTGATTAAAAAAATGGTATAATTAAATTTAAACAATCAATTACCATTTTACCTTTATTTTAATGGTATAATTAAATGTAGTAATAAAAACTATCATTTAATGAAAAAGATAAAAAAATAAAAGTTTGGAATCTAATCCAAGAATAGTCACATGACATTTATTACCTAAGAGCATTTGGATGAGATGGTAGGTGTCTCTTCGAGCTTAACCAAGGTCATGTGTTCGAATTCAGCCTTGGGCATGCAGCCGTGTTAAATCTCTTGAGGGAGAGTTTTGTCGCCCATCGTGGTCCTACACGGCGGTCCTACACTGCTCGAGGGATAAGTCACCGCAGTTGCGCGCAAAGAATACCCGGTTTATTAAAAAAAAACAGTCACATGGCATTTTTTTAGATGGCTTTCCACTATCAGTTTCTGTTTTCTAAATATCATATGTCTATATATAATATAACTTTCAAAAATTCATATGCACATTGACCTAATTGTAAGTCGACCATCGGTGTGAGTTTTAAAATTCCCCTCTCAACATATACTCCTTCAATTTCATAAACATGCCCTATACTGGAAAACTGAAGCTGTCAAATGATGGTGGGAATTTGAAGGTGGAATGCACACAAGATTAGATGCAATCCAAAAACCACGAACAACAATATGGATAAACCAAAAAAAACCTGAAAAAAAAAATAGTGTGGATTAATGATTTTTGGTACAAAAAGTGTTGGTTGTTATTATTATTATTATTATTATTATTATTATGACAATATTTTTATTTATTAGACCCAAAATATAATTTGAGCACACAAAATTCGACTTTTGCTTCAATCATTTTCCAAACAAACAAAATATGCATATTCAACAATTTGCAATTTGTCAAAAAAAAAAACATTTGCAAGAAGACTTGCTTCAAATTTCTGATAATGTTATCCAAAAAGATAAATTTAAAAACAAACAGAAAGATCCACTAGAGAGCTCAAACTTTATCAGCTGGAATTACAAACCATGGACAGAAGAAACCCCTCACTTATCCGAATTTGCATAAAAGCCACATTTCCCTTTCATGCGAAACTATATAAGGAATACTGGAATACTGGAATAGAAAGACAAAAGGGCAAGCAAAATGAAAATAAAGTTGTCAATGTGACAGTTTGACCTACTGTTTAAGTGCATAACAGGAACAAAAGAAACACATGCAAAATTAATACTAGTAAGCAAAGATCTACAAAGCAAAAAACGATTCATGAGACAGAACCATAATGTCTACACGTAACTTTAAGAAGCCATAACAGCATGACGCCTCTGCCCAGCAAATGCTCTAAGAAGTTCTTGATATCCACCCCTATAGTACTCAAGTGAAAAGCACAATTGCCTGATTGCCTCCCTTTTCTCCTCAGCCCGTCTAGTCACCTCCTTTGCAAGTTCTTCCACTTTCAATTTCAAGCCATTTATGAGATTCACCATAGTTTCATATCCAAACATCAGCTCCTGCTTTTGTGCGCGTAGCTGGACAAGGTCTCCTTCCATATTTGCTATTTCATCATCTTTGGAGCTTATCACCGCCTTCAGTTTATCAATCTTAGCATTGGCTTCATCTCTTTCTGTCATGAGCATGTCAAATTTTAACTTATGTCTGTCAAATTCCTTATTCACAGCTTCTAAATTATGTCTTCTCTGATCAAGTTCTTCCTTCAAAGAACTAATTTCTCCATGCAAATCCAATTTTTTATCAACCTGCAGCATAACTTCCTTATTTACAGCTTCTAATTCACGCATTCTCATACAAAGTTCTTCTTTCAAGGTACTGATTTTCTGTTGCAAAACCATTTGTTCACAAGCATGCAGCTCCTTCTGTTCCAAATTTTCAGCTTCATATTGCCTTAATTTTTTTTCTAATGCATTGCTTCTAGCCTTCCATTCCTCCAGTTGAGAGGTCAACTCTGTTGCCATTTCTATTATATTAGATTCCAGCTTGTCTTTCTCCAAAGTGAACTGTTTCTGCGCATCAAGCATTTTGGTCTTCAAATTTTGCACCTTAAGCTCAAGGCTAGTTTCATTAGATTTATACCACGAAATCCTTTCTTCTAGCTCTTGAATCTGCTTTCTCCATGTATTAAACTGACACTCTAATTTAGCCGCATTTTCCTCTGTTACTTCAAGCTTACCTTGCAAATGATGAGTCTCAGATGACTTAATTCCAAGTTCATTTGTTAATCTTGCAAGTACATCATTTGATTTCTTAAGCTGTGTATTAGCCACCTCCAGCTGTTCCACCAAGTTTGCAATCTTGTAGCAACAATCTGGAACATGAGTCTCCAATTCAGCTGTTTGTTTTTGCAACTCTAGTGCCCGTTCTTTTTCATATGCAAGATCATCCTCTTTTAACTTCAATTCTTTCTGCACATTATCAAGCTGAACTTCATTTTTCTCAATTTGACTCTTCAATTTGACAACCACTTCTTCAGAAAGCTGAAGTTTATAATTGGAAACTCGTAGCTCTTCTTCATTTTCAATGAACTTCTTGAGCAACCCATCATAACTTCTATTCTCTCTCTCCCACAACATACGAGCATTTGCTTTTTCCTCTCCAACACACTGATTTTGTTGTTTCATATCAGAAATGATTACAGGCGGGATAACATATTCGGAGTCTGAATCCCAAGATGGCGAGGAAGGTGATCTAGGGCCCTCCTTCAAGGAAGCCACGGAGCTATCACCACTCGATTCAGCTGACAAGTCCATATTTAGAGGCTGAAGGCCAGACTTCTGCGATACCTGCTTATGATATGGAGTGTAATATGGAGTCCCCAATAGTTTCCCTTGCTCAAAATCTACATCAGAATTATCATAGCCCTCCATCTGAAACTACAAAGGTAAAATCTATTATAACAACTCAGCACTAGAAAAAAAATAAAAATATTAAAACTTAAAAGGTATGTCTTTTTTCCATTCCAATCATCAACAATTGGCAAGGAATAACTCATTCTAATTACAAATTCGAAAAGAAATAAATAAAACTGCATTTCTTTTTCTTTTTCTCAGATTGAAGTAAACCTAATATTGATCATAAAACTAAAACAATTTTAAAATGCAGCTCTTTGTTAAAATATCAAAATTCCACATATACATGCACAACGATACAATCTAGGTTTAAAACCCTAAACGGCGTGAAAATTATGAGCAGTAAATCGCACATAACGCTTCACATTGTTTGTGTATTAGTGTGCTGTTGTATTTATTTACATAATCAAAGCTCAACTTCAACAACAAATTAATTAAAACTAAGATTCGAGAGTATAATCAAAAATCGGGCTCGAGCTCACTCACATATGCAGTATAACAGCTCAAGCAAGAGGAATTACGATGAATCAGCAACAGAAAATCACAAATACATGAAATCGAGACGGAAATCATAAAAGCACAAAAACAGAGAGAAGAAAGTGATGATATGGTTGCTCACTAACCTGATCTGTAGGAAAGAGAAAGAAGGAAAACGAAAAAAGAGAAGCGATGAAAAACGAACGGCGATTTTTTCTCACTGGAATTGAATGAATGAGTAGAGAAGAGTGAGAACAAATGAAAAAAAGTAGAGTGGTTGGGCTGTTTTAAAAGAGAGAGGAAAAAGCCAAACAAAAAGTTGAAGTAGACTATGAAACGGCCCCTCAATTTCGGGTTCAGTTGTGTGTATCCCGCCTTTCTCTGCTTCAAATTTTAATTAGGTTTTCTATTATTTATTTTCAAAATTAACTCATATTTCACTTCAATTATTTACTTATCCAATATCTAGCCAAACAAAATGTTATCCTATATGTTCTCCAATCAAAGCCTTTTTTTTTGACAAACAATTAAAAGAATAACACATGTGGATTTAAATAAAACACTCATTCTCATCACTTGTATTCACTCGGAGGAGGATGCGGTCTGCATTTTGTGTAGGTCTCACATTGAGGATTCTCATCACTTGTTTTTGGCTTGCGATTTTTCTTTGAGGGTGTGGGGTAGGGGTGTTCAAAACCGAACCAAACCAATAGAAAATCGCAAACCGAACCAAACCAAACTGAAAACCGCAAAAAACCGATTTCTATTGGTTCTGTTCGGTTTTTTTATTACTGAACCGAGCGGTTCGGTTCGGTTCTCGGTTCTTATTTCAGCAACCAAACTGAACCGAACCAAACCGCTAAAATGCTATGTACAGTTTTTTTGTTATGATTAACCTAATAGCTTATGGGGCTCGCAACAGTCAACACAGCCCAACCCCATACCATAACCCGAAAATAGAAACACG
This sequence comes from Astragalus membranaceus, assembly GCA_039519185.1. Lineage (NCBI taxonomy): Eukaryota > Viridiplantae > Streptophyta > Magnoliopsida > Fabales > Fabaceae > Astragalus > Astragalus membranaceus. The sequence continues at coordinate 31,672,645 of CM076848.1, forward strand.
GCCCTCTCAGTTCTCTTCTCACTCACGTTCAGTCACGCCGCAAACCCTATCTCACGCAAACCCTATCTCATTCTCTCTCAGTTCTCACTTCACTCACACACGGCCTCTCTCAGTTCTCGCACTTCTCAGTTCTCACGCTCACAGCTCTCTTAGTTTCTCATAGTCTCTCACAGAGTCACAGCCACAAGTTCGATTTTTTCTTTGGTTTATTGATTTCGATTTTGCCTTCGTTTCTGAATGTTGAATCAATGTATCACACACACGTTTTCTGTAGAAGTATCACATAATCACACACACGTTTTGCCTTCGTTTTTCTGATTTCGTTTTTGCCTTCGTTTTATTGATTTTGATTATGCCTTCGTTTTATTGATTTTGATTATGCCTTCGTTTTAATAAGGTTTTACAGTTGATAGCCTTTATCAGTTTCTGTATTATCAGTTTTTGTATTCTTTATCAGTTTCGCTTTTGCCTTCGTTTTATTATCAGTTTCGTTTCTGTATTTGTTTTGCCTTCGTTTTATTGAGTTTATATTTTATTTTAAATTTTAGACATGACAGTTGATACTGAAGTAAACTCTGTTGCTGCCCCTAATGTTTCCGTGATCGAAAATCAGGTAATTGCTCCCCTATCACAATTTGTTGAATCTGAATAGTATTTTAGAATATATTGTCATTCTTACTTTATCTAATGTCCTGTTTTATGTCATTTGCAGGCTGAAAATAGCCCATCACTCATGCCAACAACGGAACCGCAAACTATTAATTTGGAAACCGTGGAAGGTTCCAATCCTCAAAAGAAGAGGAAAGCTAGAGAAGCACTTACAAATGCAAATGATGATACTAATGGTGGAGATCCAGGTAAACGAAAACCTTATAGGCCTAATGGTGGAGATCCTACTCAAAGCACTCTTAGTATTCAAGGATTGAAAAAAGAAAATGGTAGTGCACTTGTTGGTGTCCATTTTGATGTTGATGCATGTAGACAAGCTTTAGATAGAATGATAATTGTGGATGAGTTGCCTTTTTCGTTTGTTGAAAATGAAGGATTTCGTCATTTTATGAGTGTTGCACAACCTAGAATCCTGATTCCCAGAAGGATTACGATTGCTAGGGACTGTTTGACTCTTTACACAAGTGAGAAACATAAGTTAAGAAGCATGTTTACTAAAACAAATCAAAGTGTTAGTCTAACAACTAATACATGGACTTCTATGCAAAATATTAATTATATGGTTCTTACTTCACATTTTATGGATCAAGATTGGAAGTTGCATAAAAGAATTTTTAATTTTTGTCCAATTACGTCTTATAGGGGTGAGATAATTGGCAAAAAGATTGAAAAGTGTTTGGAGGGTTGGATAATTGATAAGGTTTTCACCATCACAGTTGATAATGCTAGTTCTAATGATCTCGCTATCACTTACCTAAAAGGTAGAATGGATGATTGGAATTCGCATCCATTAAAAGGGGAACATTTGCATGTTAGGTGTTGTGCGCATATTCTTAATCTTACTGTCAATGATGGATTGAAGGACATGCATTCTTCAATTATAAAATTAGGAGTGCTGTTAGATATGCCTGTCATTGAACATTCTTCATAGAAGGACATGCATTCTTCATTGAACATTGTGCTATATTGGATACATTCAAGACTTGGATGGGACTTGCTGACCCATTACTTGCAAAAATGGCTGAAAAGATGATGGCTAAATATAGTAAGTATTGGGGTGACGTCAGAAAGATGAATATGTTGGTCTTTGTTGCTGTGATTTTTGATCCTCGGTGTAAGTTTCAGTTTATTAAGTGGGGCTTGAATAAGGGTTATGAAAAGGAAGTTGTTGATTCTTTGTGTGAAAAGGTAAAGGAAACATTATATAAAATGTTTGAGGGCTATAGGGATTTCTATAATGAAGGCCAAACTGAAATTGCTACACAAGGAATGGAAATATCAGATGTTGTTGCATCTTCTAATCAAATTGATGATGAATTTGAGAAGGACATGGACAAAGATCAGAATCTCAGTAAAAATGAAGTGGATATGTATCTCACGGAGCCTAGGGAGAAGAAATGTCCAGATTTTGACATCTTTAACTGGTGGAAGGTAAATTCTACTAAATACCCTACTCTTGGTTTAATGGCTAGAGACATATTGGCTATGCCCATATCTACTGTTGCTTCGGAGTCCGCTTTCAGTACTGGAGGTAGAGTTCTTAGTTCTTATAGAAGCTCTCTTACACCACAAACTGTTGAAGCTTTAATTTGTGCACAAAATTGGTTAAGTTCCTCCTCTTTGTCGGTGGATATTGAAGAGCTCTTGGAAGACTTGGAAAAGCTGGAAGAAGGTATATATGTGTTGTAAATTCTATTTTGTGAAATTACAATTATTTTTTTTGTCTAACTTTTGTTAATCACTACAACATTTGGACCCTATGGCAACGCCTAAAATTGCAACGCCAAAAAAAACCGTTGCCTTATCCAACAATGGCAACGATTTTTTGAACCCGTTGTTGTTTCATTTTTTTTCTTTTTTTTTAAATGGCAACGGCTGAAAACCGTTGCCATAAGGTCTACGGCAACGGTTATTTGATTAATCTTTAGGCAACGGTTAAAAAACGTTCCCATAATGTCTACGGCAACGGTTATTTGGTAAAGCTTTAGTCAACGGTTATAAAACGTTGCCATAGAGACTATTATTAAAAAAAAACCTTAAACAAAAACACTCAGCCACGACATCAAACACTCACTCTGCATCAAAACTCCTCTCAGCTGCTACGGCGAAACCCTATCAAACCCTCACATCAAACGCTCCTCTCTGCTACGGCGAAACCCTCACATCAAACGCTCCTCTCGATCACTCCTCTCTCTGCTACGACCACGGAGGCAGTGCGCGCACAGCGGCGGTCCACCTTTCCCCCACGGAGGCGGTCCACCTTTCCCCCACGGAGGCAGTGCACGGCGGAGGTCCACCTTCACCTCGTAAGTCTTTGCAAACACGCGCTCTTCTCAGAAACCATCAAACCAGCAAACCCTCTCTCTGCTACGGCGAAACCCTCTCTCTGCTATGGCGAAACCCTCTCTCTGCACGGCGGCGCTCACCTTTTCCCCTCGGAGGCAGTGCACGACAAGACTGTAAGTTTATTGCTTTTATTCTTTCACATTTTGTTCTCTGTTTGGTGTGTGGTGCACGACAAGAACACCAAATGCATAAACATCTGTTTCCACTGTTGCCCTTCCTGTTAGAAATGTTTCTGGTGCCATATAACCTGGTGTTCCTGCTATTTCTTTTGTTGAGTGATGGGTTTCATTTCTCTTCTGAAGTGTTCTTGCAAGTCCAAAGTCACCTAACTTTGCAATATAGTCTGAGTCTAACATTATGTTGTTGGCTTTTATGTCTCTATGAAGTACTCTATTTTCACATCCATTGTGAAGATAGTCTAATGCTTGAGCCACCCCATGAATTACACTATGTCTAGTTTCCCATTTCATTGTTAAATTTGAATGTTCACCAAATAGGTACTTATCTAGACTTCCACTAGGCATCAACTCATACACAAGGAGAAGTTCTTTTCTTTCATAGCACCAACCAATTAGTTTCACTAAGTTTCTATGATGAAGGCTTCCAATTGTTGTTACTTCTGCTATGAATTCTTGCTTCCCTTGACGTGAATTCTTTGAAACTCTTTTCACAGCTATCTCTTTATTTCCATGTAAACCTTTATAAACAGTTCCAAATCCACCTTCACCTAGCTTATTCTGATGGCTGAATCCATTTGTTGCTTTTCTGATTTCACATAGCTTGTACTTCTTTGGTGTCAAGTGAATTAGATGTTTCTTTAGCATGGTGCCACTTTAGGATATGAAGAGTAATCATGGAATGCCATAGGCATGATTATGCAAACAACGAGTATTTTATCTGGTTGATGAAATTTGAGCATATTATCACTTACTTGGTTATTTATTTTGAGGATTGTATTATAGTGTAAATGTGTAGCCATTCATTTTCTTTTCTTCACTTTATTGTCTTCGATACTTTTCGAGATCCAAATGAAACTTCTACTTGTCCCACTATTGCAATGGATTATTAGTCATGGATGATATGTGAAATTTGTTATTGTTATGGATTCCATTTGTATCACTTCACTTCCACTTGTTTTAAATATAGCTGACACAAATTCATAAGACAGCCCTGATTTATGTCATTCACTAATGTGCAAACCTATGGTTTCTATGGAAGATCCTTTGCTGCTAATAATGTTCATTACTCATTAGTCATTAGGCAATGATCAGGATTCAGGAGTAAGAGGATTGAATTGTTACTTGGATTATTATGTTTTCCTTTTGATACTATTTATTTAATTTCTGAAATAGCATATATGGTCTAAATTCTAAAGCTAAATGCAATACTTTATATTTTGTAAAAAAAAAAATGAATCTGAAAAGAGTGCTTTAATTTGTTTTTCAGGAAACTACCAGGCTTGAATTTGGAGGGTCAGCTGTCTTCAGCAATCCAGTCCATTTTTGAACTTGATACACTGTAAATATTCTACTTCTTATGAGTATTTCAGTGGGAAAGTTGCTAAATCATTTCCTTTCACTAAATTCACCAACAGAATAATAACCATTCAGAAGTGGCATTTTATTTTCACTAGGTTATCTGTGGATGCAATACTCAGTTGTAGCTAAATTAATAACATATTCGCTCAGCACCTTCTTCAGACGAAACACTCATTGTTACAAATCAAGGTAAAGTGACATTCTCTTTTCTTCGTCGTTCCACTTCTATTCCACTTCTTCGTCGTTTAACATTCTCTTTTCTTTGTTTTTCTCTCTCTGTGGTGTGGTAGTGTGGTGGTGATGATTGATGTGGGGAAAAGTAAAAAAGAAGACGTCGTTTGCAGGGTTTTGTCTTTTCGTAGCGAATTGATCCTCAGTTCCCAATCGCGCTTCTTTATTGGTGAGTCCTTTTTTTCCATTTTCTATTTTTTGTTTGTTTTTAAAGCCCATCTATTGTTGTATCTCGGATCTGTATTTCACTTTTGAATTCTTTAGTGTGTTTTGTTTTCTCCGTAATTTGCAAATATTAAGGTACTGATTAGATTTCATCAATGCTCCCTTATTAAGTACCATCAGATTGAATTTCACTTCTACAATTAAGTATATGACAACTTATTTTTACAAATGACAGTTCTAGTTTACTTTAGCATCCAAAACCTAAGTTGAATCTTGTTAGCAAACAACTGTTGTCCCACTTAGTTGGTATTTCTTGTTTTGAGTGCAACTTTTATGTTGTTCATTTCTATGAAGTAAAATATAGTAACTAAAAACATCAAGTGTATGCCTTATTGTATATTTATTATGCCTAGATGAGTATTGTGGTTTCTTTCCTTTTTTCTTAAAGTTGCAAGTTAATGTTCCTTTAAACTGATATTTTTGCCATTAAAAGTTGTGATAGATGTTGATTGAGGAATGTAACCCCATGACATATAATTGCTGGAAACTTGGCAAAGTTGCTGTAATTCATACATATTAAAAAATAAATGAGTTTTGTTTGTGTTGTGAGTTGGAAGGAATTGGTTTGAGTTGTGATTGTATTGTGATAGTTCTTTTCATTATGATATTCTTCAACCTTCTTATTTGTTACTATTCTACTAAGCTTGATGGATAAAGAGTGGATGAAATCAGCAAGAGATAGCCCAGACTACATTCTTGGTGTTGAGTTTTTTTTAAATTATGCATACACCATAGGAAAACCCCAAGGAAAAGAGATTCTATGCCCTTGTATTGATTGTCACAATGCTTTTTGGAATACAAGGGCAGTTGTATTTAATCATTTGGTATATTTCGGATTTGAAAGAGGATATGATGTCTGGATTCGTCATGGTGAAAAGCGTAAAGACCCCAATCGTCTCGACAGTGGCACAAATGAAGAAATTGATGATGTTGATGGACTACTATATGAAAGATTCAGAGATGTCGCACATGATGAAGAATGTCGAGTTAATGAAGGCCTCGGTGAAGGTGCTAGAAAGTTCTATGGTCTTTTAGAAGAAGCAAAACAAGAGTTGTACCCGGGTTGCAAAAACTTCTCTAAATTATCGTTCACCATTCGACTATATTTGTTGAAGTGTCTTTATGGTTGGAGCAATGCATCATTCAATGCTCTCTTAGAGCTTTTGAGAGAAGCTATGCCTCGGTTGAACATTCCGGAAACATTCAATAAAACCAGAGGCATGATAAGGGACCTAGGTCTTGATTATAAAAAGATCGATGCTTGTCCTAATGATTGCATGTTATATTGGAAAGATCATGAGAATGACACTTCCTGCTCTGTTTGCGGATTTCCACGGTGGGTTGTCAATGCCGAAGGAGATTATCAAGTTGAGGAAAACAATAAAGCTCATAAAGTTCCTAACAAAGTTTTGAGACACTTTCCCTTGATTCCTCGACTTCAAAGGTTATTCATGTGCTCAAAGACAGGCGTAATGATGGTCCATGGAAGAAAAGATCCATTTTTTTGAATTACCATATTGGAAGCACAATTTGTTACGACATAACCTTGATGTGATGCACATAGAGAAGAATATATTTGATAACATCATTGGCACCTTGCTGGATATTCCGGGTAAGACGAGAGATCATGAGAAAGCTCGTTTTGACTTGCAAGAAATGGGAATTAGGAAGAAACTTCACCCTAAAGAGTCAAATCAAGGTAAAAAAACTTATGTTTGCAAAAGCATGTTTCTCCATGACACCGAATGAGAAGACTACTTTTTGTGGTGTCTTAAAGAAAGCAAAAATGCCCGATGGTTGTGTATCGAACATTTCAAGATGTGTTCAACTTGCTGAAAGAAAAATTATTGGCTACAAGAGTCATGATGCACATTTCATCCTGCATTACTTGCTTCAAGTAGCTGTAAGAAGCACAATGTCCGACCAAGTCGCCCATCCTTTAATTCGCCTCTCTTCATTCTTTCGTTGTTTATGTCAAAAAGTTATTGAAGTGGGGGATCTAGATATCTTGGAATCAGAGATTGCAGAAACACTTTGCCAATTGGAGACGATTTTCCCCCCTTGTTTCTTTGATGTTATGATTCATTTGCCTATACATCTAGTGAATGAGGTAAGATTGGGAGGCCCGGTTCAATTTAGGTGGATGTATTTTCCAGAAAGATATTTAGGTAAATTGAAGAGTTATGTACGTAATAAGAGTCGTCCTGAAGGTTCTATTGTCGAGGGATACTTGGTTGAAGAATGCTTGACACTATGCTCACGATATTTACATAATGGTGTTGAAACAAGACATAACAGGATGACAAGAAATAGTGATAGATGTGATCCGGATGAACTTGAAAGCTCGGACTCTTATCCGGGCATAGGTCATCCTATTGGAGGAAAGAAAAATGGAGGAGCCATTTCTTTAGATTCCAAGTCAAGGAATCAAATCCATCGCTACATCCTATTCAATTGCGACGAAGTTGAAGAGTTCATTAGGTAAATAAATTTACTTGTACGTTTTAGTTACATGAAAGAGTTGCTTTACAATTATGCTAACAACGATTTTTAAATTTTAGGGAGCATGAAAATGAAACGACAAATATCAATAAAAGAAAGAGGTGGAACCAAGCGAAGAGTCAAGGGCGAGATTTTGTTGAATGGTTCAAAACTCGTGCTTTAGTGGATGATGTTTCTGATCAACTTAAGAAGTTGTCTAGAGGACCAAATAGAGTTGCACGGCGTTTTTCTGGCTATGTCATTAATGGTTATAGGTTTCACACCAAACAACGTGATGCAAGACGTAAAACCCAAAGAAGTGGTGTGACGTTGATGTCCGTAACCCAAAGTTTTGCAAGCACTAAAGATAAAAATCCTACAACAAATTCAATAAATTACTATGGATCAATCATTGAAATAATTGAAGTAGACTATTATGGTCATTTCAAGTTTGTGTTATTTAGATGTGATTGGTTTGAAGTTGAAGACGACAAGTACGGGTTGACTTGTGTTCACTTCAACAAGAGATGTTCTATGGATGACCCTTTTGTGTTAGCTTCACAAGTCCATCAATACTTCTACATTCAAGATCCTATTGATGTGAATAGGAACTATGTTATGAAGACTTTTCCGAGAGACTTTTTTAATATGAAAGATGAGTCTTATTCGGATGCCCAACATTTGTATCAAAGAGAGTTGTTAGATCATGCGGTAAATCTAGCTACGAGCGATGACAACTGTGAAGTTTAATTGGCTAGGAGTGACATACCACCAACCATTATTGAAAAGTCTCTGCTTGATTCAAATGAAAGGGATGTTGGAGATGATTCTGATTTTGATGACACTTTGTTTGACTACATGGATTAGTTTATTTCATTTCATAATTTATTATTGTTAATATAAGGTGATATTGGAATCTGTGCATTGATTATTATAATTTCTCATAAATTTTTATCACTCACATGTGTGTTTAGATATTAATATATATTGTGTTTCAGTGATGCAGGTAGTGTTTTCTTTAATTTCATTTCAAGAACATCTCCATTCAAGTTACAAACTACAAAGGGCGTAGGAAAATGGACAAGGACAATGATTTTGATTTTGAACAACTTAAAGCTAAATCAAGTGCGGACTTGCTTCAAAAGTATAAAATCAAGGTGGAAAATGAGAAAGCTTCAAAAAGAAGACATGGAAGCAATTCAAATCAAGGAAAAAATCAACATATTGGAAGCACTCAGCAGCAGCCTATTTTCCTCGTAAGAAGTTATTTCCAATTCTAAGTTTTCTAAATCTATTGGAAGCATTCTAACTTAAGCAGAAAGCACGGAACGTGATAGTTTTTAAGATTTACAATGAATGCATGAATCTGTCCTATATTACATAGTTAATATATAGTAATGTTTGGAACATGATAGTTTTTAAGATTTACAATGAATGCATGAATATGTCCTGAATGTTTGAATTTGTCCTTATTTCTAGTCCCAGACAATAGGCATTGATGAAGGAAGGATCCAAAAGGGCCTTGGTAAATCCACAAATAGGACCCAGTCATTGACTATCGTAGGAGTTTCGATCCCATTAAGAGGATCAACAGGGTCAATAGAATCTCAAAACAAAAGGCTAGAAGAGCAAATGAAATCTTCCTTGAATATTAAAGCGGCAACCCAAGCAATAAAGACCACTCAAGTTTCTCACCAAAAAGACATTGCTAAATCCACAAGTACGACCCAATCATCGACCAATGAAGGAGTTTCAATCCAAGTAACAGGGTCCAAAAAATGCAAGAAAAAATGCTAGATGCTATGAAGCCTTCATTGAACAATAGAGCTGCCACTAATATTGTTCAATCTGAACTCCCTATGAAGAGGCAGCTAAGGTCTACCGTTGGTGGAAATCAAAGTCAAGAAAAAATGCTAGATGCTATGAAGCCTTCATTGAACAATAGAGCTGCCACTAATATTGTTCACTCTGAACTCCCTATGAAGAGGCAGCTAAGGTCTACCGTTGGTGGAAATCAAAGTCAATGGACAACGGTTGGAGAACAATCCTTGAAAAAGAAAAAGTACATCACAAAGTGTCCATCAATGTCAATTGGTGAATTTATTGAAAAAAATCGGCAACCACACCAAGTGGAGGAATGAGAAGAAGAAAGTGATCAAGAACAAGGAATTGAGGGAGATATCAACTATGGAAGTGAGGAAGTTGGGGAATTTAATGAAAATACAAGTAAAGGTATATCAATTTCTGTGTTGACTAGTATTTTTACTAATGGCTATGTTTAGGTATCTTTTTACTCTTATTTTTACTAATTTCTGTATTGACTCATTTGTGTTTTAATTAGGGGAAGCATCTAAAAGAACTCGGGGGAAAACATTATGTGTGAAAATTCATACACGTTCAGCTAATGATAGAGAAGAGATTATCTTGAATGAACTAGGACAACCCATTGGGCCAAATGGCAAGCATACTTTCCCAATTCAGTAATTTTTTGGGAACCATTGCAAGGAGTTCAGATTTTTGCCCTCTTATTTACACCAATTGGAAGGCTGTACCGGATAAAGATAATATATGGGCTTATGTCAATGTAATATAACTTATCTAGTTCTATTTGTGTGTTTAGTTTACTTTAATAAATTAGAGCTTTCTAATTAAGCTTCTTTTTTGTAGGAAAAATACAATGTACCTGAGAAAAGAAAAAAGGTCGTGTATACTATTATAGATGAGGCATGGAGGCGATATAAGTGTACTATTAGAATGAAGCATTTTACCAAATATAAAACCTTGCATGAGCGGTTGAAAAATCGTCCCGATGACATACCGGAGGAACACTTTAAAGCATTGATGGTATATTGGAGCCTTCCGGCCGTTCAAGTAAGAAATAATGATATTTGTGTTTTTTATTACATTCATTTCTCAAATTTACTAAATTGCAATGTCCATTACTTAGGAAACATGCCAGCAAAATGCTCAAAATATAGCTCAACAAAAATGCAGACATCGAGCTGGTCCTGTAAGCTTTGCTCGCATAAGGGAGACAATGGTACACGTGGTTTTGACTTGTTTCTACTTTCTACACGTGGTTCTGTTTTAGACCTTACCTTTGCTATTGTGTTAATGAGCTTATTATCTTGGTAGTGTGCAAGTAGTGAGGATGGAGAGCCTCCTTCTCAACTTGAGTTGTTCATCGAAACACGTCAAAGTAAGAAAGGAAAGCAATTGAACGAAGAAACAAATGATACAATTGTAAGTTTTTTTTAATGAATTTATAATTTCAAATATAATAATGTATATCACTATGCTTTTATAACATAGTATCTAACACCAGCTGTTTTTATAACATCACTATGCTTGGAATTTTAAAATTTTTAGCTAAATTGTGTTATAATTGTTGACAGACCTTGATTTGCAATGTGTTGATTCCAGCCCTGTTTTATTTAAATATTGTTCTGTGATTTTCAATTGACAGACCTTGATTTTAAATTTAAATATTGTTCTGTGATTCCACCCTTGATTTTCAATTTTTAGCTAAATTGTGTTATAATTGTTGACAGACATTGATTTTCAATTTGCAATGTGTTGATTCCACCCCTTGATTAGCTAAATTTTAGAATTTTAGATTTAAAATACTGGATAGTTTCATTTTAAAGTAGTTTTTGATTCCACCCCTGTCTGAATCTTACCCTGTGATGAATTTAATTTTGTTAAAGTATGTTACTTCTTTTAACAATTTCTATATTGGTCTAAGTCGGTCTTTCATCAAAATGTGAAACTGGTTTTTTGCATTGACAAAAGCAAGTTACCCATGATACAATTTGCTTAAATAAATCCATTTGTTTTGTGTTTAGAAACCAAATCAGATTGAATTTAAACTTGTTAGTTTACACTTTACACATTTTTTTGATGTAAAACACTAATTTAAGAGAGCCCATGTAGTAATACATGTAAATGGATTTGACCAAAAAGCACATATGACCATGATTTTATGACTTCATTGTTTCTTTTGCATGCATTTTGTTTATGAAATACTCCCCTACAGTGACTATGTTCTTGACATCATTAGTATTTAGTACCCCTGTTGACTATGTTCTTGACATGTAGACACATTTGCTATTGCAAAACAAAACACTCAAAATGCCTTAAAAACATGTAACTACCAAACCCCAAAATAGGAAACAAAAATTTCAAAAGATTCCAAAACTAATAAGACACACAACAATTCTAATACAAAGAAAAGGCTGCAAACATTCATCTAGTTCAAAGTAATTAGGAGTCCATTGTAACATTCATCTAGACCAATCTGTTACATAGCTAATATCCATGTAGCTTAAACTCATCCATCATGTTTAAATCAGATATGTTTAAATTGAACAAAACATCACTTTGCATGAGCATTCACTTGCATCAGACATTGTTTTTGAGATATTTGAAAAAAGAATGAGTAATGTTTACCATTTCCGATTTCTGATAGCAAACATAAAAGGGAACGAAACTAAAAATCAAAAATTATAAATATAGGATTTTCTTAGTCCTGTTATTCTAAGAAATCATGAATATAAGTATTAGTAGTTTCAATGTCAGTATCAGTTTCAAGATTTCAAGGTTTCCCCTCCATTTCTTCCACCCCTGTTTTATTTAAATTTTGTTCTGTGATTTTCAGTTTAAACACTATTCTATGATTCAACCTATATTTGTGTTTGAAATGTTAAATAGCGGCCATCCCGCTTTCCGCTATACCGCTATAGCGTTTTTTGGGCCGGTCGCTACGCTCCGCTATCCGGGATTTAAAACACTGGTTCCAATATCAGTGCCAATGTTGTTGCATCTAATTTGGTGTTCATTTGATATACTTGTAGCTTTATGAATGTGATAGTGTGGATCTAGTGGTTTAGTTTCTAGTTCATTTGAGTCAATGATTTTCTCCGAACATAATTAAGTATGTCTGTTGGTCTCTTCTGATGGTTGAGAAATTTCCTGGTAGTTTCATTCGCAACTTAGAACTCGTATTTCCTTTTTCCTTTTATTTAAGTTTCCTTTTTATATTGCATTAATCAAATTTTGTTACTTTTGTAGGAAAATAATGAAGATCTAGGTCTTGATGGCTTGGATGATGAAGACTTTGTGGGTTGAAGACACATGTTGAAGACTTGACAAGTTTTATTTTGGAGAACATATTTTTTGCAATACTTTTGCAATGTTTTTTGTACTTATTGAAGTAACAAATTATATATGCTAATGAATTATGTTTAGAAGTAACAATATATAATGATACATTATGTCTGTTAATTTTGACGTTAATTTCCCTTGAAATGATTAGATAAAATTTGTGATGTCGGCTTGGATGAAGAATACAATAGTTTGCGTTTGTCAGTAATAATAGTAAAGGGATGATGAAATAGGGAATGGTTTCTACGTGTACAGCACCAACGTTGTATGGCAACAGTTTCAACGTTATGTATGGCAACGGTTTCAACGTGTTGCCATATCTGTGGCAACGGTTCTAAAATGTTGCCACATATGGAGATGGTTTAGGACCGTTGCCATTTTGGCAACGGTTTCAACGTGTTGCCATACCTAGCAACGGTTTTCGACCGTTGCCATATCTGGCAACGATTTTCCACCATTGCCATATCTGGCAACGGTTTGCGACCGTTGCCATATCTGGCAACGGTTTCGACCGTTACCATACCTAGCAACGGTTTGAAACCGTTGCCATAGGGTGGAAATCAAAACCGTTGCGTTCCAGCTGGCAGTGGCAACGGTTTTCAGCTTGCGTTGCCTTTGGGGACAAATAACTGTTGCCTATAGCTAAGGCAACGGCCGCAAGGTTTGAAAACCGTTGCCGTATCTTTTGGCAACGGTTTTATGGCTTTTTGGAACGTTTTTCGAGCGTTGTCATAGAGTCTAAATGTTGTAGTGAATGTATTTGATTCATTCTTAGAACTTGCTCCGATACCACAAATGAATGAGGGGCTTTCTGATATTGAATCTGATGACGACTAGATGTATTTTGGAGACAAATCAAATGAAATGGTAAGGTATGTACTTGAATTTCATTGAATCTTGATAGATTTTATTACTCTATTAGTTACTGAATTGCTTAGTAGTTACTAATTTTGTATATCTACTCATTTTAGTTTGGAATCATGTTGTCTTTGGAGACTTGCTGCCTTTGGAGACTTGGAGACTTGTTGCCTTTGGAGACTTAGAGAGACTTGCTGGAATGTTTTAAGTTACTGGAGAATGTTTTAATTTTAGAATGTTTTAAATTTAAGTTACTGAAGACTTGTTTTAAGTTTAGAATGTTTAATGTTTTAAGTTACTGAAGACTAAGTTATTGAAGACTTGGAGCCTTTGGAATGTTTTAATGTTGTTATAATGTTGTTTTAATTTTTGGAATATTGTTGGAATGTTTAAGTTCGGTCAGTTGTTTTAATATTGTTGGAATTTAATTTTAATTCTTAAATTGGCAGCCTTTTGAGACTTATTGGTAGATTTGATTCGTTTAAAGAATTTATATAATTTTAAATTATGTTTCGTCTCGCTAAAAACCGAACCAACCGAACCAATCCAAACCGCATTGGTTTGGTTTGGTTTTTTTTTTTGGAAGCCAGCCGAACCAAACCAAACCGCATCTATTTAGACATTGCAGTTCGGTTCACTTTTTAGATCAAAGCCGAACCAGTCCGCACCGCGAACACCCCTAGTGTGGGGAGAGATTGTTCGTTGGCTGAATGTTCAAGTGTCTTGCCCATCTACTTTAATTGATCACTTTCTAAGCTATGACGATCTTTGTACTGGTAAGAAAGCGAAGATGATCAAGCATTTTATTTGGTTGACAACTTGTTGGTGTCTTTGGCTATCTCGTAACGGTGTTTGTTTTAGAGGGGTAGAGCCAAATGTAGACTCGATAGTGGCCCAGGTGAAGTTCTTATCTTGGGGCTGGTTCATTTACGGGGTGGGAAAGAATTCTTGTTGTATTCCATTGCTTTGGTGGAATAATGCACTTTCATGTATAAACAACGTGTGATCTCATCCTTGTATTAATGCAATATTGCTTATCGAAAAAAAATAAAACAGTGATTTGATTTAGTGTTTGTTTGTATAAGCTTTTACGGCAAAAGTAATCAGGTAAACAGTTTATTGGAGAAAGAAATGGCAAACAAACTCATCACCCAAACCTTCGTGCATTTCGTTTTCGTACCAATTATCATTTCTCTTTTACATATGCTGAAAAACTCTTTAAGGAGACAAATTGAGAGTTTGACTAGATACCATGCCTATCTTTAATTGATTAAAGAGAGGATAAAAGTTCAAAACTAACTCCAAACTAGGGGTGGACAATAGCCATGTTTGGTAGGATTGGATCCAAAAATGATCGATATGCAAAAAATGTGCAAGGAAAAAATGAATCCATTTATGTTCGTTTGGGACGAAGAATATTATGGGTGGCGATTCGAGGAGGAGTGGTGGGCTAAGAGGATGGGTTGGTGAAATTAGATATCAATAAAGACAAGAATCACAAAAATTTTGTCTCAATAAAAACTAGAAAATAAAAATCCAACTTGAATAGCAGAACACAAAACAAAGATGTACTGAAAAAAGAAAAAATAAGCAAAAGACATTCGGTGCTAGGGGTGTTCAGTGGTTCGGGCAAATCCAAACCAACCCACGATCCAATCCAAACCAATATGTTTGGTTCGGATATTTTTCGTGTTCGGGTCAAAATCGAACAAATCCAAACCAACCCGTAGTTGTTTGGATCGGGCAACGGATTTTAAAAATCAAATCCGCGAACCCGAACCAACCCATATTACGTCATAACAATTTTGTAATTTTAGATGTACACGATTTTATTTGCTTAGAATTTTTACCTTAATAATTTATGATTAAGTTATAAAATTTTAATACTATGAATGGGAAGTCTATTAGTGGATTTGAGTTTGATTTCGTGTGATTTTCAATTTTTTTTAGCTATTTAAAGTGTTGGAATATCATAAAATAAATGTTTTTGTTATATTTTAGAAAATTAATATTTTAGTGAATGACCCATGAGCCCAATCCAAACCAATCCGTCCAATATCGGTTCGGTTTGGTTCGGATTATGGAGGAAAAAATGTAAAATCCGAACCAACCCAAACCGAATAATTATCATTGGTTCGGGCAACGGATTTGGTCAAATCCGATCCAAACCGACCCACGAACACCCCTATTCGGTGCGTATGTGAAATATTAAAAGATATATTTAAGGACGTGTTTGCAATATTAATACATTCGTGACCATAATAACAATGTCTTACATATTCAATTAGAAAAATGACTATTTACCATATACTACTTCGGGTCCATAATATAAGAAATTGTATAAAAAAAAAGATCCATAATATAAGAAATAAATTTTTTTGTTAGTCCAAAATATAGTAAACATACTCTATTTTTAAGATGTATTAAACTCTACTTTAACCCTATTTATGTAGTGTAATTAAATTTGTCAAAAAAAGTAGTGTAATTAAAGGTGACATCACTAATGAGTGGCGATTCATCATTTAATGAGAGAAATGGAGAGAAACAATTTAGCGTGGCGATTCGAGGAGATGTATTACCTTCTTTACAATTTTGTAAAAATGATATTGAAATCAATATTATGGGTGGCGATTCATCATTTAATGAGAGAAACAATTTTGTAAAAAAGTTAAACTTTTAACCTTATTAAGTGAGAATAATTGATTTCAATATTAATTTTTAGTCTGTGTGATGAAGTCTTCATTTTCTTATATATGGACCAAAAGTAGTATTTAATTTTACATCACTTTCAGTATAAAATTTATATCCACTTATCTTTAAACTTTCAGCGTCTTAACTTGCAAGTTTTTTCCTAAGAAATTGTTTTAGAAAATCAATGCATAATTTAGCATTCTTTTTCCATAATATCCTTAGATTAAGTGGACATAATTGTTATTATTTATTTTTACCATTTAATTATAGAGGAGTGTTAGTAAATAGTAACTTCCAATACATTGTTTTAGGTAAACAACTATTTGGGTCATTGAAAATAAGAAACACTGCCACCTAGTCTCTAATTGTATAAGAATTGTAAATAAATACTCAAATTAATTATTTAGTTACATTACTCCCTAAGAAAACCATTTAACTATCAATTATATTTTAAAATATATTTTAGAAGGATAAACGAATAAATTATTTTCTTATCATATCCCGTTGGTTTTTAATCTAGCTCAAAGTCAGAATAAAATTTCAACTAGAGAGACATGATAAGATAAGTCATAGGATTAAGTTATCATATCCTGGTGGATCAACAAACGCTAAACCAACACATGATATGATTTCGTGACCACCAATGGGCCTTAAACACCTTAAACATCCCATGTCCAACCAAGTGACTGACCAATTCCAAACTCAAATATTAAATGCAGTTAAATAAAGTCCGGCATTAATTAAATGAAAACAAAATTCTTGCCGTCCATCTGTTGTAGGACGAAATACCAGTTCCAAAAACATTCACCCAAAAATAAACACCAGTTCCCAAACTATGTCTTCTTTGCACGAATGTCCTATTTCTGTATTTTTTTGATAAATAATGTCCTATTTCTAATTTGATTCTGCCAGCATCCATTTAATTTAATGTCACGATATATCCAGCATTTTACTTATATTCTCATTCTGTTTTTTGATAAAAAAAATTCTCATTCCGTTTTGTAGTTTAAGGTTTTGATCGATATTTTGAATTCAATCGTACGTTCAATTCAAAATATTTTTATTTATTTTTTGGTTACCATGTCATTGGTGAGCAGTTTCCATCGAATTTACCGATGAATAATCTACGCCGTAGAACCTGACTGACCACGAGTACCAGACTTTGTCGGCCCGTGTGGTTCTTCCCTCCCAACAGAGCTCACCTCACGAGACATGGGATCCTTAGCAAAACTAAGATGTATCAAGATTGCTGGAGGGACAAATTAGTAATCTACTCACGGATAAGTGTGACATAGATTAGTAAATTAAATGACATGGCAAACTTTGATTGGAGTGACATGGTATGAGATAGCAATCTTGAGACAGCAGATTTTCATCCATCAAATGATGATCTCTAGTTTCCAAAAAAAAATGGAAATCTCAACTTTAGCACTTTGTAAGTGTTGCAGTTAAAGGTGATATCATTAATTAGTAGTATAAATCGTCATTTAATGGAAATGACAATTTTGAAAAGAAGTTGGACTTTTAATTTTATTAAATGAGAATAATTGATTTCAACTTTATTAATTGATCAGTGTGATGTGTGTGATGTAGAAGTTTGTTTCTTATATTGTCAACATGATCAATAAAGAAAACAATTGTAATTTGGAGCCCTATAGGCTATAGGCATTGGACTCCTCTAAACTCTAAGTGCGTGTTACGACAGTGTTATACTCCCCTTCAGATCTAATTGTAAGCAAAAAAGTGTCTAGTTTTGGTGAACTAAAATATAAGCAAATCTCAACTAATCTACCCATATTTAATGCTATTTTTCCACAACTACCATTAAGTTAGTTCATTAATGTTGTGAAAAGATGATTATTAATTAGGGATAGTTTAGTAAAGCTATTAGTTTTTTCCATGAATTCAATCAAATTAAATGCACAAAACTGCTATCCTTAATATGTGTGAAAGTAGTTATCTTTGCTTATAACTAGTGTTTTACCCGTGCATACGCACTGGTGACACTGTATTTGTTAAGCTATTTGTTTTTTTTTCTATGAATTCAATGAAATTAAATGCACAAAACTACTATCTTTAATATGTGTGAAAGTAGTTATTTTTGCTTATAACTAGTACTTTACCCATGCATAAGCACTTGGTGACAGTGTATTTGTTATAAGTTGCTATGAACATATAAATCCTTTGAAAATTGCAAAATTTTAATAAAAGAAAAAGGAAAAACTCAATAAAATGCTATATTTCAACTTGCTTAAAAAAATTGTGTCGCAAAAAGTTTAAAAAAAAGTCAGTATCTTTTTCTAATCTTAATAATGGAGTAAAACTCAAAAAAGAAAATGAGATCTAATATAAGATTTACACCCTCGTTGCCGCTCCTGTTGCCCGCTCCCTGTTGATGCTCTCCGCTGCCTCTCCCGTTGCCTATCTCGTTTTGAGTCTCTCGTTGCCGCTCCCGTTGCGGCTTCTCGTTGCCTCCCCCGTTGTCGCTCCTCGTTGACACTCTCTATTTCCTCTCCAGTTGTCAATCTCGTTGCTAGTCTCTCATTGTCACTCCCGTTGCCGCTTCCCGTTGTGTCTCTCGTTTCCTCTCTCGTTGTCTCTTTCGTTGCCTTTCCTATTGCCCCTCCCGTTGTTGTTACCATTGCCGATAATTTTAATTAAATTATTAAGTTATTTCAAAAAAGTTATTTTGAAATTTTTGATAGTGTTTCATTATTTTTGAATTCAATGAAATTAAATGCACCGTTAACAGTTGATGAATTCAAGACTGCTCTCTTTCAAATGCATTCTGATAAGGCTCCCGGCCTGGATGGTCTTAATCAGGCCTTCTTTAAACGGTTTTGGGATCTTTGTGGCAAGGAATTATTTCACACGGGAAGGGTGTGGCTTGAAAATGGTGAGTTTCCTCCAAACCTTAATGATTCTAATATTGTCCTTATTCCTATGGTAGATAATCTGACTTCTATGAGTGATCTACGGCCTATTTCTTTATGTAATGTCATTTACAAAATTATTTCGAAGGTCCTTGCAAATAAATTGAAGGTTGTACTCCCAATGTGTATCTCAAATGAGCAATCAGCTTTTGTAGCTTCTAGATCAATCCTTGATAATGTAATGGTGGCTATTGAAACTATCCACCACATGAATGTAAAGTAAATGGCAAGGTTGGAGAAGTTGCCTTGAATATTGATATTAGTAAAGCTTATGACCGTGTTGATTGGGGGTATTTAAAATGTGTTATGCGTAAAATGGGATTTTATGAGGTTTGGGTTGGCTGAAGTTCTACGTGTGTGGAGACAGTGAACTATTCGGTTATGATGAATGGTGAGAAGGTTGGATCTGTTTCGCCGGGCAGAGGTATTAGACAAGGAGATGTTGATCCAAGGACAAACACTCTTTGTTTTGTATGATAACAAATTACAATCTGTCTACTAATGGTTTAAGTTGAATAAAGTACAGGACATAAATCAAAGAGCAGGAAATATTAAAGTGGAGCAGCTTGGAGAAGAAGCCACCTTAGAAGTCAAGACCTAATTGTTTATCCGCTTTCATTAGGACACAGTGTAAGGTCCTATCACTTAAGGTCTATGACATTTAGTAGCTGAGAGATGATTTTTCAAAACATGCATGTTGCATCAAAACAAGCTTTGAAAAATATTTTATAAATTTGCATGCATGCATAGGGTGGCACCTAAACCTAAAAACAATTTTGTGGAAAGCTTGAAATCGATTCCTATCATTTTCTAAAGCATGAAATCGATTTCCTAATCTACTATAAAGCTTGAAATCGATTTCCTAATCTATTGTTGAAGCAAAGAATCGATTTCCTAATCTATTATAAAGCTTGAAATCGATTTCCTAATCTATTGTTGAAGCAAATAATCGATTTCCTAATCCATTGTTAAGCATGAAGTCGATTTCATAATCTATTGAGAAGCACATAATCGATTTGCTCCTATACTTAAGCCTAATCAAAGAATCGATTATGAGCTTCATTCAACTAAGCATGAAATCGATTTCCATTATTTTCTAAAGGCCAAGAATCGATTACTCACTTCATTTAACTAAGCATGAAATCGATTCCTTTGATTTATAAAGGCAAAGAATCGATTATCCCATGGTTTGCCTTCACACATAATCGATTCTGATCTTTAGTTATTGTAGGCCAACGGTCATTTTTTTACGATCTCTATAAATAGAAACCTTGGCTTCACAATCCAATACACCACTACACATCTCTTCTACGTACAATTTCAAATCACAAGAAAAGAGAAAAAGAACTTTCATTGTCAAACCTTTATTTCAAAGTTCTTCATTTTCAAAATCAATCATCTCTCTCTACTATATTGTTATGCTGCTGGAGTGATTGGTTCATAGATCTCTATTGTATTCATCTATATTGTTTGGTTGTCGTGAAATCCTGGGAAGTGTTCTTGGGTCGTTTAATCGGGAGATTGAAGTGGTTATTGTGAAACCCCGGGAAGCGTTCTTGGGTCGTTCAATCGGGAGATTGAAGTGGTTATTGTGAAATCCTGGGAAGCATTATTGGGTCGTTCAATTGGGGAGATTGAAGTGGTTGCGAAATCATTAGCGGGGAGCTCGGGTTCTCAATTTGGGTAAATTGAGATTAGCTATAAGGAAGTTGCTTGTTTGTAAAACATTCTTCTCATATAGTGGTTGTCATCAAGTCCAAAGGTTGCAAAGCCGGAGGCCGAGGACGTAGGGCTTTTATCCCGAACCTCGTAAAATTCACGGTGTATCTCTTTCCCTACTCTTTTACTTTACCGTTATATTTGTCTATTGATAATAGTAGCGTTAGCGTAATTTTGATAATAGTAGCGTTAGCGTAATTTTGTACTGCGACTGGATTTGTGTTAAGTATAGCTTGCTTAGATATAGCATATAGTTTAAATCTTAGTTTCCGCATTTGATTTAAACGAGCATTGTTTTGAAAATTGAAAAGAATTCATTTTTAAGCATATAACCTTATTCACCCCCCCCCCTCTAAGGTTATCATATAGTCCAACAGGAGACCCCCTCTCTCCTTATCTATTTATTCTTTGTGCTGGGGGCTTACTTCCTTGTTGAAGTGTGCTGAGGCTTGATAACTCTATTTTATATAGAGTTATTTATGCATCCAAACCTAAATAATTACCTAAACTCAAGTACAATATGTGTTAAATATAGTTGTATGAATAAAATAACAACATTTAAGGTTTTTAAGAAGGGTCACACTCATGGCTTAGCATATTGTATATATATATTGGTATGTTTGATGTGTTTGTTCAGTGCACCTGCAGTTGATGCACCTGCACTAGGAAACAACAATGCACCTGCACTTAATGCTCTTGCACTGAAAACAGATTACAAATGCAAGAAGCACCATAGATCATACCAATGCACCGGCACTTCATTGATGACATCATGCTTAGTCATGGATCACACGGGGCACATGCAACTTGCAAATTTTGGCGCCTACCATAGAAGTTAGCTTTGAAGAATCACTCATCTAGGGACACTTGGCCATCCATTATTGGACCTCCATTTGTGTTTGAGTGTGAGATTCAATTTGCTGTTTGAAGTTCAGAAACTTAACCCTAGTTAACTCCTCAAGTTAACTTAAAGGGAGTCTCACTTTTTGAAGGCTATAAAAGGACCATCACTTCTCATTTTAAAACACACCTCAAGATATCAACAAGATATCCTTAGAATTAGTTTTAAATAGTTTTTAAGTTTTCAGGAAGGTAAGGAATGAATTGACAACTTCTTTCTTCACTTCCACGTAGTGCTAGCTAAGTGCAGGGAATCAGTGCACCTACATTTCTTGGGAATTCATGCAAAGGAACTCCAACTTGTGTAACCTTTACCTTGTTCCTTTCTTTTATGATTTCAAGTATATAAACATGTTCTATTCAGTTTATATATGTCTTGCAATGTCTAACACGAGCTAAATTTCTTTAGTTGAGATTTTCTAACCTTATAATGATCTTTTAAGTAAGTTGTTGTGCTTTTATATGATGTATGCATTTTAGTTCTTGTGTAACACTTCTTTCAACACTTGTTTTAAGGTTGATCGCTTGAAATAAGTAGATTTGTAAAAGCAGACATGGTTTACAATTAAGAACTCAATAACTAATAAGGGTGAGTGTTTTAATAAAGTCTTTGTCAACTTGTTTTAATAAAGAAACCTTTGTTAATTCCATGTTAATTAGTCCTAGACATAGGATAACATAGTCCTTAGGGTGATTCAGTGGGTACTTAAGAGGCAGGAGTGAACTTATTTAGCATGTCTAGACATAGGAAGCTTGTAATGAAACTCCGAAGAAAGTAACTGAAAAGCACATACTGATGCAGCTGCATCCAGTGCACCTGCACCACTTAAATGCACAAAACTCTTGAAAGTGACTTATTTGGTAAAGACATCTCAACTCTAATTCTCAACTGATTTCCTCTACATTCTATTACTTATTTGCATTTTGTTTACTTATCACCATCATCCCAATTTGTGAGTAGTATAGTTCACACTAATTTATACACTTTTAAGCTACAAGAGTTAATTCAATCCCTGTGGGTTCGATCTTTTATACTACTTGTTTGTGACTGTGTATACTTGCACACCTTTTCAGCCACTAAGGCTACTGGTAATATCCATGGTATTAAGGTGTGTCGGGGCGCCCCAGTCCTAACACACCTCCTATTTGCTGATGATTGTTTCCTTTTCTGCAGAACCACTACCAGGGAGTGTACGACCCTTAAGGAGCTGCTTGCCTTATATGAGCATCCTTCGGGACAAGCCATTAATTTCCAGAAGTCAGAAGTTTTCTTTAGCAGGAATACTCCTCCGGAGGTGAAGGAGTCGCTCACGGGTGTTCTTGGTGTGTTTGAGTGCTTGGGGACTGGTAAGTATCTGGGTTTGCCTTCGATGGTGGGTCGTAGCAAAAACCGGCTGTTTGGTTATCTAAGGGATAGAACTTGGAAGAGAATTCAGAATTGGACGGGTAGGCCTCTTTCAAAGGCTAGCAGAGAGGTGTTGGTAAAGTCAGTGGCCCAATCCATTCCTGCTTATTGTATTAGCACTTTTCTCCTTCCTAAGTCATTACGGGAGGAGTTAGAGAAAATGATTAATTCTTTTTGGTGGGGTATGAATGTTGGTGCTTGTGGCGGTATTAAGTGGATGAGCTAGGATAAGTTATCGGTGAGAAAGGAGCATGGTGGTATGAGATTCCGACACTTTCATGGCTTTAATCTGGCCATGCTAGGGAAGCAGGGTTGGCGGCTTGCAACCAATCATGATACTATTGTTTCACGTGTCTTCAAAGCCAAATATTTCCCATTGGGGGACTTATGGGGGCTCGCTTGGGCCATAATCCTAGTTATGTATGACGTAGTATCCACTCTTCCCAGGTAGCAGTGAGGTTGGGGGCTCGATGGAAAGGTTGGTAATGGTAGATCTGTCAATGTTTGGACGGACCCTTGGCTCCGTGGGAGGGGGGATCCATATGTGCGTACTCTGTTGGTAGTGGGACATGAGGAGCTTCGGGTTGGTGATTTAATGGATGCTCATGGTGGCTGTTGGAAGGAGACACTTGTGCACCAAATCTTTAATAGTGAGGAGGCAAATTGTATTTTACGCATGTCGTTGTTATGCCTACATGATGATGACACGCTGATTTGGAATCGAAGTAGGGATGGATTATATTCGGTCCGCTCTGCTTATTACATGATCATGGAGGATATTGTTAATAATACGCACTTGAGAAGGCCTGGTGATTGGATGAGTTTATGGCGGCTTCGTATTCCTCAAAAAGTGAAGCTACTTCTTTGGCGGATGGCTCGTGGGTGTCTTCCGACCAGGTGTAATCTTCATACTCGTCATGTACCGTGCCCTCGCGTCTATCCCAGTACGAGGAGCAGGACGAGGATGAGTTTCATGTGTTTTTTGGTTGTAGGCGTGTCGAGGATGTTTGGCGTCATGCCGGTCTTCGGACGGTGGTGTGTGGAAAGGTACAAGGCGGCGGTGCCTTTCGTGAGGTATTTTTTTTCTCTTCTTAGCTGTGGTAGTTCTCCCCAAGCGAAGGCAACGACGATGGTTTTCTGGTGTATTTGGAAGCGGCGTAATGAACGTGTGTGGGAGCATGTTGATCGTCCAGTGGGTATCTCGGTTCAGATTGCTATGGAGGTCCTACATGATTGGGAGTCCGTTCATCGTTTACGTGGCACGGGCCCGGTTGTTCATCGCCCTCCTATTTCTTCTACCTGGGCGAAACCGGTACATGGTGAGTTGAAGTGCAATGTTGATGTGGCGATCTTTGAACCACAAGGTATGTACGGTTTGGGTTTGTGTTTGCGTAATGCGAAGGGAGAGTTTGTTGCGGCGAAGACCATGAAGTTTAGTGGCGTTCCAACCCCGCAAGAAGCTGAGGCAACCAGAGCGGTGGAGGCTATTAGGTGGGTTCATGAGCTAGGAGTCCAGCGAGTAACCATTGAACTGGATTGTTTACCAGTTGTTAACGCTATCAACGGAAACCATCTCATAACTACAGAAGTTGGCTCTATTATTAAGAGTTGCAGGTCCTTGTTATCTACTTTTCAAAACTACAGGATTAGTTTTGCTAGGCGACAAGCCAATATTGTTGCTCATACTCTTTGCTAGAGCATCATCTATTTATGCTTGTTCCACTGTTTTTGATTATATTCCAACCTGTATTCGTGACATTATTTTTATTGAAATGAAGTAGTTTGGTTTCCGTCAAAAAAAATTTGCCTGGTTTTAGTAGATTATAGTAAAAAGTGAGATAAAATAATTAGAAATAACATATTTGTCTTTAAAATAGATGATGTGTCAAATTTTTAGAAATGAGTAATTTAGTATTTTTGGTAGTGGCTTGTTTGATTTGATTATATTTATAGTAGAAGTTGATAGTAGATAAATTAAAATGTGAAAAGAGAGAATGGAGGGATATTATATATATATATATATATATATATATATATATATATATATATATATATATATATATATAATAGTGAGAGAGATTGGCTTCCTTAGACTATTTGTGAGCAGATTGATCGGACCACCTGTGATTTCATTTGGCATGGTAATAATGATAAAGGTATTCATTGTGTTGGCTGGAACACTATAACCAGAATAAAAATCTTGGAGGGCTGGGTATTCGTGGAGCCAGGGAGGCGAACACAGCTTTGTTGGGAAAATTAGTTTCTGATATCCATCAACAAAAGGAGAAGCTCTGGGTCAATCTTATATCTGCCAAATACATTACTGATGGGTGTTTCTTGTTTACTCCGAAAGTTTCTGGTTCCCACATTTGGAATGCTATTTCTAAATCGCGGATTGCGCTTCAAGAAGGATATGGGTTCAGGATTGGTGATGGAGCTACATCAGTTTGGTACACTCCCTGGAGCCTGTACGATAAGATTAGCACTCTTATTCCTTTTGTGGATATTCATGATATCGACCTTACTCTGAAAGACCTCATTGTGAATAATGAATAGAATTTTGATGCTCTCTATACATCGATTCCGGATCACTGTAAGGAGTATCTTCTAAGCAAGCTTCCTTTAACTAACAACGACGTGTCAGATTGTTTTACTTGGAGCTCCAACGTTGATGGTTATTACACTGCCAAAATGGGTTATGAGTGGCTGCTACGACAACATCATGGTCCAAACACAGTAACTACAAACCACTCTTGGTCCTGGATTTGGAAGGACTATGGGCCTGAGAAGATCAAGGTTATGATTTGGAGCGCCTGCCATGATGCGCTCCCTTTTGCTGCTATGTTAAACCGATGGAACTTGCTCCCCTCTCCAAGTTGCAAGAGATGTAATGGTCCCACAGAATCGATACTGCACATTCTCAGAGATTGTCCCTTATCCTTCGAACTCTGGCGGTCCTTTAATTTTGTTGACACTAGTTTCTATGCTAATCAAGACATTGCTAATTGGTTGCATCTTGGAGTCACTGGCACAAATTCTCCCTTATTCACTGCGGGCATTTGGTGGAATTGGAGGGCCAGGAATTCTATAGTTATTGCTAATGAAGCTTTTCCTCTATTTAAGCTTCGCATGGAGGTTACTAAACTTGCTGATAGTATCTCCCGCTATAACTCTGTTTTGAGCTCGCGCAACACTAGAGCAACAAGGTGGGTTACTTGGCATCCCACTAGAGAAGAATGTACTATCCTGAATGTTGATGGTAGCTGCATTGGTAACCCGGGACCTTCTGGAATGGGTGGTGTTCTCCGAAACTCAAATGGAGATTGGCTCTTGGGTTTTACCGGGTATTTGGGGCATCATGACAACTTGTTTACTGAACTTATGGCTATGAATAGAGGTCTCCTTCTTGCTTGGGAAAAGGGCTATCGACATGTTTGCTACTCGGATTCTTTGCTCGCCATTTGGCTTGTCCATGGTGCTTTCAACCGACTTCATGCTTAGGCTACTATAATTCAGAACATAAAGAACTGTATAGGTCGGAATTGGGTGGTGCACCTTCTTCATACGCAAAGGGAGGGCAACTCCGCTGCAGACTTTATGGCAAAACTGTGATCTTCTTCCACGAAGCACTGGAGTGTCCATGACCCCCCCCGGGGCATTGCAGACATTCTCGATAGGGATGCTGCTAGACATTTATTTCCTCGCTTTTAGTTTCTTTTTGCTCTTTTAATTTTCCCTTTGAATACCAAAAAAATAATAGTGAGAGCGATAGAGAGAGAGTGAGAGAGAGAGAGAGAGAGAGAGAGAGAGAGAGAGAGTTGTGGGAAAGATAAGAGTGAGAGATAGCAATGAGAAAAATGTGTTTTAAAAATGAATGAGTTATGATGCGGATCCGGTGAGCACTCTCTCTTGCTCTCTCAACTTCAATTTTCATTTATTATTCTAAATTAAAAATAATCAAAGGTCTGGATTTTATCTGAAGACAATCCAATGGTGATATAAACTAGGTGACTGCATGACTGTACCACAGTCATGACCGACTGCACCCAATCTTTGTCCGTTTCAATAATAAGAAGGCATTCGTGTCGAGTCTTGTTGACATATTCAAAGTTGGGATGATGGATTTAATAGAAGAAAGACCCCAAACACAATATACATAATTATATATATATATATATATATATATATATATATATATATATATATATATATATATATAAAACCCCCGGCCTGGCCCTGAATAATAATAAATAATAAATAATATGAAAATGAAAATAGGAAAAACAAAAAAGGGAAAACGTCATGAGTCATTATATATGCCATTACCCAGAGGCTACCAACAAGATTCAAAGCATAATGTTAGTGAAGGAAGAAGAAGAAGAAGAAGGCATGGGGGTGAAAGAAGAAGTTGATTCCAAAGAACACTTTGTGCTTGTACATGGCATAAGTGGAGGTAGTTGGTGCTGGTACAAAATCCGTTGTCTTATGGAGAATTCAGGCTACAAAGTCTCATGCATAGACCTCAAATGTTCTGGAATTCATCAATCTCATCCTGATTCTATTCTTACCTTCGATGATTACAATCAACCTCTCACCGATTTCATCTCTTCTTTGCCACAAAATGAAAAGGTAGTATTATTATTATTCATCATTCATGATTCTCTCTCTCAATGTCTCTTATAATTTCTCCACCTTATATTATTTATGTGCCTATAGGTTATATTGGTGGGGCATAGTGCAGGAGGGTTGAGTATTACTCATGCTTGTCACAAATTTGCAAATAAGATCCGTTTAGCAGTTTATGTAGCAGCAACTATGCTTAAATTTGGATATCAAACCGATGAAGATCTTCAAGATGTGAGTAGTCCTTTTCACTCTCTTAATTCTCTTTTCCTGTTTCAATTTCAATATTGTCTTCTTTCTTTTTATTTTTTTAATTAATTATTATTAATTAATTTAAACTTAAGATAAGATAGTGATGTGATGAATTGTAGTGTATAAAAAATGTTGAAGGTTTCCAGCAAGGAAGGATGTTGAAATATTTGGTTGCCAACTGTATTCACAAACAACAGATTAATTATTAAGCAACTCTGAGAGGCTCAAACTTAGCTGCTGCATATACAAACAAACCAGCAGCTGTTTCGCAATAAAGAAGTTTCTTTAACAAAATAAGACTTTATTTTATTCTCTTCCTTCCTAGTTTAGGACACAATTCTTACTTAATTACCTAGTATATTTTATTCTCAATTTTGTCAATGCTGCTTACTTACCTATTTTTCAGGCTTTGACAACTAACTAGTTGTAATTAAATTATGGTCAATAAAAGGGAACTTCAATTCTGAAAAATAATGAAAAAGAAACCTAACACTAATTCAATATCGCTTCAGAGCTTTATATGAAATCATTATGACAAACTTCAATCTAATAAAGTTTTCTGTTTTCTTTTTCAACTAACTAGTGCATGTGTCTAGTTTCACTTATCATCATCATCATCATCATCAATAATTGTGTGCCATATCTAAACAAACATAAAATACCAATCCTTGAAGTAGTATTAATCATTATAAGCATCATTGGTAATCGTGTTATCTTGTTTAAACTTTAGAGACAAGAAATTGCCCAATCGGTTGTTTTCTCAACCAAAAATGGTTCTAATCCGACAGCTCTGTCTTTTCCACTTTGTCGTACCATAGCAAATCAATGATTGAAAAGTAAAAAATTAACAATTAACAAGCCTCTCAACTAGACTAGCTGCCTAGTATATATTTTGTGTAAATAATAATAGATATAATTAATGATACTTAGAAATTATTTATGAATTGTTTCATGCAGGGAGTACCTGATTTATCTGAGTTTGGTGATGTTTACGAGCTAAGTTTTGGATTGGGAAAGGATAAGCCTCCAACAAGTGCTTTGGTAAAGAAAGAGTTTCAACGTAAAATCATATATCCTTTGAGCCCTCACGAGGTACATTAATTTTTTCTCTCCCATGAAAAAGAAAGGACATGTCACATGTGCATGCATTGCAAATTGCAATCTCTATAGAATAAAACTCTTCAATCGTTGCTTCTTTTTTCTCTCCCACGTGACAAATGCTTTGCTTCATACTTCACCACATCCCCTGCTTTTGTCACATGCATGTAGGACCAATTAATGGCAAAATTATTCCAAATAAAAAGCAACTTTACAATATATTCTAGCCAGAATTTCTGGTTTATAATATGTAAGCAAGGCTTTATTTGGCGCTCACATTTTGCGTCGCAATCCTAAAATATACAAGCACCAAAAATACATGGACATATACTTTTGATGCTTATATTTTGGGACGGTGGAAGTGTCATAGAAAATTAATTGAGGTAAAAAATACAACCTCAATCATGGTCGGTGCTCAATAGTGCCAGCCAGAAGTTGTGGTTATACATATGTCATGGCAGACTTTTTTAAAAAAAAAACTCTTGTATGCAATGAATTAGGTGATGACATTAGGTGATGACATTGGGAAAAGCATAAGAATTAAATGTTGAAAAATACTACTATACTATGACAGGATTCGACTTTGGCTGCAATGCTGTTGAGGCCAGGGCCATTGATGGCATTGACGAGTGCACAATTCAGAGAGGAGGATGGTATTATTGGTGAAGTGGAGAAGGTGCCTCGAGTGTACATAAAGACAAGACATGACAACGTGGTGAAGACAGAGCAACAGGAAGCCATGATAAAGAGGTGGCCACCAGCTACAGTTTATGAATTGGACAGTGACCATAGTCCCTTCTTCTCAACCCCATTCCTTCTCTTTGGCTTGCTTCTCAAAGCTGCAGCTAGCTTTTGATGTAGACAACAGTGGCAGTCACTATGTTCTTTTTTCTTTCTTTCTTTCTTTCTTTGCACCCCCTTATTTTGCTAAAAAAAAATAGTTGGTAATTACTTTAGCAAAATTATTGATTGTATTGTATCGTCGTGATGAATAATTTATCAACTATTTTACTACCATTTTTCCTCTAATTTGTTTGATATTAAAATGTGACCCTTGAATAGTGGAAAAAGTACGTAGATGTTCCTAAAATATTGAAAACTTTAGCTAGCTATATTTTGGTTTGTATTTGCAAAATATACACTTGTGTATAAGCCTCAAAGGTGTGCTTGTAAGTTTTGAGCTGCAAACCAAAATATAAGCGGTGCTTGTGAGAATCACGTACAATATATATAGGGTGGTAAACGAGAGAGACCTCCCTAGGAAAAAAATCTTTAATATAACATTAGCATCCACTAATTATGGGTCCTTACGGTGTTCTGGGATGACCACACTACTTCTTGTACGAGTCAATGTCTGCTTGCCACGTCTCTCTTGCTTGTCTTCTAGTTGGAGGTGCATCGGTCTGCACATGGTCCGCATTGTGGCCCAGGCGATACAGATGTTCTCCGTAGTACAAACTGTGTTGTTTGGGTTGCTCATCGCGTTCCTCGGGCTGCCTGCCTCGATCATCAGAGGTCCTCTTCGATCTTTAGGCTCCTCCTGGTTGACAGTCCGGACACCCTAGGTATTTTTTTTCAGTTTGCATACAAGTGACAAACACTGTAAATTCATACACGTAAAGTGAAGATCTGGGCTCGAATTCGAGTAATCACAAAATATCCAGCCTATCAATATCGACTTTGCCAATTGTGTTCGACTTTACAGATAGTGAATTAGGGTATAGTAATTAATCTTATCACATTCGCTTAGTATACATTTGTTCAGTTTAGTTCTCATTGTTTTATTTTAATCCGTGTGTTTTTCTTAGTGCCAGTGATATACTTTTTCCATTTTAGTTTCAATAAGATACTTTTCCATCGTTTGAGTGCCTATTATGCAAGGGCTAATTAAACATAAATTAAATATTACGGGAATTAAAATAAAAAAATAAGTGCATAGTAGAGATTAAAAAATATTACCAAAATGAGAAAAAATTTATAGGGATTATTCTGAAAAAATATTTTAAAAGGACTATCACATAAAAGTAGGCATATTAGAGGGACCCAAATATATTTAAACCTAAAATATTTATGTTTGTAATGTTTTAAAATCACGAACAAAATAATTTTTAATGTTTTTTACTATTAAGTTTAGTATTATAATATTTATGGTTTATTCATATTTTAAAGAAATCGCATCTTATGTATTTTTATAAATAAATAAATAAATAGATAAATCTAATGGTAGATAAGCGATTAACCCTCATCCAATGTGGTGGTCTATGCTATAATTTTACATACGTTGGTGTACACACACATTCATGTCATGTAGTTTATTAACACTTATATTTTGTTAGTTTTACTTTTACATTCATTTGTCCGGTTATAAGTTTGAATGAAAATATTGTATTAAATAGATAAATAGTAATAGTATTTTGTTAATTATTACAACTTTTGAAGACAGTTTTACCGTACATTGTAGTCCTATCTGGTTCGAGTGATTAGTCTTTGCAGTTGTACGCAGGTTATATCATATTTACACCAAAAGTATTTTGTTAATTAATACTATGTTATACCAAGTTGTGTTGTATCATACAAAGGCAGAGACATATAATTAAATTAACTTATTCTTTTTTGGTTTTACACAGGATATCCACCACTGACCGCAATGACTAATCCCCTCGCTGAATTGTAGGTGCCTCGAGGGACAGGACAGCTAGCCCAAAGTTTTAACGCTGCTCCGTACCCAAGGTGGGGATCGAACCCACGACCCTTGGTTAATGGAGGATCAGCCCCAACCGCTAAACTCCACGCTCTGGTTTAAATTAACTTATTCTATATTCAAATGAGTAATTTTATACAGTAACATTTATTATTTCCTTTGAAAAGTAATAGTAACTTTGAAGAGAATATAAAAAAAAAAGTAGTCTTTCAAATTAAAAGCAAATAGGCACCGTTTGTTCCTCAATAACCCGTTTGGTGAAGAAAAAAATTTCATTAACATATTTATGTAAAGCATGATGCTAAGTAGTGTGTTTTTGGATGCTTTAGTGATCGCAATAGTATGTTTTTTGATGCTTTAGTGTTCGCAAAAAAATCCAAGTATTCAAATATGTAAAATTTGTGCTTCAAAAACCGGTTTGGTGAAAAAAAATACAATTTTGTGACAAAATACATAAAGGTGATCCTAAGCAGCGCGTTTTGAGATACTTTAGTGTTCGAAAAAAATTTAACCGTTCAAATACTCAAAGTTCATTCCTCAATATCGATTTTTTTTTAACTATTCAAATACGCAGAGTTTGTTCCTCAGTGATCGGTTTGGTGAAAAAAATCATTTCAAAACAAAATATGTAAAGTACGATGCTAAGTAGTGTTTTTTGATGCTTTGGTGTTCGTAAAAAAATTCAACTATTCAAATATGCAAAGTTTGTGTCCCAATAACCGATTTGGTGAAAAAAATATATATAATTTCGTGACAAAATACGTATAGTGTGATGCTAAGCAGCATGTTTTGGGATACTTTAGTGTTCAAAAAAAATTTAACTGTTCAAATACTCATAGTTCATTTCTCAATAACTAATTTGGTGAAAAAATAATAATTTCGTGACAAATATGTACACACTCTATTTTAGTTTTTAAGTTTGCAAAATCGCCTTTTTTATTACATATTTTTTTAATTCATACTTACTTTCAATTTAAACAATATTTTCTCATGTAGTGTATTTTTGGATGCTTTAGTGATCGCAAAAGTATGTTTTTTGATGCTTTACTTTTTGCAAAAAAATCCAACTATTCAAATATGCAAAATTGGTGCCTCAAAAACCGGTTTGGTGAAAAAAAATAATTTCCTGACAAAATACATAGTGTGATGCTAAGCAGCGTGTTTTGAGGTACTTTAGCATTCAAATGATCAACAAATGAAACTTTTTCATATTGCAATTTTAAAAACAAATTTTAACAAGACATAAATTTTGTATTAACTAAAGTTGGTCCACGCTCTAGTTGGTCCACGCTCTAGTTATAGAAAAGCGATGGTTGGTTGGTATATCATTCCTCAGATGAGGCCCACACCAAGTAAAAAGGAAAAACAAATTAATGGGCCAAGCCCATGTGGGCATCTGTCATGTGAAAATTTAGTCATAGTTGGTGAAAATTGAAAACGAATTTAATAGACAAATAGATTTTGCAAAAGTGAAAAACGGCGGTAATGTTTTGGTTCTGTTCGGTGTGTAGATATTCGTTACACGTGATGATGTTGTACGCCGGCTAGATAATCTAGGCTAAAAAATCGGTTTTTGGGCAACCTACTCCCATTGTCTCAAAACCACAGCAATTAAATCCGAAAAAAAAACAGGGATCACTACTCCCCAAATCTATCGGAACTGCGAGGATCAAAATCCTAAATTTCATCGTTTATTATTTTTTATTAATTTTTTTGAAATTTTCATAATCTCCAAAAAATCTAAAAAAATTTGGATAACCTTATTTTGGTTTTATTAGATTTTTAGTGGTGTTTTTTTAATTTTTAAATTAGTTTTGACTCTTCAACAGATTTTTAGTGGTGTTTTTCTAAGATTTTTACACTAATATTCCTTATAATTTAATGCTGAATTTAATTTATTAATTATTTTACAAAACGAGTTTATCTATTTAGTAGATAAATCCACAGTTAAAATAGATAAATCTGTTTTTTTAAAAATACATAAATAGATAAATCTGTTATCTATTTTTTAGTGGTGAAGTGAGTTTAACAAAGTTGCTCTAATTAATAACGGAGTGACATGTTATTAAGTGAAATTGCATTTTCCATTTATTTCTGACAATGACTAGTTCAATCATCGCTATCATCTCCAAATCACCACCGTGGTCACGTCATTTTACAAGCACAGATAGTCGTTGTCAGAAATAATATGTGTAATGCAATGCAGAACCTGGAAGGATCCACAATCCAATATACTATCATGATTAATGAGAATACTCGGGTCGATTTCTAACATTCATAAGCATCCAAGTATAAAAAATCAATGTTTTAAATCCATTCTAATTCTAATTAAATTAAAATTGTGAATTACAATTCTATTTTAGATTCTAAATGGAAACGAAAACAATTCCACACTCAGACAAGTAAATCACAGGAAATTGAGACTCCCGAGTCCAGACAAAAACTCTGTATGATGAAACTTGAATTATTTCCATTGACTGAACAACAATTAGCCAAAACTTTCAAAAGCTAATAATAAAAAGGATGATACATGATCCAAGGTGGTTTGGCCTAGCAGAACCATGCTAAGTCCAGAAGGAAGAATATGTATTGAAATACTTCATAAAGTGAGAGGTTCCTAACTCAAATCCATGCAAAAAAAAATATCTTAAGAGAGAATGATACATGAAAACTTTTATGGCCAACATGAATACAAAAGATTAGTATTATACAATGAAACATGCTTATTAATTAAGGAGAGGACAACAAACATCATTGACAGACAAAAGAGTTATGGTGTTGGTGTCTGCACATTAGAATCAGACTCAGAAGATGGCCTATTTTTCAACTCGGGATGTTTAATTTCCTCTAACATTCTAACAGCATCATCCATTCTAGGCCTCATATCAGGTGTCTTAGCAACACAAGCAAGTGCAATTTGAAGCATCTGCACCATCTCCTCTTCAACATATCTACCTCTAAGAAGCTCCTCATCAAATACTTCAGCTGTCCATTCCTCTCTAACAACAGACCTCACCCACCTTGGAAGATCAACAACATCCTCGTACCCAGGATACCTTAGTGGTGTCTTACCTGTCAGCATTTCAAGAAGTAACACACCAAAACTATAAACATCAGACTTTTGAGTGATCTTCCTTGAATCAGTTACTTCTGGAGCTCTATAACCATTTGCTCTTGACATTGTTGCTGGAGTGTTCATTAGAGGAGGCAATCCAACATCAGAAATGCAACTATCAAGTTCTTCCGTTATTAGTACATTGGTTGACTTTATGTTGCCATGTGTAAACTTTGGTCCCCCTTCAGTGTGAATGAAGGCTATTCCTTTGGCTGTTCCAAGTGCTATCTTCACTCTTGAATCCCAATCTAATGGAGTTCTTCCTCCACCCTTGTTTCCTATTGTTTGAAACGGTACAATTAGCCAAATATATATAGCATATAACATACTCTCTGCTCCTATTTATAAGAAAAAATTGCAGTTTTAGGTTAATTGAATAATTGATTCATCTGGTTTATAATACAAACCAGATACATATCAGTTATTCAATGAATCTAAAACTGTAATTTCTTCTATAAATAGGACCAGAGTAGTACATTACAATTAGATCAGAGTGAATCACCAATTTAGTACTGAAATTGTAAGGACCCCGTAAGTTGGTTATGAAAATTAACAAAATTTCAAAATAGTTCCTGAAATTGAAAATTCTTAATCACATAAGTTCTAATAGGACAATTTTAAGGACTAAACTGACGAATTCAAAAGGACTGATTTGATTGAGGATTAAAACATTAAACATTTTAGGGACTAAGTTTAAAGTGTCTTACAATTTTAGGGGCGATTTTGATGATTCACTCTTGTTACAACATTGGTGAATACATGTGACCAAGTAGAAAAGTAGGACAGCTTAGAACTTACCATGCAACAAGAAAAACAAGCTGCCTTCTGGCATGTAGTTGTAAACCAAAAGTTTCTCATCTTTGGAATAGTAATAAGCTCTAAGGGGCATGACATTAGGGTGGTGTCCAATTCTTCCAACAATCTCCAACTGCTGTTCAAACTCCTTCTTTCCAACCAAAACTTCCTTCAACCTTTTAACTACCACAGTTGTTCCCTCCTCCAAAACAGCCTTATAAGCTGTCCCATAACTCCCTTTTCCAAGAACTTCAGCTGAAGCCTTTAGTAAATCCTCAAGATCAAAGCTATGAGATCCAGAGGAACCTTCAAAGAAAAACAACTTGTTCTTTTCAGCAGCTTGCACTCCACTCCCAAAACTCTTTGAAATCTCAGTCTTTCCAGCACATGAAGCCTTTCCTTTTAGTATGCCACTGCTTTTGCTATTTTTCTTCTTCTTCTTCAAGAAGCATATATAGAACACTAGAACAAGTAGTGAAATGAAGGCAATGGCTCCAATAACTAGAGCAAGTATAGAAGCTATGCCAAAGCTTTTCTTATGAGTGGTAGCTTTTTGGTTTTGTGTGGTTGTATCTGGAGAGAGTGAAGGAGATGGAGAAGGGGAGATTGAAGAGCAATGATTAAGAGGAGGACCACATAAGAAAGAGTTCCCAACAAAAGAAGTGTAGGGGAATGTTTTGATGGTATTTGGAATTGTGCCATTCAAGTTATTATAGCTAAGATTCAAGTGTTTGAGACTTGGAAGGTTGAAATCAGGGATAGGTCCAGATATAGAGTTGTTTTGGAGATATAACCAAGTGAGTCTTCTCAGATTCTGAAATGCAGGTGGTATACTACCAGAAAAGGAGTTAACGGAAATATCTAATGCAATGAGTTTAGGGGAGACAGAAGAAGGAATTAGACCTGAGAAGCTGTTGTGTTGTAGGTGTGCAAATTGGAGTGAAGGGATGGAGAGGATTTCAGAAGGAAGATTTCCTCTAAGGCCATTAGAATGAAGGCTTATGACTTTAAGAGCATCAAGTTTACCTATGGTGT
The DNA here is from genome assembly GCA_039519185.1 of Astragalus membranaceus. Taxonomy (NCBI): domain Eukaryota; kingdom Viridiplantae; phylum Streptophyta; class Magnoliopsida; order Fabales; family Fabaceae; genus Astragalus; species Astragalus membranaceus. The sequence continues at coordinate 31,709,423 of CM076848.1, forward strand.
TCTCCGGAATCGACCCCGTTAATCTGATTCCTGGAAGATGGATGCCGATGACACGAGTTCCATTGGCGTTGCAAGTCACTCCAACCCATGAGGTACAAATTGAAGAAGTGTCACTCCAATTGAGCCTTGGAGCATGTGGCACAGTAGAAGCAAACTCCAAGAGAGCTTGTCTATCTGAGTTCAAGTCAGCTACAACAACCAAGCTAAAGAGAGACAGTGTAGAGCTTAGTAGAAGAACTACAGCAATAATAGAGAACTTCAACTTCATTTCTTGTTTCCTGGATTGGAAGATACAGCAAGTTGTTCCAATGAAAGGGATATTATGAATTAGTAAAAACACACTATGAATTTAGAAATAGTACAGAATCGATACTCAAACAATTTGAACCAACTACGTACTTTCTCTATAAAATTGAATTTTAGTAGGAAATGTTGCTGTTCATGCAGATAACATCACTTATTGCAGTTTTGCTTAGAAACATAAAACATCAGCCAATCTTATTCATGCTTACCGTTGAGCAGATTTTGAAGGATAGGGACTTCCTTCTTGCAGATGCATTTTCATTTTTGTTCAATTTTTGAAGTGTTATGCTGACTCTTCCAATTAAAAAGAAAAAGAAAAAAAGCCAAAGCTTTGGCTGTGAACTTTAAATTCTAGGGGACTAAATTAAAGTGCACTTTCCATTGAGAATAAAGAAATTGCCTCACAAATAGGTGCTGCTTATATGTTTCAGGAAAAACCAAGAAGGGAGAAGGAAATAAATAAATAAAAAAAGGCATTGTGATAATTGAGAATCCAAGAAAAAATAGAACTGAAAAAAGAAAAAGCTAAAGTTTTGATTCTCCATTGTTGTACTTGTACTTTATAAAGAAAAAGCATTCTTTAACAAAAGTAGTCTGTGTTCTCCTTATTTTAAAAAGATGAACATAAATCATGGGTGTTCATTTCTCATTTTTTTTGCCACCGTATCTGGTCAGTGAATACTGCACAATGGTCATCTTGAAATACTCAAAACTATTTGATGAACCAGATTTGTTAGACACGTACAAAAGATACTAGTATATTAAAGGGATATTGTACTAAACAACTCAAAGCAAGCATTTTAACTAAAACAACTTGCTGATTAATTCCTTTGAATGCATGCAAAACAAAAGATTTGTCCACCATCCAAATTAGAGAATACATTACAAGGCCATGAAAGAAGGAACTGAATAAATAATAAACAGATCATACTAGAATAATCTTTAATTATAAACCACCATATACATTACTCAGATCTATGAAGAAGAGTGACAACAACTTTATAGGGATCATGATCCAAGAACAATCATATAAATATTCCAAGTTATGAACTGCAAGTATTCAAATTGGAAATTCAAAGGCAGTGAGAGATATTACCTTGGTATGCAATTCATAGAATGAAGCATCACAGCAAAAAAAAACAAGTCAAGAAGAAGAAAGCAAGTTTCTAAAAGCACAATTAACCACAATTTTCCATTCAAATGGAGCGTGAAAATAGGACTTAACTTTTAGTGCATTTATTATTATTAGCACTTGTGTGACTTGAAACTTTAACATTAAGAAGGAGGTTTAGTTTCTCTTAAAACCGTTGGAGTAGTATTACAGTTTTACTGGGAATCAGAATCTGATTTCTTGTCTTGTCAAGAGATTCACACACAGCAGAACAAAATAAAATAAAATTGTACTTAACTACAATGACAGCAATTAATGAGGGAGTTCACATGAAAAGTCTTTTATCCAACTAACTAGTACAACAGTACTAGTATGTATATTAATGTCCACCTCTTGTTATTGAAAATGGCCCAACATAAAAGGAATAGTGAATGGATTTTGTAGATCTAATAGTGTGAAAAGAAGTACCAAGAGTTCAGGCGTATGTACAATGAGGATTTACTGACATGTCTTTTGAGATGACTACTGAGGGACCGTACACATAATTACCTTTCGATTACTGCACTCAACTACACTGAAATTTTAACACTTCTATTTCTATATACAGTAAAAACTTTGCCAACTATGGTGAGGGGTGTGAGTTAATACTCTTTGTCAAAACTTGCATGAACAACTGTCCAAGTGGTTATGATGGAGATGGAGTCCTTTTGTGAAGGAGTAATTACGTACTCAAAAAGAGGACAATTATTGTCATAATTGCGTTTCCATTTCATATTCAATATCGAAGTTCATCATAATGGGCCAACATGGTGTGACATGGTTGGACTTGGCAGATAACCAGATCTCTTAAGCATGGGTCATAAATTCATCATAAGTTCATCTTTTGGTAGAGAGATCAGTCTTTAAACGAATATGCGTACCTCGAGGGATTAGTCACTCCAACTCCCGACTAGGTTCACGAAAAAAAATTCATCATAATGGTCCCCATGAGGATTTAAATTAGAGATTACCATGACTAGGTTCACGAAAAAAAATTCATCATAATGGTCCCCATGAGGATTTAAATTAGAGGTTAACATGGTAATCACTTTAGCATTGCACCAACCTGTATTCATATTTTGTAGATCATATATAATTTGGTATTATTGAAGGAATGAGCTCAGCTCAAAACAGACTATGTTAAATACCATAGTCCATTGGTTAAATATTTTGATGCTTACTTAGTTGTCATCTTATAAACTGTTAGCTATTGTGGTTTGACTAGATAGGAATAAGAATTAAGAAGACGAGGACCGGTCATTAGTATGAGAGTGATAAACAGAAAATGAACATTTAAAATTGGCACATATTGGCTAGGTTTCTGAGAGGGTCTAGACCATAATGGGGCCAACAGTGTAGTGAGTTATTCATATAAGCATGAAGAAGGTAGTTGGCTGTTAGATACAGCACCACTTGAAATTCCTCTTCCCTTCCTCACTTATGTCATTGCTGCTGGATATAGGTGGGCTGTCACTTATAATTTTTTTTTTTTAGATAGGCAAGTGTAGTGGTTAGTGGGTTAGGTGTTAGTAGTTAGAGCCTTAGAGGGGTGGGGGTATGGGGATCGAACCCCAGTTCTCCTGCATAAACTCCATCAGGTGTCCCATTGGCCAACCTACCGGGACGGCTGTCACTTATAATTCATCATGTTAACATGAACCATCATTGGCACTTTTTCTATTTGGCTTTTGAAAATAGGAAAGTAATTTTACTTAGTGATTAAGTTTCATGGTGTTCTTTTCCTCTTAACTTATTCAGTGAAACATATGACGTGTCGAAAAGTTATTTTCATAATGAAATGGGACACTTGCGACACTTGTCTTGTGCAAGTGAGGAGATTAAACCAAGTTAACTTAATTCTCAATACTAAAAACCTTCTCAATTTAAAAGTTGCTGCATCAATCATGTTGACAATCAGTATCTCTAATCACGTTTTTAATGTTGCAACCGAAGTAGTCGGAGCACTTAGTTTCACTTTATAATTTAAACACTAGCTGTAACCAGATCATAGACGAGTATTATACACTCAAGACAAGGTAACCAAGAACTGCTGATCCATTCCTATGTATGTTGATTCCTGTCAGCTTTATTTTCTCAACTCTGGCTCAGATAAAATCAGCCATTAGCAGTACAAGGTACTCTAAACCTTTGGGAAAACTCAAATTGGTACAACATAATTGCGTTCTAAAAAAACAAACTCCTGTAATCAACAAGAGATGAAATCAGAAGGAAAACATCATGAATGACTACTACTGAGTGCCACTTTTTTCAAGCTTTTCAGTTTCTTCACGGTGCTTTCGTTCAGCCTCCTGACGTTCTCTTTCAGCATCCGCCTCTTCCTCAATATCATCAATCTCATCAAATTCCTTGGTTGCTGCCATTGCTTTCACCACAGGTTCTCTTAGCTCATTTATTAATCCCCCACCAACCTTGTACTCTTTCTCATCCCCAATCAGATACAATCGCTGGTCTGGGCCAGAAGCCATGGGAACATCAACGGCTAGCAGCTTCATATCATACTGCATACAAAGATAACAGTAAAGCCTAAGTAAGCAAGCAAGCCCTGAAGCATGAATTGCACCTCTGCACTATACATTCTCTTTTGTCTAGGGAATTATTCTTGGTAATGATTCCCACATAATAGGGGAAAAGGATAGTTTTGTTAAACAGAAAGGAAAAAAAAAACTGCCTGTCTGATTTCTCGCTAGAAACTAGATAAGGATGGCAAGCAAAAAGCAGTTACATAAGGGGATGAACCCAGAGACCAATTGTAAGGGGAGTCAAAGATGAACATTATAAAAATACCATATAGCCTTTTGAATTTTATAAATTAGAAGATGGATTGATGGTCTTTGGTTTTAGTAACCACTGGCATCACTTCAAAGAAAACTACTATATGGTATTTCTATTTAAATTAATTATATGATAGTAGTTTCAAAGATAAAACCTAATTCATTTAATTAAGTTTTTCTATTTAAATTGAATATAAGCACTAAAATAATGTAATCATATATCTGATTTATATAAAAATAGACATATAGACGTATATACCTATAATTATTTATAAGGCTAATAAGAGGGGTCATACTTCCCCCAAGTGGCCCTAATGCAGCACTGCCGTGTGTCAAACACACAGTAGAGTGAAAATTTCTGAGGGCATTGTTAAGCTTAGTGCAGTGGAATGCATAAAAAGCTTGAGTGTGTGGGATTGTGGGCAGAGAGAAAGATTATCATAGAAAGATATCACCATGATTCATGCATGCAGAAGAATGAAAACCTTTCATAATGAAAAATAGAAAAAGATCAATGAAGCGAACCAAAATTGCTAAGCTTAGTGCAGTGGAATGCATAAAAAGCTTGAGTGTGAGGGATCGTGTGCAGAGAGAAATATTATCATAGAAAGATATCACCGTGATTCATGCATGCAGAAGAACGAAAACCTTTCATATTGAAAAATAGAAAAAGATCAATGAAGTGAACCAAAATTGCTAAGCTTAGTGCAGTGGAATGCATAAAAAGCTTGAGTGTGAGGGATTTTTTGTGTGCAGAGAGAAATATTATCATAGAAAGATATATCATGCATGCAGAAGAGTGAAAACCTTTCATATTGAAAAATAGAAAAAGATCAATGAAGTGAAACAAAATTCTTCGAGTAGAAACCACGTGCCATGTTATTTGCACATAAAATTTCCTGGGGAGTATCTGCAGCATTTACTTAGTTTCAGAGAATCAGACTGCACATTTAGCAACCAATTTTATATTAGAATCAAACCCACTATTTTATCCATTCCAATAGATTCCACCAAAAATGGGATTTAATAATTGCAAAAATTACCACACGATATTATATGTTCAATCTAGTTTTATACCATTAAAATGTTATGAACATGTCAAACAAAGATCAACTGAAATGATGGTAATTGGCATCAGTACTTTCCTGGTACAATCCATTGAAATAACAAAACAATCATTTGTAAATTAGAAATTTAGTTGCAGTTGCCTCTATCAATATCAACTCAAAAGCCATTAGTTCCCATTAAGCTTCTACTTTCACTTTCACTATTACAAGTCATATGTGCACCATAAATGGTCCACGTCATGATACTTCCAGAGATATCTAAATCGAGAATATTACTTTTTAGCTCTGGATGATTAGAGGAACACTGGATTCCCCTATTCTCCGCTCAATCTTTCTATAAGAAATGCAAGATTCAGGCTTAAGAGTGTTTTAATTTCTCTAGAAAAACAAATTCACAAAACTCATCACATCATGAATCCATCCCAATTAAAGTATTAGAATTTAGAGCACCAATACCCAGAGCATCTTCGTATAGCTGTCCAGACCCGTGTTACAGAGCAAGTTGCCAGCCCCCATCATCCTACTGCTATGTACTTTGTTTATAAGTTATATATGCATATCTGTAGTCAATAGCAGCCAAAATGGCCGCAATAGCGGTGAAGCATTGCGTAGCAAACCCTAGGCGCTACACAACATGCCGTTGCTTTGCAGTATTAAGTAGCGGCCGTAGCGCCACAAATAGCACTCGTAGCAGCCTCTATGGTGAAATTTCATTAAAATTCAGTTTGGCCCTCGCTTTTAGCCGACCCCTCTTCTTTTATTGGGCTTTTTTTTGTCAACTTTAGCCAACTGAAATGGCGCAGCCCTGTGCCTCGGTTCCTCTTCTCAATTTGCATTTTGCATCGTCCCTCTTCTCTGTTAGCTATTCTGCATGGTCCTCTATCCCTGCTGCCATCTATGCTTTGTTTTCACTGTCCTACCACTGCCACTGATATGACATCAATCCAGTCACAATCACTAGTTTGTTACATCTATGTGTGTTTAATTTTGTGTATTATTCTATTTTTGAGCTTTGTATGGTACGAGTTGCTTGTATTCTTTCCCTAGACTTCGATATAGCGGCCACACTGTTATCCGCTACACCGCTATAGCGTTTTCGGGCATGTTTATGATCTATCACACTAATGAAGTTGGAATTACCAATGACCAGATATGACTTTCTCCAAGAAAACAATCTCGGGGCTAGCTAACAAATCTCGTGACATGGAATGACTAGATGTGCATAAACTATCACTACTACTAGAATTCGATGCGGAATGGAAAGATGGTGTTGAGACAGAATGAGAGATACAACATATGTCAACGCAAGACTAATAAAATCTATTAAGTGATACAAACAAGAGAGGGTTTGATTTACCTTTCCCTTCTTTTTCTTGACCTCAACATTGACTAGACCCTTTCTCTCTGAACCATTTATAGGAAACATGAGAAAACAACGCCGGCTCCTAATACTTGGCTTGATCTTCTTTAATGTAAGCCCACCCCCTGACATCACATAGGCTCTTAAATCAGTTCCTGTAAGGGGGGCACCCATAACTTCAAGAATCTCAGCAGATGTGTTAAGTCTTCTCATGGCCATTCTATAAACTTTATCAGGGTTGATTGTGAACCTTGAGCGGATATACAAACCCTTAAAGACGCAACATACATAAAATGATAATCAGACAATGACCCATATATTAAAAAACTGTTAAATGACTATACAGTATACACTAATCCTGTAATCCGATTACACTTCAACCGGATGACATTATGTTATATTACATACTAAAATATTTCCACTAGTAGATATGATCAAATGTACGTAGTCATTTAATCCATGTTAAAATGCACATAATAACTATTATCTAATAATCATGAGTATAACTAGTGATATAGGCTAATGCAAAATGACTCTAGTGAAAGTGAATGGAAGAGTTCCATTCAATTATTCAAATTGGAAATGGTAAACATGTTAATTGAAGGAAAGGAAGGAACTTACAGTAAAAGCAACAATAGCAGATGAAAGGGCAAGGAAGCCATACTTAGCCATGCCTTCAGAAAGAGCAACAAAGGTGTTAGCGATTCCGAATAGCATTCTCCAAAGAAGAGCACAGAGGATAACACCGGCAGCACCAAACATAAAGAGTTGATTCCTCTTAAAGAAAGCCTCGATTTGCAACACCATAGCCTCACGATAGCGCGAGAAAGTGGAGGTCAACGCGGCCGTAGGTTTGTCCAAAACCTTCTTGGCGAAACCACTGTCAACTTTGAATCCAGGCTTTGAGGAGAAGAATCTGAAGGCGCCAAGACGACCGGCGGTGGTGTAGAACATCGTCGGCGGCGGTGATGAGTGAAGGAAGGAAGAGATAGTGGATTTTGATTTAGGTAGAATTGAAAATGAAGATGAAGGGGATGAGACAAAATTTGAAGAGCAATGGTGAAGAGGGGAAGAGGATGAAGTGAAGGAGTTGCGGAGAAGAAGATGGAGCTGGGTGATTCTTTGTGAATAATAACATTTTGATCTTGAAATTTGCATTTCTGATTATTCCCAATTACACCGGCGCAGATGATAATTAGGGTCGGGTCGATTGTGTAATGTGAGTATCAGTTATTATGTGACATTGCTTTACTCTGCTTCCTGATTCCCAGTGTTGGTAGTTGTTACGCAGTCGGTCACCATAGGCAGGACACCTTCACTCTTTCCCTCTCTGCAGAATTGCTTGCACAATGCACACATTCGAGGAGGAGGAGGACGTGTAAAGAAAAAAACTATTTAATTTATAATTTCGAAATAACATGTAATAAAAAGGCTAAAGTGGTAACGAATTAGTCCTTTATGTTTTTTTATTTCAAATAAGTCATTTATCTTTCAAATTTTTGACACATAAATCATTTTCCGTTAACAGTGCTGATTTATGTGTAAAAAAAAGGATTTATGTGTTAAAAATTTGAAACATAAAAGACTGATTTGAGACAGAAAAGATTTATGTGTCAAAAATTTAAAACATAAAGGACTGATTTGGGACAAAAAAAAGATAAAGGACCAAATCGTTACTTTAAATAAAGATAAGGACCCCGGGAGCACTTTAGCCTAATAAAAAATCCTCGTATTATGGATTTTGGATTGGTTTGTTGGGTAAAATCTTTTACAAAACCATGCATATTAATTAAACCAGAAAAAAACTTACAGCCTGCTTATGAATTTTTTCCTCGCTTTTATATCAAGTAGGTAGTTTAGTTGACGAGCTAAGAAATATCGAAGGAGTGCACTAAAAGAGTGCAAGAAGAATGTCCCGAGTTCAAACCCCAGAAACTAACATTCCTCCACCCCCATTAACATTGCTTATCTAAAAAAAACTAACATAATTTGTCACGTTATTGAAAAAATTCCATCGCTGTAGACACATAAACACATAAAAATTCATGAGCTTAATTGGTGTGCACCATCGCTGTAAAGATTTTTACATTGTCAACTAATTAAAAGTGATGATATAAATGACTTTTAAGGTAATGAGATTGGAGTGAAATATTCTTTTATAACATATCCTTTTGTGATTGATCGATGTCGTAAAGAATCTCTTACGCCCACTATCTATATAAATTAAATCCAAGTTATTTATATTTTTACACCGACAAATACATAACATGATGCTCCTTTCTTTATTAATGGAAATTCTCTCTCTCTCTCTCTCTCTCTCTCTCTCTCTCTCTCTCTCTCTCTCTCTCTCTCTCAAAGGGAAATTCTCCATGGTGGGTATGCGATCTTCACACCAAATTGCAGAATCTTTTGCAGCCTTCAGTTGAGTGGAACGTTATCTCGCTGTGGAAGGGTTTCTACGAAATTGCATTTTCCTCTTCTGAAGACATGTGTCGTATCTGGTCGCATGGTTCATATAATACAAGCCTGATATCTCGCGCCTTCTTAACCTATCTCTCTAGACTTCAATCCTTATGCCTCGAAGCTTACGCATGCCATTTTGCTTTAGCAATGATAAACATAGATCTCCAAGTAGCCATTCGTGACTAAATTTTGGTAAAAAGGGGATGACTTTGCATCCATTCTTATATTTGGAATGCGAAAACCTTCTCCACTTAACAAGCTTGGAACTCTTATGGTAATAAGTAAAAGGCCTCAGCAATATTTACACCCCCTGCAAGGCCCAATAACAAACCGGTCCATAGCCAGAAAATCTAGCCCAATCGACTAACGGCTCAGATAACTCGGCGAGATCTGACGGCTCAAGATCGTCAGAACATACATCACACAAACTCTATAAATACCACCTTCAATACTCATAAATGTAAGTTATTTTTCTCCAACCACCACATATTTACTCAAACACTGACTTGAGCTTCAGAGTGTTATTGCAGGTACAACACCGCCACGTCAAGATCGAACAAAGACCATCATCTCAAGATCGAACAAAGACCACCATCTCAAGATCGAACAAAGACCACTATCCCAAAATCGAACAAGGCCGTCACTTTAAGATCGCCACATTGTCAAGGATAAAACACCTACTAACTACTTCGATCTTATCATAAAGCTCGTAAGTACAGTACAGAACATTGGCACCACAGTGGGAGATCCAAACACTCTAGTTCCTCTCTCATTTCCTTGATACTCAATGGCACCTAAACTCCGTTCAAAATCGGCCAGTTTTGTTGTCGGACCCATTTTGGAACCGGTCGTACCCAGGCTTCAGCCTCAACAAACTCCTGAAGGCCATGTTCAAAGCTTGACCAATTTCACCCAAGCACGTCTTCAATGCCCCAATCCAAACCTTGCCCAAGTACAAGTGAGCCCCGGCGGGACCGATTTACCACCACCTCCTCCGTTACTTCCGGCCCTAACCGATGCTGTTCAACAGCTCGTCCAATTGCTGGCCAGACAGGAGGTAGTAAACCAAGAAAGAAGCACCCGCTTCACTGGCCTCGAGGTCGAGGTAGCAAGGCTCCATGCACGAGATATTCCGGACCAGGAATCACCAGAACAGAACTCCCTTTTAAGAAGAAATCCGATTCTAAAGAGACATCGATCTCCACCAAGGAGAAGGCTCTATCATCGGTCTTCCCATCGCCGTCATCGAGGGAATGGTTCCCGTTCTCCTCCGGCTCGACAATTAGACGATCTTGAAGATCCTCATAATTATCCTCGCCATCACCGAGGGAATGGTTCCCGCTCTCCTTCGGCTCGACAATTAGACGATCTCGAAGATCTACATAATTATCCTCGCCATCACCGAGGGAATGGTTCCTGTTCTCCTCCGGCTCGACAGTATAACGATCTGGAAGATCCAGCAAATTAGGACCGCCTTCGTTCATTTTTGGCTTCTACGTCACCACATCGACGGTTAAGAAGCCGGGAAAACGACTATCCCGATCATCATTACCTGACTCAGGCTCAACCACAGCCATTGCTAACCAAGCACAAAGGCCCGTTCACAACGAGCATCGACAACTACAGAGTTCTGAGGTATCTCGAAAAACCTCATGGAGGTCTGAAAATATATGATGGAACCGGCGACCCTGATAGACACCTCGACCAATTGGACATAAGCATGCAATACAGAAATGTACCAATGGAGATTAAATGTCGAAACTTTCCATTAACGCTCGACAAAGTGGCATCAGAATGGTTCAGGACTTTAAGATCAAACACTATCTCCTCTTGGGACCAATTAGCAAAGCTCTTTTCAATACACTTTGCCCATTCCAAAAGTAAACCCAAAAACAAAAACGTATTAATGTCCGTAGTACAGAGGGAGAACGAGCCCCTCAGAGAATACGTAGAAAGATTCAACTCTGAAGCTCTCCAAGTTCGAGAACTGGACGACGCTTTCCGAATTTTCTTCATGGCGCAGGGCCTACTTCCTGGAAGTCCTTTCGAAAAAACATATCAACAGTTGGGAACCAAGCACCCAGCAGGAGTTCCTCCAGCTATCCTAGTATTTTATCAACGAAGAGGAGAACGCCAAGATCGGGAAAATGTCATCACAACCTGAACCATCAAGACCTAGCCAGGAAAAAGACAATAGAGGAAACGATAACCGAGGAAACAGGGATCCCCGACCTCCTCGGAATCGTCACCAGGTCTACACAGAACTCAACGTCTCCAACGCCCAATTGTTGGGGGAATGTTGGAACGTCGAGTTCAAAGACGTCAGAACACTCAAACCTCTGCCTCACCGACCTGGGCAAAAGACTAACAAATACTGCAGATACCACAGAAGCAATGGTCATGACACGAACCACTGCAATGCTTTAAAGGACGACGTTGAAGACTTGATCAAACGAGGAAAATTGTCTGGGTATGTCAAAAAGCACGGAGCACCCACCGGCGAGGTTAAAGAAGAGCGAGAAGATGAGGTGCAAAGAAAAAGGAGTAAGCAGAAAGCCAATTCCGATGATGAAGAGCAAGATTATAGAAGGTCGAAAGCTCACTCAGTCATAATGATGATCACAGGAGGATTTGAGCATGAAGGATCCGAAAAATCAATGAAACGAAAGTGGAAAGACTTATTGAACGTAGTTTCAACATCGGCACCCCCATCCACTTCACATCGACCTCCATTATCTTTCGGTGATGAAGATCTTATGGACGGGAAACCCAACAAACACGTCCCCCTCATAGTCTCGGCGATCATAGCTAACAAAGAAGTAAGAAGAATCTTGGTAGACTAAAGGAGCTCGTCTGACATCCTTTTTGTCGATCTTATCAACAAAATGGGGATCAACAGGGAAGATCTCACTCCATACAGAGGAACGGCCCTATCCGGATTCAACGGGTCCCGGACCAAACCACTCGGCCATTTGGAACTCATGGTCTCCTATGGAACCGAGCCAATGGTAAGAACTATCAAGACAAAATTCCTGATCTTACCTTGCGAGTCCATCTACAATGATATCATTGGAAGACCGACCTTGGGTAGGCTCGGAGCAGTGACGTCTACCACGCACTTAAAAATGAAATTCCACTCTCTCTACAATAAAGTGATCACATTAAACTCCGATCTGGAATCTGCTTCCAGATGCTTCTTCTTATGGTCCAAAACAGAGCAAAAAGCGTTAGAACAAGAAGGGGTTCCCCCTCCAGAAATCGCTACCCCCAAGCAAGTTAAAATTCGATCTACTGAAGTTAACGCAACGGACTTGGATGTTCGGTACGATCCAGAAAGCACTGAGGATGAAGACGACGACAGGCTTACAAAAGAGCTCAAACGAAAAATGATAAGAAGCACCATAGTGGACCTCCATTTTGTGTTTGAGTGTGCGATTCAATCTGCTGTCTGAAGTTTAGAAACTTAACCAAAGTTAACTTCTCAAGTTAACTTAATCTCCAATGAAGTCTCACTTTTTAAAGACTATAAAAGGACCCCCACTTCTCATTTGTAAACACACCTCAAGATATCAACAAGATATCCTTAGAATTAGTTTTAGATAGTTTTGAAATTTCAGGAAGATAAGAAAGGAATCGACAACTTTCTTTCTTCACTTCCACGTAGTACTAGCTAAGTGCAGGGAATCGGTGCACCTGCATTGCTTGGGAATTCATGCAAAGGAACTCCAACTTGTGTAACCTTTACCTTGTTGCTTTCTTTTATGGTTTCATTTATATAAACATGTTCTATTCAGTTTATATATGTCTTGCAATGTCTAACATGAGCTAAATTTCTTTAGTTGGGATGTTCTAACCTTACAATGATCTTTTAAGTAAGTTGTTGTGCTTTTATATGATGTATGCATTTTAGTTCTTGTGTAATACTTCTTTCAACACTTGTTTTAAGGTTGATCGCTTGAAATAAGTAGATTTGTAAAAGCAGACATGATTTACAATTAAGAGCTCAAGAACTAATAATGGTGAGTGTTTTAATAAAGTCTTTGTTAACTTGTTTTAATAAAGAAACCTTTGTTAATTCCATGTTAAGTCCTAGACATAGGATAACATAGTTCTTAGGGAGATTCAGTGGATACTTAAGAGGCAGGAGTGAACTTATTTAGCATGCCTAGACATAGGAAGCTTGTAATGAAACTCTGAAGAAAGTGACTGAAAAGCACATACTGATGCAACTGCATCCAGTGCACCTGCACCACTTAAATGCACAAAACTCTTGAAAGTGACTTATTTGGTAAAGACATCTCAACTCTCATTCTCAATTGATTTCCTCTACATTCTATTGCTTATTTGCATTCTGTTTAATTATCACCATCATCCTAATTTGTGAGTAGTATAGTTCACACTAATTTATACACTTTTAAGCTACAAGAGTTAATCCAATCCTTGTGGGTTCGATCTTTTATACTACTTGTTTGTGACTGTGTATACTTGCACACTTTTTCAGCCACCATGCGCCGCCATCTCCATTAAGAGAAAAAAACTGCAGTTTTAACCTCATTAAAAGAAGGTAAATTAGTGAGTATAAGATTGTTCTGATCTGAAACTAAAGAAGGAATAACATCACTGACAAGACCATTGGAGCGACAATCGTTGTTCATTGAAAACAAATTCTGATAATAATTCAAAATATGATTCTCAATATCAGTAGCGTTTGAAAGAATACTGTCGTCATCCTTCATAACAGAAGTTATCTTGGTAACATTTTTAATCTTAGTCATTTTATAAAAAAAATAGTATTTATCTAGTTTGAAATTATTAAAGATCAGAAACCAATTTAGAAAGTCACTCAAATCGTAACACATGTATTTTGGAATTTGGATGCTCTCCAACCTACTACTACCTTAACCAAAAGGTGTTTAATTATTCTCAATTGTATTACGAAAGAATAGATATTTAATAACTAAATTCTGCCTTTCATTAATAATGTATATCAATTGCATTGACAATATGATAATATTAACACGGTGTAGCACAAGTAATAGATACTTAAATTACTTAAGTGTCTATGATTTAAAAAAAAAGTGTCTATGATCAATAGTTGGACCCTGACCGATGTATATGAAACTATGAAAAAAACATCTGAGAGAGGTTAAACCCTTAATTTGATCTAAATACCTCGATGTGTATGGCGACTATCTCACAACCATCTATTTTTGATAAAAAAATCCCACAACCTTTTATCTGTAAAGGGGTATGGCCATGACAATGCATCCGATGAAATGACGAAGGAAAGAAAACAAGTGACATATGTCGGTTAACGGGTTGAAAACGCCTTTCTTTCTCATCAAATCAACGTTAACCTCCTATCGAAAGAGTGCAGCAAAAAAAGTGCAAGAAAAAAGTTTCGAGTTTAAAACTCAAAAACTAACATTCTCCTGACCACTTCCCTTCCTTGTAAAATCAACGTTAACCTCTTACCCACGCCATTCAATCACAGTCAAGAAAATAAAAAATAAAAGTAAAAAGTATAAATGAAAGCCAAAGTATGAGCTTCATGACTTTGACTTTTGTTCTGTCGTTCTGGTTGTGCTTGTGCTACCGCCACAGCTACTGTATCTGTATCGTCGAGGTTAAATCCTATCCCTATCACCAAGATCAACTCAGGTTGATTAACCCTTTCCTCTTTCCGATTCGGAACATGCACCCCCCTTTTCTTCATCATTCATTAAACTTCATTCTTCCTCTTTCTCTCGCAATTAATTCCCCTGTCAAAAACCGAAGCAGTGCTTTTTCCCTATCTGTGATCATCCCCGCTGTGGAAAACGCATAATTGCACACTAAAGGTAAATATTAGGGTTTTAAAGTTTTCGTGGGAAACACGATGGAATCATCTCCATCACCTTCCTCCTCTTCATCATTTTCTTCTGCAGGTGTAAATAATAGCAATAATAGTACTGTAAATTGGCATGGAATGAATTTCCCTTTCCGTTCTCCACTCTCTTTCGTGATGGATTACTGGACTCGTGATCGTGGTGATTCTGCTGAGCCAGTGATTATGATTCCTCATACGCGTTATCGGTTTCGGGTTCAATCTGATGCTACTGCTGCTTCTGGTTCTGGCGGTGGTGGTGACGGGGAAGTTGCGATACGTATAGGTGGGGAGCAAGAGAACAGTGCCTCTTCTCGGAATAGGGTTGGGGAGTTGAGTTGTAATGAGGTGATGACTGGTCGGGGTGTGACGTTGTCCGAGGAGGCTCGCCTTGCCATTGCGGCCGATGTTGTCGGTGGTGGTAGTGGTAGTGGTGGTGGTGATGGTGGTGGTCGTGGCAGGGATTCTTCTTCCAACTACCCTAGGTTTGATTTTCAGCAGATTGCCAAGTGGGTTGAACAGATTCTCCCTTTCTCCCTTTTGCTGTTGGTTGTTTTGATCCGACAGCATTTGCAAGGTCTGCTTTTCTTGTTTTTTTTTAATTATTATTTTGTCTCCCCTTTTAGTTTTTCCTGCAAAAATGTTCCTGCATAATGGATTGTATTGGATTGTTTCTTAGGTGTAGTACATGCTAGTTAAGTCTTCAATTGTAGTATATGCTAGTTTAGACTTCAATTGTATGGCTGAGACCCAGTACATTCTGTTGCCCACATATAGAGGAATTGTGTGTGCCCGACTTGTTGGCGGCCTCGATGAGCTGATGAGCCGAGTGAAGTCCGTACCTTTTATTTTGTTATCACCGTTTATCAATGGTGGATGGCCAAAATTCCGCTATATAAATGTTAGATTGCGACCCATGGTGCTGCCATAGCGAGTGGCACTTCGCAGATGGCCATGGTGGCCGTCGCTGGCATAGCCACAACCACTATTTAACAACACTGTTTGGTATTCAACCTTGTTTGCGGTTCGGTTTTCTGCATTTTGGTCTTGATATTGATAGTTTTTGCTTTCATATAGCTTGGCTTCCTGTTATAGTTGGAGGCTAGTCAAGTTTTCTCTCTTGTGCTTCTTGGTATGATGGTTGCGCAAAGATAGGTTACTTTATTTTGAAGTGATGGAAACTGTGGAATTCATATTAACTAAAATATGTACCATCCATTTGTTTGAATTAATTTTTGGTTTTGCTGTCTTGTTAAAGTTTTCTATTGATTCTGGCCAAAATAACTCTGGTGTGGACTTTCTGCCTTTCAACACTCCGTGTTTTCACGGTGATGGGGGTTGAGCATAAGAATATATTATATAAAATGATTTATGAGGACCACGTATTGTGCCTGTTTTACTGTTTCCGCTACTTGACGGCACCTCTCCTTTGTAAAGAAATTAGTTTTTTCCCAATAACAAGAAATGTAAAGATGAATTTGTAGAGTGGATTGAAGATTATATTAAATTGTTGATTCCCTTGTGTTCCTTTAATGATCTTTACTTGATAATATCTAAGCTTTATTTAATGAAGATTATACTGCGTGCTTTCTGCCTTACCTGTGAGTTTCTTTTCTTCTTTGGGAACCTCTTTATACCTTCTGCATAGGGTTATAAGCAACGTGGTTTGATTTTTAGCTGTTACTTGTATTGACTAGTTGATTCCACAGTCTAGGGGCATGGTGAACTGCTTCCCAGTTCCCCCTCATACAGTTAATTATGGTTACCTCTGAATTTCTACTTTGCCTCTTTCGGCACAACTTTGTGATATTTGTTTATGAAAACTTGCAGGTTTCTTTGTCACAATCTGTGTATCAGCTGTGATGATCAAGTCAAATGAAATTGTTAAGAAACAGACTGCTCTAAAGGTGCTACACGGCTGCACCCAAACTTTTTTGAATTTACATTTGAAATGAAGTATCTGATTGTAAATTCCCACCCCCCTCATAAAAAGATTAAATTTCAAGTTCTCTTTTGCAGGGTGATCGGAAAGTCTCTGTTCTTCTTGGCATCTCTCTAGCCTTCATGCTGTATGTGATATGCATTTACTGGTGGTATCGAAATGATG
Organism: Astragalus membranaceus; assembly: GCA_039519185.1. NCBI lineage: Eukaryota > Viridiplantae > Streptophyta > Magnoliopsida > Fabales > Fabaceae > Astragalus > Astragalus membranaceus. The sequence continues at coordinate 31,726,531 of CM076848.1, forward strand.
ATCTTTTATACCCCCTGGCTTTGATTCCACCAAAAGCAACGCCACCTTTCTGGCATACAATATTCATTATTTTGGCTAATGGTATGGATTCTTTCTGTCTATGCATTATACACAGTTATTACTTTTTTTTAATAGGCATATGCAGTTATTACTTGTTATCATTTGTTTGGATGAGACAGTTTATTTACTTTATATGTAAGATAGAAAATAGTCTAGTACTTAGCAAATAATTTTGTAGTTTGGGTCAAATGTTGAATGTGTGATTAACGTACAAAATGCTTCAGCACAATATAAGGGTTATTTGCTTGATTACCTTTCTTTGGCTTTATAACCCATTCCATTTTGAAATATTTATTGTCTAAAATATAGCTTGGGTGTGGAAAATGGGTCTTTTGTATTTAATCAGTGGGCCTTGACTGAAATTGAATAAATAGTCTTAGGATAGAGTTAACAGTTCTTTCCCATTGGCGGTTAGCTCACCTGGTCAACCTGACACTCATCATCATGACCATTAGGTTTGAATCTCAGGGTCCCTTATCGGTGGGTGATCTATAATTGCATCATAAATTTTTAATGAGGTTTAGGGCCCGTTTACTTTGTTTCCTCATTTTCTGTTTTCATTTCCACCTGAACTAAAACATATTAGTGAAAACAAATTCAATATTTACAGAAACTTAAAAAATGTCAAAATCAATGTTTTCATTGTTTCCAGAAATACATTCTTCCTAACTAGCCTTTCATCTCACAATTGTTCACTACAATAGTCTTCCATCTTCTTATTAGCAATATGAAAGGAATATATTTTAGGAAATGGAAACATAAAATATTTTAGAAAGTAAATGAACTCTTAACTTTTCTCTTTTACTTTCCTTTTTTGATGTAATGAAAAAATCTACTTTTTGTGCAATTGAGCTGTCATTGGTTGATCTTCCGAGGGAAGAAGGGAACTGCTGGAGTTTTGTCAAAGTTCAAGAATTGCCATAGAGAGACAGATTTTAACTCTCAACGTGTTGCACATTTAGAAAAATTGTTGAATGAAGTGCTTATATACAACTACAAGCAACTAGCAGGTCTCAGATTGGCACATACATAACTTTACATTAGCTTGCCAACAAGCAACAGCTTGTTAAATACTGAATATGTTTTCTTTCACTATATATTGTTTTGGAGGAAAAACTGCCAGCCACTTGTTTGCTTCGATGTTTGAGATATTGTTTGATACTGACAATGAGTAATATCATTTTTAATATCTTTATTGTTATATCAACATACTTTTTTTTCCAGTGTCTTGGTTTTTTATTTGTGTCTAGTAATTGGTTGATATTCGTGGTCTCAATAATCATTACTTTTCAGATACATTGGTGCGGCAAGCAGCAATGGCTTTCAAGTGTTTGCTGCTTATTTACTACAAAGATAACAGAGGCCATAACTTTCGTCGGCTTGTAAGTAGTAACTTCATTACTTTTCATAATTACTTTTCAAAACAAGCATGTAGTTTTCATGTATAGTTTTGTCCGGCAGCCATCTGAAAATATTTAAATTGTTTCAAGGGTCAAATGTTAACTTTGGTTGAGTACACACTGCTGTTGTATCGTGCTTTCTTGCCAGCACCAGTTTGGTACCGATTTTTCTTGAACAAGGACTATGGAAGTCTCTTCTCCTCATTGACCACAGGATTGTATCTAACTTTCAAGCTAACATCTGTAGTTGAGAAGGTAAGCTTTCATTCTTTGAAGGTGACATTCCTACTTATGCTGTATTTAAAGATGTTTGTGCATAACTCTATACTATTCCATTTTCTTTAACCTTCTATGTGTTTGTTAGGTCCAATGCTTCATTTGTGCCTTAAATGCGTTATCAAGAAAGGAAGTTCATTATGGGGTTTATGCCACAACCGAACAGGTAAATAATCTGGAAGCTGATCTAGTTAAGTATGGATCTGAATACTTGCAATTGGAATTGCACTTCTCTATCACTTGTTTATGTTGTTTTGATATTTTAATATGCCATTATGTTGTCTGGAAATTGTAGCTTATATTTCTTAATGCATTCAAAATTTACAAAAAATATTTGAAGTTGGGTGTGCAGGTTTTAGATGCATCAGAAAAGAACCTGTGTCCCTCGGTCCCTCCTTTAACTATAAATCCCCTTTATTTGTAAAATAAAATAAAGGAATTATATATTTCACTGGAGTTGGCTGTTATCCCTTCGCTCACTATACATTTCATCAATGTGAAAATAAAGGTAGATAAATTTATGCATCTATTTTCTATCGTATTACTAAATATAATTACTAAATACTAACTACTAGCCTGAACTATGCCTTTCTGTGAAGTTCACAGGTATCATTATGAATAATTGCATATTAATCATTTTGGATTTGATAGTATTACTGTTAAAGACTTTAATGCATGTGAATATACGAAATTAATTGTGAAATGAATTTAATGCATGTGGGTTTTATTTTATTTTTTTGACAAAATGTGGGTTTTATTCATGTTTTGAAAATATGAAGTCAAATTAACTATCGACTCGGTTATCTTGACAGTAAGTAAACAATGTTATATCTATATTCTTCACTATACCACAATCAACAAAAAACATTATTCTATCTAAATCTCCATGCTCTTGATTGTGTCTTCAACTTCGGAGCAAATTCTGCAATGTCGGCTTAGAGATTTTAGGAGTAGGAGGGAAGATCTTTGTGGCATGCCTTGTTTGCAGTTTTATTGTGTTTTTGATTGAAGAGAAAAGTTAAATATTTTTAAGGATAAATTCTTGCTTTTGCATTGTTTTGTTAAACAGTTGTTTTCTTATATTTTCTACAGTGCTTGGTTAATGGATACTTTCATGATGATTCTTTATATGATTATGTAACATCCTCAATTTCGTTCGTCAACAAAATTCAGATTATTAACCATTTAGAAAAATCAGAGATATGAAATTCTAAGTTTGGATTAAAATCTACAATAATATCCTTCATAGGAGCCCAACTCATACATATCATAATAAGATTTACATCATATCCTCAAGGACTCCGTCAAATGCAAGGTACAAACTACAAACCTTGTATAAACATAATACATTCTTTAATCCAATCTTAGAAAAACATATATACCTATCCTAATCCCCAATGAAGCGGTTACATAAAACTCATAAACCGACAAATGAGTTTACGTCAACATAATACAAGAACCCAGGTGGTTCCAAAATACATAATACAAAACATAACAATATATGTATCCTCATGACATTCACAAAGGAATTCTCATAAAGTTAAGCTCATAGAGCCCCATCACTGGCCGTATCCTTCTTTTACCTGCTTATCTGAAAAACAACAAATGTGAGGAGTGAGATTACATAATCTCAGTGAGCCCTTTCGAGACTCCTTACTAATACACTCTGATTATCTTTTATTGATTACCTATGATGCATCCCCCTAACACAATAGACTTACATAATATAAATGCTATTAACGTACATTGTGGGGAACCCACCTTCAATAATAATATCTTTAAACTAAACCTCATGGGCCTTGAGATTGGTTCATGACACCGACCCCAAGTACATCATCCATTCATTAGCCCATTTATGGTGTACTTATATAGGTACTAAGTAGTTTTCACACACATGTTTTCTAAAAGAATTTAACTCGACACAAAACCGTCAAAACGTGACCTCCAAACTCATTATAATCATTGAAAATAAGTCCAAGCAATTTCAATTGGCATCTCATATGATAAGGGTTGGTTTAGGGTTGAGAAACCATTATCCAAACAACAATCCAATCAACAACCAAGCATATCAAAGCTTATGTGTTAGGATAGATTGAGAGGACTTTTTGAATCAAAATAGAAACACAATTCAGGGCTTATTTATAATTGTAGAACTTTTCTTTAGCTTTCCAACGCATCCAAGAACACTTAAATCGGAGTTCTGGATCAAAAGTTTTGAACCAAAATAAGTTGGAAGGCTGCAGAGAAGTTTCAGCCAACCCGAAACTAACACGGGCCAGTGTTGAATCACCTTCTCTGCTACTTGAACTTTACAATGTAGCTTGTAAATCACCTTTAGGGACTTCCTAAACTGACATGCAATCCGAAAAATCCCCAACTCAAGCTCCCAAGTTGACATGCAAGAACTAAGACTTCATTTCCTAGCATCCCAAGTTGATGAAATTCAAACACCTCAACACAGTGTGGGTAATTTTAGAGTGATTTGAGCTTATAGGAAGAAGTAGAAAAGAAGATGGTGAAGAGTCATAGAGTGTAGCTCAATGTAGGCAATAGGGTTCATCCTTTTAGCTTTCCTCTTCCTCACTTGCGACTCTCACTCTCTCCTCTCTCCTCTCTCAAGCTCTCTTCTTTCTGTGTTTTGAACAAAATGAGAGGTAAATGTGTGGTTTCAGCTGATGTAAGGCAAATATGTGAGTTGGGTTTGACTTGAAATGAGGTGTGGGCTGAGTATAACTAAAAACAGTTTTCTATTCGCACCCCCTTTTCTTATAACTAGGAAACTCTAATAAGGATTCATTCAAAACAACTCACAATAAGGCTAAAATCATATATCAAAATCTATGAAAAGCATATGACTAACTCAAACAATGATCAATTATACTAATTAGTTCAATAATGACATACCTCAATGCATATAAAAGGCATATCATTACTTTAACACAACAATAAAATAGTAAAGTAATTCAATTACTTTAGAAATATTACTTCCACAAGAATGCACACAATCATTTCTAATTCATAAAAATCAAATATGCAACAAGTGATAATAATTTCAAATCAGTCATATAATACTCAAAGTAATTATAATTACTATAATTACTTTGGATATTACAGATTAGGTATCAGTGCTGGAGGTCTTTGATGCATAAATGTGGTTTTGTTCTGTATTTATGTTTATTATTGACCTCCCTATTGTTATTTAATGCCGATTTTTTCATTTTTACTTTTCAGTTATTTTCTTAACAATGGGGTTTTTCTGCATTTAAGATGAAATAAATTCTATATACCATTAATGGTATAATTGGAGACTCTTTTTTGGTAGCTTTTTACCGGTGATTCTAACTTATGAGTATCTAAATGCAGGTAAGTGCTGCTGGTGACCTGTGCGCTATATGCCAGGAGAAAATGCATGCTCCTATCTTGCTGTGCTGCAAACACATGTTCTGTGAGGACTGTGTATCCGAATGGTCAGTTTCATAGTTTTATTTCTTGTTTGGACCTTAAATTGAAAGCTTGCTGCATAGTTAAGAGAATAAACTATGGGCTCTTTGAAGTAATGGATAAATAATTTGCAACGGACAAGCTATCAGTCTAGACTCTAGAGTATATTCCATTAGCTGTCTCTGTATTGATTATTAGAAAGTGTTGTCCAAATGCTTTACTTAAAAGTTCTTTGCTATTAGAAAGTGTTGCACCTAAGAATTGGCGTATCTTTGCTAGATTTTTTAGGGGTCTATATTAATACTTATCTATAGGATAAATTCAGAATATGGAAATAGTTTTAATTATAAAAAAAAATTGGAAATGATTCATATAAATATAATAGTAAAATAAATAACTAATAAAAATTGAAACACTTGCTTGTTATGCCTAGAAATTTTTGTAGTTTCCAATTTCTTTATGCTTTTCCTTATATGCATTGCATGGTTAAGTTTAGCTAATAATTGTTTGGAACATGAGAATATGGTATAAGCGAAAGAGAGATGTGTGATCATTGTCCTGTTCTGCGTTGAAATAGTGAAGAAAATGTATGGTTAATGGAATAATGACTTAGTTTATATTCAGATTTGTTCAAAATCTTATTTTCATCACTTATGTTGACCAGTAAAAATACTTTGGTTTTCCAGGTTTGAGAGAGAACGAACTTGCCCATTATGCAGGGCATTGGTAAAACCTGCTGATCTGCGGACCTTTGGAGATGGATCAACAAGTCTGCTTTTTCAGTTGTTTTGAGCTCGCTGAGTTTGGTTTGGATATGTTTTTGAGCTAAAATATATCTGCAAAATGTCATGTTTAGTACTCTGGGTTGGTAATATCTCCTCCCATGAATAATTTTTATGAAAATAAAGAAAAGTACATATATGGAAGTAAAATTCTAATTTTTCTTCTCCCCTTAAGATATGACAGCTGCCTGCCAGACACCGAAACCCACGTGGATCTACTAACCTGATTTTTCTCAGGTCACACATTATAGTATACACACATTTGTTCACCAACCTGACTGAGTTGCCCCCTTGATAATTCTCCTCCTTACCTGTATTAGTATTTGGTAGGGATTTGCTTCCACCAGGAAAGTGTAGGCATACTCAAGTCTTGGAATATCGATAAACAACTTATAACATGAAATTTTGCATATTCAGAACTCATTTGATTAAGTCTTTTTATGCAAAAGAACTTTATTTTGAAAACAGACCACCTTTATAAATTCTTGTTTTATTTAAGATTTTGAAAAAAAAAGAGTAACTTTTTATCATTTTTAATAGCTACTTTAAGGAGTATTTGAAACCAATTGCAATTATCATTATCTTTTTTTAAAAGGTACTACTTGTTATACTGTATCCTTTTAATATAAGGATATTTTAACTAGTTCACTCCTATTAAGAAAGTTGGTAACTTTAGGAATTATTATTACCTGCCGACAAACAAACAATCCATAAATAAATAAATCTAAACAAACTATCTTCGATTTTAAACAGAATAAAGATAAATCCAATGGTGTAGATTTCCTGACTATGATTGTGTTTATTTGACTTTAGGAAATCCAAGTCTTTATTGTCAACAATTTTGTTTCCAAAAAAGTACCCTTATAATTATTGACATTCATAATCTTATCTTTTCTACTTAATTATTTTGTACCGAGACTTATTACCAAACCTTTTCTCGTGTGTATATTATATATATATATTTAAAAAAATCCTTTTATACATTATTTTATAATCACCTTTTTGTCTCAATTTTTAAGTTCAAACAAACTTGTTGCTAACTATTGGATTAACTTTTGCAGCTGTGGATGAAATTCATAAAGTATATGCATCTTAAATGGATGCTGATTTGTTATTGACAAGTTTATATGCTTGTATGTAATATGAAAATATTGTTTATAAAAAATGTAATGTGTAAATATTGAATATTAATTTAAATAAGATCATATAGTTTGGATTAGATTCGGATTCAATTACTGATCAAAAAAGTTTCGGATTCAATGAAAAGTTTGATAAATTCCACTTCACAGCTTCTCACTTTATCATGTTTGAACATTTTACATACTATTCAAATCCTTCATATTTACCTTGTTCCGGAAGCTACATACATTTCTTTCTTCATGCAAAAGAACTTCGTTAGATAATCTCAAATTGAATAGTTAGGATAAATAATGTTAAATGAATAACTAAATTTGGATCACAATATGCGCACTTTGTTACATACATAATAATTGTGCAAACATGATTATGCAAAAGTAGTAAACATCATATCAGAAATAAATCTATGGCGAATCTAACACAATATTAAAATTGTGCATCCATATCTTTGGTGGTCTGCTGCTCCCCTTGCATGGTGGGGAATTACATTAATTATTCACTCAAACTTTCTTTCTTTCCCCACCAAAAGTTCCAACCTTCATCCTTGCACAACCACTTTAGTCATCACCTTTTTTTGTGGGAGTTTCTTTTCCTCCCATTCTCTGATATTTCTTTTCCGAGTTTAGCTTTACTCCCTCACTATTAAAGTTTAGTTTCGAGCCTAACTCAATTCCAAAAGCTAACTCATGTCTATTGGACATTTGTGTGAAGTTTTCAAGCAAACACATCTCCACGTCTCTAGATGGAGATTTGAAGTTTGTTTCACGACATTGATGTGGCTATAAAACTAGTGAAAGGTTATTAACTAGCTACTTAGAAAAGTGTAGACAATCTATATTTAGAGATCCTAGTTTTAGTGTTGAAAAAATTGTAAAAGAAATAGAGATCGATTGAATGCGCGTTTGTTCAAAAACTCAATTGAATCTTGAATCTACTAAGACTATGTACAATGGGGATGTTGAAAAATTAATTAAGTAGTTGAATGGGTTTAACGGGGGTGTTGAATGAGTAGTTGAATGTGAGATGTATTATTTGTAGTTGAATAAATTCAACTAGTTGAATGCTGACACAGTGGGACCCGCACGGAAGAAATGGGAAGGAGAGAATTGCAACAGGCTGCGTGTCAAGATCTGATTGGTTGGTGAATTTTATTAAACAAAACCATTGTAGTGAGTAAATGTTGAATGGGTGTTGAATTATTAGGTGAAAGAGAGAGAAGATGATGTGGAGTGTTAAAAAGTGAAAATGGAGGGTGTTGAAACATGGAGGGTGTTGAAACCATTGTAAATAGTCTAAGGAGTCTTTTATGATTGTTTTTTTTTTTTTATATATTGTAAAGCAATTCGGTCATTTTGTAAAAGATTTGAGTAGTACAACACAGGAGAATATTTTTTGATTTTTGTTTAGACTTAGATCATTCACTGATAAAGACTTGAAACAATGTTGCAAACATCTTGAAACATACCTAAAATATGTTAGTTCTATTTGAAAACTCAAAATTCATAAGAGAGATTTTAACGGATGAATTATTTGGAGTATGATTTTGTAGAAAAAAGTAAGAAAATAAACTATATATAATATTTGAGACATATTTCTTGATTTGCGGATCACACTCAAAATCTAAGGATCAGTTGCACGGTATATATGCATCATTATTCAGCTGTGCTGTGCTATTCATATTTCATAGTCGTATACCCCATCATCAAAATTCCATAACCTGTCAGACCATTATCAATCCACGACAGGCTAGCTGCCCATTCATTGTCCAAGCAAACTATTCTCTTCTATTTCCCATTGGGATCTAATGTGTACGTACATAAAATAACTATATTTTCACCATTTCACCTCACAAGCTAACTAGCAAGCATACCAGTTTTTTCAGCAAAAGTGACATGATCAAGTGGTCTATTAATAATTGTCTTTTTTAGTTTATATTCTTCTTTTTAATTTACGAATCTATTCATGATTGCATTTATAGTACTGCCATGAGTAAAAATAATTAGTACAACTTTGATCTAAACTAGTACTATACCAGTGCGGTGCACGGGCCGATCACGTTACGTGATACGATTACCTTAAATAGAAACGTTAATTTGAAATCTCATTAATCTAAAATCAATTGTAAAATATAGATGATGACTTGTATACGGACAGGTGCTGTCGTGTTCTTTTTATGAATGAATTTAGACAGTATTTAAATAGTCTAAACATTACCCCTGTGAAAATAAACAAAAATTTAAAGTAGATAAAAAGGAGTTTCAAATAAAAAATTGATAAATATTAAAACTAAAAATGTAAAAGTATCATTTAAAAACAATATGTGTATTTATCTCGTGTGTTTTTATATATCAGTGTAGTGTTTTTTTATATATCAGTGTAGTGTTTTTTTATATATCAGTGTTGTTATCCCATATTTTTTATATATCAGTGCAACTATCCCGTGTTTTTATATATATCATTGCAGTTATCCCTGTATTTTTTTCAATATCAGTGCAGTTGTCCAGTGTTTTTTTTATGTATCAGTGCAGTTATCTCATAGTTTCAATTGATTATTTGAGTTGATTAGTAGATTATTATAGATAGTAAAAGATAGATAGTAGATTATCAATAACAAATATTTATCCCATGTTTTTTTTATATGAGTAACAATTATTTGTCCTTTTTTAGGTATTAGTGACAAATATTTGTCGCGTGTGTTTTAAATAATTATTTATGGGAAAAGTAAAGTAAAAAGAAAAAAAAGGAAAAAAGAGAGTGTAAAAGAAAAGTGAAAATGAGGAAAGACAGTGTAAAGAGAAAGAGAAAAAAGAAAGAAAGAAAGAGAGTGTAAGAAAAAAGCGAAAAATGAAAAGTAAGAAAGAGAGTAAGAATAAAGAGAAAAAAAATAGAGTGTAATGACATTTTTAGCCTAAAAAATTTGAGGTGTCTTTTAGATAGAATGGGAATATTAGTAAAATCATATGTGGTTTAGTTGTATAAATACTAGTAGGATACCTGTGCATACGGGTGCTGTCGTGTTCTTTTTATGAATGAACTTACACAGTATTTAAATAGTCTAAACATTACCCCGTGAAAATAAAGACAAATTTAAAGTAGATAAAAAAGGAGAATCAAATAAAAAAATATAAATATTAAAATCTAAAAATGTAAAAGTATTTAAAAACAATTTGTGCATTTATCCTGTGTTTTTTTTATATATCGGTGCAGTGTTTTTTTATGTATCAGTGTTGTAATCCCGTGTTTTTATATATCAGTACAGCTATCCCCGTGTTTTTATATATATCATTGCAGTTATCCCCATATTTTTTTATATATCAGTGCAGTTATCCCGTGTATTTTTATGTATCAGTGCAGTTATCTCATAGTTTCAATTGATTATTTGAGTTGCTTAGTAGATTATAGTAGATAGTAGATCATCAAGAAGAAATATTTATCCCGTGTTTTTTATATATCAGTGACAATTATTCATTTATTTGTCCTTTTTTAGGTATTAGTGACAAATATTTGTCATGTGTGTTTTAAATATTAATCAATTTAAATAGTCATTAAGCCTTCTTGTTTTTTTAGATAGTATGTTTATAGTAGTCTTCAAAAATTATAATTATCAATGACAAATATTAATCCCGTGTTTTTTTATATATCATCGCAGTTATCTCATGTTTTGTTTATATTAGTGCAGTTATCTCATAGTTTCAATTGATTATTTTAGTTGATTAGTAGATTATCAATAATAAATATTTGTTTTAAATATTAATTAGTAGTTTAAATAGTCATTAAGTCTTCTTGTTTTTTAGATAGTAGGTTTGTAGTAGTAGTCTTCAAAAATTTTAATTATCAATGACAAATATTAATCTCGTGTTTTTTTATATATCAATGCAGTTATCCCGTGTTTTTTTATATATCAGTGCAGTTCTCTCGCAGTTTCAGTTGATTATTTTAGTTGATTAGTAGATTATAATAGATAGTCAAAGAGAGATAGTAGATTATCAATAAGAAATATTTGTTTTAAATATTAATTAGTAGTTTAAATAGTCATTAAGTCTTCTTGTTTTTTAGATAGTAGGTTTGTAGTAGTAGTCTTCAAAATTTTTAATTATCAATGACAAATATTAATCTTGTGTTTTTTATATATCAGTGCACTTATCCCGTGTTTTTTAATATATCATTGCGGTTATCTCGTAGTTTCAATTGATTATTTTAGTTGATTAGTAGATTATAGTAGATAGTAAAAGATAGATAGTAGATTATCAATAAGAGGTGATAGTAGATTATCATTAAGAGTGTAGATAGATTTCGGAGAGAAAAAATTGAAATTTTAAGGTGATAACGTTCCAAAAAAGGTGATAGTTTTTTGTTTTTATTTTTTAGTGTGACTCATTTACATTTTTATAGGTAACTTTAGTAGAGTAGTGTTTATATAAATTTAGAAGTTTAGTTAAAAAACTAAAAGTAAAGTGATAAGGAAAGAGAAGAATTGTTTATTAGAAAAGTAAAAGTAAAGTAAAAAGAAAAAAGGAAGAAATAGAGTATAAGAGAAAAGTGAAAAAGAGGAAAGAGAGTGTAAGAAAAAAGAGTAAAAAAAGGAAGAAAGAGTGTGTAAGAAGAAAAAGAAAGAAATAGAGGGTAATGACATTTTTACCCTTAAATTAGATATGTGTCTTGTTAATAAGAGATCTAAATTGATAATTTCATAAGAGGTTTGTTTGTATAAATAGGTATTAGATTAGATTAGATTAGATTAGATTAGATTAGATTGCAATGGTGAGATATAGAGGAACATATGGCAGAATCATCCGCAAGACTGCGGCGAGACTAACCCTAGAGACCACAATGAGAGTGTCATTACTCATTACACTCTCTTTCTTTTTTTTTCTTTTTTTCTTACACTCTCTTTCCCCCTTTTCACTTTAATAGTGTAAGAGAAAAGTGAAAAGTGAAAATGGGGAAAGAGAGTGTAAGAAGAAAGAGAAAAAAAGAAAGAAAGAGAGTGTAAGAATAAAAGGAAAGAAAGAGAAGAGAGTGTAAGAACAAAAAGAAAGAAAGAGAAGGTAATGACACTTTTACCCTTCTTTATATAGTGTAGATCGTAAAATAATTATACAGTTAATCAGATAGTACAAAAAATTTTTCTAGTGGAAGAGGATAGTCCACAACAGACACCCTTAGAAAATCTATTGTATAAAAAAAAGCTGTCGGCAAATAAATAGGTTCTCAATAATTGTCATTTTCATTGGAAGAGGCTAATAGTAGTGCTTCTGATTGAACACAAAAATAAATGCTTCATGAAAAATTCTCAATGGTGCTGTAACATTACTCTGAGTGGAAGGAATTTACAAACTATGCAGACATTAAAAAATTAGGAGAAGGAGACTATCTAACACTGAAAATTATAAGACAAGAGAAGCTTCGTTTTGAGATAGTAATAAAAAAAGTACTACATGCACACTGCAAGTGCAACAACGTTACTAATACTACTACGAGTGAAATTTATTTCATCGATCCATCCTCCATTGTCTTTTCTTTTCTGCCACTAAATTGTTCACTTTCCCGGTCTCTGACTCTCATGGGGACAGTGACCCATCATGTCTCTATGAATTTTGCTATTCTGAAAAACGGGTAAACATAAAATAGAAAAAAATAAAAGAAATTTAATATATATGAATGTCCTTTTTCGTCTTTATGTAGCGTGTATTGATTATATTTATAATTTATAACACTCGTTTTCTTTCAGCACAGATAAGATAACCATAAAAAAAACACCAGCTTTAGGGTTTCTGGCAGCATCTGCCTCTGATCTGAGCTCAGCTTGGTCTTCCTAGCTTGTTATGCTTGTCTTCTATTCTGTGTCATCAAAGCTTATTATTTTATTAACTAGCTCCTTTCTTCTATAATTAACCCGATTTCTTCTGTTATATTTCAAAATTATTTTAGTAATTGGTTGAGCCAATTCTATGTTGTTGATTGAATCTTTCTTCTTCGTTTTTTCCCAGATAATTCGATCGGTTCTCAAAATTAGGGTTTCTTGTGTTCCTTGCCAGCTACTTTTCTTTTTATAGATGTTGATTTTATGGCGTGTGTGTATATATATATATATATATATATATATATATATATATATATATATATAGTGCTTTTGAAAATTTGAAAACTATTTTAACATTTGATTTTCTCAAAATTGGTTTATATAATTTCCCCCTCTCTACAAAAAAAGTATATTAACTAATTCTCTATATCGGCTGCACTTTTTGTTCATAAATTTTAATTTATAATAATTAATGAGCCTTAAGTTTAGATTTATTTATATATATATATATATATATATATATATATATATATATATATCATCTCTATGCCAGCAGCAACAAAACAATATTACCAAGACAGAGTACGTGTGGTACTTTCTTCAAAGTGACATTGGGAGAGAAAGAGAGTGAAGGAGCTTCTTTCAGCCCATGCATGGATATCTTGTAGATTGAAGGGTATAGCTGAAGTATTTGCTCACTCATTCATAATTGTATGTATGAATGAAGTGGGAGATATTTTGGTTAATTATCCATCATTTTCTCTGTGCATGGACTGAAGGGGAGCTCCTTCTTTCTGTTGCCTCCATTTGTATGTGTAGTGTAGCCGATGCATGTAACAAATCATCTTCTGGTCTTTGTAAGTATATATCAACTCTTCAACTCTAGCTTGACTTAGACTGCATATGAATATATATATATATATATATATATATAATTATAGCTGGATACCCCACTCAGTACTTTTTCACTAAATTTGCATTACAGGAAAATCATAATAATGTCCATGATAATTTAGGGAAATAACACTAACAGTTTCACATTAATTGTCTCTTATGAACATGATATATAATTTCATTTCATGGTCTTATACATATGGGGCTAACTTTTTGCGATGGCTTTTGCATAGTATATAACATAACATCTTTTTCAGGAAGCAAATAATTAAATACTGCTGCTTTTCTTTCTGCGGTTTCTTGTCCAAGTCCCTTCCCCCTCTCCATATATTTAGTTTTTTTTTATAAGCAATATTAGTGGGGGCGGGGAAATGTTAGTTTCCGGGGTTTAAACTCGGGACCTCCTTCTTGCACTCTTTTGGAGTACTCCTTTGATATCCCTTAGCTCGCCAACTGAGTTACCTACTTGGGATATATTTAGTTCTTTGTTTTTCGGGAGCCGGGAAAGCAAACTCTTGGTTACAATATGGGTCTCACTGCTCACTTTTATGTATTTGATTATTTGTACAAAACTTACTACCTAGATCAAGGTATATATCGATCTGAAACTTAATTCTTTTCTGGATTAAGTTCTCTATTGCTAATTATTAGTAGGATTAAATATCAATTTAGTCCATGTTAAATATAGCAAGTTTTGGCTTTAGTCCCCAAAAAATTTATTTTTTCATTTTAGTCCCTACAACTTATAAAAAACCATCCATCTCTTTTAGTCCTTATAGTATTTTTTGTGTTTAGAAAAGCTTACGTAGCTTTTTTTTTTCAATTCCTGTAAATATAACAAATTTTCATTTTAGTTCATTTGAATATAGCTAATTTTTTATTTTGTTCCCTAGCCACGTAATAAAAAAAATCACATCACCATTTTTAAACACAAAAAACACTTGAGGACTAAAAGTGATGGTTTTGGAAATTGCATGGACTAAAATTGAAAAATATTTTTTACAGGGACTAAAGCTAAAAATCGCTATATTTACAGGGGCTAAAATTATATTTAAACCTTATAAGTATATTTGCTGCGGTACCCCCACAAGATCCAACACACGTATGGAAATCATATAATTACGTACGGATTTGGATTTCATTTTCTATCCAATCAATTAACATTTTTTCTGCAAACTTCCACACAGAAAGTGAAAACCTCGGGTTCGAATATAGTTAACCACGAAAAATGTCCAATCCAAGATGTCAACTATGTCGGGTCTTACAAACCTATCTTATTACTCCCGTTGTTCCTAATGTTTGGTACTTTTTGCTTGTTACACACAAATTACGGTACAATTAATTTGTGTTAGCTAAGTTGGGATAATTGAAAAAGTTTGGTGAATTATACATTGAGTATTTTTTATTAGTCAAAACGATACCGATTCATTCAACAAACGGGCAAGACCCGAACCAATACACGCACGGGTGGCACCAAAAGGCCCATCTAAATCCAAAAAGGCTAGCTACAACAACTAGACAAAGCCAGCAAAAGTAAACAGGCCCAATACTAGACAACCCGCTACAATATCCGACCCAATAGAGGAATAAAGACACGAAGTACATCGAGGATCCCACAAGTACAAAGAAGATAAACTAGTTACTTAACACACTTCCTCACATCGAAGAGAGAGAAAGTTCAAAAACCCTAGAAACCAAAGACGCTATAGCAGCTCACACAAAGGTGCGAAGATCACGCAATGATGCTTCACGGAGTTGACACGGTGGATTGAAGCACCAGTTCCCCATTAGAGCACCAGAGGATGCCATAGATGTGATGGTATGGGCCACTAGATTCCCTTCGCGACAAACCCAGGTAAACCGCACATGATTAAAACTATCACCCATCATCCAAATGTCATTCAGGCACTACTGCAAAAAAAGGCCTTTTGAATCGGTTGTTGGGCACATTTGGAGTCGGTTATTTGCCGATTCGAATACCCCCGATTCTAAAGGTGATAACATTTCAAATCGGTTAAATGACCGATTCAAAATGGGTAATTCCGAATCGGTTGTTGTAAAACCCGATTCCAAATCCTATCTCAGACAACAAATACGAACCTGCCAAACTGGGAGATTTTGAATCGGTTATATAAACAACTGATTCTAAATGACTATTTTTTGAATCAGTTGTTTATATACCCGATTCTAAATGTCTGTTAATAAATAGACATTTTGAATCGGTTGTTTATATAACTGATTCTAATTGTCTGTTAATAAATAGACATTTTCAATCGGTTGTTTATATAACCGATTCTAAATGTCTGTTAATAAGTCAGAAACTTGTTTCTGTTTATTTTCTTCCCTTTTTTTTTCAATCACCTAATAACATTTTTACAACAACTCATAATAATACATAAATATGTTTCTTTCAATTCAATTCAGCAAATACATGTTTCTTTCAATTCAGCAACTACACACCATCAACTAAAACATGGAACTAAATACATATGTCTTTCAATTCAGCAACTACACATCATAAAACATGGAACTAAATACATATGTGAGCAACTAATTCAGCAACTAAATGTTTCTTTCAGCAACTAATACATGTACTATAACAAATACATATATATCAAACTTGTTAGCTTTCCACACAAAAAAATCAACATATATTTCCTGCTGGACGAATCTTCAAATAAAATTCCGCCCAAAGCTTGCGGACCTCCAAAATTTCCTTATGAGTGTATGTCTTTTGGTTATCAAATACCTACAAAAGGTCCATAAAAAAACTCAGCACAATGAGAACTAAAAGACACAAAGAGGTCTGTACAAACATTATGAATCGGTTGTTTAAAGAACCGATTCTGAATGTAGCTATTCGGAATCGGTTATTCAGTCAACCGATTCCAAATGTCTAAATTGGCACATTTCGAATCGGTTGTTTAAACAACCGATTCTAAATGTCTAAAAAAACTGTCACAATTCCATTTAATTGCAAATTTGCCACCGCGTCCACATTTGGAATCGGTTATCCAAACAACCGATTCAAAATAGTGTTTTTTAAAGCTAATTTTGTACTAGTGAGGATTCCATCAATCTCTCTAAGCACTCTTTCTTTTTTGCAAGCTTGAATTAACACCGAGCAATCTGATTCAAAGAGAACCGAGGAAAGATGGAGACTTTGGCCAAGAAGAACAGCTCCACGCAAAGCCGGGGATTCATTGGAGACTTTTTGGCCAAGAAGAATAGATATTGGATTTTTAAAAGCACTATTGTTTTGAGACAAAAATAAAGGCCAAAAGTACCAAAAACTAGGAATGAAATGAGTAGCATATATCATGTAACATGTTTAACGGATTGCGGTGAGTAGGACCGACGAAAGCATTATATATTAACTAGCGGAAAGACACCTTCCGCATTCTTTTGTCGTGTTTGGTTTCTTGCGTATATATTTTGGTGTGTTTATCTATCTACAAAATGAAATTCTAATCTATTTAGTGGAGTGATTATAGAGGGCTTTTGACTTTATGTATCAAAATGAGGTCACAACAATTCAAATCTTACTTTTTTTTTTCACTTTAGGGACGCCAAAGTAGTTGGTAATAAAAGAATGATTAGAGATGTTATGTTACAAAACGAAACTGGAGATTCAGAGCTAAGAAGGCAACACCCATGTTGGTGAGGTGTTAGTTGGTGGGGCCCAAGCCTTTTTCTAGTGTCTTTCTTGGCTTTCGTATGCTGCTATTCGTATTGAATGACAGCGCTCAATAAGAAAAAGTATTTTTTACGGACAGACACTCGACTTAAAATGTGGACATTATACATAGATGGGTCAATTTGGCCCAAGCCCGGCCTCATTAGCCCCATATCAAGCCCCATTAAATTTCAGCCCCTTATTAATGAGATTTTTTTAGTTCCAACCCACACTTTTAAATTTTTTAGTGGGTTAGGACCAGGGCTTTGTGGGATGGCCCCAACATTTTTTTGGCTCATTCTTTTCCAACCCCCCATTTTCATTCTTTCACCTCCCCTCCTCCCTCTTCACCCTCACTATCACCACCACCTCCTTCTCCCACCCACCTCCACCACCACCAACACCACCTCCCACCCACCACAACTTCATTTTCTTCTCACAACTATCACCACCCCCATCACCCACTATCACCACCAACCTCATTTTTTTCTCATTCTTTTCCCACCCCCACTTCCATTCTTTCACCTCCCCTCCCTCTTTACCCTCACTATCACCACCATCTCCTTCTCCCTTTCACCACCACCATCACCACCTCCCACTCACCACCACCACCACCACAACCTCATTCTCTCTCTCTCTCTCTCTCTCTCTCTCTCTCTCTCTCTCTCTCTCTCTCTCAACTATCACCACTCCCATCACCTACTATCACCACCAACCTCATTTTTTTGGCTCATTCTTTTCCAACCCCCACTTTCATTCTTTCACCTCCCCTCCCTCTTTACAATCACTAGCACCACCACCTCCTTATCCCTCTCACTACCATAACCACCACCATCTCCCACTCACCAGCACCACAACCTCATTCTCTCTCTCACACCTACCACTATCACCATCACCCACTATCACCACCAAACAAACAAACTAGAGGCTTCCATCTATTTAACCAAAAAATTCTGCCTTAGCTTTTTTTGTCCTTTCTATTATCAAAAAGTCTTCATAAATACTGAAATTAAAAAAAAAATAACTGAACTATACGTGCCATTAAAAAAATTACTAGATATATATTTATATATGTAGATATAGATAGGTTATCAGAAGGAGGAAATATGAAGTTGCTTTTGATTTATGTTGTTTTATTATATACTGGTAGTAGCTATTTATAAGAGAAAAAACTCCAGCTCATAGTCATTTTCCTATATCATTATCAGTTATAGATAAGAGGAAAGAACAAGTTAAATGTAGGAAAACGATTTCCATTTGGTATACAAGCATTTCTGTTGTGTCTTCAGGTAAGTTAAATACCAAAATTTATTTTAGTTTTCAAGACTAACGAAGAACAACGGGAGGACTTATAATTTCCAATTTTTTGTAAAAAAGTAAATAAATTTTTAGGGCTCATGGGCTGGCCTAGGTCGAAGCCCACATAGGTCCGTGGGTAATTTTCAGTTTCGTTGCAAAAACATAAAATTAAGGGCCTTGGGCTGGCCCTGGCCCATTGGGGCTTGGGACTCTGTGGTCTTTTGAAATGTGGGCTTTTGGGCCATGGGCCATGTGGGGGCTGGGGATGGGCTGGCCCACATGGGCCAAATTAACGGCACTAATTATACATTGATTATTTTCAAAAGATTGCTCCCCATCCTAATTTTTTACTAGCAAAAATTTGGTAGTAAATTTATTTTACTAACAAAAAATGCTCACCCTAAATCACAGATGCTTCTAGGGTGAATGAGCAAATCAAATCCTTCACCGGTGAACTACTAAAATTGACCGTAGGATATTGTGTAAAATGCTATGAGTTGTTAAGATTTAATCAATCAATATTAAATCTCAACCGTTGATGAATTTTTATATTACATCCTACGATCATATTTAATGGTTCACCGGTGAGGGATTTGATTTGCTTCTTCACCCTAAAAGCACCCCTAAATCACACACTTAATTATACTTTAAAAGCAAAATATCGATCGCTAAATTGATTCTCTAAATTTGTACTGCATTTAGGCAAAATTGAAGAGTCGTCTTGTCTTTGCTTATATTTGTGCTGCACTTAGGCAATATAATTATGGATTTTAGATTTTGTAACCACCTCCCCCCAATTTACCCCATACCCCCAAATTGACAAAACAGACGATATTACCCCTGACTTCAAAAAAAATTTCCAGAATTGCGTCCATAGGTATAAATCCGGAACTCAATTTATTGGGATTTCCGGAAATACCCTAAAATGAGATAAATTCGGAATTAAAATTTTTTGGATTTCCGGAATTACCTCATTTTAGTGTAATTCCGGAACACAATATACCTTCCGGAATTACACTAAAATGAGGTTCCGGAAATCCAAAAATTGTTTATTCCGGATTTATCTCATTTTAGGGTATTTCCGGAAACCCCAATAAATTGAGTTCCGGATTTATACCGTATTATGGTGTTTCCGGAATTCAAAAATAAGAAATTAAACATTTATTTTATTAATGAAAAACACCGTCTAACTGAAAATATCAGATTACAACAAACAAAACAAAAACAAGGTCTAAAACTACTGATCCATAGATTGGTTCAGTTATAGATTGGTTAAAACACTATAAAATAAGTGATCCATAGATTGGTTAAAACCATGTGAATAAGTGTCGATTTCAGTTATAGATTGGTTAAAACACTATAAAATAAGTGATCCATAGATTGGTTAAAACCATGTCAGTAAGTGTCGATTTCAGTTATAGATTGGTTAAAACACTATAAATTAAGTGATCCATAGATTGGTTAAAATCATGTAAATAAGTGTCGATTTCAGTTATAGATCGGTTAAAACCATGTAAATAATGTAGTGAAGCATGATTCCGGAAATCTTTTATACCCCATTTTCCGGAATTACCTCTAAAGAGGATAATTCCGGAAGCCAATTTTGCTTCCGGAAATACCTCTTTTGAGATGATTCCGGAAAACTCAAAAAAATTTAAAAAAATCAATTTTATTATAATTTAAAAAGAGAGAATGGATTATTTGCTATTACATTTCAAGTTTTTTTTCACTTGAGAGGATCATTTTCCATCAACTATATACGCTTAATTATTTATTATAGAGAGATAAATAGGTGTGATGAGTAATAAATGATTAATGATATAATAGAAAAAGATTTATAATTTCATCAAAAAAATAAAAAAAAATTATTAATTTTATTGATTTGTGCAAAATAATCTAAAAATACAGATAAAAGTAACGGAGTTCGTTGCTATGACGAGTTTTAATCTCCGGCCCTTTAACCAATTAACTTTGCAACTGCAGAAAGCTGAATCCGAGCCTGTTATGCATGCGCTACTACCGAAATATACTGCTGATAAATTCCCAAGCATCATCTCGTTGGGCATGAGTTCCGGTCCGAGAAAGTGTGTCCAAAGTTCTTCCTTTGCCTTGAAATGAACCAACTCCAAGATAGCGTCTTTATGTGATTCACCGCGCTTTTGATTTCGACTCTCTCACACGAAAACATGATTTTGTTCCTTGCCACCCATAGACACCATATCACTACTATCCATATTATGTACCTTATTCTGCCTAGTTTTTCCCTCTAATTACTGATCTATGATGCAGAAAGTGAGAGATTATGTCATTTTTGTATGCACTTTTAATAACCATCCAACCAGTGATCTCGCTCCACACTGATTAGGCGAAAGAGCAATAGACAAATATGCGACTAATCGTCTTGTCATGTTGAAAGCTTAAGGCACAAGCAGACTCATGTGCGGAGTTGATTACACCTCTCCTTTTAAGCACATCTCTTGTAGCCATCCTTTGTTGAAGCACTCGCCATGGGAGGACCAGCGCCTTGACGGGACATCACTCCTCCATAGTTTTTTGTAGGCTGCATGGAATCCTCGGGGCGTCTTAGTCGCGCAAACCTGTGTCAAGGAAACAAGGACAGAATAGCATGAACGAACTGAAAAACCGTTAGTTCGGTCGACAGGCCTTAAACCCACCCATCTGCACATTTAGGCAAAATTTAAGGGTCTTCTAGTCTTTAAACCACTGAATATCTCTCCCCTAAATATCTTATGCTTATAATGATTCTTAAATGTATAGAATCATGATCATGATGCAAAACATCACACATCTCAAGATAGCTTAAACTAAATCACGCACACTATTTTGTTGTATGTTATAGCTAGACTTATTGATTTATTTATTTTGTTATTGTTATCATTATTATAGAAGAAACTTTTTTATTTGTCATTTTGATAGTTCTAAATTATATTTATTATATGTTTCTCAATTATGAAAATAGATTATCTCATGTGACATGAGAGTCTAGTGAAATCTCCTTCATCATTCAAAGAGATAAAAAATGTGATTACATTACAATAAATAAATGAAAGAGAGGAGGCTTAAAGGTGAGATTGCTATTATATTATTTTTTTCAAGTTTTTTTTTTTCACTTGAGAGGATCATTTTCCCTCAATTATACCCTTAATGATTTATTTATAGAAAGAAATAAGTGTGATGAATAACAAATAATTAAGGATACGATAAAAAAGCCTTAAAATTTGATCATAACTAACAAAATTTATTAATATTTTTTTTTCTTTCTGATAAGCAATGATTTCTTTGAAGGAACACTAGGAGTGCTCAAACCCAAAACAAATAAACATCTCAACTGTTGTTAATACAAAGCAAAGCGTTATTCCACCAAGTGGAAGGCAGACAACTAGTGTGTCTACCCGCTCTAAATATAAATCAGCTCTAAGATAAACATTTGGTATGAGACATAATAGAATCTACATTGATTGCTTCCCCTCTAAACAGAAGATTATTACGAGTTAACCAAATACACCAACACGTTGCCAGCCACAAAATATACTTCAACTTGCGCGCATTTTTCCCTTTACACAACTCGCCGAAACCATAAAAATGTTGAACCAAATCATTCGAACTAGGAAGCTGGGAGTTCAACCACAAACTGATTTCGCGCCAAATCTCGTGAGCTATCCTGCAATACAAAAATAAATGCCTCAAGTCCTTACCCTCCTCATTGCACATCGACAAATAGCAGCCTTGGAAGAAGAGATCACATGGCGGCGAAGTAACACCGCACACCCGGGAAGAGAATTATTGAACATCCTCCAACCAAAAATGATAACTTTAGAGAGGATTGAAGTGCTCCACAAATCGCTAAACACCCCGCTACGGTCATCGCCATCAACTGAATTTATTAATATTATTGATTTGTGCAAAAAAAATTAAAATACAGATAAAAAGGAACTAAATTACTATCACGATTGTCTGTCTTTATCACGAGTTTTAATCTCAGGGGTTATTATTATTATTATTATTATTATTATTATTATTATTATTTCAAGAGTAATTCTTAGCTGGTCACAGCCCCTAACACGTGTGTTTGGGCACAACCAATAAAAAAAATGACAACATATGTTTTAAAAAATAGGTTTAAATATGTTTTTACCCCCTGCAAATAGGGGGTGTTTTGCTTTTACCCCCTACAAAATTTTTTTTTTTAAAAATCCCCTTGCAAATAATTTTTTTTTGGTATAAGTCCCTCTGTTAGATCTCTGTTAATGTTTTGCTGAGTTGTCTAACAGAGTTTCAATTTAAACCTATTTTAAATGCTGATTGTATTTATTGACTCAGCATTAAAATTTAAAACATATTTTCTAAACTTCATCTTTCTCCATTCTCTATTTTCAACAACAACACTGCGCAACACTCCTATGTCCAGTACCCTCACAAAATTTCCAGATTTCCATCTCTCCCCCTCACACCACCATCTCTCTATGGTTTCCCTAACCCCAAATCCCAAATGAGAAATCCATAAACCCCATAAACATCCACAAAAGCCACGTTAATCAAACCCACCAAACAATAACACAAACACAAACACAAACACAACTTCATTTCTGCTTCCCTCTCTCTGTGTGTGTGTGTGTGTTGTTGTTGTTTCCATCTCATCTTCATCATCAACAATAACACAAACACAAACACAAACACAAACACAAACACAACTTCATTTCTACTTCATGTTTGCCCCAAATCTTCATCCCCAAAACTCTATATCTGTTAAAATCCCCAAAACTCAGATCTGTTACCTTCATCCCAAAGCTCAGATCTGGGTTCCCCACAAATCGGATCTGTTTCACTCACTTTCGGTTTTACATTCATGGGGGTTGATGTTGATTCACGGGGGTGTTGAGAGATTCGCGAGAAAGAGGGAGATGATTTCGTAGAGAGAGAGAGAGAGAGAGAGAGAGAGAGAGAGAGAGAGGAAGCAATCCATGGGGATTGCTGTTAATCACGCAAATTGATGTTTCAAACCATTGGTTCTATTATTTTTGATCTAGATAAAACCGTTTTTAAAGAAAAGGAAAAGAAAAAGCTTGCTCTAATTTTCTGTGATAACCGAAACTGTTTTACATCCATGGGTTCTTGTTGTTGTTGCTGAGAATCGAAGAAGAATGGGTAAGAATAGATGTTGCTTGGTGGTTCTGTGCTCATGGGGTGGTGGGTTTGTGTTTGGTGAAGATGGATTATGGTGAAAATGGAGATGAAGAGAAAAGAAGAGAAGAGAAGAGAAGAGAAGGGATCCTGGGAAATGAGGTGAAGAGGAAGAGAGAATGAATCTGGGAATGAGAGAAGAAGATGAGGGAATAATAATTAAAAAAAATTGTAGGGGGTAAAAACAAAACACCTCCTATTTGTAGGGGGTATAAACATATTTAAGCCAATATAAAATAATGACATGGCAGCATAGTCAGTATTAAAAAAAATAGAAAATAATAAAAAATGCCACGTTGACGTTTTTTGTAACGTCCATTTAACAGAAGGACTAACGTAAAAAAAGTGAATTTTGTAAGGGGTTTTTTAAAAAAAAAAAATTTGTAGGGGGTAAAAGCAAAACACCCCCTATTTGCAGGGGGTAAAAACATATTTAAACCTAAAAAATAAAACAAATAAATTCATAGTAAAAATCTGAGTGGAGAGCAAATCAATCAGAAATTCATACGTGAGTGAAACTGATAACGGGAGGGAAAAGAAAAGAAAAGAGAATAGAAATGGAAGCGCTGTTGTGCAGAAAATTGGGCGATCCAACGGTGGACGTGGAAGACGATAACAGTCCAATAATCGTATCAAAGAATCACCCAATCCCTCAATTGGATTCTCCCACTGCCGTGAGAGTAAGAATCAAAGCCACAAGCTTGAATTTCGCTAATTATCTTCAAATTCTTGGCAAATACCAAGAGAAACCCTCTTTGCCATTCATCCCTGGATCCGATTTTTCTGGCATCGTAGACGCCGTTGGCCCTAAAGTTACCAACTTTCGAGTCGGAGACCCTGTTTGTTCCTTCGCCGCTCTTGGGTCTTTCGCTCAATACATCGTTGTTGATGAGACCCAATTGTAAGATTCAAAGCTCCTCCTACTTCATTTTACAATTCGTTTTTTTTTTTAATTATTATTTCGTCACCCTGTGTGAATTGTTTGACTTTGAAGGTTTCGTGTACCGGAAGGTTGTGATTTGGTTGCTGCTGGAGCACTTGCTGTGGCATTTGGTACTTCTCACGTAGCACTTGTCCATAGAGCTCAATTGACCTCTGGTCAGGTATGGTATAAGATATAGTATTAGTATGGTTTACTAATTACTTCACTTGTTGCTGGGTATGTGTATATATTGTTCTGTCTTTTTGTGTGGTTAAGTTGGTTGTGGATCTTTTGATTGTAGGTATTGCTGGTTTTGGGTGCAGCAGGAGGTGTGGGTCTTGCAGCTGTTCAAATTGGTAAAGCATGTGGAGCCACTGTCATTGCTGTTGCTAGGTAGTCCATTTCCTTTTGCAGTTTTTGTGCATAATGGCATTATACTTGTTTGGATAAACAGGTTAATACACGCTTATAGTATAAGCGTTTATCATATAAGTGCTTATGTATAAGCTATATAACTATATCTATAATAATAATAATAATAATAATAATAATAATAATAATAATAATAATAAAAAAAGATAAAATAAAGTTAAACTATTTTCATAAGGTATCTCGAAGAGCTTATGTACATGTTATGTCATAAACTGTTTTCGTAGGCTCTCCTAAACGGTCACACACGTGCTTATGCCAGTAGATAAACTCAAATAAGTCAATTCAAACAAGCCCTAAGGCTCGGTTGGCAGCAGCTTTTGGGTCTTCATACATAAAAGTCCTTGTAAACCTTTAAATGTTTATGGAAAGATTAAATGCAAGAGCTTTTGAAAGTTCTGAGATGTAGAAACTCAAACTAATTCCAAATTATATGATATTAAGTTGCTTTTTAAAAAAGTTATTGCAAGATTCTTTCAATATTTCTTTTTCTGTATGTGCTTTTGTGAGAATGTCACTGAGTGTTTCTTGTTTTACATAATCTGGTGTCAGGGGAGCTGAAAAGGTGCAGCTCTTGAAGTCGCTTGGTATTGATCATGTGGTGGACTTGGGAAATGAAAATGTCACTGAGAGTGTCAAAGAGTTCCTTAAGGCCAGAAGGCTTAAAGGGATTGATGTCTTGTATGACCCAGTTGGAGGCAAACTTACCAAAGAATCTTTGCGGCTTCTGAAATGGGGAGCTAACATTCTGATAATTGGGTTTGCTAGTGGAGAAATTCCTGTCATCCCTGTTAACATAGCTCTTGTTAAGGTACAACAGGAATGAAGTTTCAGACTGTGCTTGCCTTGCTTGATCACTAAAATACTTCATGCTTGACTGCTTGTTTCTTGATCTGATCATATGCTTTATTTGTTTGATAGGCAGGCAAGGCACCTCACTTATATAGGAGTCAATTTGAATATTTGATGCCTAACATAAACAACTAGCCCTTGAAAAGAAAAATAAAAGGCCACATAATTTAAAGAAAAGCTGATAGGTATGGGCCTTAATGGGCTTTGTTATGTTAGAGTTAGTTATTAGAAATAAGACATGTTGCCGATAAATAAGCGGGTAGACTTAGAGAGAGGTCATCTTGTCGATTGATAGACTTGAGGGCCATTTTGGCATTAGGATAGGGCTGGATGGATCTGTGGGATATCCAGAAAATACCATAGTAATCTTCCTGTTCCTGCAATAAACTAGTTGGTTCCTATCAAAAGCCCATAGCCCCATACATAGGACTAAATACTAGACTTTTAGACGCTAATGCAAACTACCTAAATACCATTGTGATTAAATCACTAAAACTGCAAAACACTCTTTATGGCTGAAAATATTACAACACAGCCAAATTAGTGGATCTGAAAACTATTGAGTTCTTTTTATTTGCTTCCCACACCCATAGCTGGTATTAATTTTATGCTATTGTTTTTTTGTTAAAATCTTAATTGCAGAATTGGACAGTACATGGCCTCTATTGGGGTAGCTATAAAATACACCGCCCAATGGTTCTTGAAGATTCTCTTAAGGAGCTACTCTCTTTGTTGGCAAGGGGCTTAATTTCTGTCCACATTTCTCATTCTTACCCTTTATCAGAGGTCAGGAATTTCCTTGTCATAGCCGTTCTAATAATTTGTGTATCTCTTTCTCTTTTACCTGATTCAGTGTACATTCTTAGTCTTAACCTGTTTGTTTAAAAGAAATTTACTACTGCTGTAAATCTTTGAAGGAACTCATTGCTTTAGAGGATTCTTTTTAGAAAGAAAAAATCGTAGGTAGGTGTGTTTGTAGGTTCTGCTTCATCATGTTACAATTAGTGAGTGGTTATGGTGGGAAAATAGGAAAGGTTATATATATTTATCTTTTTATGAGAATTGATATTTTTATTCAAAAATTTGTACCACTTGCCCCATCATCTGTAAATCCCTCTCTGTGATTCAATTCATTAATGTTCAATTGGCGCTTGTATTATATAGTGGTATAAGCAAATTTCCAATACTTGAATTGCAGGCCAACCTTGCGTTTTCTGCCATCAAAGAAAGGAAAGCTATAGGAAAGGTGATGATTGTTTTTGATGAGAAAATTACAAGATCTAACCTATGAGCCAAAATGATGCTACATAGAAAGCTTCTTCTGGGCTCGCAAGTGTTACGAGTTCAATCATGTTAGCGACCAAGGAGAATAGGAGATGCTAGAATACAAGGAATCCGAATAAGGGGGCAATAATTGCCAAATGGATGTAGAAGACTAGACATAATTGCTAAATTTGATTTTTTTTGTTTTTGTTCCTTTCAGAAGTAATGTTTTTTTGACCAGAAGTAATGTTCTATATTAAGTAATGTTTTTTCTTGTCCTAAGCAGATGTTCATGAATTTTCATGATACATCAAACATAATTCATGATAAATATTACAAACTTCATTTGATTCATGTAACCAATCATTCAATAAGAAAATACTGCAGCAAATATATTTTTCAAGATGCATTTTCCCCTCCCCCTTCACGTTGATGTCAGCAAAGCAAAACATCACAACCTTATCATGCTTGTGCTAGACACTCTGGCATAAACACGTGTCTCCTTTTTCCCGCAAGCGCTCATTAAAATTACAAAGCTAAAATTGATTGAAAAGGATGTTTTTTCGGTTAAAGTATTTAGGTTATTAGGATGTGTGACATGGAGTACATTTTAAACATGTCTTTAAGATGAGAACAATGATAGTTTTTTCTTATAATAAAGACCAAAAGGAGCAGTTTTCAACTAGAATTTTTAGCGGCGAGAAGGATTAGTTTTTGCAATTGTGCGCAGAAAATAATCGATTCACACCAAAAAGAAACTAGAATTTCTAACAACCTCATCAATAAGGCGGCGAGTCTTTCACTACAAATGGCAAAAAGGAAAACGAACGGGGACCTTGAGTTCACAGTAACAAAGTACTATTACTAACAGGCTTTCAAAAAAAGTATTTTTTTTGTTTTGAAAGTCAAAAAAAGTATTATTACTAATACCACCTCTCATCAATAATCAATCATCACACTGCTCAATAGGCTATCTAGCAATCCTTGCCCATGGTGCAATTTGTCTAACCTATTAATCATTCTCATTAAATGAAAATTTTCCTCTTTGGCCAACTATATAATGGTCATCCACCATCTAAGACCCCTCAAGAAGCACATTCTAATAGTCTTCAACTTAAGAATATGTATGGGAGGGGAGTGGAAGACAAGTTTTTCAATTCTAAATTAAGGAAGCTATAAAACGTGTCTAACCATAAATAAAGTGTCATTAAAAATAGGTTAAAATGCTCCCGGGGTCCCTTAACTTTATTAAAAGTAACGATTTAGTCCTTTATGTTTTTTTGTCCCAAATAAGTCCTTTATCTTTCAAATTTTAAGCAACTTTACCCTTTTTTAAGTTTCCTCTTAACTCCGTTAAAAAAGAAGTGATGTGGCTGGTACAGTGCTGAGATGGCATTAAAGGTGCTGACGTGGTATTTCGAAGTAGATTGTTTAAAAAAAATTATTTAAATAAAAAACTCAGTTAACATTAATTCATCTTCAACCCAGATCCTACTTCATCTCAACCCAGATCCAGCAACTGTACTCATCCATCATTTGTGCGCATCTCTCACGCATACTCCTACTTCATCTTCCTTCTTTACATTTGTGCGCATCTCTCAGACTTGGTGTTGGGAACCAAAACCCATCTTCAACCCAGATCGAAACCAAAACCCAAATTGAAGGAAGGGAACCAAAACCCAGATCGAAGGATGGGAACCAAACCCAGATCGAACCCAAATTTCTTTCCTTCCTTCGTTTCCTTCATTCGTTTTTTAATTAGGGATTTGTTTTCGTTTCCTTCCTTCATTTAACCCAGAATCTTCAGCAACAAATCCCTAATTTAATACGCCATTACTGATCTAGAAAAAAAAATTGAAACCCACTACAAATGAATAATTGAAAGTACAACGATTCTGAAGAACATGAAAAACTGAAACGATGGGATGAGTTATTGATGATTGATGAATAAAATCAAAACTGAAACGAAAATCAAAATGGGGATGGAAACGAAAATCAAAACGAAACCCACTACAAATGAATTATTGATGATTGAGGAATAAGATTGAAGATTGATGATGAGATGAGATTGATAATCAAAATGGGTAAATAAAGCTGCACTGAAGTATTCATATGAATTTTTAATTAGTTTTAATCAAAATTAACAAAAATTATGACTCATCAATTAATTGGTAAATAAAATAATAAATACTGCCAAATAAGCATTAAAAAATGCCACATAGGCATTTTTTAACGGACTTAGGACGGAAGCAGGCAGAAAAGGGCAACGGTGACAAAAAATTAAAACATAAAGGAATGATCTGGGACAAAAAAAAGATAAAGGAATAAATCGTTACTTTAAATAAAGATAAGAGACCCCGAGAGCATTTTAGCCTTAAAAATATTATACTACTATCTATCGTGTTATTCTTTACTTTTTTTAAAAAAAATCTCAAATATATTAAATTATAGACTAATCTTTTCCGTGCCCGTCTTCCTTCCCCTCCGAAAATCCTCAAAGTGTAATTAACAATTTTATATTGTTATCTATTATGTTTTTTTTTTCAATTTTTTAAAATCTCAAATAGATATTAAAATATAGACCGAACCCTCCAAAACCCTCGATTCCAAAACTCTCCCCCCTCTCAAACATTGCCTAAGAGAATTGCTCAATGTAGAAATCATTCGGAAACACTATTAACCCAATGAAATTTTAACTAGTCCAATTTTTCTGAAACTTCATCTCTGATCCCATTTTTTTGCCCAATACATGAACGACCATACAACTTCTGAAACCGTTACATATAAAAATACAACTAATTATGTTGCAGTATTATGAAGTATAATTGAGTTTAATGAGAAATAACATAAAACTCAATTAATCTTCATTTTTTCTTCATAAAGAAAAACTCACTTCCATTTCTAACACTTTGTGTCACATCTCATATAACTCTGCCTTTTTGTAAGAATAAACATTCAAATTGTAACTAAAAAAGAATAAACATTCAAACGAATAGAGAAACTCTGTCAGTTGAAAGGCCCGACAAGTTTAGAGTTTTTCTTCATTCTAGATCAATGATTAATGAAGAGACAAAGTGCGAAAAATAAAATATGACATCCAACGATTTATGACTGAGGTGTCAAAATTTCGTGGAATCTATGATTTGAGGGATGCTAATAAGATTAAAGACTTTTTTTTTTGACACAACATTAAAGACTTTAGGACTAGCATTATCAATCAAGGTGTATGGAGTAAGTTCTTTAGCGTTGGCCTTTGTAGCTGGATTGATTTCGGTTTAGCTTCTAATGACATTGGTTGGAATATGAGATATGGAAGGCTACAAACTCTATTGTCTTCACAAAATGTACCAGTAATATGACTTCCTCTTGTGATCTCTATTACTCCCTCCTTTCCTTTTTACTTATAGTTTTTAGGTTTTTTTACACATATTAATAATTTATTATCTAATTTTATTTAATTTTCTCTGCAATAAATACTTAAAGACATTATTGACAAACCCAGAGTGTGGGGTTCAGCGGTTAGGGCTGAACCTTATTTAACCAAGGGCCGGGGGTTCGATCCCCGCATTGGATACGGAGCAGCGTTAAAACTCTGGGCCAGCTGTCCTGCCCCTCGAGGCACCTACAATGAGCGAGGGATTAGTCACTGCTGTCCGTGCGGTGGATACCCGGGTTTACCCAAAAGACATTATTGACAAAACACTAATAAATGTTGATCGAACTTTAAAAATAACAAGTAAATAGAAATTATTTTTTCTACAAAAACAATAAGTAATATGAAACTGAATGAGTACAAAATTGTAAGTCAACTTTTTAAAATATACCTATTGATGGATCATATATTCCTTTTACTGATATTAGAGCTTGTAGTGGGTTGATAAATGATAAGAGACTAACACGACCAATTTATAAAAGACTTTTGTAATAAGGTGGGATCAAGTAATATTATTTGGAAAGACCTTCCAACTCTAAAATAGACATAAATCATGCTTGAAGACCTAACTCACTAGCAACAACCATGGAAAGGCATGAAAAGTGGTTTTTCCTTTTCCGACTCTTAGACAGGGAGGACGGGACTTATACACAGGTATGCCTAAAACCCTTCTAATATACTAAAGTGAGACCTAACTTGGGTGTCGTAGTGGTTTTGCAGGTACCCCCGACGACGCTCAACCTTCGATCGGCAGAGTCCTCCCCATCAACGCTCAATCGAGGTATCTCCTAGAGTTCTAGCCCGGAACAAAAAACGTAAAGACTAATAAAAGAATAAGAGTTTAATTGTTAAGTACAGGGTCAAAAATTGTGTGGTTTGTTTTTCTAGAAACTAGACACACGTGCCCTAAATTAGGCACTGGGTTTAATCAAATTGGGTAAGTATGATGGGAGAATTTTTTGTTGCAATTTGAGTCAAAAATCTGGGATTGTTTTGGGTATAGGTTCAGTTTCAGTTTAATTGTGAATTCCCTAGTTATCCAAATTTCGTGGGATTTGTTTTGTTAGAAACTAGACTTGACTTCCTTTGTTTTGGCACTGGTTTGGTTGATTTTAGGTGAGTATACCTAGAGTCATTAATGTTACAAGCTAGGGTACAGATGTTGTCCTGTCCTGGAACTAGTTAGTTTGTTTTGAAAAACTGTACAAAATGGCTCACAATTTTGGAAAGTAAAAATAGTTTTCAGAAACTAGACATTATAAGCTTTCTAATGAGTGGTCATTTGTAATTTTTCGTTATCGTTTGATATGTTAAATGTTTTCTTTAAGTGTAAGTAAGATTTTTTTTGTAGTTCACGTGTGTGCTCAGGTAACATATAACATTAAAGGAACTAATTGTTCAAATGACTGATTGAGGTTAACGATGTATAAATTATATCGAGTATGGGTGACGACCCAAAGAGATTAGCATACTAGGCGGGGAAGGTCATGAGCCCTTAACCTAGGCCCTGTAAATTTTACCATTAGGGGAAGTACTAATGGGAAGGGGGTTCACCGGGATTAGCAAGTAGGCGGTCGGTATTATGTTAAAAGTTAAGTGAATGATTCACCGGGATTAGCAAGTTAGGCAGTTGGTGTTGTGCTAAAAGTTGAATATGCGTAGAATATAAATTAAACTACGAGAAAGTAAAAAAGCACGTGGTTTATAAATTAATCTACAAGACGAAAAAAATGCATAAGTGAACCGAGAATGTAGTTAGGGATCTCAGTAGAACTCACTGAGATTTTATCACACCTTTTATATGTTATTTTTACAGAGAAATAGGGAAAAGAAGAAAGCAAAGAGGCACGGCTAGGTGACGTGCTTAAAGAGAAGATCGAAGACTTAGTTATTTTATCTTTGATATTGAGCTCTCTTGTTGTCTTTGTAACTCGATAGTATAACTTGAATTTGTTTTAAGTTACATAATCGTTTCCGATTTTCTTGTGATGGTATTGAACACTAGGCCATGAGGATATTGAAAGACATGGAACCAATATGGTTTTCAATTAAGTTATGAAATATTAAGACTGTTTGATGTTAATCATCGAAAATTTTTAGTTGTATTCAATATCTAAACAGGAAAAATATCTCTGATGTATGTTAAATTGTGCCTTTTAGTATTTATACTTCTTAGAGATATTAGGGTGTTACATTCCCCCTTATCTTTATGTAATTAAATAGATTCAAACAGGACTATTTAGATTACAAGTTATTCTCATACCATTTCAACCAACAACATTTTTACTTGAAACTAAATTAGCTTAGGCGTTTCTACTTGAACTAGCTTAAACTATTACTCACCACAGTCTTTTCGATGTCCCTTTGTGCAAAACTGTTACTCCTGCAATTTTCCAAGGAAAATTAAAATTGAAAATAGAAAAATTAGATTTAAAACAAGAATTCAATAAAAACAGAAATAATTAAACTAATTGAAGAAGTAGTTAGTTGAAATGAAATTCATACTAACTTGGAGGTAGGATTGTTGCTGCTGTAGCATACATAAGACTAAGAGAGTTGATAGGGCTTTAAAGAGGTGTGGGTTGAAGCTGGTAAATGCTAATGTGCTGCAAAAACAATGCAGTGTTTTTTCTTACTAACTTGTATCTCAAGAAGATTGTCATTTTTTCTTCAAAGTATTGCTGCCGTAAGAGTCTGTAAGAGTCGATGCTAGTAAGCTTTGTTAAAATCCCTTTGCATTACAAGCAGCAACTGTTACGACAGCAACATTTTGAGGAAAAAAATGGCAAGCTTCTTGAGATACAAGTTAGGAAGAAAAACACTGCATTGTTTTTGCAGCACATTAGCATTTACCAACTTCAACCTCACACCTCTTTAAAGCCCTATCAACTCTCTTAGTCTTATGTATGCTACGGCAGCAACAAACCTACCTCCAAGTTAGTATAAATTTTATTTCAACTAACTACTTCATCAATTAGTTTAATTATTTGTTTTTATTGAATTATTGTTTTAAATCTAATTTTTTCTATTTTCAATTTAAATTTTCCTTGGAAAATTGCAGGAGTAACCGTTTTGTGCAAAGGGCCACCGAAAAGACTGTGGTAAGACTGTGGTGAGTAATAGTTTAAGCTAGTTCAAGTAGAAACGTCTAAGCTAATTTAGTTTCAAGTAAAAATATTATTGGTCGAAATGGTATGAAAATAACTTATAATCTAAATAGTCCTGTTTGAATCTATCTAATTACATAAAGATAAGGGGGAACAAGACAGGAGCCAACAGATCAGCATTTGTCAAGTCCTTAGACGATGATAAGGTAGGATCCGGTTGATGCTGTAGATAGAAACATATAATATCTCAGTTATGTTATAATACTTTATTTAGTATTTAGTCTGCTGAATGATGCAACAGCAGTATTATAGAGTTGTGGCGATACCTGAAGAAGAAAAAAAAGACCATCCAGTAGTATTATTAGAGATGCCCTCTCAGACTATACAAAACACAATTTGCTTTTTTCTCCCTTATCGAACTCTTCAACATGGGTTTCCTATCATAATCAAAAAAGTCCACTCATTAGTTCACGTACATTTCTACAATTGTAAACTTTCAACTATGATAGGAACCAGAAATAGCAGTAGCAATTAATAAGGGAAAAACTACTCAGTTATAGAGGGAAATATGCATTTTACACTGGCAGATCAATACTATAGACAGGAATTTTACATGCTAGAAATATGCATTTTTTATTAAAAAAATTACATATTAGACACATCTATAAAAAAATTAAAGAGGTTTTACAAAATATATTCAACTCCAGTCAAAGCAGCCAACAAATAATGAGCAATAAACTACACATTAGTGTCTGATTCCCAAACCTAAAACATCATGTGCATAAAAAATAATAGGGGAGGAAGGCTGAACTTAATATATGATGCCGATGCAGTTGAAACATACCAGCTGGCTGATCAAGCAATGCACCATTGGCACTAACATGCAAGTTACTAGAGTTCTCTCTACTTGCTTGACATGTTTCAAGATAATCGATAAGGTTATCCCACACAAGTGAAAAATGCAGGCTAATGAAGACAGCAATGCATTCTAATATAGGACTCCAGAGATAGTTAAATCGGTTATTCAAAATGCTAACTAACCCATTTAAAACAAGAGGTGCATAAATATTTGGAATCCTTCCAGCATATAGGTCGATCTGTAGCTTGGAAATCAATCCCTGAATGCTTCTGCTTGTAGAAATCGAAATAGGAGTTGTTTCAATGGACAGAAGCAACAGTAGAGGCTGTAATTTCACCAAAAGAAAGACTGTCATACTAAAGCTTAAGTTAGAAAAAGCCAATCGGACAGAATATAAAGATACATACATTATTTCCTGTGCAATCCACATTGGAAGTTGGAGAAACATTAATTTTCCTTTTATTCACAGCCAGCTGATCCACTGAAGAGTTCTCCTCACACAGAGATTTGTAGTGAGAAAATATTTTAAGAGTTGAAACGCGAACGTCCTTGTCTGCATCACGCAAATTATCAGAAGAAAATGCTGTCAGTGCCTCTGCAGTCCTTTCCTCAAGTTCTGGATGATACATTCTGCACGCACTGTCTTCCAAAGAAGAACTATAATACACAAGTGAGGGGGTTATGCAAGTTTTGAGCACTAACTAATGATAAAATTAGTGGCAAAAACTGAAGACAGATAGGAAAACAAGAAAGGACTAAAAACAGTTGATTTTAACATATCTACCCACCCATACTTGCACTCCACAACCAAAAACAGCTAACAACACTTGGGAAGATGACTTGTATCGCCTTGCAAAACTTAAAAATTTACTTCAGTTCCGAAGTTACTGTTGTTGTACAGTCTCTTGAATGAACTTATTGAAGCACCTATAATGCTTTTCCAGGCTTCGTTATACATATCTGCAGTGTGGAGTGTGAAGATGAGAGAGAGAGAGAAAGAAACAAAAGGAAATATGAAATTATGTTATGCATCTGTAATGTGAACTGAAGATGAGAGAGAGGCAAATAAGAAATTATGCAATGTATTTATGCATTTATTTTCAACAAAAATCATCGGTAGAACATATGCAGATTAGTAAAATGATTATGCATCAATGAATACAGCAAAGCAACTATCCAATAAAAACCCACAACCAGATATTTTATTTCTTAGTAAGGTGCGACTCCATAAAAAAATTATAGCAAACTCAATAATCTAGACAAAAATGGAAATCCAGCTTTAATATAACCCGACACAATGTTCCATGAGACTGCTTACCAAAAATTCATATTTGAAAAAATATTTGAGAAATTAATGTTTGATGCAATACCAGATTTAACAGTCGGGAGCTGATCTATAGCATCCATAAGGTGCATCAATAAGGATGGATTGGCGTTAACCAGAATCATATGAGAATAGCAGTTGACAACTCCCCACAGCAGTGCCAGCTTTCTTTCATCGTTTTGACATGGTTCATCAGAATGTGCAATATCATTTATTTTTCCAATCCAATGATGGATAGTCCTTTGCAAATGACTGCATATCCTACCTAGCGCTTCTTTAATTTCTCTATCTGCAAAGCCTGAGCTTTGTGTATCTGATTGTATTTTCTCACAGAAGGATTGTAATAATTATATGACCTCTTCCTCTGAAATCTCCAATAACTCGTTAATTGCACTGAAAAACAAGCATAGAAGTCAAACATTATATCCTGGAGAGTAGAGAACAATAAATTGTCCATGTCACATGAACACGCACACACCATTCAGAGGCTACCTTATAACATTACTTCTGAAAGGTAATAGACACAAATCTTTTTGTAGAAGTTTTCTAATGAAACACAGCAAACTGGAACCAAGCTCAAACTATGTCAAGACGGTATAGAAATAAGCTAAAGAAAATGCCAATATCAAAATTGCACAGTCGCAGACATTACCTTGAGCTTCGTGATTTAAAAATTGGAGCCCACTGGATAGCACACTCCGATATCAATGACTTGTCGTAACTACAGATCCCCACAAAGAGGTCAGCATTAATTTCAAAATTTTATCTAAACATATATCTTCTTGTGACTTGATAGCTCCCAAAGGTGTAATATATGTACGCATGAACAGGAGGACGAGTTCAAGCATAGGCTTATAATCTGCAACATGTAAGAGCAGTTGAAATTAGTGCAAAATCACATAGACAACTTAAGCAACTCCCTGAAAATGTATTGCGTCTTAATATAAAATATATTACATTATACTCGGAAAAATTTTATTAAGACAAGAAACTCTTTGACCAAATGAAAATACAACAAGAATGAAAAACCAACAGATACAACTTGAACACAACCAACCCATCACTCGTTCTTTTTTATTGCCAAATTAATGAACTCTTAATAAGTAATGAAGGTAATCTCAAAAGTATTAACGTACCAAACAGAAGTCAAATGTATAAGCATATATCCAGAAAAACTGGAGTTATGGAATCAATTGACTCATACATCTGTCCCTACCCAGTGGGAAAAAGTTTAGATTGTAGTTGAATATCAAAAAACCAGGAGTTACAAATTAGAAGCTAAACCATCAGGGGTTGAACACTGTGGAAACCATAGTGAACTGCCGTGGAATCAATGGTTCTAGGCACACAAATGCCACGTGTAGGGAGGGTCTAACCAGTGTTTTAAAACTCGGACCAATCATCGATTAGGTCGAAGTACTAGGTTAACGGGTTAGTGGTCGAACCGGTGGGTCACTTATTGAACCGCATGACTCGATATTATATTTTAAAATTTTAAAATCAAAATGTATCGTGGAGGAGTGATGAGACGTGATATAAAGCCCATGTTCTGTTGCTTCCGGAGCTCATAATGTATAAGCCCACTTCTTTTGTTTCAAATAGTTGTCAATTTCTGGCCAAATTGAACCGATACAAGATCCCGGTTTCTGGACTAACAATGTGATAGGGACTTGGGTATTATGGAGTGCCAAAGTCCCACATCAAGTAGAATGGGATGCTCGGTGGAGTATTTAAGTGGCTTGGTTCTCCCCCCCTTGATAGCAGCTTTTAAGTGAGGGTTCCCCAAGTGATCACAGTGTTTGCTTATGACAATCAACAACAAAGTCACTACTCACTAGCATCTCATACGGAGCTTACCTTTGTGAGGAAGAGCCTCTCTACACGTTGCTGAACAGTACAACCAGTCTTAGGTCCCAATGCAACCAGTGCCTATCACATGAAAAATCGGGTTGAATAGAAAAAAGAGTTATATCGAAATAATGGCTGCCAAGAAAAGATACTTAATATTTGTTGATGGAGCATGCACACCAACATTGCATGGATATGGGTATAGTACCAATACTAGTAGACCATTTGGCCTTGCTTTTTTTGCCTTAAAAGCTACTTTTAAGGGAATGTTAGAAAAAATGGCTTTATATGTTTTCCAAAATGTTACGATTTTTTTCAATAAAATAAAAAACATCAGGTATGATTGATATGTGACATGCTTGAGTGAAAGAAAAAAACAATGAGATGAAACGAAATGCAGGACAGTGCTTAAGTGGAACAAAATTAATGAGATGAAACGATAAAAATTGCTCTGCCAAAAATCGATGGCAGACTACCCAAAAAAGCACCTTTTACTAGCTTAATTAGAAGCTGCTTTTTCTATATTTTTCTTCATTCAAATAAAAATTCTCAAGCATCATCCAGAAACAGAAACATAGACCGCATCATCTTCATAAGAGTATTTTCCCAGGAGACTCCTAACTTTTGCATGCCAACAAATCAAGGAATATAAAACAAATGTACCACCTGCAAAACCAGAACCATAAATACATAAATGAAAATCATCAACAAGCAACATATTCATAGTGATTTTCCTTATTTGTTCAAAATACTTACCCTCTCCATTATCATTAGCTCTAAGATCAACGAAGACATATTTGAAGAGTGGCACCAATGTCAAAGTCCAGAACCCTTAGTTTCAATCTATCTTTTATCAGATCTTTTGTAAACACAAAAAATCAGGGTCTTTTCAATCTTACTTTTTTTCATCTTGCAAATCACACCGGCATTTGGGAGAGATCTGGTACAAACAACACCTCTTTCAGGAGAAACGCAGCACTTAGACATGGTTACCATAGATCTAAAAATCTTGATGTTCTGTCATCGGGTGAAAATTAACCCACTCCCGTCCGTTTCTTTCGGTCATCGGGTTAAGCGGGTGGCGGTTCAGAGGGTGACCGGTTCAGCGGGTGGGTTTGTTCGGTTGCAGAAAGAGAAGAAAAATAACAATGATGAGATCAAAAGCACGCGGGAAACTAGTCACGATTTTCCTCTACGGACCCAACTCCGGTAATCTTCTGACTTCCAAGTATTATTATTGGAGACTGACTGCCTGAATCTTATTCAAGCCTGTAGAAAAGAGAAAGAGATCAGATAAATTGAAGGTAATCTACAACACATCTGGTTTATGTGTTCTAGTTTCAATCACTGCGGTTTTACCTGGGTTTGCCGTGAGGGGAATCAGGTAGCTCACTCCATTGCTCTGATAGCTTCTGCGGGCTCCCTTGTTGGCAATTGATGGTTGAACCCTCCACCAGAGATGCTCCCCGAGATAGGGTTCTTCTCTCTCCTTTTTTTTCTTCTTTTTTTAAATATAAGCCTCTCTCTCTTAGATTTCACCATCCCTTTTTTTTTCAGTACTACTGTTTGGGCCAATTGTTTTTATTTGTTGGGTTCCTTTTTTTATGGGTTTTACTTTCCCCACACCCCCTCCTACTCAAAACACACCCCTTCACCCTACACATTTACTAAACTAACCCCACTTAAAATTGATTTTCCCCCTTTACCCCTCTCCCTCTTCTTCTCCTTCAACACAACACACCCCTCTAAAATCCCAAACCTCCCCCCCCCCTCTCCACTCCAAACCCACCCATCCTCACCTTCATCATTCACTCCTATTCAACTACCCAACATTGGCAACTAGCTCAAGGTAATAACCCTACCAAACTTTTTTCATTTTGGTTCTGTTTTCAGTTTTTCACGCCATTTTTTTTTTCTGTATTCGCGCTCAGTTCGAACATGGTCGTCCGAACATGTTCGAATGATCGTGTTCGAACAAGTGTTTAATGGGGTGTGACTTTGCTAGGTTCGAACACCATCATTCGAACGTGTTCGCATAAGGTCGTTCGAACAGAGTTCGCATAAGGCCGTTCGAACAGTAGCAGATGAGATGACAACTGACATCGTAGAATCCCAAGATTTTACTAGTTCGTTCAAAACGGATACGGTAATAATGAATTAGTTGTTTTAATTTTAGCGAACTATTCAATTTATTTAACTGACACTTAGTAATTGAATTTCAGTTATTCCCTAGTCGTGAGGAGCTGCTGACGTGGGTGCGTGCGGTTGGAAAATCTCTTGGGATGGTGATTGTTATAGGAAGATCTGACACCGGACGACGATCAGGTAAACAATACTGCATGTTGATTTGTGATAAAGCTGGATCTTACAAGACAAATGTTGAGGAAGGCACGAACACTAGAAAATGTTGTTGTCAGTTCAGACTGAAAGGGAAATTTATTAAGAAGCTTGGAGGATGGATTTTGAGGGTTATGAATGGAACTCATAACCATGGTATGGCTACTTATCATGAAGGACGTCCGTACATTGGTAGGTTATCTTCAGAAGAGAAGGATCTAGTGGCTAGAATGACTAGGAACCATACTCGGCCAAAATTGATACTGAATGAGCTGAAATTGATGAAGCCTGATGATAACTATACGGTTGTGAAACAAATTTACAACTGTCGTCAAAGGCAAAGGTCGGCTATGCGTGAGGGTAGGACTGAGCTCCAACAACTGATGTTTTATTTGCAACGCGATAATTATGTTTACTGGACTCGACTTGCAGAGGGAACTACCGTTGTGAAGGACATCTTTTGGGCACATCCAGATTCCATTGAGCTTCTAAACACCTTCCCGGTTGTTTTGTTGATTGATTCCACCTATAAAACCAACCGGTACAGGTATCCGTTGGTTGAGATCGTTGGTGTAACATCAACAGAGAAGACTTACTCTGCTGCATTTGCTTATGTCAATTGGGAGAGGATGGATAACTTTGCATGGGTTCTTGAGAAATTGAGGGGTTTATTTAGGAGACAGGATGAAGTACCACAAGTCATACTTACGGACAGAGACACGGGTATGATGAATGCTCTGGCAGGAATATTTCCAACATCTGCAAACTTGTTGTGCCAATTTCACATTAAGAAAAATGTGAGGGCCAAAGCAAGGCCCATTGTGAAAGACCAGTCTGTTGTTAATGACATTATGGGTGCATTTCAATCTGTTGTGCATGCGAAGACCACAGAAGAGTATGATTATGAGTTGGGTCTGTTTAACGACTTGGCAGGACCTTATCCCAGTTTCATAGAGTATGTCAGGACCACCTGGCTAGACCCCTTCAAGGAAAAATTCATTGATGCATGGATAAATAACCATATGCACCTTGGCAACACTACCACCAACAGAGTTGAGTCTGCACACTCTCACTTGAAGCAAATATTACGAGACAGTAGGGGAAATTTGTGTAAGTGCTGGGATGGAATGCAGACCATGCTTAGGATACAACATTCTGACCTTAAAATGCACTTTGAGCATAGTTTGAGTAGAGTGAAAGTACACCACTTGAAGAAGAAGATTTTTGATGAAATTAAGGGTTTAGTTTCATCTAATGCTATAGACCATATTTTGGATGAGATGCAACACACTGGATCCGTTTCACTTAACCCATCATTATGTCAACACACGCTCCGGACCACACACGGGCTACCATGTGCATGTGAGCTTTCAAGGTATGATGTACAAACTCATAATTATATTGTGTCTACAAAAAAAACTTGTTTATGTCAATTGGGTTGTCACTAAATCAATGTCGCATTTTTTGTAGGGTTATGATGGACTGCACTCCAATTCCCTTGAGCATGATTCACCAACATTGGCAGAGGTTGAATTTCAAAATACAGACAGAGGTAATGGATGATGAGTTGAGTGTAGACATTGAACTTGAAGCTATCAAAAGAAGGTTTGAGGCCTCTGATCACGCCGGTAGAGTTATGATTAAAGCAAAAGCACGTGAATTGGCATTCCTAGACACGATTTCCATGTGTCCACCTCCGGATACGATCATTACAAAGGGAGCACCAAAAAAAGATAAGAAAGGGAAAGTTGATTACTCAACAAAGCGAGACAAGTCTTTTTGGGAGCATGTAGATGACAAATTTGACTCCCCCGATGGTTCATCTAGTGGATGTTTTGCTCAGTCTCGTAAACGCCCTACTCCTCCCCAAAGTAGGAGTGGAACGCCTACAAACCCACACAGTTCGGGTTCCACTCCTACTTTGTCAACATGTCCAGCACCTAATCCATCAGAAAGCAAAAAGAGAACTCAAGCTGACAGTGCTACTACAATCCCTACTCCTCCACTACATAAGAAACCAACACCCACACCTATTGTTACAGAAGCTGCTGCTACTACTGTTTCAACAGCTCTTATTTTGACACCAACACTTACTTTGACACCAGCTCCTCATCCAAAACCCACACCTATGGATGCTGCACACATTGATGTTTTTAATACTTACATAATAGGGATGCCAGAATACATGCGTTTCTATGTTCAAAAAATTGTTAATGTGGTAGGTGATGGAAATTGTGGCTTCCGGTGTATTGCTGCATTTCTTGGTAGGGGTGAGGAGGCTTGGCAGTCAGTCAGAACTGATCTGATGGAGGAGCTTAACCAATACAATGACTTCTACACTAGACTGTATGGTGGTATTGGTAAGGTCACATTTTTGATGAGGGCATTGTTGAGGGCACATCATGGACATAATGTTGAAGATAATTGGATGACTACACCAGATATGGGGTATCTAATCAGTAACAAGTACAAAGTCGTCCTGACTTGTTGGTCACCTAATTGTTGTTACACAATTTTTCCATTCAATGTTGCACCATTCAGAACTGCCCGACAGTTCAACATCCTTTTGGTACCAGAACACAAACACTTTGTACAGGTAAACTGTCTTCTATTTAGATTCAATGTAGTAATTCCAAAACATTACATAACATTCTGTTTTTTGTTGTATTTTTGAAGGTCTTTATGAAGCCTGGAAGTCCAATGCCCTTGCCGGATTTGATATGGAATACTAATAGGGCACCCATAGCAAAGGGTTGGGACTCGCTTTTTGTTGGCCGGATACAAAAGTGGAAGAATTTGCTCATACAATCACAACCCCCCCATCCCCTTCCTTGTGTAGATTTAAGTAAAGATAGTGATGGTAGTCAATGTTAAGTTAGGTTTA
Organism: Astragalus membranaceus; assembly: GCA_039519185.1. Lineage (NCBI taxonomy): Eukaryota > Viridiplantae > Streptophyta > Magnoliopsida > Fabales > Fabaceae > Astragalus > Astragalus membranaceus. Next base: position 31,769,759 of record CM076848.1, read on the forward strand.
TAATTTTGGTACACAATGTTGTATAATTTTGGTACATAATGTTAAAGTTAGGTTTATATTTTGAAATCACCAAAACTGTGTGCTGATTTATTTAGTTTCTGTTTCTGCATAACAGTGGTTCGCATGTGGCCATTCGAACGCCTGTTCGAACGCACCCATTCGAACATGTTCGAATAAAGCCATTCGAGGCAGCCAAAACACACCCTTTGTACAATCAGTTAACAATATTCCTTAACACGGATGACATTATTCGAACAGGTTCGAATGATGTCATGCGAACAGTACCAATTCCTTAACACGCACAATGTCGTTCGAACTGGTTCGCATAACCTCGTTCGAACAGTCACTTAACCCGTGTTACACGAGCATCCCACGCGAGGTCATTTTGGGGAAAAATAAGTTGGGGGGTGTGCGAGGAGTAGGAGGGGGTGTGGGGAAAGCAAACTCCTTTTTTATAACCAACTTATCCACCATACCCCCGCCATTTGTTGGGTTCCTTTTTTTATAACCAACTTATCCACCATACCCCCGCTAACATCCACAGTACTGAAATCCCAAAAATACCCTCCAGCCTTAACAAAATACCCTTTGTCATTTCCCACATTTTTTATAACCAACTTATCCACCATACCCGACATCCATAATGAAATCCCAAAAATACCCTCCGGCCTTAACAAAATACCCTTTGTCATTTCCCACATTACTTCCGTTTTAGAAAGAGAGTAATCAATAACTAAATTCATGTTACATACCTTCAGTGTGTGGATTAGGGATGTAAACGGGGCGGGCACAGGTACCAACTACTCGCTACCCGCTCCGCGAGATATAAATGAGACCCGTGCTCGCCCCGTACCCACGCGGGTACCCGCGTAGCGTGTATTAAATGGGTATTTTCTTCTCACAGGTACCTGCGGATATTTGTTAGAGTTATAAAAAATATATATAAAATAATATATGAAATACTATACAAAATTAATCTTTTTTTTGGACCAAACAAAATTAATCTTTTGATCTTTTGAACACCGTATGTTTTGTTCATTTATATAAGAAAATTATGTATTTTGCTAGGCATTTATCTTATCAATTATTTACTAACTTATAATCATTAACAAATGAAGATAAAAAAATACTAGAATTACAATAATAGGAAACTTTGAAAATAACAACTCACTAATTATCCAAAATATTATGATAAAAGATACAACCACAAGTTTCTATTTTAAACTAGGTGTATATGTATATTTATATATATATATATATATATATATATATATATGTGTGTGTGTGTGTGTGTGTGTGTGTGTGTGTGTGTGTGAAGGTAATTAGATATAGGCTTAATTACAGTTTTGGTCCCCTTGTTTTCACCAATTCACGATTTTGGTCACTCAAATTTTAATTTGACGATTTTGGGTGGAGGGGTGGGATGGGTGGGGGTGGGGGTGTGCCTACGTGGCAATCTACGTGGACTGCCACGTAGGATGAGTCAGTCAAAATTGAGTCTTAATTTTGACCAAATTAAGAGGGGGATCAAATTCGTCAAATTGGGAAAATAGGGGGATCAATATCGTCAAATTAAAACTTTAGGGACCAAAATCGTGAGTTGGTCATAATAGGGGGACCAAAACTGTAATTAAGCCTAAAAATATTAAATGTTTTAACTTTTTTTACAAGTCGGATTTACCCTGGCAGAAGGTAAATCCGCTTCGTAATTTATCAAAGCGGATGTACCCCCACAACAGGTAGATCCGCTTTGTCTCCTTGACAAAGCGGATCTACCTGCGTTGTAGATACATCTGATTTGCTAAATTACGAAGCGGATTTACCTTCTGAGGAGTAAATCCGATGCGAAATTTATAAATTGAATCGGATCTAGGTAAATCCGTTTTGAGCTGGTGAAATCGGATTTACCTAAAATGGGGTAGATCCGCTTTGCAATTGGGGGTAGATCCGCTTTGATCAACGGTGCAGATTGCACCGACAATATCAACGGTTGATAATCATTGACGAATTCTATAAATACCTATTGCCAAACCTCATTGTTGTCACTCCCAAATTTCACTCTTAGTCACTCCCTAAATCATTATCAGCTTCTTCTGCTCCACAAAAAAATGCCCCTAACACAATACTCACGAGATTCATCCCTCACTATCATTCATCATCAGGGCATCATCACCAACAAAGTTGATGGTGTCTGTTTCGAGGGGCATGGCACAATGCAGTGCAGACTTAAACACAACATAACATTCGCTCAGCTAAAAGATAAACTGTTGGGTAAGGTGCAAGTGGAGGGCGACGAGCGAGAGATAACTCGTATAGTTTATCGGAAAAAGGATTGGTCTGATGGAGGTGTGCACTGCTCTACAATGGATATCAAGAACGACGGTGACGTCCAAGCAATGATGTCCATTCATGTTATGTTTAAGTGGCACGGTTATCTGCATTTGCACGTCGAAACGACACGGACCGTCGCTGAGATCCTTCGTCGTTTAACTCCACCAGCTCAGTAGTTTCTGTCATTTTATCGTTTTCACTATCGCTCATTTATTCAGGAAAACGTATCTTTTATATTTTATTGTTATTGTAGTTGATTATTGTAGTTGGTTATGTTTTATCTTTTATCGCATGAAATCAAGTAATATTTTATTGTTATTGTAGTTGGTTATATAATAAACAAGAAATACTAATAATCAAGTAATGTGAAAATAGTTCAAGCATAAATAAAAAATACACAAAACCCCTAGTCACGCCCCCTGGGTAGCCTATCCAGTAATCGGTGGAGGCGAGCGTATGTCTGACTACCCATCCTAATGTCTCCGCTCAGAAGCCCCCTCTGAATCTCGTCCCCTACAATCTCTAGCAAATCGGGCTTGTACTGGTGGTGCAGCTGGTTGTACTGGTGGTGGTGGTGGTGATGCAACCGGTAAGAGTCTAGGAATAGATGCTCTCAAATACCAATGTATGTAGTCCGGAGCAACCTGACCCAACTCCTCAGCAGGATAAGTAGCACACAAAACGTCCTGCACCACAGGCATATAATGTGCAATCCGAAAAATGCAGTCTGCATGGCTCGGACGACCGGTAAGAGGGTGACGTGGGATGACCTGCACATACCCAAACTGTCTGAGGTACCTATCGGGCATGTAGGGAACAGTGATGTCTCCTCAGCTGATGTGGCCCCTGTATAATGAGACCTGCTCAAAGTCTCTATCCTCCTCCCGGTGCTCCTCAAACGGTCGCCAGCAGACATCATCCGAGGTAAGTGCATCAATCCTCTGCCTGTATACCCCCAGCTTCACTCCATCTGTCTTCTTCTTCCTCCAACGCCCACACAGTGCTCCAGTCCGCAATCCACTCCTCCTCTCCACCAGCTGAGGTAAATACCATAAAATCTAGCTCTGAAAAAAAGAAGATAAACAACATGGTCAATTAAAAACTGTTTAACAGAAATTTAACCAAACTCGGAAAAAGATAACTTAAAATTATTACCTGTAAGAGGGTCGCATACCCTCCTAACTGATGCGCCTGGTCCAAGCAGGAGTAGTTCAGCTGGTCATACATGAAAGCAAGCCCTGCTGCCCCCCATGCATATGATCCCACTCCAGCTGCACTGACATCCTCAAGTAGCAGCAGCCACTTAGCCTCAGCCCTGTCGCCGGTCTTGACCTGTGAAGATGGACCAGCTCAGGATCAGAAAGATAAAGGCCCTGACAGCAGGACGCATGTCATTCACTATGGACCCTCTAGTAACAATTTCCTGTAGCCACTCAAAACGGTAATACGGGCCAGATGAAGCTCGACACTCCATCCCCGCCTCCTCTATAGTCACACCTAGATACATGTGCTAGGTGGATGGCCTGATCAGTGGTGACCGAGGTAGGTGGGGGCTCTGAAGTAGTTCCCCGTAATGGGTAGATGCAGCAAACAGGAGACATCATCCAAAGTAATCGTCGTTTCACCAAATGGTAGGTGAAATGACGATGTCTCTGAGTGCCACCTCTCAACAAAAGCAGACATCAGCTCATGGTCCACCTTTGTGTGCCCGGTCGAGACGAGGGGGGCTAATCCAGAACCTGTGATAAAGGCCCATAACTGGTGGTTTTGGGAAAACCCAAGCAGTCTCTGAGCCAGCTTGTTACCATGGTTGGTAACCTTCAATTTACGCTCATATGTCTGCATTATAAAAAAATAAAAAATAAAAAAATAATGCTATGTAAATCAATTAAACTAAGAAAGCTACGTAAATAAATGAAACTTATCGGGTCTCTCAATATAATAGAACAGACATGAGATCCTAGCCCAGTGAATAGCTCATGCTGCTCCTCATGCAGCTGAGGCTGATGGTAGGGCTCCTCCTGGTACTGCTGCTGCTGATACTGGTGCTGATAATACTCCTGCTCAGCCATAGAATGGCCCTCAGACATAGAATGGCCCTCAGACATAGAATCCTCATCAAGAGGATGCCCCTGCTGGCCCTCCTCATACTGATAGTCAGGGGCCTTCTCCACCTGCTGATACTGCTGTTGTCGCCTATGGCGGGCAGACGCATGTCCCGCAATCCTGTGGCGGGTTCGTGTACTCAGAGCACCTGGCGATGCCCGAGACGAGGACTCCCCTCGATACCTGTTAGACACTGAAAAAACAAATTTTTAAAAAAATAAGACTTAATTACAGTTTTGGTCCCCCTATTATGACCAACTCACGATTTTGGTCCCTAAAGTTTTAATTTGACGATATTGATCCCCCTATTTTCCCAATTTGACGAATTTGATCCCCCTCTTAATTTGGTCAAAATTAAGACTCAATTTTGGCTGACTCATCCTACGTGGCAGTCCACATAGACTGCCACGTAGGCACACCCCCCCCACCCCACCCCCACCCCCTTCCACCCCCACCTCCACCTCCGTGAACCCCCCCCACACCCTCTCTCTCCTTCGCATCTCACCCTCCCCCCCACCGATCCTCCCTCGCTCTCCCTCCTCTCTTTCTCACCGTCAGTCTCTCTCTCTCCTTTCTCCCTCCACTCCGTTTTCGTCTCCCCCGATCTCCTCTCTTCTCCTCTTACATACCCTAATTTCACTCCTCTGTCACCACCGCCGATGAACGAAGGGGAAACAGAGGTGGATGCGCCGATGAACGAAAGGGAAACAGAGGTTCGATGGTTCAGTGTTGGCGACGGAGAGAGAGTGTGGTGTGGTAGTTGTTCAGTGGGAGGGGAAGAGGAACAGTGGAGGGGGGTGGGGTGGGAGATGCGAAGGAGGGGGATCGGTGATTGAGAGAGGAGGGAGAGCGACAGTGGGAGATGCGAAGGAGAGAGGGATGCGAAGGAGAGAGGGATGCGAAGGAGAGAGAGATGCGAAGGGGAGAGAGAGGGTGTGGTTGGGGGGGTTCACGGAGGTGGGGAGTGGGAGGGGGGAGGGGGAGGGGAAGAGGAACAGTGGAGGGGGGATCGGTGGGGAAGAGGAACAGTGGAGGGGGGTGGGGGTGGGGTGGGTGGGGGTGCGCCTACGTGGCAGTCCACGTGGGCTGCCACGTAGGATAAGTCAGTCAAAATTGGGAGGGGGACTATGATTTTTCAAATTGGGAAAATAGGGGGACCAAAATCGTCAAATTAAAACTTGAGGGACCAAAATCGTGAATTGGTGAAAACAGGGGGACCAAAACTGTAATTAAGCCATATTTTTATTTGGTATATATGGATAGATAATTACACAAATGTGGGTACAATGGTAAATACAATAAATGTCAATGTAAATTGTCGGAATCATGGGTTAAGTCTACAATAGTGGGAGGGAGATGAGACATCTTCAAAGCGGTAGACTGCCAAAGGGCAAAACGACCGGTATAAGGATCCAGCCATGAAGTAGATTCATCTGATCGATTATGAGACCACATCAAAGCAACTGGAGGAAACAGACAGACAATGGAGATTGAAATATGCATCCAATGGATATCCCTGACGTTCAGAATAGATAAGATTTTATACTTGGAAGAAGAATAACTACCTCTCAGAGGAAGATAAGTAAAATTCATATCCAAAGACAATTGAACTAGGGCCACATTATACTTAGTAGCTATAAAGTACCCCATCTCAGGCAAACTCAACCACTTATCCTCCTTCTGAAAACCGGGGTATTCAATGGATAACGTTTTTCTAAGCACAGCAAGTCTGTCTTTTCCAAACATGTAAGTATATAGTTGCTCCCTCTCCTTTGTTTCTTTGATTAAATCTTGCCTAATTATAGGCCAACTATCCTCACCAAGATCGAGACCAACCGCTACTGCTCGGAACCCACAATTACCATCCCGTTCAACATCAATAATTTTTTCCACATACGATTGCACGTGATGAGGAACCGACGGTAAATTGAATTTAGTCTCACCCTGATGTGTTAATTTCTTAGAAACACTCTGAGATAGGATTGAACACCGTTGTGATGATTTTATACAAGAAGACCGTTGTGATGAATTTTTAGAAGAAGTTCCAGATTCTTGAGTCAGTTTCATCTTCTCATCCACATGCTCCCACCCAGAAGGATCACGCTTGACATCATATAATTTCTGCTTTTTCTTCTTTGGTGCACCTTTTGTTTTTACTTTAAATGGTGGTGCAACCATTGAAGAAGTGGTAGGGAATGCAAACTCATTAGGTTGTTTCTTGAAGACGAATCTCTCCTCAGGAGTCATACGATTATATCTCGCCCAAATCATCTCCATTTGGTAAGAAATATCACAGTCAGCCGATTTTTCCTGCGAGAATTTATCATCCATAGAATCCAAACTCAATTTTTTCCAATGGTCATCTACAACATCCAACGGAATAGGAGTACCGGAGACATGGTACACACCTAGCTCACAAGCACAAGGAAGAAGATGTGTCTTTCTAATAATGCACCCACAGCGGGCTTTGTCATATCAAACCCCAGATGTCGATTTTGAAAACTCTTTAACAATATGATCCAAAGCATTTAAAGAGACAAGACCGCGAAGCTTTTTAAACAGAGGAGTATTGGAAGCCACTTCAATACAGTTTATGCTTCTTTGAAAAGACCCGATGACTTTATCAAATTGAAGAGTAAGCATCTCATGCATAGATGTAAAAGACCTAGACAAGTCACCTCCAGAAGTCCTCAATTGTCTCTTCAAAGTCCAATGAGCTGACTCGACTCTTAAATAATAAATACTAAACACGTGTCAAAAAAATTTAAGCTACGATAAAAATACTAAACACGTGTCAAAAAAATTTAAACTACGATAAAAATACTAAACACGTGTCAAAAAAATTAAACTACGATAAAAATACTAAACACGTGTCAAAAAAATTTAATCTACGATAAAAATACATATTGGTGGTCTGATTCCCGAAGTGTGGGATCTGGTTTGTCCATACCAAGATAAATATTTCCTTATGCTTTGTCAACCATGTGTCATGCACATACTTAATAAGAGCGGGCAAATCATTGCAGGAGTCCTCAAAAACCTTCAAGTGAGCTGAGTACTCTGACTCGTCAAGTGAATCAATAATGTTATGTCAAAGAGAGAGTACGTCCTTTTGCCTATCCACGTGCACCAACTCTTTAATCTCCGCTTTCACATTTTTAGTCACGTGCCAAGAACATAACAAATTTGTAGCGGAAGGAAAGACATCAACAATACCGGACATAAGACCAAGATCTCTATCAGTCAACAACACCTGAGGCTGAAGCCCGTGCAAGTCAAATAATTCTTTTAGTTGCTGCAATGCCCAAGTAAAATGAATTCCAAACTCGTGTGAAATATAGGCAAAAGCAACCGAGAAAGTTAACTCCGTTGAAGTGACACCTACAATCTCCAATAGAGGTAGATTGTATTTGTTGCTCTTGTAGGTGGTGTCAAGAATAAGAACCTTTGGAAACAACCGAAATAACTTAATAGAAGTGGGATGCGCCCACATGATGTCATTGACCACATCCGAACCCTCAACTTTTCTGCTCCAACATAAATAATTTTGCAACTCAATCATCCTCAAAAACTCCTGAATGTCCGTTCTAGGACCCCTCTTAGAAGACCTATAGGCGTAACACTGCCTATATATTTGAGGAAGAGAAGTGACATTGTCCGAATAATGGTTCTTCAAAGCAGTAAGACAATCTTTCGGGGCAATATTCAGATCAGTGTGCTCATTAACAATAGCTTTATGCGGCTTAGTTAAACGACCAAAAGCTGTCGACCCAACCGAGGTAGTAAGCAACTCATGTGTGTGAAGACCACACCGAACATTAACACGCCAACCCCCATGACGTATTGTACAAGTAGCTCTCAATGTAAACGGACATCTTCTTCTCTTAGACCCGAAAACTCTAGAATCATTAGACCAGTTCCCTTGCTTCTCGCAACCAAATATAATCTTATCTCTAGAACCCCTTTTACCTCCAGTTTTGTCAGATCTTACGATGATAATCACAACTCCAATACGTCTCCCAACCGCGTTAGCCCACTCTTCAACATCCTGGCGTGTAGAAAAATCTACAAAATAGAAAAAATAGATAAATGTAAAAATGCGTACTTAATTAATTAAATATCTATCAAACTTTGATCAAGAAAATTGGTTTGAAAAATATACCCTCTCCGTCTAGAATGCCTCTGTAGTGTCTACCACGAAAGGAACGACCTGCGACTCTGTATGCACAATATCTGTTTCAAAATAGAAGAACAGTTATAAAGAAAACAATTTAAAAAAAAAACAAAGCGGATTTACGTGCCTTCAAACATAAATCCGCTTTGTATTTTTTTACAAATCGGATATACCCTCATCCAGGTATATCCGATTTATTAAACGATAAAAGCGGATTTAGGTAAATTCGATTGCGCATCGGATTTAGCTAAATCCGATTTATTAAAATTTCGCTTTGTAGACTGAATTAAATTGTCAAATCGGATTTATCTGTCAGTTTGATAGATCCGATTTGACTTATGCGTGAAATTTTAAGTATTTAAAGCTAATCAGATTTACCTTCTAAATCCGATTTACAGATTATGTGGTCCCCCACCAAAGAATCTTCCAAAAGTCAATTTTTGTAATTTATGTCAGGAGTATTTTTGGGATTACGATTTTGGGCGGGGGTAAATGGAAGGTGATGGGGGTATAAAAAAAAAACCCTTATGCCTTTATTCTTCAGGGCGGCCCTTCTTCAGTAATCTACCGTCGCCTGCAACAATAAGACATGAATAGCAAAAGTTGCAGCAACATAACACTGGTAAAAAGGGAATAGAAGAAACAGTTTCCAGCTTCACCTAAAATCAATTTCGAACTGCAGAAGTGCTCTTTTCCTTTCTCCTCTTTCGATTCCGACCTGTAACGTAACTGCCACAGCCTTAATGTTTCCTCTTTTTCCGAAAAGTCTATCATTTCTCCCTTCTTATCCTTCCTCTTCATCATCGCAAGTTCGCAAACTTTTTACTAGGATTCAAGTGTGTGAGTTCTCATCATATTCTTTTCCTGCACCTCCTCTTCCCCCTCCTCCTCCGCAACCTCCTAAGGTTTCAGTGTGGTGGGACCTTGACAGCTGTCCCGTGCCTCCTGGGGTTAGCTTTTGGAAGGTAGCACCTTCAATTATGGCTGCCGTTAGAGCTAACGGGATTATGGGTAGAATTCATATTGACGCTTATTATGACGATTTTAATTCTTCAAAGCTCGACAAAGAGGCTCTTAATTCAACCAACATTTCTCTCCATAGTTTTTTTGTCAAAAATAAAACAAATAAAGGTTCGTTTTCCTTACCTATCACTATTACTATTTTCATTTTCAGTTCTCTGATTTTCTGTATTTATTAGAAATTAACATGAATCAACTTTTGAAATGTTGAACATTGCTCTTTGATTATCACAACACAAAGTGAGAAAAATGAACCAACTTTTGAAATGTTGAGTGAGAAAAAGGGGAAGGAAACTCTTTAAGAGGGAAGTAATTTCTATGGGCACAAAGTGGATACCGAGTTATTCTGTAGCATTTCATCAGACTTTAAGTGTTGAGTCTTGTAGCATTTCACACTCTTTTTCTATCCGCAACCTATGCATGCGCCCCTACTTGTTTGTTTTGTAAATCAACCAACTTAACTACATTATTTGCAATGTTTCTCATTGTTCAGGGGATGGATAGTATGTTTTGGAAAGTTTGTGGGTGTAAATACTAAATAGTGGATATAATTTTGTTTTGCACTAAGGTTTATTCGACTAATACTTAGATGGAGTGAAGTGCAATCAATCCATTTTTATGTGACAAGCAGTTCCACTTCCATGCCATTTCATTTTACATATAATAATTGTGGGTCATACAAATACAACTATTTAAATAAACAATCCGTGGCCGTTGTTAAACACTGCACTCATTTTTTTGAAAGTGTTAAAGTAGTCTTCTAATGGCAGTAAGGAGGTAGACGAAAATTCTTTCGCATGTCTGTTAGATAACTTTTGTTAGTCGCAAGTTTGAATGTACGGTCTTTTTTTGTTAGGGTACTCGGTTCTTATTGTTGTTGTGAAAATTCATCATGTAACATATTTAAGACGGAGGTACAGCTAACAAAATCATAATAAACGAATTACGGCCCATGTCTTAGAATCTTGTCCACATAGTATTAAGACTTAATTAAATGTCTCTTTCAATTCCATATTCTTTTTAAACTTTTCAAATAATAATGACTTATACATTGTTGCAGTTGGAAAGAACCATACCTATAAGCATTTACTTATGGATCTTAATAATTGGGTTACCACACATCCTCCGCCCGTACACCTCTTTTTGATATTTGGTAATGGAGACTTATCTGGCAATGGCATATTGCACCGGTTAAGAATGCGTAACTACAATATCTTGCTTGCATGTCCAGAAAGAGATCATGGTGCTCTCTGCCATGCAGCAACTATAATGTGGGAGTGGTCTTCCATGCTCAAGGGGGAAGACCTTATAGGAAAACATTTCAACTATCCTCCTGATGGTTCGTTTAATTCGTGGTATGGAAACTCAAATGTGCCTCTTAAAAACCCCTTCTCAGTTGCTGAGTTGCACACATCTTCACAAAATGCGGAGATCTACAAACCTTCCTTGGACAAAAAGTTAGGTGAAGCTTCAAAATCAGTTTCTAGGCAGGTTATGAAGATATTGTGTTCGCATGCAAATGGGATCTCCATGGGAGATCTTCGTGCAGAGTTGACAAAGTGTGATCTGCCTTTGGGTAAATGCTTCTATGGACATAAAAAGTTTTCCAACTTTCTAGTATCTGTACCACATTTACAACTCCAGTATTTAGGAGAAGGTGATTTTTGGGTGTGTTTGGTCCCATCAACGACATCTGCAGTTAAGAAGAAGCAGAGCGACGGTGCCGTAATTCAAAAGCTACCCAATGAGGGTAAAAACATGGGTAGAAGTGCAGATGAGATTCCCAAAATATCCTCATCGTATGTTAGCAGCGAGGGTGATGATATAAAATCATTCCAATCTATCCCTTCACAAGGAAAACCTATCGGGGAATATGTGGATGGTAAATCATCATTTCCTTTGTTCATGGAAAGTAATGTGCATCAGCCTCCAGATGAGTTGCAGAAAACATCTCTAGAGGTGGATGTGGCTCATGCACTATTGCCGCAGATTCAAATTCCTCTAAATGACGATGTTTCCAAAAATTCTGATAATGACATTGTTAGGTCTGATGATACAAATCCTGAAATTTATTCGAGAAAGCCGTTGTTTGAGGATTCAAACTTATCTGAAGTAGACCAGAGTGCTAGTCATTTTGAAGAGCCCAAGTCATCTGAACTGCAACAGGATCTTAGTCATCCTCCCCAACCTCATTGGGATAACTTTAGGGTTTCGGTATGGTGGGACTTCGACAGCTGTGGTGTCCCTTCTGATATTAGCTTTTCGAATGTGGCACCTTCAATTATGGGAGTTCTTAGAGCAAACGGGATTAAGGGCCCTATTCATATTGACGCTTATGGCGATGTTTCTCAGCTTTCAGAGATCAAACAAGAAGCACTTGTCTTATCCGGCATTGATCTCCACCACATTCCAGGTTCTTTTTTCTTACCTTATAACTAAAACTATTACCATCTTCATTTTTAGTTCTATTGTTTTTCTTTATTTATTAGAAATTAAGGGGGTGTATTGGTTTTGGATTTTAAAGGACTATTTTATCAGGAAAAAGTCCAATAGATTTTAAAAGATTATGTAGGAATTTCACGACTTTTATGACTCCGTAGAGCTTTCAAAACTTTTGTTTCGATTTTATTGGATTTGTATCATAAGAATTTATAAGATTTAAAAGGATTTTTGGCCTTATGATATTTGACAAGACTACATTCAAAACTAGCGATATACCCGTGCATACGCACGGGTACTGTCGTGTTCTTTCTATGAATGGACTCAGACAGAATTTAATTAGTCCAAACATTAACTCGTGAAAATAAAGACAAATTTAATGTAGACAAATTTAATTAGTCTGAACTTACCCCGTGAACATTAGTGATGAATTTAATTAGTCTGAATCATACCCCGTGACAACATCGCATCCCCTTCAAAACATAACAATATGACATTAATAGTTAGTAATAATGTTTAACCAATCAATTAGCATCACAACATACTTAGCAGTTAGCACGAGTACAATTGTAAGTAATTGCCTAACCAATCAATTAGCATCTAGTTAGCCAATCATAGATCTTGTTGGTTCATAAAGCACTAAAACTTATATAAGCATATTCATTCTTCACTAAACATTGATATTGATGGCAATAAGACATCATATTCATTTATTCAAGAAAGACATCATATTCATTGCTGGAAGGTACTATTTTGACAGTGTTAACATAATGGATTGTGAGTTCTAAGTTTAAGAGCTCACCTTCTTTGTAGGTAGTTGATGAGGAGAGTTATACCAATGCTGAATCCATTGTACATTTGATGTTTGTGTTGCTTATATCAACTTGGTTAGTTCATTCTTCTAATTCTATCCTCGTATCTTGCTGGAAGGTACTATTAGCTTGAGACATATATGAATCTCTTAATTAAATTGTATTATTTTTGCCTAGTTCGAATGGCAAAGTGTCTATAATTACAAAGTGGTCTAGTATCTCTAAATTCATAAACTTTAATTCATAATTATTTGTTTTGTTTGTTTTTTAATTAAATAATAATGTTTAAACTGATAAGGACAGCACTGTTGAGGGGCAGTTTGTAAGTTATTGACTTGTAGTTAAATCAGTTTTCCAATGGGTACCTTTATTTTAGATGGGAAATAGGGTATGTGTTTGGAACAATCTGCACCAAGAGATCTTCAAAGTAGCAAGTAAGAGGGATTTGATCTGTACTTCTGATCTTATAGCATTAAATGCGCTAGCTTCACCCACTTGATATGTCACTTTCCTGCTGCCTTTCACCTGCAAAAACAGTATTTTTTTTTAACTGCAATCCTATTTTAATGGGTAACCATGTAAGTAACCAAAATACTTTTGTTGTTTTGCTGAAAACCTGGAGTGTACCCGTACCTCTGCTGCATGATTACCTGAGAAACAGACTCAGTATAGAATAACCTGAGAAAAACAAAAGTAAACTCAATAGATGAAAGCCAAAACAAATGTAGATTGAAGAAGAAAACCTCTCCAAAATAGCTAAACTCAACATATCCCAGAACAATCAACTAAAAACCCCAAACATTTATGGAGAGAGAGAGGGGGGGGGGGGTAGCTGTTCCTTTCTATTTGATTTACATCCAGCATTGTAAAATCTCTGATCATTGACATAACAATATAATATATAATACAAGTATATAGGGGAAAAAAATATAAAGAAGTTGAAAAAAGAGAGAATAGAAGAAGATATTAGAAGACAGTAGAAGAAGAACAAAACACATGCAACAATAAACATTCAGGGAACTGATACAGGAAAAATTGGAAACTTGGTGAAAGTGGAGAGTCTTCGAAGAGAGTTGAAGCTGGAAGTGTTAAAGTGAAGAGATAAAACTATTTGGTGTTCATGTACACGCATGTAGATGTTGTTTCCCTAAGGCAAAATATGTTTCCAATGGATAAAAGTGGCAACCTCTTTGACCATCAGACAAATGAATGATACACTGTAGACGTGAAAGGGCAAAATTTAATATAGTGAGTGAAAAATCTCGAGGACAGGAAGGTAATTTTGTAGGTAGGTTAATTGCATCAATTTATATATAGTATAGATTTAAGAGAATCAAAGACAAAAATAACAAAAAACGATAATGTTGAGATAAAGAAAAATAGAATTAGTACAATTATTACTTAATTCACTGCAACTTCATAGTCTCAAAAGCAAGCATAAAAAGATTATTATGGCATAAGCCAATTACATCAAAAGAAACTTCATAAAAAAATTAATGAGAGAACATGATAAGATTATTATTGTTATACAATTATACTTTTTTTACGCGATCTCCATATTACTTTTTTTGATTCAACATCTCTATATGATTATAATACCAAGGGCAAAAATAATGAGAGCACCTAACAATGTTTGCTGATAGCAAGATTAAGAAATTGAGAACAGAATCAAGAGCAGTTAGCAGCAAACTATACCATCACATTATTTGCGATACATAGGATAGGAACAATGGTTATAATGATGGATAAACTTTGAGCAGAAAAAGGAAGAGAGAGAGAAAAATACTCACTTGGAGAAGTCTAAAGCAAGGAATGATCGAGTTAAAAAGTCCTAAGAGTTTTAGGTGGGATTATTTTATGGGTGTAGTATTATAGATTTCAAAATCCATCTAGTAAATAGTCCCTCAAAATCTTTGTATTTTTGAATACCGGCGATTTTGTTTTTAAATTGTTAAAAGTCTCAAATGAATACAATTGAGTTTTGTGACTCTTTAAAAAATCTTGAATATCTTAATTGAATACCATAGGATTTTTTTATATTAACTAAAAGTCCTGAATAAATACCACAAGATTATTTTGTCCAAAAAAGTTTTTTAAAATTCCATTCCAATACACCCATATCAAGAATCATTTTTTGAAATGTTGAACATTGCTCTTTAATTATCACAAGCTCTTTAATTATCACAATACAACGTGATTATTCCAAGATTCTAAGCTTGTTGTAAGGTGAATGACTAAATTGGCAAGTCAATCTTTTGGTAAAGGTAAATGAGAAGGAAAATAATTTGGTATGGCTTTGATCATCCTCTTTTGGTAAACTATGATTGTCTTTTCTGTTGTTTCGGACCTGAATTTCACATTTTTTTCTTCTATCTACAACATATGCATAATTAAGTTATTTGATGGAGGATATAAAAATTCTTGCTCTAAAGTTTATTTGACTAATACCTTAGATGGAGCCAAATGCAATTAATCCCTTTTTGTGGGTCATATCATATACAACTATTTTATTCATTGAAATAAATAATTAGCAACTCTTTCATCAACTGTTTGTGAGCAAAGCTAGATATTACTTTCTCTAACATAAAGATAAGTTTAATTTTAAAGATAATGTGTTAAATTAATTGTGACGGTAATGAGGTAGACAATTTTTTTGTAGTTTGAATGTAGACAAGTAGACATAGACTTATTAAATATTCAAAAAAAAAATTAAAAAACAATATAGATATGATCTTTTGTCATATAAATATCTTCATTATGCAGATAAGAAAAATTCATATATTTATGGATATAGATCACCATTCCAAACAAACAAAAACCAAACCATTTTGTTTGTTATGGAGCTTGGTTCTTATGGTTTGAGATGGATGTGCAGCTAACAAATTGGTCTTAGAATTTTGTCGACTTACTGAAATGTTTCATTTCATTCAATCTTATCTTTTTTTTTCTTTTGAAATAATAATGACTTATAACTACTTTGTTACAGGTGGAAAGAACAAGAACAAATGCCTTATGGATTGGGTTTATCAAAATCCTCGACAGGCACACCTCTTTCTGATATCTGGTGATAGAGACTTTGAATTCTCTGCCATAGTTCATGGGACATGGTGGAGGAATGACAATATCTTGCTTGCATGTCCAGGAAGGGCCCTTGGTTATGTGTGCAAAGCAGCAAGTATAGTGTGGCAGTGGTCTTCAGTGCTCAAGGGAAAATATCTTACCGGAAAATATTTCAAGTATCCTCCTATTTGGTGTCGTAAGTTGCGTGTGCCTCTTGAATATCCTCCTGACTGGTATAGAAACTCAAACGTGCCTCATGAAAACCCCTTCTTAGCTGCTGAGGAGCCAACATCTTCACAAAATGCAGAGATTCACGAACCTTCCTCGTACATAAAGTTAGTTGAAGTTCCAAAGTCAGTTTCTAGGCAGGTTAGGAAAATATTGAGTTCGTACCCGAATGGGATCTCCATTGAAGATCTACATTTACAGTTGAGAATGAGTTATATGGCTTTTGTTAGTAGCTTCTATGGATGTAAGGAGTTTTCCAACATTCTAGTATCTATACCCCATGTACAACTCTTATATATAGGAGAAGATAATTTTTGTGTGCATTTGATCCCATCAACAACATCCAATGTTAAGAATAAGCAGAGAGCTGTTAAGAATGAGCAGAGGGATGTTAATCATTCAGGAATGCATGCGTTATTTTCTACTGGTTCCTTTTGGGATGATGTAGAATCTTTTGTTTTCACATCCAGAGGATCACATCTTCTTTCCCGGTCAAGAACCAGGTTTGCTAGTTTTGTACTTTCTTCATAAGTTACCTTTCGGCATGCAATTTCTGGCCTGCTCCTGTTCATTCCTTGCTTTAATCTGAACCCCAACTACAAAAGAAAACAAATGCAACACATTGATTGTATCGTGAAGTTTGTTGAAAGTTGTGACCTTCCAATATTTATGATGATCATTATGTAGCTACTTGTTGAAAGAATAATTCATTAATATTTTGATACATGTTATTTGTGTTGTCAGGGAGGATATGGCTCATAGATTACAAAAGCATGGACCCCTGTTTTTTATGTCTCTCACTGAAAATAATATCCTTCAATTGGTGGAATTGTTGATAGCAGAGAAGAAATGGTTGGAGGAAAGCCCCTTGCAAGCATATCCTTTTAGGCTAGCTCAATCAGTTCAGAAGAGCTAATTGATGGGCCAATTTCATGGTGCAAATGCCTTGAGATCTCTCTTTCTAAATAAAACACCACAGACCAACCTGCAAAAGTCATCCAAACATGATGTGGAGACAGGTTGATAGAGTATTCATCATGTTGAGACAAAGATGCAAAATTGAACTTGTTTCACTCATATATGTTTGTCTCTGTTTCTCTTTTCATTATGTATTATATTCTTTTTATTTTAGTTCATACTAGTATTTTACCCGTATTTGTTATAATATGCTATGAAATTATAAATATGTTGAAAATTACAAAATTTAGTAAAAGAAAAAGAAAAACTCGATAAGATATGCACCCTCGTTGCCGCTCCTGTTGCCGCTCTCTTGTTGCTGATCCCATTGCCAATCTCTCGTTGTCTCTCCTTGTCGCCGCTCTCCCGTTGGCCCTCTTGTTGTCGATCCCATTGTCAGTCTCTCGTTGCCGCTCCCTGTTGCCTCTCTCGTTGCCTCCCATTTGTGGCTCCCGTTGTTCTCTCGTTGCCACTTGTTTATATTTTTAATTCTCTATTATTTAATATTAATTTAATCAGTTTAATCAGGGTTGTCCCTAATAATTGAGAGGCCCTGTGCAAATCTTAAAAATTTGGGCCCTACTTTATCAAAATGGGCCCCCAGTGACGGAGTTTTACATAACTTACTCTGTGGCCAAAATTATCAGCAAATATCCAATAATCAAATACGTAAAGAAGTAAATATAAATTAAAAATACTATAGCTACAAACTATTTTAATTCGTCAACTGAAATTCGGTTAAGAACTTAAAATCATAATATTCGTAAAAAATAAATGTAAACTTAATTAATTTTAGTTTTAAAATGATGGAATTATTTTTTTTTGGAAATTTTCAAATATTTATCTAAAAAAAAACATTTGCTAAAAGCAATATATTTTTTGGTTGAATACATTCAAAAACAATATAATATAATATATTTAATCATTTTCCCAAAACATTGTAAAAAGAAACAAAATACAAAGAAACAAGCTGTCAAAAAAAACAACAGATGCATTCCCCGTTCAGAAAAAATGAAAAAAAAGGACATGGTGGGAATCGAAGACGCATCCCACCATTTCATAAGATTGTCTAGTGCTGCGTTGTTTTGCCACTGTGCTACCTGCGGTAGCACAGTTTGCAGAAGCCCATGGATGACCTTGAGTTTAATTTTGATAGTGCTTAATTATTTTTAACAATGGTTAGTGACTAATTTAATATTGAGTTGAAAGTATTGAATTGAATTAGTATTGATTGATAGATATGATTTTATTGGATTATAATAAGCCAAAAAGGCAAAAAGTAAATATAAAAAGTCAAAAAGCTGTCAAGTTTTGTCTTTTAATGACTAATTTACTTTTTTGCCCAAAAAATGAGACATGTGACAACCTCTCAAGTAGTCTATTTTGGACAATTTTCAAGCATATCATTTGATTGTAGTAGTATTGATTGATTGATATTGATATTGATGATTGATTGATTGATAGCATATCATTTGATTTTAGTAGTATTGATTTCATGGGTTACAGTTGAATAAATTGAGAAGATACTTATTTTCTATATTGTTTTTTATTGTTGGTTACTCAGTGAGTCGGTGCTATTTTTGTTAGTTTGTTTACAATTCTAAGTCTACCAAAACGTTTTATTGTGTTAGGCTGCAAATATGAATATTTCTTTTGTCTCAATTATGTTGTTTACTGGTTTTACGAATAAATGTATACATACTTTTATAAGTGTGTAAGACGCTAGACCTGGTGGCCAGTGCAATTGTTACGCCGCTGCGGCGCCGCCCTCCTACCGCCACCCGTCGCCTCTCTGCTCCAACGCTGTGCAAGTCAGTGACTATCCTCAGATTACATCTCATTCTCTCTCAATCTCGTAACTGTAAGTAAGTTTTGAGTTTCGGTTTTCATTTTGTTGCTGAAAATTGATGTTCTTATTCGCTTTTCTTCTTTCTGAAATTCTGCATTATGTGATTGATGGAGAGAATCCTGAAGAAGAATTGCTGTCGAACTGAGTTCTGGACCTGTTGTAGTGTTGCTATTAAGGTTAGTTCTCCTCTCCTATGTTTGTTTTTTGCAGTGTAGTTAGTATAGTATGAATCGTGCGATTCGCATCGCGATACGATTCGAAAAATGCATCAAATGATGCAAATCGCTAAGCGACGCGTTTTTTCCTACCAAACGACGCATTTTTTGGCTAGCTGGCGAAGACGAGATCAAATACAGCGTTTGTGAGGGATAAATGAAACGATGCGTTTTGGGCTCTGTTACGCTTGCAATTTTGTGTTTAAAACAGGGGCATTTTTGACATTTCACGTTTTAAAACACTAAAATCCAACTTCCTCTACACGTTTCGTTCAGAAATCGAAACATGTCTCCTTGAATGTTGGAGGATGGAGTGTCTTCCCCGTTTCTTCGTTTCACGCCATTATCGTCTTCTTTCCTTCAAACTCGTGTTCCCTGTTTCTTTCTTTCAACAGGTAAATTATTTTCTTCTTCTTTTCTCTATGCTGTACTTATTTTCTTCTCCTTCACAGAACTCATTCTATTCTGTTTTGTTGCTTTGTTCACTAAAACCCCAACCCTACTCTGTTTTGTTGCTTCGTTGCTTCACAGTTCACCTACTACCTATTTATTAATGAGTCAAGCAAAGAAGAAAAAGGTGGTAGATATTACATGGGATCATTGTACATCTGAGCCACCTAATAGATTGTATGTGACATGCAAATATTGCACACATTCATGTTGGGGTGGTATTGCAAGAATGAAACACCATCTTGTGGGAACAAATCAGAACGTCAGTGCTTGTACTACGATTCCGATGAAGTGAAAGAAATGTTTGTGAAGCTTTTACAAGAGTAAGATAAAGCTAAAGAAGCAACTAATCAAGGAACTCAAGGAGAGACTGAACAAGCTAATGCAAAGCAACCAACAAAAATGGCTAGGCAGAAGACAATGAATGAGGTGCTTAAAACTAGAGAGGTGGTGATTCAAGATATCTGCAACGCCATATACGGTAATGCCTTGCCATTTAATTTAGTAAGAAGTCCCTTGTTTGTGAAAATGCTTAATTCAGTTGGTGAATATGGAAGGGGTTTAAAACCTCCTACTTATCATGAGGTGAGGGTGTCTTATTTAAAGAAAGCTGTTGATATCGCGGTAATCATAATCATCCTTTATTTCATTAGGCTCCTTTATGTACCAGGTTTCACTCCGGATGATGAAGTTTTATTTGGTTTACATGAAGTTATCGAGAAACTGGAGCCGGATAGAAGAACTAGATTTCTTATTGATAAAAAATTGGATAGTTTCAAAACTACGAAGGGACTCTTTGGAAGGACCGTGGCAATAGACACTAGGGACAAGAAACAACCTGGTTAGTAACATATTTCAATTATTGTTCATGATAAGGGAAGATCATATTGTAGCAAAAATATAATCTTGATTATGTGAACTTTGTTTTGATAGCTCTATGGTGGGAAAGCTATGGTGGTGGAGGTAAGGAACT
This sequence comes from Astragalus membranaceus, assembly GCA_039519185.1. Lineage (NCBI taxonomy): Eukaryota > Viridiplantae > Streptophyta > Magnoliopsida > Fabales > Fabaceae > Astragalus > Astragalus membranaceus. Next base: position 31,790,373 of record CM076848.1, read on the forward strand.
ACAAAAATAGCAATGCGAGTTTTGAGTCTCACATGTAGTGCTACCGGGTGTGAAAGGAATTGGAGCGTATTTGATCAAGTTCATACCAAGAGAAGAAGTCGCTTAGAGCAACAAAGATTAAATACTCTTGTTTTTGTTAAGTATAATTTTCAACTTGAGATGAGACAAAAGTCCAGGGAGGAGAAAGGAAATACTTATGATCCTATATACTTATTTGATATTGAGTCAGATGATGAGTGGATTACTGAAGTAGAGGATCCTTGCTTGCCATGTCCGGATGATACTTAGTGTATGGATGTGCATGAGTCATTTACTCTTGAAGAAGGAGCTCCAATCAAGAAAAGGAAGATAGGTAATCCTACAAATTTTAAACTTTAAAACATAAAGTTAACAATTTATTTTAGTATTGTGCTTTGTTACTTATTAGGTTTTTATTATATAGGTCCAAGAAACCTAAATGTAAGGAAGATAAGGGAAAGTCGATCTCAATAAATGATTGACAATGACATGGAAGACATAGTGGAAGATGTAGAGGAGGAGGAATAAGAGTGTGAAATTCCAGAGAATGAGGATGATTTGAGTGATGTTGATTTAGGAAATGATGAAATTCCACCGATTGTGGTTGAAGAGTAGATGATAGTTAGATGATGTTTTTTGGGGGGTTGAATTAAACACTTATGTTTATTTATGACTTGAATTATTTTGAACTTCATGTTTTTTTTGCTAATGCTACTTGGATTTACTCAAAAACTAGCGCCTTGACTCGTCGAGGTCAAAGCTTTAGTTAATACAAAATTATTGCAACACTAAAATTTGTCGCCTGAATTGCAATATGAAAGAAACCTTGTTTAAATATAGACAAAACAGGAAATTATAACATAAATTAAAGGAAGAGAACATACTACATAGGCATTGTCTTAAAGAGGAAATAAAAATAGCAAAAAATCATAATTCATGATTCACAACATGAATGTCCGAACACTATTGTAGATTGGTTGACCCTTTACCTTCAAGGTTAGTGTCCTTTTCTATCAATCATCGAAAAGCAATCAAGATCAATATAAATTTGCCTTGAAAAAATTGTTTACGTAGGTTTAGGTTTTAACCTTTGGAGTTTTCGATCTTTGCAAAGTTCGACAAAATTACATTAAGACCAAGTTGATGCTCTCATAGAATATCAACATGATCAATTTTCAGATCAATCTCATCGTCACAGGTTGCAAAAAAGACATTGTCCTTCTCTGATTATTGCTATAGCTCCTACCTTGCTCTTCATAGCTGCAGCGACCGAAAAATCCGGAGGATCTCTCACGTTCAATGAAGTCGCCATCAATGTTTAATTATTAAGGAAAACATTGAAAAACCCCTTCAAAAACAAAAATGGTCTTGAAAACCAGATTTCGAGTTCGGGAGTCGATTACGCGTGGAGAATGTATTAGCACCCCTCAGCATCCTTTCGAAAAAGGTTACCTCTGATTAGTTGTGCAAACTATATTAACTTCAAAAATATTTATTTTCCTTTTATTATAAAATGAATTGAAAAAGACTTAATAAAAATTATTTATTTTGAATTTTTATTGAGAGCTAGCAAAGAAACATTTTTGGAAAAGGCTAAAATAAGATTTTTTATTATTGCACTTGACAGAGATGGCCCCCCCTCTGCTCCTACGTATCTCTGGGTAGAGATCAAAGGCTACGTAGTTCTTGGGTAGGAAATGTTTGTTTGTTTGTTTTTTTAATTAATGTTTTTGGAATGGTTATAGGGATTTTAAGACTTGTGAGTCGTATAGCTCATTCATCTTAAAATGCAGTTTAATCCGACCGTACAGTCAACTTATTCCTCTATTATTATTTTGTGGTTTTGTAAGAAAATGAATTAAGAAAAACAGAATGAAAATTGTTTATTTTTGCGTTTGACAGGGGTGTGACCCTACCCCTACGTATCTTCTAGTAGAGAATCAAAGACTACGTAGTTCTTGGTAGGAAATATTTCTTTTTTGGTTTTAATAGATAAACAAAAAAAGGTTTGTTTGATTTTATCGGTCTTTTTTTGAAAAGTGTCAAAACTTTTTATAAGTCCATAACCAAAATTAAGTTATTGTGTACTCGTTTTAGTCAAATAGATAAATCCAAAGTGACTATTGGAGACAATTTGATTTTTGTTTATAAAATGATTCTTGAGATTGAAAAGAGTTAACGATAACCAAATCGGAGAATCCAAATTGATTATTACCAACTACTCATTTTTATTTTGAAATTGAAATTCTTAGCGACTAAATCAGTAGATCCAAAGTGGTCATCTCTAACAATCCAATTTAAATAAACAAAACATACACCACGATGACATAGACATATTTATAAATTAAAACAAACAAAATAGTAAAAGCAAAATCCTACACATACACACACGTACAGGAAGTAAAAGAATAAAAGAAATAAGGGAAATGGGCTTAAGCCCAAACCCAACCTAACAAAGAAAACTTAAAGACCAGAATGCTAAAGGGTTTTTTTTACCCCCAACAATTCACCATCTACCCCCATTTTTTTTGTGAAAAGACGAAAATACCCTTAAAATTTTTATTACAAAACATTTACCATTTCTCACTTGCAACCGTTTGACCAGAATTTTTCCAGAGAGAATCGGATTTACCATTAAGAGAGCTATATCCGATTTTCAAATCGGATTTACCATCGGATCTACGTACTTCCGATTTCCTCAGACACATCGTTAATAGTAAGTCGGATCTAGCTAAATCTGATTTACCATCGTATTTACCTATATCCGATTTCGCATCGGATATAGGTAGATCCGCTTTGTTTTTTTTTTAAATTGTTTTTTTTCAGTGTCCAATAGGTATCGAGGGGAGTCATCGTCTCGGGCATCGCCATCTGCTCCCAGTACACGCACCCGCCACTGAGGCATCCTCTTGATGAGGATTCCATGTCTGAGGACCATTCTATGCCTGAGGACTACCAGCAGCAGTATTATCAGCAGCAGCAGCAGCAGTACCAGGAGGAGCCCTACCATCAGCCTCAGCAGCATGAGGAGCAGCATGATGAGCAGTCTCCTGTATTCACTGGGCTAGCCGCTCATGTTTGTTCTGTTATATTGAGAGACCCGGTAAGTTTAATTTATTTACATAGCCTTCTTAGTTTAATTTATTGACATAGCCTTATTTCTGATACTTTTATAATACAGACATATGAGCGAAAATTGAAGGTTACCAACCGTGGTAACAAGCTGACTCAGAGACTGCTTGGGTTTGCCCAAAACCACCGGTTGTGGGATTTTATCACTGGTTCCAGATTAGCCCCCCTCGTCTCGACCGGACATACAAAGGTGGACCATGAGCTGATGTCTGCTTTTCTTGAGAGGTGGCACTCAGAGACATCGTCATTTCACTTACCATTTGGTGAAATGACGATTACTTTCGATGATGTCTCATGTTTGCTGCATTTACCCATTACGGGGAACTACTACAGAGCTCCATCTACTTCGGTCACCACTGATCAGGCATCCACCTAGCACATGTTTATCTAGGTGTGACTATGGAGGAGGCGAGGATGGAGTGTCGAGCTTCATCTGGCCCATATTACCGTTTTGAGTGGCTGCAGGAGATTGTTAGTAGAGGGTCCATAGGGAATGACATGCGTCCTGCTGTCAGGGCCTTTATCCCTCTGATCCTGAGCTGGTCCATCTTCACAGTCAAGACCGGCGACAGGGCTAAGGCTAAGTGGCTGCTGCTACTTGAGGATGTCAGTGCAGCTGGTGTGGGATCATATGCATGGGGGGCAGCAGCACTTGCTTTAATGTATGGCCAGCTGAACTACTCCTGCTTGGACCAGGCGCATCAGTTAGGAGGGTATGCGACCCTCTTACAGGTAATAATTTTAAGTTAATTTTTCCCGAGTTTGGTTAAGTTTCTGTTAAACAGTTTTTAATTCACCATGTTGTTTATCTTCTTTTTTTCAGAGCTGAATTTTATGGTATTTTCCTCAGCTGGTGGAGAGGAGGAGTGGATTGCGGGCTGGAGCACTGTGTGGGCGTTGGAGGAAGAAGAAGACAGATGGAGTGAAGCTGGGGGTATACAGGAAGATGATTGATGCGCTGACCTCGGATGATGTCTGTTGGCGACCGTTTGAGGAGCATCGGGAGGAGGATAGAGACTTTGAGCAGGTCTCATTATACAGGGGACACATCACTGTTCCTTACATGCTCGTTAGGTGCCTCAGACAGTTTGGGTACGTGCAGGTCATCCCACATCACCCTCTTACTGGTCATCCGAGCCATGCAGACTACATTTTTCGGATTGCACATTATATGCCTGTGGTGGAGGAGGTTTTGCATACTACTTATCCTGCTGAGGAGTTGGGTCAGGTTGCTCCGGACTACATACATTGGTATGTGAGAGCATTCCTAGACTCTTACGGGTTGCATCACCACCACCACCACCACCACCAGTACAGCCAGCTGCACCACCAGTACAGCCAGATTTGCTAGAGATTGTGGAGGAGGAGATTCGGAGGGGGCTTCGGAGCGGAGACATTATGATGGGTAGTCAGACATACGCTCGCCTCACCCGGTTACTGGATATGCTACAAGGGGCCGTGACTAGGGGGTTTTGTGTAATTGTACGCTTGAACTATTTTTATATTACTTGATTATTAGTATTTCTTGTTTATTATATTTGTGGATAAAGGATATAATTTCGATTTCATGCGATAAAAGATAAAACATAACCAACTACAATAACGATAAAATATAAAAGATACATTTTCCTGAAATAAGTGAGTGACAGTGAAAACGATAAAATGACAGAAACTACTGAGCTGGTGGAGTTAAACGACGAAGGATCTCAGCGACGATCCGTGTGGTTCCACGTAAAAATGCAGATAACCCTTCCATTTAAACAGGACATAAATGGACATCATTGCTTGGACGTCATCGTCGTTCTTGACATCCATTGTAGACCAGTGCACACGTCCATCAGACCAATCCGGTTTTCGATAAACTATACGAGTTATCTCTCGCTCGTCGCCCTCCACAAGCACCTTACGCAGTAGTTTATCTTTTAGGGCAGTGAATGTTATGTTGTGTTTAATCCTACACTGCATTGTGTCTCGCCCCTCGAAACAGACACCATCAACTTTGTTGGTGATGATGCCCTGATGATGAATGATAGTGAGGGATGAATCCTCTGAGTATTGTGTTAGGGGCATTTTTTTTGTGGAGAAGAAGAAGCAGAGAATGAGTTAGGGAGTGACAAGAATGAGGTTGGCAATAAGTATTTATAGAATTCGTCAATGATTATCAACCGTTGATATTGTCGGTGCAATCTGCACCGTTTATCAAAGCGGATCTATCCCCATTGATAGGTATATCCGCTTTGTTAATTGCAAAGCGGATTTACCAATCAGGAAGGTAAATATGATTTGCATTTTAACAAAGCGGATCTACCCCCATTGATAGGTATATCCGCTTTGTTAATTGCAAAGCGGATTTACCTATCAGGAAGGTAAATCTGATTTGCATTTTAACAAAGCGGATCTACCCCCATTGATAGTTACATCCGCTTTGTTAATTGCAAAGCGGATTTACCTATCAGGAACGTAAATCCGATTTGCATTTTAACAAAGAGGATTTACCTCATTAAAGGTAAATTCGATTTCTCACAACCAATTCTAATCGGATATACGTAAATCTGACTTTGAGTTTTGTGAATCGGATCTACCTATCAGGAAGGTAAATCCGATTAAGATAATTTAACCAGGGGTAATTTCGTCTTAAAATTTATGATCGGGGTAGATGGTGAACTGATGGGGGTACAAAAAAACCCAATGTTAAATAACACAAATGAAAGCTAGGAAAAGAGGGAAAGGGTGCGATAAAAGTGGTTCTAAAAGACCAATACTTAAACACAGCACACACAATTAAAAACACACACACTTATAGTGAAACAAATAAGGGTTTTTTCTTTTGTACCCCTCTCAATCTCCCCTATACCCCCATAACCTTGTTAAACCCAAAAATACCCCTGAAAAATTTAAAAGAAAATTGATTTTTTTAAAACTTTCCGGAATTATCTCAAAAGGGGATAATTCCGGAAGCCAATTTTGTTGAACTTTCCGGAATCACCTCAAAAGAGGTATTTCCGGAAGCCAAATTGGCTTTCGGAATTATCCTCTTTTTGAGGTGTTTCCGGAAATCTTAAAAACATTGTTTCCGAATTTACCTTTATTTCCGGAAATATTGATTGGTTCAACATATTGGTTCCGCATTTACTTTATTTTCGAAAATCTTGAAAAGCTGATTAAATCCAATTGCAGCATTCATTTCGTTTATTTCGTATAACTAATGGTTTGCAATTCATTTTGAATCGTGGTTTGCAATTCATTTCGTTTATTCTGGGAACGGTGCTCCTTATTTTGAATTGTGGTTTGCAATTCATTTCAGTGTTATTCTAGAAAAGCTCAACAAGTGATAGATCTTAGCATGAATTTTGAATTGATGTTGGTCTCCGGAAATACCATATTTTCGGAAAGTATAATGTGTTTCGGAATTACACTAAAATGAGGTAATTTCGGAAATCCCAAAAAAAATTTGTTCCGAATTTATCTCATGGTAGGGTATTTCCGAAATACCCAATAAATTGAGTTACGGATTGTTATACCCTAATTTTGTCCGCTCTCTTTCTTATTACGGTCCTTTTATTTAGTTCACGTGTCATAAGTCCCAAGTGACATTACTACGAGAAAAGTCTTTGGGCTCATTCGATGTCGTCTCGTTTTAATTTGGGCCAACGCTTAGTAGCTTTTTCAATTGGGCCGAGATGTCTTTTTGTCTAATCAGACCTACGCTCGCGTAATTGGGCCTATCTTAGCATTCAGACCTAATTTTAGTGTTTGTTGATTATTGGGCCCGTTTAGTTTTTTTGGTCCCGCTTCATTCATTTTTATCAAAAGCCATATAAAAATAAAAAAAATCAGAATTACAAAAAATAATATTACAATTGTCCAAAAAGTCCCAAAATACAAAATTACAAAAAAATCAGAAAAACGAAAATTACAAAAATTACAAAAAAATGAGAAAAAGGCAGCAGCTGCGCCTCTCTTCCTTCTTGCTCTCCTTGGTGAGCAAGCCTTCTCAACCCTAATCCTGATTCTGAAATGGAAAAAAGATCAATCACCATAATTATTTGATTCTGATTTTTACCTATAAAAGCAAAATGCATTTCATTAGAAAAGGGACCCAAAAATTCACACAACAATTCACGCACCCAAAAATTCATACGAAATCTAGAAAAGTACCCTAGTCAACAACATACTCAGTATTTCCGAAATAGAAGTAAAGGCAGTAGACATCAACAGTAGCAGGCTAGCAGCAGCAGTAACAAATAAATGAGCAATAGGAGATTTTTTTTCAGATGTTGGAAGAGAGGTTGGTCTTCACATTTTCATTTTTTGCTCCTTTTGGTTTTACAATTTGAAATGATAATCGGTTTTACAATAGACTGTTTTGTAAAGAACAGTAATCACAATTTGAACTGATAATCGGAAACCAGTAACAGATTCATGCATAAAATAGGCTTATAAACAAATTAGGGTTTATTCTGTAAATAGGGTTCATATTGTAAATAGGCTTGTAAACAGATTAATTAGGGTTAAAAAAAACAATAACAAAACCAAAACAAAAGGAGGGAAAGATTAGAATCGAACCTGTTTCAAATCGCCACCGCCAGCAATGGTCGTCGCCGTCAGGCGGACCACCGTAATCCAACCACTATGCCATCCCCCCAAGCATTCCGTTGTCATGCTCCCCCTCACCGTCACCAAACCACCGCTGCCAGAACCACAACCATCGCCCTTCCCCTTTGATTTCCCTCTCTCTCTCACCGCCGTCAAACCAACCTCGCACCATCGCACTCCCCTCTCTCCACCGTCACTCATCTCCCTCTCCTTCTTCGTTTTTTTCCTTCCTCCACGAGGCTGTCACTGTCGCCGTCGCCACCACCAATGTTCCTCCGCCTCTGTTGCTGTCGCTGTCGTGCGACGTTCGTTAACGTCGTGCGACATTCGTTAACGTCGTGGTCGTCGCGTTATCTCTTCGTTCGCCGGTCAATGGTTGTTGGCCCGTCACCGCTGCCGTACGTCGTGAGCAGTCCGGAGTCTTGCTTCGTCCCCAGAACAAATCCACGCCATCGCAGTATCTCTCTTCCCTTCTCTTTCTCTCCCATTCTTTCTTTTTTCCTCTCTCTCTACAAAGTTTTTTTCTCTCTCCCTGAAGCTTGAACGGCGCTGAGTGAGGAAAATTAGGGTTTCCTTTTGTTACTTGCCTTATATGTCATTCTATTATATTACAATTATTTTGATTTTTAATTTTATAATCAGGTTCCTTCTCACACCCCCTGCGCTTCATTATTACAGCCCGCAAGCCCATCTTTAAAACCCAGTCCAATTCACAGAAACAAGCTGGGCTCGTTATTTACACAACCCTTTTTAAAAAAATACAGCCCCCTGTTATCTACAGCCCCCTTTTTTACAAATACACCCCGTTTTAATTCTTTTCAAAATTTTCTACAATCAAACAATTTACTTCACAAATTTACATTTTTCTAAAAAAACAAAATAAATTCTCTTCAAAAATAAGTAGGGGCTAAGTCGAATGTACAGTCGGGTCAGTCACCGTTCTAGGATGAATGAGCCGTACGGCTCAAAAGTCCTAGAACCCCTATAAAAATAAATAATTCTTTTTCAAAAAACCCAAAATATAAATAGGGAATTCAGTCGACTGTACAGTCGGGTTAGTCTGTTTTTTAGGTCACTAATGAACCGTTACAGATCATGTCTTAGAATCCCTATTTAAAACAAACAATTTCTAATTTAAAAAAATACAAACACATTTCTTTCCACAAATCAAATTTTTAAAATAAGGGATTAAGTCGGCCGTACGGCCGGGTTAGTCACCGTTTTTGGACGAATGAACCGTACGGATCAAGAGTCCTAAAACCTCTATTCAAATAAAATCAAACCACCCCACATCAAACTATCTTCCAAACTTCAAAAAACTCCATTTTCACAAAGTAGGGGACTAAGCCGACTGTACAGTCGGGTTAGTCATCATTTTAGGACAAATGAACTGATCACTCAGGAGTCCTAAAGTCCCTAAATAAAATACACCAACAAACAAAGTTTTCTACCAAAAACTACGTGTGATTTGATTCTCTACCAGGAGATACGTAGGAGCAGGTGTCATACCCCAATTTTGTCCGGCTTAGGTCAAAACCCTAATTTTCTCCACAAAAAAATAATAATAAATTATGCATTGCATTTTGAATCCTAGAAACCGCTCCAAAGTTGTTGGAATCATTCTTAGGGATAGAATGCACTTTTTAAGAAACTAGGGTTTTGAAAATACGTTATGCATGCATGGCAAACTTTGAAAAACATTTTATGCATGTATGGCAAGGACCTAAAAGCATTTTTTTGGAAAACAAGAATTGATTTCTAAGCCAAGAATCGATTTATAGTATGTTGCATAGGTCTTGAAAATCGATTTTTAAGCTCTTCCATAGGCCATGAATCGATTCCTCATTGCTTTAACTAAACATGGAATCGATTTTCACCTATTATATATGTCCTGAAAATCGATTTCCCTCTCCTTTCATAGGCCTTGAAATCGATTTTCAGGCCATTCTAAAGAGGTGAAAATCGATTCCTCCTTTTTTCCATAGGCCATACAATCGATTCCCATCATTTCCAAAAATAAAGAATCGATTCCTACATGTTTCCAAAGACCACAGAATCGATTTTCAGGATCTCCAAATGTCCTGAAAATCGATTCCTACCATTTTCCATAGGCCATATAATCGATTCTTGTCATTTCCAAAAGAAAAGAATCGATTCCTACATATTTCCAAAGGCTCAAACAATCGATTCATCCTTGCCATAAATGTTTTTAAAAAATTTTTTACGCTTTCCTAAGCCTATAAATAGGCAGCCTCAAATCACATTTTCGGAGGCACACATCTCACGGAGAGGAGATCTCACAGGACAGGGAAAAAACTTCACGAGGTCAGAAAAACAGACACAGCTCACAAGATCAGAGAGAAGAATTGCTACACACATTTTTTTAAGATCTGAGAAGAATTGCTCCAGAAACATTTTCACAAGATCTGGGAAGACAACTCTCGCAAATCTCATTTTCCAGTTCTCCGCTTCATTTTTGTTCTTCAGATCTGTGATATCTGCCTTCATCAGAGGTATTTCTGTTTTTATATTTGTTAAAATTCAATCATTCTGATCCATGCCAAAATTGCCCTATGTGATTTAATTTAGCTGTAGTGTCCTTGTTGATGATGAACCACATGATTCCCACTTATGCCTAGTGCATCATTTTCTAAGTGGTGAAGATGGTCTCAGATGATTCAACCTTTCCTTTCAAACCCTTTCAAAAAAAAAAAAACATTCTTTTTCAGAACTACGTCGCTTTGATTCCCGTTCGGGATACGTAGGAGCGAGCCACGTTCTCGTCAAGCGCAACAAATAAAAATCCTTTTCATCCCCATAAACAAATTATTTTCATAAAAACAAACAAAAAGAATATTTTTCCAACCCATTGTTGCTAATAGCTCATCAGAGCCTCTGTTCGTTTAGCTATTGGCGATAATGTCTTTTTCTCATAAGAATAATAAACGATGGTCCATCATAACCTTTGTTAGTTTGATCATTGTGCAAATCAATCTTTTTTCGAAAATCACTTTCAAAAAGATAATAAAAACGAGTTGTTATCAATAGTCCATCAGAACCTTTGTTCGTTTGACTAGCGGTACAACTCTCTCTTTTTGAGTATTTAGTAGTGATTCATCATAGCCTCTGCTAGTTTAATCATTTGCTAATGCTCGTCATATTTCAAAAAACTCACTAAAAAAGATAAAAACCCAAAAACATTTTACCACTTTCTTACCTAAACCTTTTACCAAAACATTTTCACCCTCATGCATCTTCATCCATCCCTATTTATGCGACACTCTCATGCATTCTCAAGTATTTATGCCTTGCATAATAAACGTAATCATACTCAAATGCTCATGCATTCTTGTATGCTCATGCATCCTCCTGTCTACTCATTCATGCATTCATTCTTGTATGCTCATGCATTCACATGCTTGCCAAATCATGCATCATTGCTCACATGTTCATTCACCTAACCTAGAATACTCTATGCCTATGATCAATTGTATTCCTTTGTTCTTGATGCCATTTGAATGTCTTGACTTAATTGTGCACAAACCCTTTTACACAATCATGTGCCCTTATAAGGCTACCAACATGTGTAGCATAGAGGCATATGTGCCCCTCTTGAGATTGCTTCCAACTTGTGTAGCAATTCTCCTTCACACACAAACACAATTGTTTTGAGAACTTTGTCTTGCACCTTTAACAATTAAATCTCTTGATTATATTGGCATGCTTAATCTTAGTTGATGATCAACATGTTCATGATTGCTTGATTAGTTGAATATGTTTGAACTTCATTCATTCATTTTGCATTTGGTTTTGGACATAGATTTCGATTGAAAATGATTTATTTATTTTCTAAAAACTCTTTTCCAAACCAATTAATTTTCAAAGCATTTTCAATAAACAAAAATAAGCAAGTAGTGGAGGTCACCCATAACCTTTGTTAGTTTGATCTCTATGAACGCTCTTCAAATTTACATGAGTACTTAGCGATGATTACCCATAACCTTTGTTAGTTTAATCATTCGCTAATGCTCGTCCTACTTCGAAAACCTTTTCGAAAATATAATAAAAACAAGTCGTTACTAATAGTCAATCAGAGCCTTTGTTCGTCTGACTTGAGGTAACAACTCTTTTTGAGTATTTAGCAGTGATTACCCATAGCCTTTGTTAGTTTAATCACTCATTAATGCTCGTCCTATTGCGAAAACTCACCAAAAAAGAACAAAACAAAAACCTTTTCAAAACCAAAGGCCTAGAACTACGTCGCCTTTGATTCTCCACCCGGAGATACGTAGGAGCAGGGCCACGCCCCCGTCAAGCGCAAAAATAAACAATTTCTAAAATAAAAAAAATACAAACACATCTCTTTCACAAAACAAAAATCAAAAATCTTGTTTTCAAAGTAGGGGATTAAGTCGGTCGTACGGCCGGGTTAATCATTGTTTTAGGATAAGTGAGCTGTGGTCCTTCAGAGCCCCAGTGCTCCTTCAGAGCCCCAGTGCTCCTTCAGACCCCCAGTGGTCCTTCAGACCCCCAGTGGTCCTTCAACACAGATCACACAATCCTAAGACCCCTATATTAAAAAACACCAACACACAAACATTTTCTAACCAAGAACTACGTAGCTTTGAATTCTCCATCGCACCGGGAGATACGTAGGAGCGGGCCATGTCCCGTCAAGCACTTTTTCTAAAAACCCTTTTTTCCCCCTTCTCACCTAAAATAAAAATTTTCATTAAAGGTTTCCCATTCATCTCCAAATAAGAAATAAATAGGCAAATCTAGGTATTTTTCAAATCAAACGTTAAAACCACACATTTAATTAGAGGTTCCCTTTCGGTAGAAAGGACGTGCGCGGTGCTAACACCTTCCTCGCACGTAATCGACCCCCGAACCTATATCTCTAGTTTTCAAAAGACCATCCGCCTTGTCCAAAAGACCTTTTTTCAATGTTTTGGTCTTAAAATTAAAATATTGGTGGCGGCTCCAAAATTCTTCCACGTTGTACATTGAGAAACCCCAACCGGGATTTTTCGGGGTGCAACAGCTGGCGACTCCGCTGGGGACATTTTTTTAAAAGACGAGGGTCAAGCCTAACTAATTTAAATGTGTGGTTTAATGTATTGTTGATTTGATTGAAACCTTGTTTGCCTCTCCTTCTTATCATTGATTGTAGGCGTGTGCATTTGTGTTCTTCTATGTTCCTTGTCTCGTCTTATTCCCTTTCTTTTATCGTTTATGCCCATGCATTCTTCCAACCCCCATGTTCCCTTCTTCTTTGCTCCTTTTCTCCAAAGGTAAGTTCATGCATCTCTTCCCCATTCTATCCTGTTCCCTCTTCTTCGCTCCCTTTCTTGAGGTAAGTAGTGCATTGTTGTTAGCACCCTAGATTAGTTGTATTTAAATGATACTAAACCCTAGGGTAGACGACATGCTATTGTCTGGACTGTCTGGATTCTCATTTGCAGGTGGGGTAGTACTAGGGAAAATGCCCTTGACACACACTACACTTATACCCTGTGACTATGTGCTTTGAGTGGGACCATAACCCAGGTCTGCAAAACTTAGGAGAGTGGATTCGAGTAGTGAGAGCCCATCAGGACCTTTGTCCGTTTGGCTACTTGCGAAAGTTTCAACCAGAGTTGTGCTCTTTCATGATGCCTCACATCTAGCAGTTTGCTGCATTTGTGGGGAGTTTTGTGAAAGGGACTGTAGCTCTGGTGGCCTTGTGAGGGAGTGAATAGAGCTACATGTGAAGATTACCTCTAAGTGCCTTAGATCATAGGTTTCTCCCCCTTTTAGTTCACAAGGGCTTTCCAAATTGTGTGTTGCATTGTTGCATTCAGTTCAATCAATTTTTCCTTCAGAATTTTTGAAAATCAAAAAAAATATATGCTTTCCCTTTTCAATAAATACCTATGTGAGGTGGCATATAGGGTGAAAATTTTCAAATCACCACCTGTAAATATCCTCTTTCTGCAAAAACAAAAAAAAGAAACATCCTTGCATCATCGCATCATTGCATCACTGCATCATTGCATCATTTGCATTGCATAAAATTCCAATTTTGAAAAAAAACCATTCATATTGCATTCCCTTTCATTACATAAAGATAAAACGAAAAAAACAATTATCATCTGCATAGCATAAACATTTCATTTATAATCATGCAAAAAAAATCCTCGTCAAGTTCACCCAAAACATGGCATTCATGCATAAGCATTATTTCAAAAAAGACACAGTAGAACTACGTAAGCTTTGATTCCTCATTACAGTGGGGATACGTAGGAACGGGTCATACCCCGTCAAGCACATTTTTCTAAAACCTTTTTTCAATAAATCATTTGCATCATACTTGCATTCATTCATTACCTAAAATAGGAGTTGTGAGACGTTCTTGCAAAACAATCATCCTTTTTGAAAAAGTTTGTCCTTACTTGGTTGCAAACTCAAGGTGTTCCAAGGCACTCAGTTTTTTTTTCAATAGCTCATTTGCATTTCTTTCAAAAGCACTGCATCCCATCCAATCTATGACAAAAGACTGAAATAGTGTTAACTCTCTATGAAGCATTCTTCTAATGAGCGTGCATGCTATGAGTACATTCTCTTGTTTGAGTCCGTTGATTTTCCTCCCTTACCACAGTTTCCCATCCAAGTCTAATCCCGCCCCGTCCACCCCTAAAGCGCATATTCTCTCCCATCAGTGCATACTTGACTTTTGGTTCATTCCCACTAACACTTTAAGTCCTCCATGCTGGGGCAATTCTGTGATCACTAATTTTCCTTGTCGGTATCATATTCCCTTAGTGCAAGTCTTTCTAAAAAATATAATAAATAAAAAAGATAAAATAAGCTCGCTAGGTTGAAAACCCGCAAAGGGCGGCCTAGGCAAAAATGAGCGCCCGGTGGATTGAAAACTCGCAAAGAGCGGTCCAGGCAAAAATTAGGGCACAAAAAAAGGGAAAATAAAAGAGCAAACACATGAAGATAGATAAGTTATTGTTCTAAGGTTAAGTCTCATAGAAATAAGCAATCGGGATTTGAAATGAAGTTTGGCCATCTCCTCAAAAACCCCAAAATCCCAGAAAATCCCTTTCCTACCCACCTTGAGCCAAGAAAAACCGAAATCCAAAAATCACCCTAGACAAAGATCTCCCCCAAATAAAAACAAAACAGTGCATCACTTTTATCAGCTCACCCGAGTTAAAAAAAAAAAAAAAAAAAAAAGGGGGATTCAAAAAAATGAAAACCCCAAAACAAAATGGTGAGTTGGTACATGTTACCACAAAGTACAAGAGATCCTTGTCTAAATAAACCTTCAAACACTTCATCATTCCCATACACCCCTCCTTCCATAAACCGCAAACACTCCCTTTGGCTTCAACATCAAACCCCTTAGTCATTCTACCCTGAGACATGAATTTGCCTTAACAGAGCCCAAACAAGCCCAATAACCATCTTCCTCATAGACCATTAACCGTCAATCAAACGCCGAACAAAACTCACCCTCCCGCTAGCCTCAAACACTGCATTAAGCCTAACCCTCCTTCCTCCACAAAACACCACAATCCCGAAAAGTCCAATGACCGGTTGCTTTTGTTCACTCAAATTTTAATCTTAGGACGAATAAGCTTGTCTGTTTACAATGTGTTTGCTCAAAAAAAAAAAAAAAAAAAAAAAAAAAAAAAAGCAAACAGTCAGAAAAAAGAAAGCTGACAAAATAAAAAGAGGGACTTTCACTCCAAAGCACATTCAAGATGCATTAAAACAAGGTTTAGTGATCACCAGATAAGAATTCTTTCACACCAAAAGTCAAGACATCAGTCAGAACCAAAGATTTGCACTAAGAATACCACTCAGATCTAGAAGTTGGGGCATTCTCTTCACCACCCATCCACCCTAGTCTTGGGAAAGCATGTTCAGCGTCCATCCTATGTCATTCATCCTTTCACCAGATGTTATCCTTGACGCCAGTTCCCGCATATCTGCCCTTTCACTCCAATTGTCAATACCACCAAACGGGGGCAAGCCTTTCATTCATAGTCACCAAGTCTGGAGTGGGGCAAGCCCATTCCCATTCACCTCATTCATTCCCATAAAAACCTCACCGGGGCAATTTCTCAACTCACTATCCTAAACAAGACCTTGTCATTCTGATTGGGGCAGCTTTGTCTTTGTTATGACTGGGGCAACATCAAACTCTATGGGTTGAAGCAAAACCCCTTTCATTCCAGCTTTCATCCCATGAACCGAAGCGTTCCCAATTCATCATCTTCTACGCCCCTAGTTTGTTGTCACCGCTAGACAGGGGCAAACCATTCACTCATCAAAAACCTGAATTGGGGCAATCTTGTATCTCTTGATCCCTCACAAGCTTCGGCAATAGCCATGTCGGTCATTCCTTCACTTGCCATAAACGTCCATGCCATAAACCAATCCCAAGTTAACGGACTCACTCATTCACATTTGCACCCCTATGCATGCTTACTAGATAATGCTTCAAAGAGAGAGAACACAAGTTAGTCATGCGATATTTAAGATTCAGTCGTCATTGAAAGGAAGAGAAAACAAGTGAGCTTGTTTGTAAATAAAATCTTGAGAACACCGGAGTTTGAATCAAATTCCATTCTTTTTCTCAACAAAATGGTCAATAATCATCTCAACTCCTTGCATTCAAAGTCTTGCATCTCATCATCACAAAAATGTTTCATCATTCATATCCTATTTTTCGCCTCATGCATTTAGGCGTTCCATTTTGCATCGTGCCAACATCATCATTTCATAAAAGCAAAAACATTTTCCATCTCATTCCATCAAGCATCAAAGCATTACATCATAAAAGCAAAAACACGTCATCCCGTGTCATAACATTTGCATCCAAACATTTCACATTCACATTCACATTTCATGCATTCATCGCATGTCATCCAAGATGCCTATGTTTCCCAATCAACCATTTCATATCAGGCATCAAAGTATTGCATTTGCATCCTCACATAGCAAGAAGATAAATAGGAAAAATTCTTTAACCAGCTATCTCAACACATGAAGGGGTCGCCTAAAGTCGGCCGCTTGTAGGGCTTTAGTGCTCGCCTGGATCCTTAGGGATTAGGTTGTTATCTTGTAGGGCTTTAGTGCTCGCCTGGATCCTTAGGGATTAGGTTGTTATCTTGTAGGGCTTTAGTGCTCGCCTGGATCCTTAGGGATTAGGTTGTTATCTTGTAGGGCTTTAGTGCTCGCCTGGATCCTTAGGGATTAGGTTGTTATCTTGTAGGGCTTTAGTGCTCGCCTGGATCCTTAGGGATTAGGTTGTTATCTTGTAGGGCTTTAGTGCTCGCCTGGATCCTTAGGGATTAGGTTGTTATCTTGTAGGGCTTTAGTGCTCGCCTGGATCCTTAGGGATTAGGTTGTTATCTTGTAGGGCTTTAGTGCTCGCCTGGATCCTTAGGGATTAGGTTGTTATCTTGTAGGGCTTTAGTGCTCGCCTGGATCCTTAGGGATTAGGTTGTTATCTTGTAGGGCTTTAGTGCTCGCCTGGATCCTTAGGGATTAGGTTGTTATCTTGTAGGACTTTAGTGCTCGCCTGGATCCTTAGGGATTAGGTTGTTATTTTGTAGGGCTTTAGGGCTCGCCTTAACCCTTAGGGATTAGGTTGTTGCTTGTAGGGCTTTAGTGCTCGCCTGGATCCTTAGGGATTAGGTTGTTATCTTGTAGGGCTTTAGTGCTCGCCTGGATCCTTAGGGATTAGGTTGTTATCTTGTAGGGCTTTAGTGCTCGCCTGGATCCTTAGGGATTAGGTTGTTATCTTGTAGGGCTTTAGTGCTCGCCTGGATCCTTAGGGATTAGGTTGTTATCTTGTAGGGCTTTAGTGCTCGCCTGGATCCTTAGGGATTAGGTTGTTATCTTGTAGGGCTTTAGTGCTCGCCTGGATCCTTAGGGATTAGGTTGTTATTTTGTAGGGCTTTAGTGCTCGCCTGGATCCTTAGGGATTAGGTTGTTATTTTGTAGGGCTTCAGTGCTCGCCTGGATCCTTAGGGATTAGGTTGTTATCTTGTAGGGCTTTAGTGCTCGCCTGGATCCTTAGGGATTAGGTTGTTATCTTGTAGAGCTTCAGTGCTCGCCTGGATCCTTAGGGATTAGGTTGTTATCTTGTAGGGCTTCAGTGCTCGCCTGGATCCTTAGGGATTAGGTTGTTATCTTGTAGGGCTTCAGTGCTCGCCTTAATCCTTGGGGATTAGGATGTTTACCTTGTAGGCACTTGAAGTGTTGATCCTTAACCAAAATAAAAAGGAAGAAAATCGAAAATAGCATCTCATAGCATCCATCATTCCATTAAAATCATCACATCACATACACTGTGCATAACATACATTCATACTCCATTTACATAGATATCTGCATTCCATAGAAAAAAAAGGGGGGGGGCAAATAAGAAAGAAGAGAAAAAATCAAACAGAAAAGGCATCCCACCAAAGTCAATCATTGCATTCATGTGCACCCCAAACATCCAAGTGCACGCATTTCATGCACCATCCAAGAGAAAAGTTATTTCGGACCAGAGAATCCCAAAATCTCATTTTTAGAAAATCATCAACCCCGAGTTAGTAAACTCCATCAACCCTGAGTTAGTAAACTCCCTCAAACACAGAGTTAGTGAACTCCCACAGAGTTAGTGAACTCCCACCGAGTTAGTGAACTCCTTCCACAGATCACAACATTGTGTACGAGCACGCAATGGATCCATCAGACTTCGTCAAGTCCTTCGGATTAGTTATGTCAACCTAAGGCATAATGGACATCCTTTGATCAAATCAGTTCCGGACCTGATGTTGATCGGCCGCTCGAGAAGGCCATCCCAAAGCTCGGACTCAACAAGAGTCCGTTAGAAGGTTTTTAGGCAACCTCCGAATTCAGGACCCCAGCGTCCCTTCAGAACCCCAGTGTTCATTCAGGATCCAAGCATCCCTTCAGGACCCAAGTGTCCATCCAAGTTATTTTCTTTGCTGCTTTCTTTATAGCTTTATTTCCTGCTTTTTGAGGGCGGGCATTTCATTTAAATATAGAAAAAGAAAAGAGGAAAATTCGGGTTTCCCTAAGCAGACAAAATCGGTATAATTTCTGAATTCTTTATTTCTATTTTGCCTCGAAATATGTCCTGCGCAATTCATATTTCTTGTCAAAATCCAAATAAAGAAGGGGCAGCTGTCATACCCCAATTTTGTCCGGCTTAGGTCAAAACCCTAATTTTCTCCACAAAAAAATAATAATAAATTATGCATTGCATTTTGAATCCTAGAAACCGCTCCAAAGTTGTTGGAATCATTCTTAGGGATAGAATGCACTTTTTAAGAAACTAGGGTTTTGAAAATACGTTATGCATGCATGGCAAACTTTGAAAAACATTTTATGCATGTATGGCAAGGACCTAAAAGCATTTTTTTGGAAAACAAGAATTGATTTCTAAGCCAAGAATCGATTTATAGTATGTTGCATAGGTCTTGAAAATCGATTTTTAAGCTCTTCCATAGGCCATGAATCGATTCCTCATTGCTTTAACTAAACATGGAATCGATTTTCACCTATTATATATGTCCTGAAAATCGATTTCCCTCTCCTTTCATAGGCCTTGAAATCGATTTTCAGGCCATTCTAAAGAGGTGAAAATCGATTCCTCCTTTTTTCCATAGGCCATACAATCGATTCCCATCATTTCCAAAAATAAAGAATCGATTCCTACATGTTTCCAAAGACCACAGAATCGATTTTCAGGATCTCCAAATGTCCTGAAAATCGATTCCTACCATTTTCCATAGGCCATATAATCGATTCTTGTCATTTCCAAAAGAAAAGAATCGATTCCTACATATTTCCAAAGGCTCAAACAATCGATTCATCCTTGCCATAAATGTTTTTAAAAAATTTTTTACGCTTTCCTAAGCCTATAAATAGGCAGCCTCAAATCACATTTTCGGAGGCACACATCTCACGGAGAGGAGATCTCACAGGACAGGGAAAAAACTTCACGAGGTCAGAAAAACAGACACAGCTCACAAGATCAGAGAGAAGAATTGCTACACACATTTTTTTAAGATCTGAGAAGAATTGCTCCAGAAACATTTTCACAAGATCTGGGAAGACAACTCTCGCAAATCTCATTTTCCAGTTCTCCGCTTCATTTTTGTTCTTCAGATCTGTGATATCTGCCTTCATCAGAGGTATTTCTGTTTTTATATTTGTTAAAATTCAATCATTCTGATCCATGCCAAAATTGCCCTATGTGATTTAATTTAGCTGTAGTGTCCTTGTTGATGATGAACCACATGATTCCCACTTATGCCTAGTGCATCATTTTCTAAGTGGTGAAGATGGTCTCAGATGATTCAACCTTTCCTTTCAAACCCTTTCAAAAAAAAAAAACATTCTTTTTCAGAACTACGTCGCTTTGATTCCCGTTCGGGATACGTAGGAGCGAGCCACGTTCTCGTCAAGCGCAACAAATAAAAATCCTTTTCATCCCCATAAACAAATTATTTTCATAAAAACAAACAAAAAGAATATTTTTCCAACCCATTGTTGCTAATAGCTCATCAGAGCCTCTGTTCGTTTAGCTATTGGCGATAATGTCTTTTTCTCATAAGAATAATAAACGATGGTCCATCATAACCTTTGTTAGTTTGATCATTGTGCAAATCAATCTTTTTTCGAAAATCACTTTCAAAAAGATAATAAAAACGAGTTGTTATCAATAGTCCATCAGAACCTTTGTTCGTTTGACTAGCGGTACAACTCTCTCTTTTTGAGTATTTAGTAGTGATTCATCATAGCCTCTGCTAGTTTAATCATTTGCTAATGCTCGTCATATTTCAAAAAACTCACTAAAAAAGATAAAAACCCAAAAACATTTTACCACTTTCTTACCTAAACCTTTTACCAAAACATTTTCACCCTCATGCATCTTCATCCATCCCTATTTATGCGACACTCTCATGCATTCTCAAGTATTTATGCCTTGCATAATAAACGTAATCATACTCAAATGCTCATGCATTCTTGTATGCTCATGCATCCTCCTGTCTACTCATTCATGCATTCATTCTTGTATGCTCATGCATTCACATGCTTGCCAAATCATGCATCATTGCTCACATGTTCATTCACCTAACCTAGAATACTCTATGCCTATGATCAATTGTATTCCTTTGTTCTTGATGCCATTTGAATGTCTTGACTTAATTGTGCACAAACCCTTTTACACAATCATGTGCCCTTATAAGGCTACCAACATGTGTAGCATAGAGGCATATGTGCCCCTCTTGAGATTGCTTCCAACTTGTGTAGCAATTCTCCTTCACACACAAACACAATTGTTTTGAGAACTTTGTCTTGCACCTTTAACAATTAAATCTCTTGATTATATTGGCATGCTTAATCTTAGTTGATGATCAACATGTTCATGATTGCTTGATTAGTTGAATATGTTTGAACTTCATTCATTCATTTTGCATTTGGTTTTGGACATAGATTTCGATTGAAAATGATTTATTTATTTTCTAAAAACTCTTTTCCAAACCAATTAATTTTCAAAGCATTTTCAATAAACAAAAATAAGCAAGTAGTGGAGGTCACCCATAACCTTTGTTAGTTTGATCTCTATGAACGCTCTTCAAATTTACATGAGTACTTAGCGATGATTACCCATAACCTTTGTTAGTTTAATCATTCGCTAATGCTCGTCCTACTTCGAAAACCTTTTCGAAAATATAATAAAAACAAGTCGTTACTAATAGTCAATCAGAGCCTTTGTTCGTCTGACTTGAGGTAACAACTCTTTTTGAGTATTTAGCAGTGATTACCCATAGCCTTTGTTAGTTTAATCACTCATTAATGCTCGTCCTATTGCGAAAACTCACCAAAAAAGAACAAAACAAAAACCTTTTCAAAACCAAAGGCCTAGAACTACGTCGCCTTTGATTCTCCACCCGGAGATACGTAGGAGCAGGGCCACGCCCCCGTCAAGCGCAAAAATAAACAATTTCTAAAATAAAAAAAATACAAACACATCTCTTTCACAAAACAAAAATCAAAAATCTTGTTTTCAAAGTAGGGGATTAAGTCGGTCGTACGGCCGGGTTAATCATTGTTTTAGGATAAGTGAGCTGTGGTCCTTCAGAGCCCCAGTGCTCCTTCAGAGCCCCAGTGCTCCTTCAGACCCCCAGTGGTCCTTCAGACCCCCAGTGGTCCTTCAACACAGATCACACAATCCTAAGACCCCTATATTAAAAAACACCAACACACAAACATTTTCTAACCAAGAACTACGTAGCTTTGAATTCTCCATCGCACCGGGAGATACGTAGGAGCGGGCCATGTCCCGTCAAGCACTTTTTCTAAAAACCCTTTTTTCCCCCTTCTCACCTAAAATAAAAATTTTCATTAAAGGTTTCCCATTCATCTCCAAATAAGAAATAAATAGGCAAATCTAGGTATTTTTCAAATCAAACGTTAAAACCACACATTTAATTAGAGGTTCCCTTTCGGTAGAAAGGACGTGCGCGGTGCTAACACCTTCCTCGCACGTAATCGACCCCCGAACCTATATCTCTAGTTTTCAAAAGACCATCCGCCTTGTCCAAAAGACCTTTTTTCAATGTTTTGGTCTTAAAATTAAAATATTGGTGGCGGCTCCAAAATTCTTCCACGTTGTACATTGAGAAACCCCAACCGGGATTTTTCGGGGTGCAACAGCAGGGGCGGCCGACCTCTGTCCATTGCACTAATAAAAAACCTTTTTTAGTCTTTTCCTAAATAATCATTTTCTTCAATTCAAAAAATATCAAGTCTTGTCTTTCTCTTAGTTTCCTCTAATTCACAATAAAAGAGTAAAATAAACATTTTCAAAATTAATATTCTTCCTACAACTAGTTAGCAGGTAACCTTCATTAGGAAGGATGTCGTGGGGTGCTAATACATTTCCCACGCATAACCGACTCCTGAACCCTAATTTGGTCTCAAGGACCCTTATCCATTCCAAAAGGGATTTTCCAATATTTGCTCTTAAACTAAACTTTGGTGGCGGCTTCATTTTTGAACCTTCGAGGAATCCTCACCCGGATTTTTCGGCCGCTACAGCTGGCGACTTCACTGGGGACAATTTAGAGAGTCAAACCTAGTCTAATTAGTTGTAAAATTAGTTGTTAATGAAATGTTTTATTTTACCCTTCCCTTTCATCTTTTATTCTTATTGCATGTTATATATTTATGTGATATGTAAACTTTAGGATAGAAGACAATATTTCTTGGCGTATGTGTTTGTTTTGCAGCTTGGGGGGTATTCTTGATATTTTGCTCCTTCACACACTCCACTATCACACTTTTGCACACACGTGAGAATAGTCTTGTACCCGGACTGGAGAATAACCTAAGTTAGAACGAGACTGCGTAGTGATGGCCTACTGGATGTGCGTCCTGTTGGGTGGTCACGAAAGTCTCACCTAGAGTTTGGTTCCTCTTGAGAATGCTGGCACTCCTAATAGCTTGCCTATTGTTGTTGATCAGTGTTCTTAACTGGGGTCGTTGGCTCTAGGAACCTTATGTAGGACTCTTTAGAGCTACCCTTTGAAAGGTTCACTCAACAGACAAGCCCTAGACCTATTCTCTAATGAACCCTTGTAGGAAACAAATGAGCCTCATACCCCTGCGTTCAAACAAACACTATACATTTTTTCTGGTCTTCTAAAAAAATTTCAAAAAAAATCATATGTTATTTTGGCAAATTATTTTTTAGCATACCTCATGCATTTTTACCTTTCCCTTTTGCATGACATAAAATTTTTCTTATAACCGCCAGGGAATTGTAAGACTTTCTTTCTGACAAGATGGATCAAACATTTGCATTAATAAAATAAGTTTCTTTTAGTTCTGCGTCGAACAGAAACTTACAATTTCCCCGGCGTAACACGAAATCATACATTTGCATTTCATGCACATCCATTCGTTCATTCATGTACTTACGTAAAAAAAAAATTAAAAGGGCAAGCTGGTTCATCAACATCGCTACCGGACTCGTTCTCAAACAAGAAAAATGGCCGAAGAGGATATCAGGCTCTGAGAGAAGACATTGCAAAATTAGACTTTAGAAGTCAGGCGTGTATTTGCCTGACTACATAAGTAGACACGGTGGCAAACTTGTAATTAATGGTGAAGTTCTTTTTTTCTTTTTTAGTACTTTAGAAGTCAGGCCTGTATCCGCTTGACTTCTAAAGTACCAAAATAGAAAAAAAGATTTTCAATTTACCCGAAACCCTAGCTCTCCACTCTCACACTTTACGCGAAGCCTTGCCTCTTTCTTTCACCTTTCTTCTCTGGTTTTCTCCTTTCTTCTCTGGTTCCCAGCTTCTTCTTCCAAGCTCTCCACGCCCAAGCCCCAAATCAACATTTCAGCATCTCGCATCTCACTCTCACCCTAGCCCCAAAATCATCGTTGACTGCATCTTCCATCGCACTCTCACGTTTCCCTCTCGCATCTCGCATCTCGCATCTCGCATCTCTTCCCCTCGCATCTTTGTTTCTCAGCATCTCTTCCTCTCTGCTCGCAACGCTGCTTCTTCATAAATAGAAGCTTTTAATAGGGTTTTCATGATATATTTTCTTGGAGGATTTCGGATCCGCGAGTTTTGAGGAGAGAGAAGCGATCGACGACGCGATTCGGCACATGTACTCTTCGGATCTGAAGAATGGTTGGGGGTTCATGTTGTTCAGGAGGTGAAGTTGTTGGCCAAGAAGGAAGATCGATTCGCTCTTGATTCGGCCATCGACGAGCTCGTTCACCTCGACATGCAAAGGTATTGGCTGCCTTTTTACTTCAATCTTCTCTTTTCTTTTGAAACCTTTTGTTCGTATTTTTACTTTTTTGTTGCAACAATCAATAATTTGAGTTCGTTTCTGTTTCTTGTGGTTTTTCTTTGATTGGGTAATCATTTGCGTTTTTAAATTGCATCTTAGGTTTTGGGTATCCCATGGGATGTTGATACTGAGGGGTTGAAAGAATATATGAGCAAATATGGCAAACTGGAAGATTGCGTTGTCATGAAGGTTATCTCTTACTTTCAATTTTTCAGTGTTTCTGATTCTTGTTCAGTTCATGTTTGTCTATCACATCACTTAGATAACAAATGTATATATTGGTGTTGGTCATCTAATGATAAAATCTATATAATGGTTCTTCAATGGCAGTTTTTGACCTCAAACAAGGGTTTTGGGTCGCTTTTCTCCCCTCCCCCCTCATTACCACTCTTCCAAAGATAAATTTAGATAAGGGTTGTACAGTTAGTGTGTTTGGTTCTACGATAGGAAGAATTTATTTTAGCTAAAAGTGAGTTGAATGCAAAGTTAGTTAGGTTAGAATATATTTATGTAAAAGTGAGTTGAACAATATTTGGGTGTACTAGTCATGTTTGGAGGCAAAAACTCCAAATCTCAGCTTCAAGTTAGAATCCATTCTAGAGGCAAAATCAATTTACTTAAGAACAAGAACACTCAATCATGTCAAAATAAAGTTTAGGTCTCTAGAATGACTTTTGGCTCTCCCAAAAGTGACTTCAAACACGCACTTAACCTATCTCATAAAATTTGACAAAGTTTTACAGTGATAGTTGACTACCTAATTCAGCCGTCTTCTATGACTTGTGTTTGGCATTGGCTATGTAAATATTAGCAAAAAAGCACAGCTTAGACAGAAATACTATCATTTGTTATTATGTCTAGGAAATGCCCTGCACGATCTTTATTGATTGTTAGTCATTCTTATTTATCCGAAATTTGAAGAGGAAAAGTGACATGCTTAAACTTGGTGCGGCAAACTTAAAAAGTAGATAAGAAAAGATCAAATTGGGACTTATGGCTTCTGGTCTATATGACATAGTCTTGTACAGGGATAGGTTAGATTCCCCCTATACCATTAAATTTGCTGGAGATGCATTCTAATATTCTCACTTGAATCTAGGAGCGGTCGACTGGGCGGTCTCGTGGTTTTGGATATGTTACATTTGCTTCATTGGATGATGCCAAGGTAACTGCTTTTCACCTAGACATAAGCTTATTCAATTTGTTGATTTTTTGACTGGAAGATTTCTAGTGTGAAAGGAGTATTCTACTTTATGTTCTTTTCAATTCCATTCATTCAATAAAATCAGGGACACATTGTCCCTCTCTTTAATTCTGATTTCACAGTTCCTAACATAAGCACATATTTCTGGTCAAATCTGCATGCTATATCACGAGTTGGGTGTCTTTCTGGCTGCAGGAAGTATTGTCAAGTGAACATGTTCTTGGTAATAGGATGCTGGAAGTCAAAGTGGCCACACCAAAGGTTGCAATTAAATATGTTTTAAACTTAAAACCAGCTTTGGTACATGGCTGTTTTACCCTGTGCTATGATTTTACTGCTGATTCTTGTAATGTTTTCATCTTAAAGGAGGAGATGAGGGCACCGGCCAAAAAAGTTACCAGAATATTTGTGGCCAGGATTCCACAATCAGTAACAGAAGCTACTTTTAGAAGGTATATGAACATGTAGTATCTTCATTAAAATAATCTAGTCTCACAAGTGTTTTTTCTTTCGTAATGTACTTGTAATAAAGAACATATGAGGAAATTTATGTAATAGTCTCCCATTCTTTCTTTTCCCTGCAGTCATTTTGAGAAATATGGTGAAATCACAGATTTGTACATGCCAAAGGTACCTTCCTCCTTGAGATTACTGTTTCTTCTTTTTTCTTCTGTCCTGCCTTCTTGTTTGTTTGGGGCTGAAATTTTTTATATGTATCTGGATTCAGGACAAAGGAGCAACTTGGTTATGTGGTTGAGTGTAGCCCACGAGTAACATACCGTGTATTTGGATTTTGTTTTTGCATTCAGTCATCTGAATACGACCCAGCTTACTTGCAAGGTAGAATCGATAGCTTCATAAATGGCATTGAAGAGTTGTTGGTAAGTGTTCCTCATTCCTTCAAGCTTCATGTTCTTTGCCTAACTGCTTCCATGTGAACTTCAATAAAATTGACGTGACATGGTTACTAAGAAATGATGGGTAACTATTTTTGAGAAAGGAAGAAAAGGCCGCGAATAGTACAATGCTAGGATTTCGTAATATGCCTAATCTAAAGTTATGGAATTTACATTGCTGTTGCCCATGTTTGTGTTTTGAGTTTTCATCTCACAAAATAAAATGTCATAAGAACTTGTTCCAACACGGTTGTTTTCACCGGTGTACTCTCTTTTGACAAAAGCTATTAAAAAACTAAAGGTGATGTTTAGGGTGGACTATATTGAAGTGGTCTGCTGGTAGATTTTTAAAAATTTGCAATGGTACCATCTTTTCCCTCTGGAGCTGTTTGACAGTATTGCGATGCAAGAAGGGGGGGTAGTGTTGCAATTATTGTTTAATGTGATCAAAACTAGAAAACAACTACTAGATGATTCAATTTAGCAACACTTTAGGCTTGAGATAACTATCAATGGGATGTCTCTTCTATTCGCATTTTCATTGCATGTAATGTATCATCTATTCAGTAGTGGGTTTGTTTGTACTCAATCCTTGAGTTAGAAGACCGTGTTTTGAAGAAATGTGTTTGATTTCAGGACGGCCTCGATGATGATTCCTTTGAGAATTATAAAAGTGGCTTAGTGGCGAAACTGTTTCGCTGCCGCTGTTTTGACCTATGTTATTCTGTTTTGTTTTGCATGAATTATCAGTGATGTCAGAGGCAATAATTTGACTGGTACTATACCAGAGAGCATTGGGAACTGCACAAGTTTTGAAATCTTGTATGTCAAGTCATTTAGTATTTAGTTTGATCAATATTTGCTTTCGAATGTTTTGATCCAGATGCTTAGGCTATCTTCTCATTGAGTTTTTCAGGGACGTATCATATAATCAGATTACTGGGGAGATTCCATATAATATTGGTTTTCTTCAAGTGGCTACTCTGTAAGTAATTTGGCTACTTGTATTGACAAAGTTCAATGTTGGCTACTTCTGTTGTATTGTATTGAGAAAGTTTGCTGTGCTTTCTATCTAGGTCGCTTCAAGGAAATAGATTAACCGGGAAGATTCCAGAAGTGATTGGTTTAATGCAAGCCCTTGCAATTTTGTAAGTTTATAATTACTCTGATCATTTCATCAGTATAAATACTACATTTGCATATTTACTGCCTGAGAATGCATTTTATTCAACTGTTTAGAGATTAACTTCTGCATTGTGTATTTTGCATACTGGCACTGTTGTAGGGATTTGAGTGAGAATGAGTTAGTGGGACCAATTCCTCCTATATTCGGCAATCTGTCTTTCACCGGCAAACTGTGAGTGTCACTACTCATTGATTAAAAGTTTGAACTCATTAATAGTTATGGTTTCTTGCCTGACCTTTTTCATAATTTAGATACCTTCATGGAAACATGCTTACTGGTCCAATACCTCCCGAACTTGGCAATATGTCTAAACTGAGCTCCCTGTGAGTTTAATTGGTCTCTATTTGTGTCATCACTATCTTCTGTATTATGCATGCATTTACTAAGTTTTATTCTTCCAGGAAATTAAATGATAATCAACTGCATGGCAATCAGTTAAGCAGGCAATTAAAAGATAATCATTTACTATCTTGTGTTATGTTTTAGGGACCTGTCTAGCAATAACTTTTCAGGACTGGTTCCAGCTTCTGTTGGTTATCTAGAGCATCTTTTGACCCTGTAAGTTGGATATTTTAAGAAATCATGTAAACTAATTTTCCAGGTGTTTACGTTGCTGATTTTTGAAAATATTTACATGTTTATAAATCCAGGAACTTGAGTCATAACCGCCTTGATGATCATTTGCCTGCTGATTTTGGGAATCTCAGAAGTATACAGATTATGTAAGTTTTGAAGGCCATTTCTGATCTGAAGGATTGGAGTTCAATATATATGAAATTGCCTATCCTAGTTGATTAATTGGTTCTTAGTGATTTATTCTTTTCTATTGACATGTGTTGCAACAACCTTTAATGATTTATTCTATTTCTAGTGACCTGTCTTTCAACTTCTTGTCGGGTAGGATTTCAGCAGAAATTGGGCAGCTGCAGAACCTTGCCTCTCTGTATGTTTAATTATTAAGTGCTTCATGCTTGATGTTTTCTGTTTAGTAACGGCTTGATGATCGTTTATTGATTTGCCATTACTTGAACTGTTTGGAAGGATTTTGAACAACAATCACTTGTGTGGGAAGATTCCTGATCAGCTCGCTAATTGCTTCAGTCTTTCCTCCCTGTGAGTATACCTGTTTGGCAGCCAATTGCTCCCTCTGTTACATTTCTTCTAGGCTTCTCTGGAAATCTCCCCATGCTTATTAGTTTTACTCATGTTTCAGAAAACTGATTTTATGATGAAAGCCATTAGCTTTTTACTTTTTTATATTTCAATCAATTATGATAACTAGTTTAATCATATATGGTGAGATTTACATGAATTGCAAAAATATACAAGTTTGCTTTGATATGACATGGATAGATTGAGAACTAAAATGTTTTTGGAAGTGGTAGATCTTATATTTAGCTTTGCTGACCTCGGGCTATATTGGTAGAATGCTTTCTTTCCTGTGTATGAACAATTGAATACATATTTTTACAATATTATATTTTCCTGCACTATAATGATTTTTTGTATAGCAGTAAATTCTCACTTGGCTAAATTTTCCTTCCTGTTTTGTTTTGTTTTGTTTTGTTTTGTTTTTGGTTACTTAGCAGGGAGATTAACACCTATTTCCTATTTTTCTTGCAGGTATAGAAGGAAGAGAGATAAACTAGTGGAACGTGCTAGTGCTGCTCTAAGGGAAATTCTGCAATCAAGTAGCAGAAGGATTTGTTAGTCTTAGTATGGTGGCATTATCATGTATTTCTGCTTTCAGTCTCTTTCGTTTGTATGGTAGTTAGTAACAAAGTGAAAAATGCATATTGGTAGGTTAGAAAGTACCATAGGTTGTGTTATGATTGTTCTGGAATTTACAAGACCTTGGTATATATGTAGTAGTGAATGATGATGGTGATATGAGAATTTGGCTATTGTAAGGATTTAATGCTTAATAAATGAGGTAGAAATTTGTTTATATATATGTTGATAGTGTTTATATATATGTTGGTAGTTGCACCAATTGATGGCTATTGTAAGTTCCATTTATTTGAATTTTTTAAAAAAAAAGTAATTTAGATTAGTTGGTTTGATTTTGGTTAGCAGTCTTTATTTAGATTAGATGGCTACCAAATAATTTTTTTTTTTTAAAAAAAATGAACTTTTAAAGTCAGGCGAGAACAAAAGCTTGACTTTAAATCATACTTACGAAGTCAGGCGAGAATAAATGCTTGACTTTAAATCATACTTACGAAGTCAGGCAATAATAAATGCTTGACTTTAAAACAGACTTAAGAAGTCAGGCGAAATAAATGCTTGACTTTAAATCATACTTACGAAGTCAGGCAAGAATAAATGCTTGACTTTAAAACAGACTTAAGAAGTCAGGCGAAATAAATGCTTGACTTTAAAACTGACTTACGAAGTCAGGCAAAATAAATGCTTGACTTTAAATCAGACTTACGAAGTCAGGCTATCGCTTGACTTTAAAACTCCTGACATACAAAGTCGACTTAATAAAAGTCAAGCGAGCGCCTGACTTTAAATCCCCTTTTCGCCTGACTTTAAATCCCCTTTTTGCACTAGTGTTGGGGGGTATTCTTGATATTTTGCTCCTTCACACACTCCACTATCACACTTTTGCACACACGTGAGAATAGTCTTGTACCCGGACTGGAGAATAACCTAAGTTAGAACGAGACTGCGTAGTGATGGCCTACTGGATGTGCGTCCTGTTGGGTGGTCACGAAAGTCTCACCTAGAGTTTGGTTCCTCTTGAGAATGCTGGCACTCCTAATAGCTTGCCTATTGTTGTTGATCAGTGTTCTTAACTGGGGTCGTTGGCTCTAGGAACCTTATGTAGGACTCTTTAGAGCTACCCTTTGAAAGGTTCACTCAACAGACAAGCCCTAGACCTATTCTCTAATGAACCCTTGTAGGAAACAAATGAGCCTCATACCCCTGCGTTCAAACAAACACTATACATTTTTTCTGGTCTTCTAAAAAAATTTCAAAAAAAAATCATATGTTATTTTGGCAAATTATTTTTTAGCATACCTCATGCATTTTTACCTTTCCCTTTTGCATGACATAAAATTTTTCTTATAACCGCCAGGGAATTGTAAGACTTTCTTTCTGACAAGATGGATCAAACATTTGCATTAATAAAATAAGTTTCTTTTAGTTCTGCGTCGAACAGAAACTTACAATTTCCCCGGCGTAACACGAAATCATACATTTGCATTTCATGCACATTCATTCGTTCATTCATGTACTTACGTAAAAAAAAAATTAAAAGGGCAAGCTGGTTCATCAACATCGCTACCGGACTCGTTCTCAAACAAGAAAAATGGCCGAAGAGGATATCAGGCTCTGAGAGAAGACATTGCAAAGCTGAAGGATCAAATGAGCGAGATGATGGTATTGAAAGATCAAATGATCGAGATGATGGCGCTGAAAGATCAAATGTATGAACTCGTGAAACTCCTCGAGAGAAGAAATGCAGATGAAGGTGTTTCGGCAGGGAATACTGAGAACAATGCTACAAGTCTTCCTCCTCATCCCAGCTCCGAGACTCCATACACCGTTGGAATGAACGTCCAGAGCTACCAATGGCCTCCTTACGGTCTCCCAGCTGGTTATGCTCCTCCTACCATGGAAGTCAATCCAGAGAAGGGACCTTCGGGAGTTGCTGGACCTTCAGCTCAAAATACAAATGCAGAAATACCGCGAGTTCACTTCTCAAGTCCTACGAATGCACCACAGGTCATCCCACAGGGTTATACTCTGTCACCTGTAGTAATTCATCATGCTCCTACACCGAGCTCCGCTGCAATGCCAATGGTTCCTCCCCACTACAACATGAGAGGACCCCCTCATAACTACTCAATGGAAGACTCTCAGCCCAAGGACAAATATCAGATGCTAGAAGAGCGCCTGAGAGAAATTGAAGGATCCAATGTCGGTGCAAGAGATGCATATGATCTATGTCTCGTCCCTAATGTGATTATCCCACCCAAGTTCGAAATGCCTGACTTTGACAAATTCAGAGGGGTAACTTGTCCCGCTAGCCATCTGACTATGTATTGTAGAAGAATGGCCGCATTTTCACACGACGACTGTTGTGCGAAATATTAGATGTGCAAGTATACACAATCGCAACAAGTAATATAATGATAAGTAAAGATCGTTCCCACGGAGATTGTTGAGTTTACTTCTATATTTAAATTTGTAATTTAGCTAATTAGTGGAACAAGTTAAGTGACAAATAAAAGTGTGGAGTTGTAAACATAATGGTTTGTGATAAGACAGTATTGAATTGAAAGTATTTAAGAGTGAGTTGGACAGCTCAATAGTTATGTAAATTCCCAAGAGCAGTGTTCTATAATATTAGACGCTGTAGCGTTAAGTGCTGTAGCGCTACAGAATCAACAGACGCTGTAGTGTCATGGTGGCGTGCCTTTCAGTCAGTATCGCCAGGGCTATGTTACAAGACTCCTATGTCTAGGCTCTAAATAAGTTTTACCCCTGTATATTAAGTTCATACAGCATTTTCCTTATGAACTATTACTTCCCTATGTCTAGGGTTAAGTACACTTCATTTAAATGTCTTTAAATGGTTTTTCATTCATATCATTCCTTGACTTGAACCATGTCTGTACCCACAAAGCCCCCTTATTCTAGTTGATCATTCCCAAAACAAGGTTAAAAGCATTATAACGCAAGGAATGAAACGCAAACATCATAATATTATATAAAAGCTACTCAAGGTTCATTACAAACTAAGAGAAATCCAACTACAAAGTGATTTAGCTCATGACAAGCTTCATCAAAGCAATATAAACAAACAAGCTTATATTACCGTAGGTAGAAAAGAGGAGAATGGTTGCAAAAGATGCACTCCAAGAATCCCAAGTCATATACGTTGGATGAAGCTATGGCGTGACCAAACCTTGAATGAAATCTAAAAACTATACTAAAAATAAAAGCTTCAAAAGTGGAATAACAATGGAGGAAGACTAAGATGTCAAGATAGAATTCCTCTCCAAGTTAAAACTCTCTCTACGTATATATCTTGTCATGAAGAGGATGGACTAGATATATATCCCCTAATAGATATCTTAATAATTAGATATTATCCTAATTATCCATAAAGCCACTTTACAAAAAGGGGTGATGATTAAAATCATCACCAACTATCACATGTGCTTCAATTAGGAGGCGCCAAGTGTACTATTGCATCCACTTGGAGGCTGAAATGTCATGCTGAGAAGAAGAATATCAGATTGATGACTCATCACTCAGCAAGTGGCTTCACAAATATCCAAGTGGTCAACGCTCCATAATGCTGTAGCGCTTACCGCTACATAGCGTCTACCGCTGCAGCACTCAAGCAAAACATCAATATATTCACAAAGGCACCAAATGTGTCAAATGTTAACAAATTAGCTCCTAACCCTTCTTTCCTCTAAATAACTAATATTTACCTAATAAAGCACGAATATTACTTGAGAACTTGTGTTGATTTAAGTGATAAGAGCATAAATAACACATCTAAATATGAGTCATCAACGACAAACTGCTCGTCCATTACTTTCAGCACAGCTTGACTGGGGCAGCCTCAAGCTGGTACATGC
Organism: Astragalus membranaceus; assembly: GCA_039519185.1. Classification (NCBI taxonomy): domain Eukaryota; kingdom Viridiplantae; phylum Streptophyta; class Magnoliopsida; order Fabales; family Fabaceae; genus Astragalus; species Astragalus membranaceus. The sequence goes on from CM076848.1 coordinate 31,823,910, forward strand.
AGTTGGAACGCACCCACATTTGATGTTGGAAAGATCTAGCTGTAATTTCTTAAAGCAGTACAAATACAACAACGATATGGCTCCCGATAGAGTACAGTTGCAGAATATGGTGAAAAGAAACAAAGAATCATTCAAGGAGTATGCCCAGCGTTGGAGAGGATCGGCAGCGCAGGTAGCACCACCTCTACTAGAGAAAGAGATGGTATCCATGTTCATAGATACGTTGCAATCACCCTTCTGCGACAGATTAATTGGGAGCGTATCCTCTAACTTCTCAGACATGATCACCATAGGAGAAAGGTTGGAGAAGGGAATGAGAAACGGGAAAATCTCTCACGGTTCAGCAGAAACCAATAACCCAAAGAAGCCCTTCGCAGGATTTGTTAGAAATAATGAAGGGGAAACCAATTCCATAACAAAATCAGTGAAAGCCTCTTACACTTCCAAAAGTCATCCTCAAGCCCTGCACCTCTCTACCCAAACCACTAAAAGCCATAAACCACTAAACTACCCAGAAAGGAGACATGTACAGTTTGATCCAATTCCCGCATCCTACTCAGATCTGTTCGACCACCTCACTAGTCACAACCTAATCTCCCCCTGCCCGATGAGGCCCATTGAACCTCCTTTCCCGAGAGGCTATGACCCGAACACCACTTGCGAATTTCACGCAGGCGCAATTGGGCATTCAGTAGAAAACTGCAAGGCACTGAAACATGTGATTCAGGATCTGATCGAATCCAAATGGTTGAGCTTCAATGAGGATGCTCCGAATGGATGCGCTAACCCTTTTCCAGGGGCATGAGAAGTCATCCATCAATGCTTTTGAAGGCGATCAAAGGGCTAAAGACAACATCATCAACCTTGTGCGCCTTTGTCCTGTAGCTGAAGCACTTATGAATTGGCACTACAAAAAAACTAGTCATTAGCGAGGGACAGTTCCCTCGCAAAATGACCTGATTCCCTCACTAATGGTCATTTGCGAGGGACTTAGCGAGGGACTGGTTCCCTCGCTAATTCCCTCCTCGCAAATGGGATTAGCGAGGGAAGTTGGATCCCTCGCTAATTAGCGAGGGACTATGTCGTCGCTAGTTCCCTCTCTAATGACTGCAGCAGGAATTAGCGACGGCTTTTGCCCTCGCTAATTCCCTCGCTAATGACTGCAGTTTTTAAAAAAAATGACACGTGTCCAGTGCTGAATGACTTGTTTTTTTTATATATATTAATTAATGAATATTATATTATATTATTAATTTTGTGGAGATGTGTGGTGGTGGTGGTGGCGGCGTGGTGGTGGTGGTGTGGTGGTGGTGATGGCGTGGTGGTGGTGATGGGTGGTTTAGAGTAGAGAGAGGGAGAAGAGTAAGGGAGAAAGAGAGAGAGAGAGGAGTGAGAGTGGTGGTGGTGGCGTGGTGGTGGTGGCGTGGTGGTGGTGTGGTGGCGGCGTGGTGGTGGTGGTGATGGGTGGTTTAGAGTAGAGAGAGAATGAGAAGAGTAAGAGAGAGAGAGAGAGAGAGAGAGAGAGAGAGAGAGAGAGAGAGAGAGAAAGAGAGAAGAGTGAGAGTGGTGGTGGTGAAGAGTAAGAGAGAGTGAGTGAGAGTGGTAGGAGGTATGTGGTGGTGGTGGTGTTGGAAGAGTGAAGAGAGAAGAAGAGTGTGAGAGGAGGTGGTGATGATGGTGGTGGCGGTGGTGTTGGAAGAGTGAAGAGAGAAGAAGGGTGTGAGAGGAAGTGGAAGGGGGAAGAGGAAGGGAAGAGGAAGGGAAGAGGAATGGTGAAGAGTGAGTGAGTGAGTGAGTGAGAAAGAAGAGTGAGGGTGTAAACGGATATAAAGGAAAAAAGAAAAAAATTTGCGAGGGAATTAGCGAGGGAACTGTCTCATCATCTGGAAAGTTAACGTTAGCGAGGGAATTAGCGAGGGAACTGTCCGTCGCTAATTTCTGCACCTTTACCAACCCCTGCGCTGAGTCCCATCATCTGAAAAAGCAAAATTTAGCGAGGGAATTAGCGAGGGCAGTCATTAGCGAGGGACAGTTCCCTCGCTAATTCCCTCGCTAATGACAAAAAAATTGACAGCTCTATGCCCTCGCTAATTCCCTCGCTAATGACTGTTTTTGCGAGGGACAACAAGTCCCTCGCTAATGTCCGTCGCTAATCAATATTTTTTTTGTAGTGTGGGAGATTGTTGATTTTCTTGTGATTTTCAGTTCAAAGTAATGTTACGTAATGCAAATCCTATGGCTCCGCCCAAAGCCTTAGGACATTTCAATAAGGGCACGCATGTTTCTTTCCGGTATCAATATTAATAAAATAGCATTTTGAATTCTCCAATAAATTCCTTCTCTACTCATTTGCTCGCTTTACTTTTTCTTTTATCCTTCTTCAATTTCTACTAATGCAGATCTAAATAATTTGTCCTTGAAAATAACAACGTCGGTAACTCATGTCATAACTTTGATCGCCCCATTAATAAAACCAATGAAGATGTTGAAGATAACTGGGAAACTCTTCCAGAGGTAATGAGAATAATGGAACAAAAGGATAAAGTGACCCAGCCTCGCATGGAATCAAACGAAATGATTAACTTGGGCACAAAAGAAGATAAAAAGGTGTTAAAATTAACATCACACCAAAAGGATAGCAAATCAAGAAAGTTCGCTTACATCACCTTGTCTGACATAAGACGCCCACTGGTGTAACAAATCCGTGATTGTCAAGAAATTTGGTCTGCCGTTACGGCTTTCCTAAAAAGATCGTCACGGACAGTGGTGAAAGGGCTACGTAAGGACTCCAAGTCGAGCATCATGATCCCTTCCCATACCGCCCAAAAAAACAAATGGGGCAGTTGCAACAACAAACAAAGAATATCAGGGATGATACTGACATTTCACCTTACATGGGGATCAGACCTCGCTCATACTTCAACAGGGGCAACCCCGTACGATGGGAGTAGTACTTCCATTAAACCTCATCAAACAAAAGAGCGGTTGTCTTACGTCATATCGGAAAAGAACAAAGAAAGCTTAACAGAAGAAGGTCCGTCCTCAACAATTTTAAGGAGACTTGGTGCCCAAGAAAGTCATACCCAAAAGGATTCCCGCAGGAGATGGACCTCAAACTATAAAGGACCTTACATGGTAAAGAAATCATTCTCTGGAAGAGCCTTAATTCTCACAAAAATGGATGGGGAAGACCTCCCACTCCCAGTGAACTCTGCCTAAAAAAGGAGTATAGAAAAATGAGAAAGATGAGCCAAGAAAAATAAGCTCGCTAGGTTGAAAACCCGAAAGGGCGGCCTAGGCAAAAGTTAGAGCGACCCGGTGGATTGAAAATCCAAAAGGGACAATCCAGACAAAAATTAGGGTCAAGAAGTTGGACTAAACAACATTGAGGCAATCAACACTTCCAAAGTCGGATGATGAGTGATCAAGGTCGTGAGCATGGGTGGCCGGCACCGTTACTTCAAGGACACCAACTACCGAGAAGTCTGTTTAGTATTTCAGCTTACTTATTCTTTCAATGAAATTCCTGACGTAATCTTAAGTCGGTGTGTGTTGTGCGAAAAGGTGATGTGCAAATATACACAATCGCAACAAGTAATATAATGATAAGTAAAGTTCGTTCCCACAGGGATTGGAATTAATCTAAGAAGTTTAAGTGATTAGAGGCTTAGTGAAAAGAATTAAGTAACAAGTAAAGGTAAAGAGTTGTAGACATTATAAGTTGTGATAAAATAGTATTAAGTTAAAGTAATTAAAAGTGAGTTGGATAGCTCAATAGTTATGTAAATTCCCAAGAGTGACGTTCAGATAATATTTAGACGCTGTAGCGCTTTGGTGGCGTGCCTTTCAGTCACTTTCGTTAGAGTTATGTTACAAGACTCCTATGTCTAGGCTCTAAATAAGTTTTACCCCTGTATATTAAGCTCTTACAACATTTGCCTTATGAACTATTACTCCCCTATGTCTAGAGTTAAGTAGTACTTCCTTTAAATGTCTTTAAAGGGTTTTCATTCATATCATTCCTTGAGTTCTCTTTGTGAACCATGTCTGTACCCACAAAGTTACCTTGTTTTAGTTGATCATTCCCAAACCAAGATTGAAAGCATTATGACACAAGGAATAAAACACAAACATCATAATATTATACAAAAGTTACTCAAGGTTCATTACATACCAAGAACAATCCAACTACAACAAAGTTAGCTCATCACAAGTTCCATCAACATAATACAACTAGAGAGTATGTATTACCGTATGAAGACAAGAGAAGAGTGGTTGCAAAAGATACACTCCAATGATCCCAAGTAGCATACAAAGGATGAAGTTGAGGCGTGAGCAAAACCTTGGATGAAGACTAGAAAAATTATGCTAAAAATAAAAGCTTAAAGGTAGTATAACAATGGAGAAAAGCTACTATATCATTAGAAGTTCTTCTTCCAAAATTACTACTACTTGTTTTCTACGTATGTGACTTACTAATGAAGCAATCTTAAAATTAACTAAGTCTTAATAGAATAATAATATAACATGATGATCATAAGACTTAGATATTATCCTTAAAACACTTTACAAAAAGTACTAATGATGGAATACACCAACTATCACATGGGTTCCATTTAGGAGGCGCCAAGTGTAATTTAGCACCCACTTGAAAGTCAAAATATCCAGCTGAGAGGAAGAGATAAGGGTGGTGACTCATCATCTCCTCAAGTGGCTACACAAATATCTCAATGGTCAGCCGTCATATAACGCTGTAGCGTCTCCTTGATAGCATACCGCTGCAGCGCTAAAGCAAAGCATCAAACATATTCACAAAGGCATTTGATGATGCCTATGGTTTAAGGAATTGATTCATAACCTATGTTTATTCTAATATTCATATATTCACATATTTAAGTACTAGAATTACTTGAGAAGTAAGCTTGACTTAAGTATTAGGAGCATAAATAACCTATATAAAATAGGGTTATCAGTGTGCCTTCTGCACATTTGGCCTCCATTGTCAATATCAAACACTTTTCTTTCTTTTTACTCCCGTCTATCTTTGAAATGATGTTTTGTGATAATTGATACTGGATTGTGAAACATGTGACATAATCAAAAGCATTACAATCATTACGAAATTTTCGAGAATCACAGAAGAGATGTAGTCTTTCATTAAAATACCTATAAGGAAGAAAGGAACCGCAGGAATAGAGTAATAAATGTGTGATCATCTCAAATGATAAGTCCCAGTCATGCGCAATCGACCTAGCAGGACAAATGCACTTGATAGCCTCGTAACCCCATGCCGGAAGTCCTGCGAGTTGAAAGGACCAGCAAAAAAAGTGAGGCCCAAAAAGAAAAGCCAAAAAAAGAGACCAAAAAAAAGAAGAAAAAAATCATCCACATTGCATTCATTACCCCCACCAAGGCATAAATCATTCCATCATGCAACCACGCATTTCATCGTAGCACCTGCATCTAAGCAGTATAATTGCACTCATATCTTGTCTGCATCCGCATACAACCGTTTGTCAATTTTCTCATCCGCATACAACCCATTTCATCCCACCAGATACCAATCATTGCACGTTAGTCACATGTATGACATTGTTTGCTTCGATAGATATGGCAAGTGCCGGTCTCATCGCTTGCCAAAAGTTTTTTACATCACTAATCATATCATTATACCATGCATTCGCATGTTTTCCTTTATCCACCATGGCATTCGCATCAAAGCATTACATTTGCATCACATTCGCACATTGCATTTCATACACTCATTACGTACTAAGGAAAAGGAAAAAAGAAAAAAGAGGAAAAATCGTGCATTCCATTACATTCATCATTAATCAGCACAATCACATTCATAATCACATACGTTGTTTGTCAACCTCCATGTTCCACCAACTTCAACTCACATCATCTGCCACGTTTCATTCATCCCATCGGACACCTACCATTTTACATACCTATATTGCATGCATGCATCATTCATCGCATTTTCAGACATGCCAAATATAGATAGCTTTTCCCTTCTCAAGTAAATGCATTCATTAGGTATGTTCTAGGCAAGTAGGCCATGTGTCAATCCCAATAATTTGTTCCCTCGAAGTTAGTGCTCCAAGTACTGGTCTCATATCACAATTCAGAATCTCGGACCCCCAGCGGTCCCTCGGAGCCCAAGCGCTTCTTCAGACCTTCAATGGTCATTCATTCCAGATCGCGCGTCGTGTTATCGAGTAACCGACGGATCATCCGACCCCAGGCCCTTCAGCTCAGTTCGAACCAATATGTCAAAGCAACGACTTCGAACTCTACCTTCAAGATCACTATGTCGACAATGAGCGCGACAGATCATCTGACCCCAGGTCCTTCAGACTAGCTGTGTCAGCCTAAGACACGGTGGACGTCCTTCGAGGTGAGCAAATTAGGTGAACGACCTGATCTTGCCCCTCCGGCCGCTCGAAAAAGGCCACTCCCCAAGAAGACTGTTTTACTAGTACCATTTCTAGTTTGCGCTCTTCTGGACCCCCAGTGGTCCTTCAAAGCCCCAGTGCACCTTCAAACCCCATGTGGTCCTTCAGGGTTTAGGCAACCCCTTAGAGCCCCAGTGCTCCCTTAGAGCCCAAATGCTCTTTCAGAGCCTAGTGCTCCTCCAGATCCCCAGTGATCATTTCTTTATTGTTCTCGGTTAACACGTCAAGTGTTAATCGTCCCTCTTTTCCCTAACTCATCTTCCCCCTAAGCGGACAAAATTAGAGTCCATTCTATCTTTATTTTTATTTCTACAACGAAAACCTGAAAACCATTCACCTTTTCTAGTAAAACATAAATAAAGAGGGGCAGCTGTTATACCCCAATTTTGTCCGCTCTCTTTCTTATTACGGTCCTTTTATTTAGTTCACGTGTCATAAGTCCCAAGTGACATTACTACGAGAAAAGTCTTCGGGCTCATTCGATGTCGTCTCGTTTTAAATTGGGCCAACGCTTAGTAGTTTTTTCAATTGGGCCGAGATGTCTTTTTGTCTAATCAAACCTACGCTCGCGTAATTGGGCCTATCTTAGCATTCAAACCTAATTTTAGTGTTTGTTGATTATTGGGCTCGTTTAGTCTTTTTGGTCCCGCTTCATTCATTTTTATCAAAAGCCATAAAAAATAAAAAAAAAAATCAGAGTTACAAAAAATAATATTACAATTGTCCAAAAAGTCCCAAAATACAAAAATACAAAAAAATCAGAAAAACGAAAATTACAAAAAAATGAGAAAAAGGCAGCAGCTGAGCCTCTCTTCCTTCTTGCTCTCCTTGGTGAGCAAGCCTTCTCAACCCTAATCCTGATCCTGAAATGGAAAAAAGATCAATCACCATAATTATTTGATTCTGATTTTTACCTATAAAAGCAAAATGCATTTCATTAGAAAAGGGACCCAAAAATTCACACAACAATTCACACACCCAAAATTCATACGAAATCTAGAAAAGTATCCTAGTCAACAACATACTCAGTATTTCAGAAATAGAAGTAAAGGCAGTAGACATCAACAGTAGCAGGCTAGCAGCAGCAGTAACAAATAAACGAGCAATAAGAGATTTTTTTTCAGATGCTGGAAGAGAGGTTGGTCTTCACATTTTCATTTTTTGCTCCTTTTGGTTTTACAATTTGAAATGATAATCAGTTTTACAATAGACTGTTTTGTAAAGAACTGTAATCACAATTTGAACTGATAATCGAAAACCAGTAACAGATTCATGCATAAAATAGGCTTATAAACAAATTAGGGTTTATTCTGTAAATAGGGTTCATATTGTAAATAGGCTTGTAAACAGATTAGGGTTAAAAAATAATAATAACAAAACCAAAACAAATGGAGGAAAAGATTAGAATCGAACCTGTTTCAAATCGCCATCGCCAGCAATGGTTGTCGCCGTCAGGCGGACCACCGTAATCCAACCACTATGCCATCCCCCCAAGCATTCCGTTGTCATGCTCCCCCTCACCGTCACCAAACCACCGCTGCCAGAACCACAACCATCGCCCTTCCCCTTTGATTTCCCTCTCTCTCACCGCCGTCAAACCAACCTCCCACCATCGCACTCCTCTCTCTCCATCGTCACTCATCTCCCTCTCCTTCTTCGTATTTTTCCATTCCTCCATGAGGCTGTCACTGTCGCCGTCGCCACCACCATTGTTCCTCCGCCTTTGTTGCTGTCGCCATCGTGCGACGTTCGTTAACGTCGTGGCCGTTGCGTTATCTCTTCGTTCGCCAGTCAATGGTTGTTGGCCCGTCACCGCCGCCGTACGTCGCGAGCAGTCCGGAGTCTTGCTTCGTCCCCAGAACAAATCCACGCCATCGCAGTATCTCTCTTTCCCTTCTCTTTCTCTCCCATTCTTTCTTTTTTCCTCTCTCTCTCCAAAGTTTTTTTCTCTCTTCCTCAAGCTTGAACGGCGCTGAGTGAGGAAAATTAGGGTTTCCTTTTGTTACTTGCCTTATATATCGTTCTATTATATTACAATTATTTTGAATTTTAATTTTATAATCAGGTTCCTTCTCAAACCCCCTGCGCTTCATTATTACTGCCCGCAAGCCCATATTTAAAACCCAGTCCAATTCACATAAATGAGCTGGGCTCGTTATTTACACAACCCTTTTTAAAAAAAATATAGCCCCCTGTTATCTACAGCCCCCTTTTTTACAAATACACCCCGTTTTAATTCTTTTCAAATTTTTCTACAATCAAACAATTTACTTCACAAATTTACATTTTTCTAAAAAAACAAATAAATTCTCTTCAAAAATAAGTAGGGGACTAAGTCGAATGTACAGTCGGGTCAGCCACCGTTCTAGGATGAATGAGCCGTACGGCTCAAAAGTCCTAGAACCCCTATAAAAATAAATAATTATTTATCAAAAAACCCAAAATATAAATAGGGAATTAAGTCGACTGTACAGTCGGGTTAGTCTGCTTTTTAGGTCACTAATGAACCGTTACGGATCATGTCCTAGAATCCCTATTTAAAACAAACAATTTCTAATTTAAAAAAATACAAACACATTTCTTTCCACAAATCAAATTTTTAAAATAGGGGATTAAGTCGGCCGTACGACTGGGTTAGTCAACGTTTTAGGATAATTGAACCGTACAAATCAAGAGTCCTAAAACCTCTATTCAAATAAAATCAAACCACCACATATCAAACTATCTTCCAAACTTCAAAAAAACTCCATTTTCACAAAGTAGGGGACTAAGCCGACTGTACAGTCGGGTTAGTCATCATTTTAGGACAAATGAACTGATCACTCAGGAGTCCTAAAGTCCCTAAATAAAATACACCAACAAACAAAGTTTTCTACCAAGAACTACGTGTGATTTGATTCTCTACCAGAAGATACGTAGGAGCAGAGGGCGGCCGACCTCTGTCAATTGCACTAATAAAAAACCTTTTTTAGTCTTTTCCTAAATAATCCTTTTCTTCAATTCAAAAAATATCAAGTCTTTTCTTTCTTAGTTTCCTCTAATTCACAATAAAATGGTAAAATAAACATTTTCAAAATTAATATTCTTCCTACAACTAGTTAGCAGGTAACCTTCATTAGGAAGGATGTCGTGTGGTGCTAATATCTTCCCCACGCATAACCGACTCCCGAACCCTAATCTGGTCTCAAGGACCCTTATCCATTCCAAAAGGAATTTTCCAGTATTTGCCCTTAAACTAAACTTTGGTGGCGGCTTCATTTTTGAACCTTCGGGGAATCCTCACCCGGATTTTTCGGGCGCTACATGGATTTATACCTATTGACGTAATTTCAGAAATTTTTTAAAAGTCAGGAGTAATATCGTCCGTTTTGTCAATTTGGGAGGTATGGGGTATAATGGGGGGTACAAAAGAAAAAATCCAACAAATATGTTTGCCACTTGCTTACTTTGTTTATTTGTTCCATGGTGTGCATGTTTGCCACTTGCTTCGTTTTTTATAATCCTATCTGCCTTATAGTTGTAATGCCTATACACATGATTGACACTTGCTATAGTGAAGTTCCTACATGTTTGACACATGTTTGCATGATTGGGTGGCTAATGTTCCTACAAGCTATGGGTTTTGGAACATATCCGCAATTTGTTACGATGCTATCTACAATGCTATTATGATTAGTTTTATCTAAATATATTGGTATAGGTTCCTTGATAGTATCATGGTTTCCAAGACTTTTACTTCCATGATTTGCCTTCCATGATTTGTCTTCCATGGAATTGAGTTCTATAATGTATAAAAAGGGATTGCCTTATTTGTCTTCCATGATTTGCCTTCTATAATGTATAAAAAGGGATTGAGTTTTGTTTTGTGTTTTCCAGAGATTGATGAGGGTGAATGCAGACTTTTATGATGGTTACCATCATTTCCCTGCTTCAATTTATATTGGTTCTGTTGGAGTTCCCTACATAGATACTGATACTGCTAAGATAATGGATCTTTTTGGAGTTAATGGTCTATTAGGTGCACCTTCACGTAGGATGGTTGACTTGACTTATACTTCACGAGGATGCTTTCGTATTCATATTCCAATGACTACGGACCGTCTAAGGCCTAGGTTGATGCGTAATCAACCACCACCTCTACAAGTTGAAGATCCTCAACATGATGTTGCTGGAGTTATTGAAGACAATCCTATTGTTCTTGACTAGATGATCTTCAAAGTTTTATATTTCATTTTGTAAAACTTCTTCGGATCTTTAAGGATTTTCCTATTGTTGTTTGTTGTAAAACTTATTTAGACCTTTAATATGTTGGCTTTAATTTATACCTTTTGTTTGTTTGTTGTAAAACTTATTTAGACCTTTAATATGTTGGCTTTAATTTATACCTTTTGTTTGCTTCATAATATTGATTTTGAATTTTCATCTATATCTTCTATAGATTCCGTATTTATTTTGGCCATTACTAGGGCTCCCCGTCCATCGGACGGGCATTGAGACTAGTAGTAAAACAACACTAAGGGGGCGTTTGTTTCAAGTTTAGTAATTTCATTCCTAGGAATGAATTTTCTAGGAATAAAATGATGGGAATCTTATTCCAATGTATTAGTGAAAATTGTGTTTGGTAAATATTTATAACATTCCCAAGAATTATTCTAAGAGTTGAAATATAGGTAGTTACTCATGGTTTTTATTCATATATTCATGGGAACTTTTTTCCCATCCTTTTCCTTGGGAATAAATCCTTTGGAATGATGGAAGTTATTTCACTCATAGGAATCTTGATACCTGGGAATATTTTTTTTCAAACTTCTAACAAACATGGGAATACTCATTTTCTACCTATGTATTCCCAGGAATGCTAATTCTACACTTGAAACAAACACCCCCTAAGCATTTCATAATGGTCTACTTTGCAAATACGTATCTCTACATGTGGTCCAACAACAGCTTTTAAGTAAAATCTTTTGTTGGCATTTTCGAAATAATAACAAAAGCTTGGGGGCAAAGATTTTGACACACACCTCACACACAAAACAAACTGCCGATACAGACAAGTGTAGGCTGTGATGATGACACCACGTGGAAAAGGGGAACTGGGAGAGAGAGAGAGAGAAATTTCAAAAAATAAAACAAAAGCAGTAGAGTAAAGAGGTGACAAAAAACTCAAGTCCGGAAAAAAGCTAATCAGAGAGGAAAAAAAGAAGCTCTCTCCACCGCCATCACCACCATCTCCGTTACCGCAGCCAAACCTCCACTACATCTCCCTCTGACGAGCTACCGCCATCACCACCGCGCCCCGTATCCTTCTCAAGGCCATCATTTCTCTCTCCTCGAATCCCCTCTCTCCACCGCCATGACCACAATCTCACCCCCATATCCTTCACCGCGGCCGAACCTCCACCGCACCTCCACCGCGACCGCCATCACCACCGCACCCTTTTTCCTTCTCTCCCACTCTCTCGATCTTTCTCTCTCTTTGTTTTCCTCTCACAGTTTTCTCACGCTTTCTTTATTATTCTGTTTTTAAAAAAAATTGTTTATTTTTTAAGTAAACCGTTTTTAATCAAGAGATGGTTGCACCCCATATCTGCGTATCTCACCCCCCCCCCCTTTTCAAAGTTCTGGGCCTTTTTATTAGATGTGCTATATAAGTTGGATAAAAAATTATGGTGATTGCTTTCCCCACACCCCCTCCTATTCAAAACACACTCCTTCACTCTACACATTTACCAAACTAACCCCACTTAAAATTGATTTTTCCCAGGAATGCTAATTCTACACTTGAAACAAACACCCCCTAAGCATTTCATAATGGTCTACTTTGCAAATACGTATCTCTACATGTGGCCCAACAACAGCTTTTAAGTAAAATCTTTTGTTGGCATTTTCGAAATATTAACAAAAGCTTGGGGGCAAAAATTTTGACGCACACCTCACACACAAAACAAACTGCCGATACAGACAAGTGTAGGCTGTGATGATGACACCACGTGGAAAAGGGGAACTGGGAGAGAGAGAGAAATTTCAAAAAATAAAACAAAAGCAGTAGAGTAAAGAGGTGACAAAAAACTCAAGTCCGGAAAAAAGCTAATCAGAGAGGAAAAAAAGAAGCTCTCTCCACCGCCATCACCACCATCTCCGTTACCGCGGCCAAACCTCCACTACATCTCCCTCTGACGAGCTACCGCCATCACCACCGCGCCCCGTATCCTTCTCAAGGCCATCATTTCTCTCTCCTCGAATCCCCTCTCTCCACCGCCATGACCACAATCTCACCCCCATATCCTTCACCGCGGCCGAACCTCCATCGCACCTCCACCGCGACCGCCATCACCACCGCACCCTTTTTCCTTCTCTCCCACTCTCTCGATCTTTCTCTCTCTTTGTTTTTCTCTCACAGTTTTCTCACGCTTTCTTTATTATTCTGTTTTTAAAAAAAATTGTTTATTTTTTAAGTAAACCGTTTTTAATCAAGAGATGGTTGCACCCCATATCTGCGTATCTCACCCCCCCCCCTTTTCAGAGTTCTGGGCCTTTTTATTAGATGTGCTATATAAGTTGGATAAAAAATTATGGTGATTGCTTTCCCAACACCCCCTCCTATTCAAAACACACTCCTTCACTCTACACATTTACCAAACTAACCCCACTTAAAATTGATTTTTCCCAGGAATGCTAATTCTACACTTGAAACAAACACCCCCTAAGCATTTCATAATGGTCTACTTTGCAAATACGTATATCTACATGTGGTCCAACAACAGCTTTTAAGTAAAATCTTTTGTTGGCATTTTCGAAATATTAACAAAAGCTTGGGGGCAAAAATTTTGACGCACACCTCACACACAAAACAAACTGCCGATACAGACAAGTGTAGGCTGTGATGATGACACCACGTGGAAAAGGGGAACTGGGAGAGAGAGAGAAATTTCAAAAAATAAAACAAAAGCAGTAGAGTAAAGAGGTGACAAAAAACTCAAGTCCGAAAAAAAGCTAATCAGAGAGGAAAAAAAGAAGCTCTCTCCACCGCCATCACCACCATCTCCGTTACCGCGGCCAAACCTCCACTACATCTCCCTCTGACGAGCTACCGCCATCATCACCGCGCCCCGTATCCTTCTCAAGGCCATCATTTCTCTCTCCTCGAATCCCCTCTCTCCACCGCCATGACCACAATCTCACCCCCATATCCTTCACCGCGGCCGAACCTCCACCGCACCTCCCTCCTACGAACTATCGCACCTCCACCGCGACCGCCATCACCACCGCACCCTTTTTCCTTCTCTCCCACTCTCTCGATCTTTCTCTCTCTTTGTTTTTCTCTCACAGTTTTCTCACGCTTTCTTTATTATTCTGTTTTTAAAAAAAATTGTTTATTTTTTAAGTAAACCGTTTTTAATCAAGAGATGGTTGCACCCCATATCTGCGTATCTCACCCCCCCCCCCTTTTCAAAGTTCTGGGCCTTTTTATTAGATGTGCTATATAAGTTGGATAAAAAATTATGGTGATTGCTTTCCCAACACCCCCTCCTATTCAAAACACACTCCTTCACTCTACACATTTACCAAACTAACCCCACTTAAAATTGATTTTTCCCCTCTACCCCTCTCCCTCTTCTTCTCCTTCAACACAACACACCCCTCTAAAATCCCAAACCTCCCCCGTCTCCACTCCAAACCCACCCATCCTCACCTTCATCATTCACTCCTATTCAACTACCCAATATTGACAACTAGCTCAAGGTAATAACCCTACCAAACTTTTTTCATTTTGGTTCTGTTTTCAGTTTTTCACGCCATTTTTTTTTTCTGTATTCGCGCTCCGTTCGAACAGAGTCGTTCGAACATGTTCGAATGATCGTGTTCGAACAAGTGTTTAATGGGGTGTGACTTTGCTTGGTTCGAACACCATCATTCGAACACCATCATTCGAACGTGTTCGCATAAGGCCGTTCGAACAGTGTTCGCATACCAGATATGGGGTATCTAATCAGTAACAAGTACAAAGTCGTCCTGACTTGTTGGTCACCTAATTGTTGTTACACAATTTTTCCATTCAATGTTGCACCATTCAGAACTGCCCGACAGTTCAACATCCTTTTGGTACCAGAACACAAACACTTTGTACAGGTAAACTGTCTTCTATTTAGATTCAATGTAGTAATTCCAAAACATTACATAACATTCTGTTTTTTGTTGTCTTTTTGAAGGTCTTTATGAAGCCTGGAAGTCCAATGCCCTTGCCGTATTTGATATGGAATACTAATAGGGCACCCATAGCAAAGAGTTGGGACTCGCTTTTTGTTGGCCGGATACAAAAGTGGAAGAATTTGCTCATACAATCACAACCCCCCCATCCCCTTCCTTGTGTAGATTTAAGTAAAGATAGTGATGGTAGTCAATGTTAAGTTAGGTTTATAATTTTGGTACACAATGTTGTATAATTTTGGTACATAATGTTAAAGTTAGGTTTATATTTTGAAATCACCAAAACTGTGTGCTGATTTATTTAGTTTCTGTTTCTGCATAACAGTGGTTCGCATGTGGCCATTTGAACGCCTGTTCGAACGCACCCATTCGAACACGTTCGAATAAAGCCATTCGAGGAAGCCAAAACACACCCTCACACCATCAGTTAACAATATTCCTTAACACGGATGACATTATTCGAACAGGTTCGAACGATGTCATGCGAACAATACAAATTCCTTAACACGCACAACGTCGTTCGAACTGGTTCGCATAACCTCGTTCGAACAGTCACTTAACCCGTGTTACACGAGCGTCTCACGCGAGGTCATTTTGGGGAAAAATAAGTTCGGGGGTGTGCGAAGAGTAGGAGGGGGTGTGGGGAAAGCAATCACCAAAATAATTTATATTGGAATAAAACAAATATTGGGTTTTTAGTCCAAGATTTATTACCACTGCACCAAGATTGTGTATTCAAATTTATAAACAAAAAATAGAGAAATTCTCAAAGTTTAAATTTAAAAAATGAAATTACATTAACACCCCACATATTTAAGTAGTTTTAAGATAAATAAATGGGTCTTTAATCCAAGTCAAAAATTCTAGATTGCTAGCATATAAGTTCTACTTTGTAGGTAGAGGTGAATTATCAATCTCTTAATCGACTATTGACTTAGTCATTCAGTATCCTGATTTGGTCGATTGCCTGCACAAGTTTTAAAACTCGGTCTAAAAGTATTTGTTGTTGCGGACACCTAACTTTTCCACTGCATTAGACCTGTGATTAAAATGAAAAGATAATAACAAACATGGTGTAACTGTGACGTGATATTAATTCCTTTGTAAGAATGGTGAGTTTTTAAAAGTTTTCAACCATCTCTTAGTTTTTTGACTTATTAGTAGCGTTGACGATCTTTTAATACCCATTTCTTATGTCTATTTAGTTTGATAGAAGATTTATCAATACTTATGTTTTTACTTGGTCTAAATTTATTTATCTATATACCTTCCGTCATTTGTAGCCATTTAACTATTTTGCTTATGTCGAATGTTTGAGAATTTTATTATTTTTTGAGCTTCTTTTGGCTGTAATATGCATCCTATTAGCAGCTGTTGCATTTTTTCCTCCGCACTTTTCTTTTATGTCAATGCCTAACAAATTGTTCCACATAGCATATTATTATGGTAACTAACAATTCCCGTGCAGAGCACGGGTGAGGGTTTAGTCAGGAGGAAAAGAAGGAAATGGGAGCAGAGACAGCACAGAAGTGACGGAACAGAGACGAGGAAGATTGTTGATGATAGCTTGCCATGGTTGGGTGAAAATTGAGGAAAAGGTTTTGGGCTCTTAGTTACTCAGTTTTTTTTGGTGGAAGAATAACCGGATATCTCTTTTGATTTAGTAAATACTCTCTCTGTTCTGTAATTTTTCATTCTTTTTATTCTCAATCTATTTCTCCCTTTGCTCTAGTGATCTCTTCTCCTCCTATTTCTATTTGTGATGGTGTGTAAAATTGAGTGCTCAAAGATGGAGCTGCCAATTCTATGTAGTGTGTGATTTTTCTCTCCCTCCTTTTTCATTGATTTAGCTGGGTATTTATAGCATGGAAATTTACCTAGCATTAAGGATTTTGTAATTTTTCTTGAAGTTAAGATGCAAGTTGGGACACAATTATTTCTAGATTTGCATAGGGATGAGAAAAAGATGATTGAGTCTCTACATAACTTTCCTCCGTAGCCGCAAAATATGGACTTCTTTTCATTTTATTGTTTTTTTTATTTCCTTTCCACTTTTTTTTGTTTTTAGTTGGTTAAATAATAACAAAATAAATTGCTTATAAAAAAAATAACAAAATAAATTGGCCCTAAAAAAAATGGGCTGAACTTCAAAATATTGTTTTTGACAATGTGGGCTTCAATGGTCCAATACCAATTTAGACAAAAATGTTTTTTTTTTATTTTTAATAAAAATAATAATAGGGTTTTAAAACATGTTGGGCTTCAAAGACCTAGACCCAAATTTAATATAAAAGCTCAAAATAGCCCAATAATAAAATTGAACCAAAACAAAACAAAAACTTGCAAAAGGAGGACAAAATTAGGGTACAACAATAGGCATTGCCCTTCTCTTGTTCTTGCTCCCTGGCTATAATACCTACAAATACAAATACCAACAATGACAAACAAAGATTAAACAAACGGAGAAAAGGAGAAATTTAAGAAGCAAATATAAACTAATGATGTTTATTGAAAATTGCTTTCTTTTAGTGACCACGTGTAAATTTGCCTTTACATTTTACATTTGATGCTTCATGATTCACATTACCCACTTTCTGCTTGCTACCACCACCATAAAGGTGAGACTTATTGGTTTTACGTATGACTACAATTGGTTTTACGTATGACTACAATGAGCTTCATCAATAACTATGTAGCGCCACTAAATCAATGAAAAAGCAGACATCTCCACGATTGCCATTTCAAAACTTGTAACTCAAACATCAAACTTTTCAGCAACTAACAAATCCTATCTTATATGTCTCTACAACAAATTAGAACCACTAACAAAAAATAGCTATAACTTAGAAGTATCAATAGTAAATTTTGCCAAAATAAGTCAACCCAACAAACCCAGTCATTCACAACCATCTAATAGATAGATGAAACAAAGAAGCCTAAGATGCAAAGATATGTCCTCTAAGAAATAAATAAAATACACAAAAAGGAAACCACAAATTAGTTATTTCATTAGCAGTAAAAGTGAAATCCCCAAAGGTATACTCACTTGAAAGATTGTTTAATGAGCAAAGCTATAGTTACCGTACGCTAAGGCATGCTCCAATTAAAGTAAAACTACACTAATTGCAATCTCATTTTAAGACTCCAATTAGATTCAAACAAAATATATGCCAAGTTGTCGGCAAATATTAAAGAATTGAAGAAACAGTTTTAAAACAAAATAGATGAAAAAGGATACCTTTGAATAACACAAAACATATTGGGAAAGAAACAAACAGAGTTTTCACTTAACTATGAGCAGCTCCAAAAGAATAGTCCCAAAGCCACAAAACACCAACTTTTGTTGTTATATGGCTTATGTTTATTAACCTTCCAATTTTCTAGGGAATCAAATGTTCAGTTTAATATATGACAAATTGGAGATGCTAACAAATTTTAAAGGAAGTAAGCAACGCAATATATGAGTGTACTCATTATTTTAGACATACCTATGGAGCCACCTACCAGTAATTTCAAACTTCGGCAGTCATGATACTAAACTGATATTGTAATCTGGTTACCCCAAAGTCTGCAACTTTAACTTTCTGCTAGATAAGGTTTTAAAAGACAGGCACATTAGCATAAGTTCATACAAACCAATCCATAACAAATGTATGATCAAGAGCATACCACCAAACACCCATTATGTAAAGGAAAATGGGGTGTACATGTAGATAGTTTTTTCCAACTGCAACCCAAGGAAGAATAACAAATACATAAGAGTCCATAAGAAACAAAACTCTTTGTAACTACATACATGCAACAATCTTAGCATGCAGCATCTGAATACTTTCAGATACTCACATACTCACATGCTTCAAGTTGGTGCTTGGTATGCATAACTCATGATTCTGCACTCAATGGAGCAGTAATACCTTATGATTCTCTACCTAGTCTTCAACAAAGCCCATCTTTGCCATCATCTTTGATCCAAACCCTTTTTATGATTTTAAAAACCACCAATTTCTTTGGTGAGATTTTCAGAAGCTCCAACTCCCTTGGTATGCTTTTCAGAATCCCCAAATCTTAAAGATTTGTCCGTAGCTGGCTTAGCAGGGCTGTTAATGCTGGAGAATTACACACCCAAATCAAGTGATTTGGGCCTTTTGATAGCCTCAATGGGATGTCACCTTCCTGCAAAACTCAAATGAATAAAATTGAAATGATTATGAAAAAATACCTATGTAAAAATGATACATAGACATGGCGGATCCTCAGAAGGTAAAGCAAAAGACGTATACCTGCCAGAAGGTAAAGCAACTTATTCTAAATATAAGATATAAATAGGAATCAATTCAACACTTGAAAATAATAACAAAAAAGAAGAGTTAGGATCCTCAGTTACTCTGTAAAAAAAAACGGTACATAGTAATATTTCTTGGTAATGGGTGAGTTTCTTAAGAAGAGACAAAATCAAAAGAAAGGTGGACAAATGTGAGAGCACCTGTTACTATGTACATTTCATGTTTCATGTTTTTGTCAAAGTTGTTTTTTAAGAGCCTCAATAAAGACATAAACCAATAGATCTGCCCAATTGGCCAAGTAGCATTGTCTGCATAATCTTACCACATTCCACCTAGGTGAATCTTGTGCTGCCAACTCTCCAAGTTACATATTTATCAATGCATCAAGTCAATCATATCGGCTATTTGACAATTAGCAATGCAGATTATTTGCAGAATTTGCCTGAATTCAAAAAAATTGGTGCTAATAAAATAAGTCACATAGGTATAGAAAATGCAGAATGTTAAAGAGGATTAAACACCAAATAAATGTTTTTAAATAAGGAGCACATAGTCATTGATTTTTCAAAGGCAGGAGCACATGGTTATATAAGGTACATAGTAGTATAGCACATATTTGATTTTTTGATTCGGACGATTGCTGGCTACCCACGGAGTGTCTCAACGCTTTCAACGAATGACTAATCTCCGCTCGCTACTTGCGGCAAGGATTTCGCTGGCCAACACGCTTTTTTAACATGGGCGGAAATCGAACCCGGGAGCAAACCGGATCGACCCCCACTACGTATTTCAGGGCAGCACAACCACTGGGCTAAACGTGTTGGTTACATATTTGATAAGATAATAAAACAAT
This sequence comes from Astragalus membranaceus, assembly GCA_039519185.1. Classification (NCBI taxonomy): domain Eukaryota; kingdom Viridiplantae; phylum Streptophyta; class Magnoliopsida; order Fabales; family Fabaceae; genus Astragalus; species Astragalus membranaceus. The sequence goes on from CM076848.1 coordinate 31,843,715, forward strand.
TGGCACAAAAAGAATAATAGAAATAGAAACCATCCACCATCAACCATCAGTTCATCTTTGAAACTTGAATGGAAACATACACACCACAACACCAGTGATTTGCTTATTCATTTAAAGACACGTGCATCTAACCCTACCATATTAGAATTTTACTAACCAAACCACAAATCGGCACAATTTATAAACAAACCAAAATAGCAGAATCTCATAATACATTAATACTACTATCTTACCCACCTTATGAGTACATTATACCAAAGGTCAACTTACTATTCAACCCAACAAATCAGCACAATACTGTTGAATGTGCACCTGACATTATACTAAAGATTGCTTCATCATAAAAATACTAAAGATCAGCACAAAGAAATTTTAATCATCAAAGGAATGATAAACTAACCATGAATTTCGGGAGAACCACAAAGAGTATGTTATAGGATGAGATACAGAGTACTGGCATACTAAAATTGAACAAAAACTACATAAGCTAATATGCAAAGTTTTTCTATTTGGAAAAAAGAGGTTGTCAGTCCACCAGTGAGAAAAGGAGGCCAATGGAGACCCTAAAAATAGAAGCTAATCTCACAAAAGATAATGGAAGTCGAGTTTCACTAAACATGTTTAAAAACAGGATAAACAAAAACATTATAGTATGGAGGTCTTGTAAGCAAGTTCAGGAAACATTCAAATAAAATATGAAATGGTCATGCTGGCCAATTAAAAGCTTCAACATTCCCTATATATCAACTCCATCTTATGTTTGAATATACAAATAAGATATACATGTAGTGATCAAAGAACACAATACCATTGCCAGTGAGGTTTTAGAAGTGCAAGCTTAACTGCAATCACATTGAATAACATGAAAAATCAGACTTAATTTTTTATATATTTCTGTTACTGCACTAATCTCATGTTTGAGCCCCTAAAGAAAAAAAACAAAAAACAAAAAAACATTATAGCAGATAGATGAACTTAATCCACCCAATGGACACGAGGTACAAATCCAACCATTGTATCAGGTGCACTTTGCCAAACATCAAATGCAATTCCACAGAAGAGCAAGGAAACATGACATCATCATCAATAGAAAAGACATCATCTATTTCGAAATCCTTAATTTATTTGAATCTGTTGTTCAAGGTAAAACAGAAAAATAGAATCAGAGAAATACAAATGAAGAAGAAAGGGGGAAAGAAATAATCAGGGAAAGAAGAAGAAAGGATTTCGAACTGGGGGAGGGAGAGCTTTGGGGAAGTGGTTCTGTCTGGCGGTGAGGCAAATGGCGTCCAAGCAGCGGCGAGATCTGGTCTGAGAGAGAAGGCCTTTGCGAGGCGGAGAGAGAGCACGGAGCACAGGATTGGGGCTTTTCCGGTGGGGTTGGGCGTGTCTCGGTGGTGTTCGAAGGCTACCTTCGTGGGACTTATGGTGGCGATTTGTGGATGATATTTGATGGAATTTGGGGATGAAGGGCTTAGGGTTAGAGAAGAGGGAGCTGCGCATGTTCAGAAGGAGAAGGACAAGAAAGAGAACACTGAGAGAGATGGCGATGGAGAGAAGAGGGTAAATAGGAGGTGGGTGTAGCTTTTGGGTGCAGTAAGGGAGATATGGGAGAGAGATTGAAGGAGAGTTTGCGAGGAAAAGAGATAGGGACCAAGTGTGGTGGTCAAGGTTTGCATGTGAGAATTGTTTTTCCGTGTGAATTGTACCCCTACCGACAGAGATGACAAGCTCACATTTTCTTTTGACCAAAGCTGACAAGGTCACATGGGTAGCAGGAAATTGAGCGGGAGAGCTGAGCTGGAGGTGGGATGATGAGCTGGAGGTGTTTGTGTGGTAGGAAATTTTGCGGGATGATGAGCTGGATGTTCCATGTGGAGACTACCACAGGATTTAAATGTAAAGATGTTATATATATTTGTTCAGTTATCTTACGATACGATACACGATTCAATTTATGGGTCTAGCAATACACGATAGTATCCCGATTTGATAACCATGGTTTTTTGTTTGATTAATAACAGTGAAGGTCAAGGATATACTAATTAAGTTTGTATTGTGAATAAGAATGCAATTGACCACATTGCCTGGGACATAATGGAGCAACTCTGGTACACCAGTAACATATACAACTATGATTAAGAATTCTGAAAGCATGGTCAATTTTGTAGAGCTGATTAACATGATATAATTCCTCCATGGTACTAGTGCACCACTGTAAGTCACATCTATGTTTATTTTCTTTTACATACAACCTCTCCTATTATTGGTTGTTGTAATAACAAGTCTGCAGTTTAATTACAGATTAGAAATGGGTAGTTATGAAGTTAGTTAGGTATCATTAGCCATCTATATAATGGAAACTCACTTTGTAATTATCACTAAGTTCATTCTAATAAGAATTTATTTTTCTCTCCATCTTGATTCTCATAATTCGACATGTTGTATAACAACAACAAAAATAGTAGACCCATTGGCTTGATATTTCACTTCTATCCCAAGAAAATAATTAGGTTTGCCCATGTGCTTTAAGGCAAATGTGGCCTGCAGCTTGCGAATCAGATCATGGATTAATGAAGTAGCTGATCCTGTGATGAGTATATCATCCACATAGATCAGTGCAAATAATTGAACACCTGGTGATGAGTGAACATTGGGATCACACTTGCTTTGTGTGAAGCCAAATTGGTTGATAGCTAACTTGAGTCTGTCATGCCACACCCTTGGGGCTTGTTTTAAGTCATAAAGTGACTTATGAAGCTTGCAGACTTGACTTTTATCAGTGCTGGTGAATCCAAGTGGCTGAACCATGTAAATTTCTTCTTCAAGATTGCCATTGATGATGGCATTATTGATGTCTATCTACTGTATGTACCACTTATTTGTGACAACTAGAGATAGCAATACTATGATAGTGGCAGGCTTGATCACAGGTGAGTAAGTTTCACCAAAGTCCTGCCCTGGTATCTGACTGTAGCCTTTGGCTACTAATCTGGCTTTAAACTTGTTGATTGAACCATCAGGGTTCTCTTTAACCCTATAAACCCATTTACATCCAATAGCTTTCCTATTTGGAGGTAGAGTCGTGAGAGTCCAAGTCTTGTTATCTACAAGAGCTTGGATTTCAGTTTTCATTGCCTGCTGCCAATGTGGAACACTGAGTGGCTGTTTGACAGTTGTTGGAGTCACTTGTGCCATGAAAATTTTTGGCTTAAGTGAGCCAGTTTGTAGGCGAGTAACCATGTGATGGATTTTAGAGGTTGTTGCTGGTGGGGTGGGAGGTGAGGATGTTTCTGCGATTGAAGTGGTAGGGGAAACAGGGGCATCTGTGAGAGGTGATGGTGGAGTTACAGTGATGGCCTCGGTTTGAGTAGTTGGTGAGGTGTTTGATGAAGGGGAAATGTCTAGGTTGGGTGAAATGTTTGATGTGGAGCTAGTATTGGTATTGGGAGGGTCTGAAGTAGATTGTTTAGTGACAAATGACGGTATGAGCAACGTGGCAGAGTCATTAGATGGTGCATGGTTTTGGGATTTACTGGTAAACAAGGAAGGATAGGGAAAACAGTCTTCATTGAAGGTGACATCTTTGGTGATAATGATCTTGCCATCAGGTGTAAGGCATTTGTATCCTTTGTGAGTGGGAGATAGACCAAGGTTGACACATTTGGTGCTTTTAAGCTCAAATTTGTGTTTGTTATAGGGTGTAAGGAGATGGAAACACGCACAACCAAAGACTTTGAGTTGTTGGTAGTTAGGGACAACATGGTATAATGCCTGGAAGAGAGAAATGAAGGAGGATAAGCCTTGGGTGGATAGTTGATAAGTCATGTTTTAGTATGTTTTTAGTACTTATTTTAAGTAGTTTATTTGATGTTTTGATTCTAGTTTAGAGCTATTTTACTACAAATTGTTGGTTTCTATTCTCAGGTTATTATTGGAGCAATTGAGGAATTTTAGTGCTTAAAGAGCAAAGGATAAAAAGGCAAAAGGATGGGGAGAAGAATAAGAAATAGAAGGTGCAAAAATCAGATTTTGGAGGGAAGTTGAAAAAAATGGAAGGAAGCTGAAAAAACCCTGAGCGCGATCCGCGCGCCTGGGAGGCGCGATCCGTGCGCCCTGGCACGATCCGTGCGCCTGGGAGGCGCGGTCCGTGCGCCTGGTTCGCAAAATGGAAGGAAGCTGAAAAAACCCTGAGCGCGATCCGTGCGCCTGGGAGGCGCGATCCGTGCGCCTGGGAGGCGCGATCCGTGCGTCCCTTCTGATGGCCAAAAATGTTACAACTCTTCCCATTCTGTCTTTATGGATTGTAATTGATATTTAGTGCTTTGTCTCTGATCTTGGCCTATAAAAAGGACCCCCAATGTAGCTTCACAATCATCCTGGATCATTGTAATTCTCACTCTAAGTTTATGTTAAAGTTCTTGCAAGTTTTCTATTAAGGTTGTTGTTATTATGTCCTTTTTACAATTCAGTCTTTTACACGCTTTATTTTATTTCTCGCTATTTACATTATGTCCTTCTCTTCTACTCCCTTGTCTACAATGAGCTATTGTGAGTAGACTTCTCTTAGTCTTGGGATTATGGGAAACAATCCAATGATGGTCCCTAAATAATCCCAAAGCTAGGCCCTATCTTATGATTGCTTTGACTTTTAATCTAATTCCATTGTACAAATTTGTATAACCCAAATGTCAAGCGAAGTACCGAAAGGTGAAGCTTGACATTAGAACAAATGGAATTAGACAAAGTAACCAAAGCATGAGAATAGCCGAGGTGACTTTGGGACAATAAGGTTGTGCTTAATGGGTTTCGGCGATGATCAACCATGAGAATAGGCTTGATCATCGTTTCGAGACACGTTCTTGTTGTCCGAAAGGAAACTTGAATTAAACCGCAAGAATACCTTGTCCTTAAAACAAACTAAATTATAAGATAGAGAATAGCTAAAGGGTTTTTCTATTACCATGATTGTGATCTAACCATGATCCCAAGACGCCTTTTTATATTCTAAATTAAAAATCAAACATTTTCCTACTTAATCATTCCTTTTCAGCTAATCATCACTAAGAATTAGATTGGTAGTCACATATAACTCCCTGTGGATCGATATTATTATTACGCGATATAACCGTATACTTGCGGTGTATCAAGTTTTTGGCGCCGTTGCCAGGAAACGCCTTTTAATATCGATCCCCGGCAACGGCGCCAAAAACTTGATACACCGCAAGTATACGGTTATATCGCGTAATAATAATATCGATCCACAGGGAGTTATATGTGACTACCAATCTAATTCTTAGTGATGATTAGCTGAAAAGGAATGATTAAGTAGGAAAATGTTTGATTTTTAATTTAGAATATAAAAAGCGTCTTGGGATCTTGGTTAGATCACAATGAAGGTATAAAAATAACCCCTTAACTATCCCCTATCTTATAATTTAGTTTGTTTTAAGGACAAGGTATTCTTGCGGTTTATTTCAAGTTTCCTTTCGGACAACAAGAACGTGTCTCGAAACGATGATCAAGCCTATTCTCATGGTTGATCATCGCCGAAACCCATTAAGCACAACCTTATTGTCCCAAAGTCACCTCGGCTATTCTCATGCTTTGGTTACTTTGTCTAATTCCATTTGTTCTAATGTCAAGCTTCACCTTTCGGTACTTCGCTTGACATTTGGGTGATACAAATTTATACAATGGTATTAGATTAAAAGTCAAAGAAATCATAAGATAGGGCCTAGCTTTGGGATTATTTAGGGACCATCATTGGATTGTTTCCCATAATCCCAAGACTAAGAGATGTCAAGAATACCCTGTGGATCGATATTATTATTACGCGATTTTGTTGTGATGGAGATAGAGGAGGATTCCCAGGTATCTTGCCCTTTTTACTGTTTTCCTGTTTTTTATTAAGTTTAGTTTATTTTTAATAAATATCATCTCCCCTTGTTTCAAGTCTTTGAGAGTTTTGAAAGCATGTTTTATCTAGTAAAGGCCTCTTTTGGATTAAATTTTTTTGGAATTCATAGTATTCATCTAGGTGGACTGGCTGGTAAAAATAAATGATTGTTTGCTACTGCTTTTTGGGTTTGCACACACACACTTGAGATTTGTTTTTGGTCATTGGTACTATTAGGAGGTTTAGAAAAGAAACTAGAAATTTAGTTCTCTTGGTGACATTCACCGGATGCGAGGTTACTGGAGAAAAATGTCTGAGTTGGGGTATCAAGCAAAAAGAAAGAAAAAGAAAGAAAAGGAAAAAAGAGCATCAAGCAAGAAGGGCTGACCACTTTAGTTCAAATTGAAAAAGAAAAAAATTGTTAATTAAAAGTGGTTGGCCTACATCAAAGAAAAAAAACAAGGAAAAAAGAAAATGCTTGAATGCCCAGCGTATAAAGACCCTCATTTGAGACCCGGTCTAGTGAATGGAAGACCCAAGCTTAAGAATGCTAGGGAACTAGTTCTATGATGACATTGATATCCTTTCTATTGTGCTGATACCTAAAACTTGTCTCATAAATCACAAAAGCCCAAGTAGTGAGTCTCAAACCAAAGAAGTGCTGAAATTTACCGCAGGTCCACTTAAGGTTTTATAGGAATTCAGAATTTTTTCCAAAAATTGGCCAATGAGTTTCATATTTTTGCTTGAGGACAAGCAAAGATTCAAGCATAGGGGAGTTTGATAAGTCATGTTTTAGTATGTTTTTAGTACCTATTTTAAGTAGTTTATTTGATGTTTTAATTTTAATTTAGAGCTATTTTACTACAAAATTGTTGGTTTATATTCTCAGGTTATTATTGAAGCAATTGAGGAATTTTGGTGCATAAAGAGTAAAGGATCAAAAGACAAAAGGATAGGGAGAAGAATCAGCAATAAGGAGGTGCAAATATCAGCTTTACACGCACGGTTCGTGCGTAATTAAGCACGGTCCGTGCGCTGTAAAAAGGACCGAATTTAACAAGTAAGTCACGAATTTTCCTCACTTTCAACCTATCTTCTTCTTCCTCATCTCTTCTCCTACCCTAAACCTCCATACCCATACCTTCCCAACCTTGAACTACAACCAAACAACACCCAAACCTCCATAAAAACTACTCAAATCAACTACCCACCACTCCCTCTACAACCAAACAACACCCAGGGAGTTATGGTATACTTAGTGCTTTGTCTCTGATACACCGCAAGACTTTGAGTTGTTGGTAGTTAGGGACAACATGGTATAATGCCTGGAAGAGAGAAATGAAGGAGGATAAGCCTTGGGTGGATAGTCTATTGATGACATGAACAACTGTGGTGAAGGTATGGTCCCAATATGTGAGAGGAAGAGAGGCATGAGAAAGGATAGGAAGGCTCATTTATGTGATGTGCCTATGTTTTCATTCCACAATGCCATTTTGGTGGGATGTGTAAGGACAAGTGAACCTGTGCACAACACCCAAGTTAGCCAAATGCTTAGTAAAGGGAAGATACTCACCACCTCCATCAGACTGTAAAGCTTTAATTGCAGCAGAAAACTGAGTTTGTATTAATTTATGAAAGAGATTAAATGCAGACAAAGCATCAGATTTCTGTTTAAGGAAATAAATCCAAGTAAATTTGGTGCAAGCATCTACAAAGGCTATATAATAGTAGTGACCAGTGTTGGAGACCATAGGAGCAGGTTCCCAAAGGTTTGTGTATATCAATTCAAAGGGTGTGTGATACTGAGTAGTGGATGGTGGAGCATGTAAACGATGAGATTTGCCAATATTGCATGCATCACAGAAAGTAAATGACATTTTATTGGATGAATTCATGTTACAATGCTTCATAATGTGTGATACTACTTTAAAGTTTGCATGGCCTAGCCTAGCATGCCACAGAGACTATGGTGAAACAGATGATGAAGCATGAACAGAATGTATAGTAGGTGGAATAGTGTTATTGAGAGCTGAAATAGAATGAACCAAATCAGTATTGAGACGTTTCACTATAGGCAAACCCTTGAAAACATAAAGACCATCATTTCCTAGCTTGCCTTGGAGAACAACTTGATCAATTTCACTAAACAGTGAGGATCATGGAATTCAAGGTATACTTTATTGTCTCGAATGAACTGGGACACAGATAATAGGTTTTTGGTAATGTGAGGTACATGTAATAAGTTATTAAGAGTGAGATTAATGTGTGGGTGAATAGGTGAAGTGAACTTAGATGAGCCAACAAAGTTAATGTGAGAACTATTGTCATTTCCCATAGTTACTCTAGAGTGACCAGTGTAAGGTTACCTGTGCTGCAGGTTGTGTGCATTAGGTGTGACATGGTGAGATGCACCAGTGTCTCCGTCCCAATCTTCATAGGACAGGTCACTAGTGGAAGGTGAGTTTAAGGCATTACCTGTAGCATCTAGAGACAATATCTCAGCGAGATTAACAGTTGGAGTAGTAGGCTCGTTAGCATCAGTGGTGGTAGGGTGAGTAGCAGGTTTAGAGGCAGTGGTAGTGTTGGTGACATGTGGTGGAGGAACAAATGTGTCATCAAAACGAAACCAACAGTCAAGCATAGAGTGTCCATAGCGGCCACATAACTGACAAGTAGGTCTGGCGCCCGAGGAAGGAGTGCCTCGTGCATGACCACGCCTGCGTCCTTGGCGCCCGCGTCTACGAGTGTGATAGTTCATTGCAGCATTTTCACGAACACCTTGAGTGCGAGATGCAATGTTCTTATTTGCATGACCAGAATTGGCAAGAACTTGAGCGATGTTCGCAGATACGTTGGCCACAGCAAGCTCTTGTCGGAATTTATCCAATTGAGACTCTTGAATAAGCAATAGAGACTCAATGTCAGTGAGCGACGGTGACTCCAGTTTGCTGAAGATCATCATCACGAAGGAATTGTATTCCTCAAGTAGGCCATCCAGAAGTACATCAACTAGGTATGGATCAGCAATGACTTCACCAGGGGAGGTCAAGGAGTCAGCCAGACAGTGAACTTTGGTAATGAACTCGGAGATGGACTTTGATCCTTTCTTTGTGTTCTTGAGTTCACTACGTAACTGGCGCACCTTCGCCTTCAAATGTGAGAAGTAGTGTTGTTGAATATTTTCCCAAACCTACCACGAGTGTTGACAAGTGAGAACGCTAGTGAGCGTTGTTTCAGAAAGTGTAGAGAGGAGCCACATAAACAGAGTTTGATCTTGAACGATCCATTTTTTCAAATTCTTCAGACACGATATCAGCGAGACGATCAGCTTCCGATGCATATTTCTGTGGAATTTTTGGATTGACGAGAAGACGATACAATTTGTTCATCTGGAAAACTCCTTCCACTTGTGGATTCCACAGTAGGAAGTTTTTGTTGTTGAGCTTGATAGAAAGCTTTGGTCTGAAAGCGAAACTGTGCAAAGATGAGGAATTAGGTGCTCCTTGAAACACAGAACTGTGAACGGAAGGAGAAGCACCTGTTAACACCCAAAAATAAATTAAGTCGTAGGCCGAGGGCCGAGAGAGAATTCAGGGGAGACCAGGACACCGAGGCGAATCACCCGACAACTTATAGAAGATATTTGCTGAAGGAACAATCTTAAAGGAGGGGCTCGAGGAAAAAGACAATATAAATGCCCCGATGAGAGATTGAGCCTGGGGGATAATGGATGAAGCTCGAGGCATGATACAATATGAACGCCCCGAGGTGGGATTGAGCTCAAGGGATATTAGATAGAGCTGAAGTAGAGCAAGTTTCAGCTTATAGAGTGCCTCAGCCATAATAGCTCGGTTAGCCTAAGTCTGATGGCTGCAGGCCGAGGACAAGGATCAGTCGAAGGAGTATGTGACCAAGGCAAAGAGGACTTGCCTGCGAGGCAAGGAAGGGCACGTGGATAGAACGTGGGAGCAGTTGAAGGTTAAGCGAAGAAGAGAAGCCTTGAGGAGTGGAGCGAAGCGGTTTTTGCACCCCACTAACCGTGCTAGTGGGATCGTGGGTAATGGCTCTGATTTCTTAGGGTTAGGAGCGAGATTAGGCGTTGATCTTCAATTGATCCAATGGTAGGCAAATGTTGGCTCGCTTAGTGGCCGACGAGGGCCAATGTATATATATATATATAGAGAGAGAGAGAGAAAGAGAGAGAAGAGTAACTTGTACAAACGGACAATCAAATCCAAAACTTATTTCTTTTTCTCGCAATTTATCTTTATCGCATTTTTACTTTCATTTACTTTTATGCATTAGCCAATAGATAATCTAATCCTCGTGTCCCCTACCCAACCTGACACTCTTTGGAGGAGTTAGGAAACCCACATTTGGGAAGCAGAGTTCCCTCCTCAATGCAATCGCTTGAAGAACAGAGGAATCAAAGACTGTCCAATCCCCTGGCCGAACCCACGACAGGACCTAAGAGTTTGACGACAACAACACCAACACTGTTTTTCGATGAAGCAATGATGAGAAATGGAGGTACAGAGAGACGAAGTGGAAAAGGAGAATTTGCGTGTGGCTCAGGAACGAAGATGAGCGAATGATGCCATGTAAACAAAATGTAACTGAATGTAATGTGCTTCATTGAATTCAGAATTAGTTGTACAAAGGTATTTATATGCAGTTTAGCTGCTAACAGAATTTCTAATCAGCCATTAACTGAATGCTTAGTCAGCATACTAACACGTGCTCTAATTTGCTGCCTCATCAACTAGTTTGTTAGTAGACTTGGGAATACACTTGTTATTCCCTATCACATATTTGGATGCTAAATAACTAGACTTAGAGAAACTTTGAAGAAGAAGAAACTAACAACATAAATATAAGTGGCTATAAAGTTTGCCTTCTTCCTACACACCGATGATAACTCTTGGGGAACATAATGCTTGCCTCCTTCAACAAATATCATTGGATCATACACTGAAAGAATAAAATCGTTGCTTGCAGCATATGAATCTTTGAATTGAAAGAATATGAGATTAAACTTCATGGAACATTAGAGCATTACTCTAATCTAGCACTGAAGGTATTTCAAGGACTAAGCAAAACAAATATTGGACCATACTAAGCTAAATATTTGGATTTAAATGTGAACTTTATGATGCAGGTTCGTATAAAAAACCACATTATTTCGAGCTCTTCAGTCTCAGATTCTTCGGTGTTTGTGAATCTTCTACGAATTCTCAATTGAATTTAAGCAAGGAACTACTACCTGACATTAGCAAACTTCAACATAAAAATAGCTTATTAGAGTGGATAACCAGTGTAAATCTTTCATGATCAAACTTCAACATAAAAATATCTAACCAGATACCACATTACTTCACCATATCTAACAACTTTACATTTAGATTTAGCTTCAAAAGAAAGTCCGGCATCCATGGATATAAAGCCAATTTAGAGTAAAACACCTGTTATTCTTTATACCAACATGGAGAAATACATTGATATATCTAGAACTGGAAACACCAAACACAGAGATAAACAAGCAATTTGAAATCAAGTTGTGACCCAGTACCATTCCATTAATTGGGAATTAATACTCCGATAATTTGGCTACATAAAACATTCAGTAATTAGCAATAATGCAGAACTAAATTAGCTACAACATTTTACTCGAAGAAAATCATTATGACCCAGAAATCTCAATCAATCTATAAAGCAATAATTGTTATAAATAAAGAATATAAATAAAAAAATAAGAAAAAATGTTGATATGAAGAAGAACAATGCCCTCATATGAGCACTGGAAATTTTGTTCTCATTCTACAATTGTGTAAAAAAACAATAGAAACAGTTTGAAGTGAGAAGGTTAGTAGGAACAGAAAGTGAGAAAGTGATAGAGTACACAGAAAGCGGAAGAGAGAAGGTAAAATTGGGTGAGTAACCTTGTGCAGTCCTGCTGGCTTTATATGCAACCACCATCGTGCTTGCAGTAGCCCGCTTTATATGCAACCTGTCACGACTGATGCGCATGCTTCTTTTTAAGTGCCACAGTGAAAGACAATTCCCCTCCCTATTGTTCTCATGTCTGCCGCATTTTGCATTGGTTGGGTCCATTGAACCGTTCCTCCGTGCCATTCCTCTACAGTACTACTCCTTCGTTGCCACAAAAGAGCACCAAAACTTGTTCTTATTTTTAGGTTCCAACTCTCTTTGCTTCTGATTCATCCACTACTCCTCTGTTGTCACAAAAGAGCACCAAAACATGTTCTTTCAGCTGCTGATCATGCAAGCATTGCAAAGGGTCTGAAATCAAAGAGATCAAATCAAATCAAAAGAATCAGAAAAATAAAATAGTGTAAAATGATTAGAGAAATCAAATAAATTAGTGATGATGAAGAACTGGTGGTGGAGTGAGAGGGGTTGGAAGGCGGTCGGGAGGAGGAGAAATGTGACGGAAGGTAGCAAAGGTGATAACTCATATTTATATGAGTTATTTATGCTCCTAATACTTAAATTCATGTAAGTTCCCAAGTAATATTTCAGTTTAATTAGCAAATATTAGTATTTAAAAACAAAAAAGCTAGGGATAGAAGCTATTGTCGTTATCATTTGGCACATTTGGTGCCTTTGTGAAAGTTTTGATGTTTTTGTTAAGTGTTACGGCATCTAGCGCTATAGCGCTTGGTAACGGTAGGCCAGCTGAAGATCAAAAAAATGAAAAGTTGGATTTTGGCGCCTACTGCTTTATGTCATGTCAGCGTATCTTCTCTCTGCGCCTAGGACTGTTGTGGACGCTTTTTAGTGGCTAGTGTGGACACTTGTCCACTTGTAATTGAAGGATCACTTTAATTGGTGAGATATGTCACATTTACTTTTTGGGAAAGCTACTTTTTGGAGGGAAAAAGGAAAACGAAAAGATATCTATCATCTTCTACACACATCATTCATACCATTCGAGACTTAGAGAATTTTTTTGGTTGAAAAACTTGACACCGTTTTCATTCATTAAACCTCCACTTCAAGATTTTGTTTTTCAAGTGAAGATCATCATTATTTACGTTGTGCAGATGTGCTATAGTGTCATCAAGCCGTTCATGCATAGGGAGTCATGTTTTGTATCTTTTGCAACTGTGGTTCTTCTTGTTATTTTCGGTAATATGAACTTCTTAGTTTGTATTGTGTTGATGATGCTCATCATGAGTTAAACACTTAGTAGTTTGATTGTTTTAAGCTTTGTAATGACTCTTTAGTATTGTTAATATAACATTATGATGTTTGCGTTTCAATCCTTGTTCGTTAATGCTTTCAAACTTATTTTGGGAATGGCCAACTGAAATGAGTAGATTCGTAGGTACATACATGGTCTACGAATAGAACTCAATGGTTGATATGAATGAAAGGTTGTTTAAAGACATTTAATCAATTTTTGCTTAACTCTAGACATAGGGGAGCAATAGTTCATAAGGTGAATACTGTGGGTTCTTTATTATACAGGGGTGGACTTATTTAGAACTTAGAAATAAGAGTCTTGTAACAAAACTCTGCCGTCAGTGACTAAAAAGCACAACAGCATGTGCTACAGCACTTAACGCTATAGCGTCTGATGTTATAGCGCAGCACTTCTGAGAAATTACTTGGCAAGAAGCAGTCCAACTCATTTCAGGGGTATTTTCAGGTCTTGTTTAGAGCAATTATTACTAATTATATAAATCATTAACTTAATTTGCTCTATATTTTTCAGAAAAGAAGAAAATGCATAAAAAGAATGAAAGTCCAGTTTAAAGTCAATATAATATATATATATACACACACACACACACACATATATATATATATATATATATTTGTATGTAAGGGCTAGCAATTAAGTTGAAAGACAATACAAGGAAAAAAGTATAAGGCCCATGCATCAATTAAAGAAACAAGCCCAATTGAAGAAAGATGGAGGTCCGTGAAATGATTAGAAGAGGGGTTTTGCTTTTCCCACACCCCCTCCTACTCTTTCACACCCCTTAACAAATTTTATTCCAAAAATAACCTCGCGTGAGACGCTGCGAGGACGTGTTTTATGACTGTTCGAACGACCTTGTTCGAACAGGTTCGCATGACCTCATGCGAACAGTTTAAAAACGCCCAAAAGGGTGTGAAGTCAAAATTTAACACACTCGAACGATGTCGTTCGAATGTATTCGAACGAGGTCATGCGAACAGGTTCGCATGACCTCATGCGAACAGGTGAAAAACGCCCAAAAGGGTGTGAAGTCAAAATTTAACACACTCGAACGATGTCATTCGAACCTGTTCGAATGCCCGTGTTCGAACAGGTGAAAATTCGTGAAAAAAAAGAGGTTTGGCCTGGCCTTTTGGTCTTTTCACACCCTTATGGGGTGTGTTTCGAGTAGGAGGGGGTGTGGGAAAAGCAATACCCTTAGAAGAGATGCAACCCAAATTCAAGGCAAGCAAAAAGTGAAGCCCATCAAATTGAGAGAAAGAAAAGTGACGTGAATAGAAAGAAAAAGGAGTTTTGGCAATGTAAGGCTAATAATATAAATAGGAGGGCTGTACATACGCGAAATTGACGGAAGAGTGCCGCACAAAAACACAAACAACGCAAGCAACAGTACACACAGTAAGGAGAGGAGGGAGTTTTGGTACCCGTTTTTGACACTGTGAGAGAGCTCTGGAGCAGAAAAAGGAGGCTAAAATTTCAGAATCAGAAATTTCTCTATTCCGGGTTATTTTTATCTCTGTAATTTATGACTCCTAATTTTATTTTATTGTTCTCGAACACTATGGATAGCTAAATCCTCTTCTAGGGTCTTAGGTGGATCTTGCATGTTTAGAGACCTTTTTATGTTCTAATTTCATATCTAAATTCCGGTTTTTATTTTAATTAATATTGTCCTATTGTTTTTATCACATGATTAGGATTAACTACCATTTGCATGTTTATAATCAATTAGTTGATCAGCGACCGTACTGCAATTAGTTGGTGGACCTATAGGATAATTGGGGCTATAATTAGGGCATGACCAAACCATAATTTAGTCTTCCAATCATTCAACCTTTTTGCTCTTTATGCTTTTCCTGAATTTAAATTCTTGCATGACCAAACGAGGGTTAATTCAGGAAAAAGAATATTAATCGCGAATGACCAAACGGATTAATAGTTTTAGTAAAGGGATTGGTAATTAAGTAAAATAAGGGAATTCAGGTAGGATTAGACATAGGGGGAATCGAAGCTTGCAAGTGAAACCGTGATCCTAGGCCTCTCCATTTATTAAATCTAGTATTTTAATTCTAGTTATTTAGTTGTTTTTATTTTGTTTCTACAATCATCAAAATATTGGTTCATCTAAACATTAAATAATCTCGACTAGTTTGGTACTTGTTAATTAATCCCTGTGCAGACGATAATCTTTTATACTACTTCTGCGAAAGAGTACACTTGCTCTAAGTGTGTTTTTAACGCAACAAGTTTTTGGCGCCGTTGCCGGGGATTAATTTAGCAATATTAAACGAAAAAGATTTTTATTGCTTTAGACTTTTTTTTTTCACTAGTTTTATTTTTTTTATTTATCTTACTAAAAAAATACAAAAAAAAAGCTGCTAATACTTTCCCAAGAGACCGCTACAGTTCACCTTTTTTTGCAGATAAAAGTTTAAATCATGGTTAAAACTCTTGGAGACTACATTAGATAGGCAGAGGCACAAAGAAATTTAGAGAAGTCATATTGGTATATGTCTCAATGCCAGATTCAAATTTCTCCTCCTCCTTATGAACCTTATTCAGACTATTGGGATGACTATGAGCCACCTCCTTATTCCTCCCATTGGGATAATTATGAGTCACTACAAGTGCAAAGGCAAGAGGAGGAAAAGTCGGATGTCAATGAGGTCTTGGCCAAATTTATGCAGCAGACACATGAAAATTTTGAAAGCTTGGAGAGCCAAATTAGAGCCATGAACAATGAATTTGGAAGCCTGAATGGTCAAATCTCAAGTCTCATTGCTTTGTTATCTCAAGAGGCCCAAGAAACTCCTTCACAAACTAAGTCGACCCAAAATAAAGAAGTTGAGCAATACAAAGAAAGTATTCCTACGAGAGATGAAGTTGTCTCCATGGAATATAATTTAGAGGAAGAAGCTCTCAAGAAAGATGAGGAGACTCCTACTGAAGGGAGTCAAATCAAAATAGTAGCTCCTACTGAAGGGAGTCATATTGAAACAAAAGATCCTATTAATGAGAGCGGTTGTGAGGAGAATGAGAAAGATCCATTGATTCTAGATTTGGAGAAAGAGGAGAAAGCTCCCATTTTTGGGCAAATTGTTTTAACCATTGGTGATGCTGTGATTGAGGTTCACCGGGAAAATGTAACTTTAAGGAGTGGTAAAGAAGACGATGTTATTAAAGCTTTAAATTCCAATGAAATTTTCTCTTCTTTAACTTCTCCTTATTTTGATGAAGTAGTTGAAACTAACATTTTTAGTGAATTAAAGATGCAGGACCTTTTGGAAAAAAGTCTTATTTTGCAGGATCCTAGCATAATGGTGGATGGAGATAAAATAAAAATTTCACCATCCTTTGAAGTTCATCCACCACGTGGAAAAAGGAAGAACAATGTCAACCACATTGTTAGAAAACGAAGAAGGTGCACAGCGTTAGATGTAAAATTTGCTCTCGGAGAGCCCCCAGATTAAGCACTAACTATCGTCAGGCTCACGACGTTAAACAAGCGCTTCGCAGGAGGCAACCTGTGTTTTATTTTCAGTTATTTTCATTTTCTTTTAATTTGTTTCATTTTGTTTTTAGGAATAAAGCTTAGACTGCAAGCTCTCTCAGGGAAGTCACTCTTACTCTCTCATTTATTTATTTTTGTGCCAATTTGATATTTTGCATTGAGGACCATGTTTTATGCTAGTGTGGGGGAGGAGAGTTTAACTTTGTCAATTCATCTCTATTAATGCATATACCCACTACATATGTTGATAGCATTTTTTCTGGCTAGTTTTGGATATAGAAACTGAAAAAAAATAGAGATTTTGCCTTTAGGGGATCCCATAATCAATTTACTTGACAGACTTGTGCTTAATTGTAACTATGAGGTTGTCCTTAGGAAGCCGATAATTAGCACTTGTCTCTGTTGAGTACTTTTTGTGAACCAGCTTCTAAATGTGAGATCTGAGCCTTCATAAGGGGATTGATACTAAATCATATATTTTTACCCCTTCTCTTTGTATGAGTGTGTTTCTCAATTTGCTACATTCTAGAATTTGTCTTTTGACCATTTCAAGGCGAAAATTGATTTGCATCATGTAAAAAGATTTGGGGAATTTAGGTATTTTTCTGGCCTCAGAGTTGTTTATTGAATTTATCCATTAGTTGCCCCATTTGAGCCTATTTGTTATATTTTTTCTTTGGTACCCAGATATAATTTTTTCTTTTTTTGTGGTAACCATTGAAATTAAATTTGGAGCAACTATTGAAAGTTACAATTTTGTCCTGTATTTCAATTGTCTATCTCATCGGGACATAAAAACAAAATAAGAGTGGCGAATGTGGTTACAAGTACCTTTTCCTCCTATGAAAAATATAAAAAACAAAAATGAAAAGTTGGAAAGAAAAAAAAAGAGAACAAAGGAAAGCAAGAAGGAGGAAAAGACAAATCAAACGAATGGAAGAGCAAAAAAAAAAAAGTCTACTCAAGAGCAAAAAGCAAAAAAAAAAAGAAGAGTGGACTCAAGAGAAAAAAAGAGTGAAGAAGGAAATTGAATTAATTTGGAGTTTGGGCAAAAAATTGTAAAATAGATAGGAGCTCCATATTTGATTTCAAATGTTACTATTCATTTTTTGTTTTTAGCCCTTTGATTATCCCTTCTTTCTTATTTCCTACCCTGCATGAATTCACCCTGGCCCCATTACAACTCATGAAACCCCATCTTTTGCATGCATGTGAACTATTTAGTGGAGATTTGGTCAAATTACAAGCTTATGGTAATGTGCATTTTGTGGAAACTTGAGTGTATATTTCCCTAGTCCCTAATAACTTAGAGAGATTGTGAGCGAGTGCATTTGTTCACAAAAATGTATTCTTCAGGGACATGAGCCTCTAATTGGGCAACCTTTTGACACATCATATGTGCTATGTTGTCTATTGTCTGTCATTGTGCTTCTAATTTTGGGTCCCTTATTTGGCTGTCTCTATTACTTATTGAAAATTTTGTTGAGCCAGAAAATTTGCTTGAGGACAAGCAAAAGTTAAGTGTGGGGGAGTTGATAAACTCCAATTTAATGCATTTTTAGGGGTATTTTCAGGTCTTGTTTAAAGCAATTATTACTAATTATATAAATCATTAACTTAATTTGCTCTATATTTTTCAGAAAAGAAGAAAATGCATAAAAAGAATGAAAGTCCAGTTTAAAGTCCATATAATATATATATATATATATATATATATATATATATATATATATATATATATATTTGTATGTAAGGGCCAGCAATTAAGTTGAAAGACAATACAAGGAAAAAAGTATAAGCCCCATGCATCAATTAAAGAAACAAGCCCAATTGAAGAAAGCTGGAGGTCCGTGAAATGATTAGAAGAGATGCAACCCAAATTCAAGGCAAGCAAAAAGTGAAGCCCATCAAATTGAGAGAAAGAAAAGTGACGCGAATAGAAAGAAAAAGGAGTTTTGGCAATGCAAGGCTAATAATATAAATAGGAGGGCTGTACATACGCGAAATTGACGGAAGAGTGCCGCACAAAAACACAAACAACGCAAGCAACAGTACACACGGCAAGGAGAGGAGGGAGTTTTGGTACCCGTTTTTGACACTGTGAGAGAGCTCTGGAGCAGAAAAATGAGACTAAAATTTCAGGATCAGAAATTTCTCTATTCCGGGTTATTTTTATCTCTGTAATTTATGACTCCTAATTTTATTTTATTGTTCTCGAACACTGTGGATAGCTAAATCCTCTTCTAGGGTCTTAGGTGGATCTTGCATGTTTAGAGACCTTTTTATGTTCTAATTTCATATCTGAATTCCGGTTTTTATTTTAATTAATATTGTCCTATTGTTTTTATTACATGATTAGGATTAACTACCCTTTGCATGTTTATAATCAATTAGTTGATCAGCGACCGTACTGCAATTAGTTGGTGGACCTATAGGATAATTGGGGCTATAATTAGGGCATGACCAAACCATAATTTAGTCTTCCAATCATTCAACCTTTTTGCTCTTTATGCTTTTCCTGAATTTAAATTCTTGCATGACCAAACGAGGGTTAATTCAGGAAAAAGAATATTAATCGCGAATGACCAAACGGATTAATAGTTTTAGTAAAGGGATTGGTAATTAAGTAAAATAAGGGAATTCAGGTAGGATTAGACATAGGGGGAATCGAAGATTGCAAGTGAAACCGTGATCCTAGGCCTCTCCATTTATTAAATCTAGTATTTTAATTCTAGTTATTTAGTTGTTTTTATTTTGTTTCTACAATCATCAAAATATTGGTTCGTCTAAACATTAAATAATCTCGACTAGTTTGGTACTTGTTAATTAATCCCTGTGGAGATGATAATCTTTTATACTACTTCTGCGAAAGAGTGCACTTGCTCTATCTGAGAAATTACTTGGCAAGAAGCAGTCCAACTCATTTCTCATACTTGAACTTCTTTACTGTTTCCAAACAACACTCTTTATTTTCATGTCCAAAAACTTGTTACTATTATTTTGTTTGTTTCACTAACTTGTTAACTACTTAAACTTATAAATTAACATCAATCCCTGTGGGTGCCATATCTACTTTATCATTATATTACTTATTGCGATTGTGTACACTTGCACATCATCTTTTCGCACAACAAGTATTTGGCGTCGTTGCCGGGGATTGCATTTAATTTTTACTGTTTAAGTTTTTAACAATATTAGCGAAGATTTTACTCTGGTGTTTGTTCCTTGGTGCTACAGCAGCAGGTGCTATAGCGCATGCCCAGGTCACAACCACCAGAATTTGAGTTAGGATCCCGAACTAGAAAGGAGATTTAGGAGACTGAGACAACTTCAGATATTACAGCAACTGAGACCTACAATGTCTAAACATGGTGGTAGGTCAAGCTCTGGCAGAGGTACCACACATGCGTGGTAGAACTAATTCTGGTAGAGGAGGTAGATCAGACCCAGGTGGTCGAGGCAGAGGACCACCCACTCTTACATTGCATGATCAAGAAGACTGGTACAGAAACCAATTCATCAACCAATGTCCTGCAAACATGGTAAATGATAGGGACAGACCTATGAGGGACTATGCTGTGTTTGATCCCCAAACCATGGAGACAAGCATAGCTAGGCCTGTTCTTCAAACAGCTCATTTTGAATTCAAACCCATGATGTTCCAAATGCTCCAAACAGTAGGTCAGTTTGGTGGTTCTCCCCAAGAGGACCCATATTTGCACTTAAAACAATTTTTGGAGGTTTGCAGTAACTTTATCATTCCAGGAGTTAGTGATGATACATTTTGGCCAAAACTTTTTCCTTATTCCTTGAAGGATAGAGCTAAGGCCTGGTTAACTTCTCTAGAGCCTACCTCTATCCACACTTGGAATGAAATGGCTGAAAAATTCTTGGCAAAATATTTTCCACCTAGTAAAAAAGCAAGAATGAGGAATGAAGTTACTCCATTCAAACAAAAAGAATCTGAATCACTGTTTGAAGCATGAGAAAGATGGAAGGAGTTGTTGAGGAAATGTCCACATCGTGGCATACCAGTTATTATTCAGATGGAAACCTTCTATAATGGATTGGACCCAAGTACCAGACTTATGCTTGATGCTTCTTCTGGGGGTGTGTTACTGAAGACCTCTTACAATGAAGCTTGTGAATTGATAGACAACATTGCAACAAACAGCTACCAATGGCCAACAGAAAGGCTAACTCCACAGAAGAAGGAAGCTGGAGTCCATGAAATCAGTGAAGTCTCAGCTTTATCAGCACAAGTGGCCTCCCTCACCAACTTGATTAAAAACATGAACACCTCCAACGCTACAGCATCTGCTGCTACAATGGCAACAGAACCAACTGTGGCTGCCATTGAACAAGCTCCCTCCAGGTTCAACTGTCTGTGTTTATTGTGGAGGAGAGCATCTGTATGAGGAGTGTCCAGGCAATCCTGTCTCTATAAACTATGTGGGATTCAACAAGAACAATAACCCTTATTCAAATACTTATAATCCTGGATGGAAGAATCATGCCCAATTTCAGATGGGGAGGTAGCAATGCTGCAGTAACAAATTCCAATGCTCCTACCAGACCACCAGGATTTCCTGCTCAGAACTATCACAGACAAACTCCCCCAGCTATAGGATAACTCTATGGAAACTCTATTGAAGTCATTCATGAGTGATTGCAGAACCACTTTGCAAACTCATGAAGCATCAATAAAGAATTTAGAGACCAAGTCAGGTAGATAGCCTTAAGCTCTCACCCAAAGACCTAGTGGATCACTACCTTCCACTACAGAAGCTTCTACTTCCCATCCAGTAGGAAAGGAGCGTGTGAAGGCTATATCTCTGAGAAGTGGAAAAGATTTGCAAGGGCCATCAACTGTTCCAGGTGATGGAAAAAATAAAAAATCTGAAAAAGAAAAAAATCCTTCTCCAGACGCTATAGCATCTGATGTTGCACCTGCTCCATCACCTAAGCTTGTTCCAGAATATCCTGCTCCTCCTTATCCACAAAGGCTAAAGAAGGCACAGGAAGACAAGCAATTCAACAAATTTCTAGAGGTGCTGAAACAATTGCATATCAATGTTCCCTTGGTGGAGGCTCTCCAACAAATGCCAAACTATGCCAAATTTACGAAGGATTTCCTCGCCAAAAGAAAAAGATTAGGGGAAATTTGAAACAGTAACAATGACTGGGGAATGCAGCATGATCATGCAAAAAAAACTTCCAAGGAAACTTAAGGACCTTGGCAGTTTCACAATACCCTGTTCCATTGGAGATTTCTACTCTCGCTGTGCCTTATGTGACTTGGGGGCAAGTATAAACTTGATGCCCAAGTCCATATACACACAGCTGGGTGTAGGAACTGCCAGACCTACCTCTGTTACTCTTCAGTTAGCTGATAGGACTCTTGCCTATCCTGAAGGGATACTAGAGGATGTGCTAATCAAAGTTGATAAATTTGTTTTCCCTGTGGATTTTGTAATTCTTGATTTTGATGCAGATAAGGAGGTGCCTATCATCTTAAGAAGACCATTCTTAGCTACTGGAAAGACATTGATTGATGTGCAGAAGGGAGAATTGACCATGAGGGTCAATGATCAAGATGTTAAGTTCAATGTGCTGAGTGCTTTGAAGTATCCTGAAGCAAATACAGAAGAATGCTCATTTGTGGTCTCTCTTGACCAGGTGATTCAAAAACAATTTCATGAAAACAATGACCACTTGGGAAAGATTTTGGACAACAGTGAGAAGCATGAACTTGTAGAAGAAGGAGCAATACAAGAAGAGATGACTGTGAAAGAAGTTTAGGCCAGAAGATATGAGTCACTTGAGCAAGAAAACTCAAACCTAAAGAAAAATGTTCCTTCCATTGAGCAACCACCTGTGCTAGAACTCAAAGAACTACCCAAGCACCTGAAGTGTGCCTATTTAGGGGAAGATGAAACCTTACCTGTGATTATTGCTTCTGACCTTTCAGAAGGGCAAGAACAGGATCTCATTGCTACCTTAAAAAGACATAAAAAGGCTATTGGATGGCAAATGGCAGACATTCAGGGGATTAGTCCAACCATCTGCATGCACAGAATTGTCTTGGATGAGAATTCCAAGTACAGTATTGAAGGGCAGAGAAGACTCAATTCAATCATGAAAGAGGTGGTGAAGAAAGAAATCATCAAGTGGCTAGATGCAGGCATTGTCTATCCTATTTCAGATAGTGCATGGGTGAGTCCTGTGCAGTGTGTTCCAAAGAAGGGGGTGTGACAGTGATTACCAATGACAAGAATGAACTGATACCAACAAGGACAGTTACATGGTGGAGGATATGCATGGATTATAGGAAGCTCAATAAAGCCACAAAGAAAGATCATTTCCCTCTCCCTTTCATTGGCCAGATGTTGGATAGGCTTGCAAGAAAGGAATTCTATTGTTTCTTAGATGGTTATTCAGGCTACAATCAAATAGCAATAGTTCCTGAGGATCAACAGAAAACAACATTTGCATGTCCCTATGGCACATTTACTTTCAGAAGAATGCCATTTGGACTGTGTAATGCCCCCTGCAACCTTCCAAAGATGCATGATGGCAATCTTCTCAGATTTCATTGAAAAATCTATGGAAGTCTTCATGGATGACTTCTCTATGTTTGGGGAGACATTTCAATTGGGATTATCAAATTTGGAGAAGATTCTGATCAGATGTGAAGAAACAATCCTAGTTCTCAATTGGGAGAAGTGTCACTTCATGGTGCAAGAAGGGATTATTTTGGGGCACAAAATTTCCAAGAAGGGATTGGAAGTGGAGAGAGCAAATATTGAAGTTATTGAGAAACTACCTCCTCCAACTAGTGTCAAAGGTGTCAGAAGTTTTCTTGGTCACGCCGGATTCTATAGAAGATTCATAAAGAAAATTTCTAAAATCTCAAAGCCATTATGTCAGCTCCTACAGCATGACATACCCTTTATCTTTGATGAAGCATGTTTGGAAGCTTTTCAAAAACTGAAGATAACTTTAGTAACTGCACCAGTCATTGTGACACCTGACTGGAGTAACCCTTTGAACTTATGTGTGATGCCAGTGACTATGATGTTGGAGCTGTATTGGGGCAAAGGTATGACAAAAAATTTCATTCAATTTATTATGCAAGTAAAACTCTTGTAGAAGCCCAATTAAACCACACAGTCACTGAAAAAGTGCTATTAGATGTTGTCTTTGCATTTGACAAATTTAGATCATACTTGGTTGGCACAAAAGTCATTGTTTTCACAGATCACTCTGCCATCAAGTATTTGATCTCCAAAAAAGATGCAAAGCCAAGGCTAATTAGGTGGGTTCTCCTCCTCCAAGAATTTGATTTAGAAATCCGTGATAAAAAGGGGGTGGAGAACTTGAAAGAGAAAATGCAGGAACAGCAAGTGGAGAAATCAAGGAATATTTCCCTGATTTCAAATCATAGGGCTCCGTGCATGTGAATAGCGACAGAATTTTCAGTCATTCGCTAATTCCCTCGCTAATTCTTTTGAGTTTTCAGCTTATTTATCCTCTCACACTTCTCTCTACCAATACACACTCTTCTCTCCTACTCTCCTCACACTCTTCACTCTTCTCTCTTCTTTCTCTCCCACCTTCCCATAACTTCCACCATCACCACACCACCACCACCTACAAATTCCTCTCCCCCCCTCTCTCTCTCTCTCTCTCTCTCTCTCTCTCTCTCTCTCCTACGAATTCCTCTTCTCTCACCTACAAATTTCTTTCCTCTTTCTCTCTTATTCTCTCCACCTTCCACCACCACCAACACGAATTCCTCTTCCTCTCCTCTCTCTCTCCTACGAATTCCACCACCACCACCACTCTCACTCCTCTCTCTCTCTCTCTCTCTCTCTCTCTCTCTCTCTCACTCTCTCTTTCTCCCTTACTCTTCTCCTTCTCTCTCTACCCTAATCCACCCATCACCACCACCACGCCACCTTCACCACCACCACCACTCTCACTCCCCTCTCTCTCTTCCCCCTCTCTCTCTCTCTCCCTTACTCTTCTCCTTCTCTCTACCTTAATCCGCCCATCACCACCACCACGCCACCTTCACCACCACCACTCACCACTCTCACTCCTCTCTCTCTCTCTCTGGAAAACTTGATGATGATAATAATAATAATAATAATAATAATAATTAAAATAATATAATAATAAATATATAAAAAAAGCAAGTTTAAAAAAGACAGACTTAGCGAGGAGCAATTTAGCGAGGGATTCAGTCCCTCGCTAATTCCGTCGCAAACATGCATTAGCGACGGATTTGGGACCATTTGCGAGGGAAAAATCCCTCGCTAATGATCAATTTTTTTGTAGTGGCATTTTGACATGGAGACATGGTGTGATTCGCATCCGCGACCCCCGAAGGACCACCTTCTAAAGTGGCTTCCATTGTATGAGGTGTGTAATCGACAAGAAGTCCATAACGAGGCCGATGGTAGCTTTGACCATTCACTCTAGTGGGATTGGGAAACCAGAGTTGTGAGGAGGAAAACTTGTAGCATAGTTTTCAGTATTCTCTACTGAAGCGCTTTCATCTGCATTTCTTTTTTTGAGAAGCTTCATGAGATCGACCATTTGATCTTTCAGCAATACCATCTCGCTCATTTGATCTTTCAATTTCGCAATGTCGTCCCTCAGCGCTTGGTTGTCTTCTGCAACCATGCTTCTTGCTTGAGAACGAGTCCAGTAGCGATGTTGACGAACTAGTTTGCCCTTTTTTTATTCTGGTGATGGAGAGTACATGTTATGAGTACATGAATGGATGCATGAAATAATGAGCGGATGAGAATGCGCAAATGCATGAGCCTTATGATGTGCCAGGAATGCATGTAAATACTTATTATCAATTTTTGAAATAATGATGAGCATAATAACTGGAAGTTGGATGTGCTTCATCATATTTTACCAGGTCGGATGTATAACAAGCTGTTATCCATGCCAGCGCCTGCTCCTTCTATGGGGTCGGATTTGCTCTTTTGGCCGAAAGAGAGAGCTGGTAACTTTACCGTTTCTAATGCGTATGTTTACCTTCGGAATGCTACGAGTTTGGGCAATGAGGTCAATTGGAAAACTATTTGGAAGCTTGATGTTCCGGAGAGAGTTAGAAGCTTTGCGTGGCAGATAATGCATGGTAAACTTCCAACAAGAGTGTATTGTAGTAGGTGGAGTAGGGATACTTCAGGTTGTTATCATTGTGTTGGGGTGGATGGGACTATTATCCATGTTTTGCGAGACTGTCCTCTTGCTATAGCTGTTTGGAAGTTGTTGGTGCCGCAAGATATGAGATCCAATTTCTTTGGGTATGATTTTGAGGCCTGGGTCCGGTTTAACGTAGGGGTAATGGATGGCTCGGGATGGAGGAATTTGTGGGCAACAACTTGTGGGGGTGGCGTAATAGAACAATGCATGATCCTAGCTTCTCTAGACCGGCCTTTCCTGCAACGGTGGTTCAGAGATATGTTCATGAGTATCAGGTGGGGAAGAATCAGTTAAATCCTGCTCAGGGGGGAGTTAGGAAGACGGTTTTAGTGTCTCGGAAGCCTGCGGTTGATGGCTGGGTCACTGTTAACACAGATGGTGCGTCAAAGGCGGGTGGTGGTATTAGCGGTTGTGGGGGGCTTGTGCGAGATCATCATGGTAGGTGGCTTGGGGGTTTCACGCGATTCATAGGCGAGACTCACGCCTATATTGCGGAGCTTTGGGGGGCCTTAGAAGGGTTGCTGTTGGCTTGGACCAAAGGATACAGGCACGTTGAGCTTCAATTGGATTCTAAGGTGGTGGTTTCTCAATTGACTGGCAATGGTTCCAGGACAATGAGGGGTAGGGGCTGGTACATCGCCTCCAGCAGATGTTGCAGCGTCAATGGCAAATCAAGATCCTGCATATTTATCCTGGCATCTATTGCGTGTGAAGGTAGGGTAGGCATGCACTTTTGGGAGCACCCTCCGGAGCGCATTTTACAATTTTTGCATGATGATTGTATTGGAGTTTCTACTCCTAGATTAGTTTCCGTGTGACTCGTGGTTTTCGTTTCGGGCATTTGAGCCCCTATTATATTCAAAAAAGAATGGTAAAAATTGAATGAGAAACAAAGAGAAAGAAACAGAGACAGGAATCAAGAATTTTGAAGAGAAGCGTCTTCTGCTTCACGCTTAGCATTCTGTAGGGGTGTCAATTTAGTCCATTATCCATCTCATCCATCCATAAGAATATCTATCGAATCCATCCATTATGGGAAAACAAAGTTAATTTATTGGATCCAAACCATTCATTTAATTCATTGGATGGTTTTGGTCCACCCACTATATTTTTTCAAGTCCATCGGACTATTTTAAAAAAAATTAAAAAAAGTCCATTGGATCTAAAAAATATTTTCAGTTAAATTAAATTGCAAAAAACTATAACACTAAAATAAACTAAAACAAAATATATACATACTAGTGGGGTGACCCGTGCGATGCACGGGGCCAATGCTCTATTTAACACAAAATTGTCCGGATACAAAAATTCGTTGTTTAGATTACAATATAAAAAAAGCTTTTAAAAAATAAAAATGGGAAACGGAATACATTAACCAAACCAACCATTAAAATTCTTGATTAATTAAAAACTTATGTTCTACTGACATTAAATAAAAAACTCAAAATCATTAGATCAAATACTTTGTGAATATCAGATCAAACCCTAACAACATCAACAAAAATACTAAGTGGTGAACCCCGAATTTCCATTGAAAGATTAGAAAGCGTTGATGATAATCTCTCTAAAAACCTTTTGGAAGTTTAAGGAATCTCTGCAAAATAGCAATATAAAAAGTAGTTAATATAGAATAAAACTGAAAACAATGTGATCAACATGTCTAGCTATATTAATGGCATATGAAACAAAGGTAAAAGTAAACATGCAAATCAAGTAGAAACAAAATTGGCAATATAAAAAGTAATTAATATGCAATCAAAAACTACCCAAAAAGAGCCTTGGTTTAGGCATATTGAGAAGCTGCAATTAATCAATGCTTGTTATTAGTCTATATCCTTTGCAAAATTCAGACTCAGAGTGCATGTATTATATTCTTTGCAACTTTAACAAATCTTTACTAAAAGAGTGCCTGCTCTGTTCATGCATACATATCAATCAGAAGAATTGATCTACTAAATTATCTTTTCATCTTAGAATCCTCACCTCTTCACATGAATATTGAATGTGCCACTCTCTGCAATGCACAAGCTATGAATGCATTTTACACATGCCACTTAGACCATATGATATTCAAGTAGAAATAAAGTATAAGTTAAATCATAGGGTTGTGTATTTGTATGAGAAAATTACCTAGGAGAGTCGCTGGAATACTTCTTTGTAAACCACATTAATTGGAAGTAGTATTTGTCGAATTCCCTTCATCATCAGTTATCAATATTTTTAAACCCTTTTTTGAAGTAACTCTTGAAACGGCTACATATAATTGACCATGTGAGAAAACCGGTTGGGGTAAAAAAACACCAACATGTTTTAAAGATTGTCCCTGACTCTTATTGATAGTCATTGCAAAAGAAACAACCAAAGGGAACTGTCTTCTTTGAAATTTAAAAGGAATTCGAGGATCAGACGGAGTCAATGACAATCTTGGGATAAAAACTCTTGAACCAGCATTGTTTCCGGATAAAACAATTGCCTCAACAACAAATTTACCCATCCTTGTTAGAATGAGCCGAGTTCCATTACATAATCCAGAAGAATGATCAATGTTTCTCAACAACATGATGGGAATACCAACTTTCAATTTAAGTTTATGAGCTGGAAGACCAGAGGCAACAATTGTATTTAAAAATTCTGGTGTGTGTATATCATCCTCAACATTAGCATTAGAATAATTGTGGCAAGGTGTGTCTAAACTTAGATATGTCTTTTCATCACCTGGAATTGAAGATATCATGTGCTCATTGATAATGTCCACCACTTCATTTTTGGGAGCTAAGATCGCCCTATTTTGAAAAAATAAAGGGTCATGCATTTCATCTAGAAATGATGGATATGTTGTATCAATGATATTTTGAATTGGTTCAACTGAATCTTTAATAAGCAACTCGTCTGGAATTTCAAGAGAGATGTCCGAATCATTTACTTCACCAATTGTACCATCTCCAATTTTTAGAACCCATTCAGAAAATTCTGTTGCTTCAGCAATGTCTGCATCTGAGGTACCATACAACAATCTCATATTCTTTGATAATGTCAAAATTTCACAATGGTTCCATAGATAAGAAGAGTTGATTGTGGCGTGTACAATCTGCTGTCTTGTTCCCTTGGGAATAACAGGGAGTATTTGGCGAAAATCTCCACCCAAAACAACAACCTTACCTCCAAAAGGAACACCTAAACTTTCACCATTAAGAGGCCTCAAAATATCCTGTAGGGTTCGATCTAGAGCTTCAAAACAATTTTTATTGGTCATTGGTGCCTCATCCCATATAATAAATGAACATCTACGAATCAATTCTGCCAAGTGACTTCCTTGTTTTATGTTGCAAGTGGAACACTCATCTGGGTTAAGTGGAATTGCAAATCGAGAGTGAGCTGTCCTACCCCCAGGAATTAAAAGAGAAGCAATACCACTGGAGGCAACTGCTAAAACAATTTTCCCCTGTGATCTTAAACCAGTTGTGAGTCCTCTCCAAATATAAGTCTTGCCTGTTCCACCATATCCATTTAAAAAAAAGAAACCAGCCTTTTTTTCATTCACTCGTGCCATAATTTTTCCATAGATGTTTTTTTGCTCATCTGTCATTGATGCCACCAACTGCTGGTTTTCAACCTCTAGTTTTCCTCTATCGTAATTGATTTCATCAAATATGAGCCTATTCTGACTTGTTGCAAGCAAGTCTTCATCAGGTTGAGGCAAGGTAGGAAAATCCGAGAGACTCATATTATTGCTTTGCAACAACTTATGAATTTCAATTAAAGTAAAGGTCTTTAATTCATCAGCAGATAATTGTAATTCTGAAATAATAAGTGAATGCAAATATTAGTGTTTTAATAAGAAAAAAATTGGCAAACACAAATTAGAAAAGATGTAGACCAAAACCTGGAAATTGTAGAATGGATCTTTGTCTATGCAAAATGTCATCACCTAAATGGAACCATGTAGCATCCCACACAACTTCAGGTCTTGAAATCTTCCCAGATACTAATAGTATGACAAACAACTTGCGCAAAAAGGACCCAACACCCCAATGACTTGCCTCTTTAATAGCATCTATATATTCTTTGTCATCTTCCAATAAACCCATTGCATAGCAAGCATCTTTAAAATTTGGGTGAACAAAATCTCCAACTTTTCTTATGTCTTCAAAACAATGAGCTCCTTTAACATGATTCAGCAATCTCCTTAAATAATAAAGCTCCCCAGATCCAGGGGGGATATAATGAAGTCTCCCAATAGTATATCCAGATTTACGTGGAAACCATTCCCTCTTTTCATCATTCCAAACAAAATTTGTTGGAAACTCAGCATAAGTAAGTTCTCTTGCTTGTGAATATTTTTTGTTTGCACCCATCCACGCCAAAAATTTGGAGCTCCCAATAGATGGCTTAGAAAGAACTGATTGAATAGGCCTATTATCACTGTAAATAAGCAATTGTTCACCTGGTAGATGAAATTGCAGCCTCTCCACTGAGGGTTCTCTATAATGAATGTCAAATGAAAATATTCTCCATGCAGCTTCAGATGAGGCCAAGTATCTACAGTCATAATACAACTGTATTTCATCGACTATCATTATTAGAGTTGGAATCACCAACACCATAGAAAGTTGTTGTAACTCGATCATGAGATATGCAAAGTTAGAGATATGGAGGATGTCATCTTATTGGGAAAGCAAAAGACAGAATAGAGAATAATTTAACTACTGCTATACACAAGCCAGTTGCTACAGTGTTGTGAAGCACAAAATCAGGATCACATGCCAACCAAAGGAAGATACAGCTGAGAAAACAACAGTAAATGTCATGTACTCAGTTGCATCTCATTGGAACTAAAGTAACCTTACTGAATTTCATTAGACATTTCAAGGCTGTCATTAGCTACTACCGCGTGAGTTAGTTAACCTTACTTGCTTATTTCTTTTGTTAGTTTATTCATCTCCTACTTGATCATTAATTTGTAAATTTATCATTTTTTGAAGCAGGAGATAATCAAAAATTCCAATCATAATTCACTAATGTGAATAAATACAAAGAACAGTTCCACTAATTAATCACTGTAGAAGCAACTCAAGTGAATATAATTTATAACTTATATTCAATTGGCTTGATTTATTTAATTCTCTTGCTGATTAACTGAATAATGTATATTGCTGATTAACTGAATAATGTATATTGCTGATTAGGTTTGTGTTAGTAATTTTGGTAACAAAATACACCAGTAAGGCATCTAAATACTGAATAAACTCAAATTGCCTTGATACTTGAATCAGTTTTTAGTTACTATGTAAAGTGTTCTCTGGATCAACATGAGTAAAGATTGGTTAATCAAATCAAATAGCACAAAAACTAAATATTATATATAATGGAACAACAAAAGTACATGGCCTTTTTGACAAACAACAGATGGATACATACTACATCAGTAATAAACATGGAACAACAAAAGTACATGGCCTTTTTGACAAACAACAGAGGTGATACATGATCTGATGGATATATAATACATCAGTAATAGACACTACTTAGTTACACCAAACATACTACTTAATTAGATGCACACTACTTAATAAGACAAAGGACACTGCTTAAAAGCCACAACCAACAGAAGCAGCAAACAATAACAGCCTAATACTCTATTCATATAGACCTCCTGAACTCAAACAAAATGATTTTTGGCTCTGTAGATCTTACACCAAGCTTAATATAAGTACCCTCAAACAACAACTTGATATGACGAAAAAGAGGCCAGCCAGAATGGAAACCACAAAGAGACACATCTTCTTGGTTATTGTTCAACTCACATCTCCAAGCATAGCCATAAGAATCTATCAAGCTGACTTCATAAACACCAGCTGGCATGATCATACGACAGAAATCAGCAGGGATGGACTACATACAATAGTGGAAAAAAGCAGTTAATTAGAAAGCCAAAACAATGGCACCAACAACTAATAAAACAAAATCATCAAAAGGGAAAACACACCAGTTTCCCAGTATTAACATCAGCTGCAGTTAAATGCTTGCTCAAGGTATGGTAAAGAGTTGGGACTTTAGAGATGCTACTAAGGTATTTGTCTCCAGCATCAATGCTTGCACGTGGAACTGGATCTTCACCAACCTTAAAAATACGTGCAGGAGTAGGATTCTCAACCTCTCTACCAAATCTAACCTTAACTTTAATGGAAAATTTGTCTGGTCTAATGTAAACCAATCTAACTATCCCCACACCATTTTGAAGATAGCAAGAACCCATTTCATTCCAACCAGTGGAAAAATATGGGCGGCCATTAACCTTCTTAACTATTACTTGGTTCTCATACCCAAGTGGATCACACAGCATGACCAAGAAGGACACATCATTCCCATGTTGTTTGGTAAACAATTCAGGCAGTTGAATGGATAACTACACAACATAAACACTCAACAATCATAAGAGAACATACAAATGATAAATAGGATACAGTGAAATGTGGAGGAAAAAAACAAAAGGCAATACTAAATCACAAGTTAATCCTCACATTTTCAGCCAAAAACTACAAGTAATATCTATCAAACTTCACAACCATAGCATAGTTGCTGTCATCCCTTGGATCAACGTGAGTAACAGCATCTGCAGAAACAGATTTCATAGATAGAAGTGGTAGGTTACACAGTACTTGTCAACCATGCAACAAAGAATACAAAAAAAACAAAGATAAAGTACCTTGTAAGTCAAAGGAGCACAAAAGGAGCCTGTCTTTGAATGCTTGAAAGAGATGATAGTGAATGTACAGACACACACACATACATATATAGAGAAGTAATAGAGGGACAAAAGAGATGTTGAGAAGTAAAGATATAGTTAACAGTTAATAGCTTTAAGTGAAAGGTCAAATCAATGACATGGGAAGGCATCAAGGGGTCAGTTTTTTAGCTAAAGCAATAAGAAATATCCAGACCTCTCTTAAGTCATGTCAATCAAGAAGATCACAAAATAGAAGATGATATCGCACATGCATGCTTAGAGGTGCAAAGTTTTGATTAGAATTAGCCAATTATAGTTTCAACAATTTTGGATCTTTCTGTTTTGATGATGGGAAGATAAATTAAAGTACCAATTAACCAATGGTGACTAATATGAAAGCATTAAAGGTTATTAAAACTGATGCAGTTTATAAACAATCTGTTGAGGCATTGCATTTTTTGCATGTCTTCTGAGATTTTAGATAGGATCAAAAAATTGAGACTTTCTTTGCAACTAATCACTCGTTTTTAATCAATTTTGCAACAAACATGAACAATTTTAATTCAATTCCTGGGCATGTAAAGAACACCACAGTCCAAAAGAACCTGATTTCACAGCCATTACCAGAGAAATGGACCAAATTCATAGCAAAACACTAATAGCTAAATTGCTGCAAAATTCAGAAGCCAGTGCATTCTAATTTTTCACAAATAATGCACTCTCTGAAAGACTTCTAATTAAAGAGACCATTATCTAATGTATGAAAGAAAAATAAAACAAAGTATAATCAATTGAATAGAGTAGAAAGTATTTCAATCACATTTGTATATGCTGTTTTTTCCTTTGTAAAGCCAAGATCAGAAAATTTCAAAGAACTGTTGGATAGAGCATCAGTTTAGGCCAAATTGACTTTCATATGATTTTTAATAGAAGCTTATGGAAAGAAGTAAATAGATGTTATCTCAGATTTTAGAATCTGATTTCATAACCATTATTAGAGAAATGGACTGATTAAAACTAAGCTGGTCATATGCATAGCAAAACACTAATAGCTAAATTGCTTTAAAATAGAAACATAAACTGATCCAAACAACTTTAACAAAACAGATATTCCCTATAAAACAAAGTATAATCAATTGAATAGAGTAGAAAGTATTTCAATCACATTTGTATATGCTGTTTTTTCCTTTGTAAAGCCAAGATCAGAAAATTTCAAAGAACTGTTGGATAGAGCATCAGTTTAGGCTAAATTGACTTTAGCATATGATTTTTAATAGAAGCTTATGGAAAGAAGTAAATAAATGTTATCTCTCAGATTTTAGAATCTGATTTCATAACCATTATTAGAGAAATGGACTGATTAAAACTAAGCTGGTCATATGCATAGCAAAACACTAATAGCTAAATTGCTGTAAAATAGAAACATAAACTGGCATCAGTTTAGGCTAAATTGACTTTAGCATATGATTTTTAATAGAAGCTTATGGAAAGAAGTAAATAGATGTTATCTCTCAGATTTTAGAATCTGATTTCATAACCATTATAAGAGAAATGGACTGATTAAAACTAAGCTGGTCATATGCATAGCAAAACACTAATAGCTAAATTGCTGTAAAATAGAAACATAAACTGATCCAAACAACTTTAATAAAACAGATATTCCCTAGGCTTCAACAACCTTCACGAACAGATATTTCCTATTCTTATTAGCCACACCTAGCTTGAGAGAAGTCCCTGGAAGGAGTCCATTCAACCCACGAAAGGAAGACCACCCATCAGTAACATAGCAGTAATCAGGCCTTGAACTCTTCCATTGAAACTTACAATTCCATCTCCTTCCACGAAAATTAACCAAAGTAATGAAGGTAGCTGCAGGAGAGAAGGCAAGCTGGCAAAAACCAATGTGAAGGAACTGCAAAGACAATTAAGGAAAACAATTCAGAAAATAAAGGGCCAGAATTCATACACACCAGAAAACCAAGGAATAAATACATAGTCAATGAACTAAATCAAAGCATAAAAAGGGAATGCCTAAGTAAATTGATACACACCAGAAAGGGGGTGCTAGTTTCCTCAATAGAGAGATCCTTCATCAGAGAGTGGTAAAAATGGATAGCATCAATAAAAAGGAACTCATCATTCTGCTCATCAATAATACTCATTGGAAGCTCAGGTTCTCCAAGGCCAAATTTCTTAGGAGGAAATGGATAGCGAACTTGCTTTCCCATTCTATCCATTACATGCATTTGGAAGGTGGTACCCTGCAGAAATTCAAGAGTAATCCAACCACCACTAAAGAGGTTGTAAACCTCACCAATGCGAGCAGCATCATGATGTAAATACACCCAGTTTGGGCGTTGCTTGATAGAGATGACAAAAACATTCCCCAAGGGATCCAAGAGACGAACAATGGCT
Organism: Astragalus membranaceus; assembly: GCA_039519185.1. Taxonomy (NCBI): domain Eukaryota; kingdom Viridiplantae; phylum Streptophyta; class Magnoliopsida; order Fabales; family Fabaceae; genus Astragalus; species Astragalus membranaceus. Next base: position 31,878,726 of record CM076848.1, read on the forward strand.
GGCATATCATTATAAAAGTCTGACAAAAAAAGAACTGGAAGTGGCTGCATAGACTGGAAAAAGAACAAAACAAAATTAGAAACACAAGAGGAAAAAATCACTCATTTAAAAGGAGTGAAAGTGGAACTCACAAAGCCAGGAACAAATTCAAAATGATAAGTGTGGTATTTGAGAAAGCATTCTGCAAAATATGGGTCATCACCCACAAAAGCGAGGGAATCCACCTAACCAAAGCAAGAGCAACACAACCAAGGTAGAAGAATAGGTTAGGTAGCATGAGTTTAGCTTGTTTGACACAAATAAAAACCCAACCAAACCAAATCCTAATATAAAAACAATGGTGACAAAATAAGTCTAGGAAGATATCTAATAATTAGCTGAGCAATAAATTTTCAGTTAAAATAAAAGGCCTAGAATTAGCATGACCTCCAAGCTAATTATAAAGACATGGCTTTAAAAGACACAAAAAGGGTACTCAAACTGCCTTGATACTTGAATCAGTGTTTAGTTACAATGCAAAGGCTTCTTTGGATCAACATGAGTAAAGATTGCTTAATCAAATCAAAAACAACAAAAACTAAATACTATATATAATGGAACAACAAAAGTACATACCTGATGGATACATACTACATTAGCAATAGACACTACTTAGTTAGACCAAACATACTACTTCATTAGATGCACACTACTTAATTAGACAAAGCACACTGCTTAAAAGTCACAACCAACAAAAGCAACACATCAAAGATGAACTGGAAACAAAAAACACAAAAAAAAGACCATGACTTTTCTTTCTAATCCTTCATCTAGATATTCCTAACAATGTAATTCCTCAAATCCTAATATAAAAACAATGGTCACTATATGAGAGACCCACCTGAGAAATATTCAGAAAAGACTTAGAGATCTATAATCAACTATTTAAAGACATAACTTTAAAAGACACAAAAAGGGTGTACTCAAACTGCCTTGATACTTGAATCAGTTTTTATATCCCTTACTCAGGGTACTCAAAATGCCTAAATCCTAACAATGTAATTCCTAGCCATGGTAAAAACACCCTACTTCAAATAGTTCAGACAAAAGATAAAACTGGTATGTTTTTGTAAAGTTTTTTTAACAGATACTGGAAAACAGATTACTTCAAAATCTTGGATACAAAGTCACTTCAAACATCCTTTCAATTTAGAGCACAGAAACTGGAAAAACATTACTTCAAAATCTTGAATAATAAATTCATAGGCAAAGGATAAATATATCTACTCAAATCCAACACAACCAATCTATGAACAAATCCAACACAACCAATCTATGAAGAAACTCCAGAATCTTTGTAGCAAAAAGGCAAGACATAGCATCAAAGATAAGTAATCCAAATAGTTTAGCAAAAGACTAAGACACAAACTCAGAGATAAAGAGGGAAAAAATTTATTACGTAACCTCAACAAAAGAACAAAGAGAAGCAAGGCCATTACCTTGTTTTCATTAGGCACAATATCAAGGGAATCCATCTACCCAAAGAAAGAAGAACAGCATTAGTATAGCAGACATTGCATGAAACAATTTGAAACAAAAATACAAAACTAAGAATCTAATGCAGTAAATACATATGCTTAGATTAGATATCTAATGCAGTGAATACATATGGTTAGATTAGATAAGCACACAGCAAAAATACTGGGAAAGTTGGATGAAGAACAGAAATTGCAGGAAACAATGTGAAACAAAAATACAAAACCAAGGATATAATGCAGTAAATACACATGCTTAGATTAGATGAATGGCATTACCTTGCTATCCAAAAGCGAAGAGCACACAGCAAACAGCAACCTGAAACCTGGAAATAGCTCAAAATAAGAAATCAGTTGGAGTGCTGAGGGGTGGCTATAATCAGTTGGAGTGTTGAGGTGTGGCTATTTATACTATGAAATTAATGAGAAACGAAAAACATAATTAGGGGCAAATTAAGTGGAATACGTGAGTCTGATGAAATCAAATGATACACATTGAAATTGCAAAACCGATAACAGTAGGAAGAACAGATCATGATTAGTAACAATTGGTATTCAAAAGGGTAGCTTGTTGAAAGAAACCTAACAGCATTGGAAAATGGAGAAACTTGAAAGAAAGGAAGTGTGTAACATAAAGAAAAGCAGCGAAATTCCCCCCATGTGGAGAAGAGAAGAGTGGGAACAGAGAGAATACGCCACACGTGGCCAAACATACCTGTAAGAAAATCTTTGCGAACATCTCCACTGCTTCGCTGAAGATAGCAATACACTGCTTCACTGATCAACACAGCTTGACCATCATCATTCAACAAAGCTTAGTTGTCACGAGCACCACCTGGATCATACGTGGCACAAACGGCGGCGGCAAATTGGCCGGAAATTGGAGGGAAAGAAGAGGAAGATGGCGCCAAGAATCCAGCTGGAGACTAAGCCGGATTGAAATTTTTCGATACATATATATATATATTTTGACAAATATACACACACACTCTCACACACACACACACACACAAGATATATATATATATATATATATATATATATATATATATATATATATATATATATATATATATTTATGCCCTCCAGAGCTCTGCCGCCCGCCGCCTCCGACCATCGAAGCTCCACCGCGCCGACCGCCGTTGTAACCACAGGCATTTTTTGGGGTCATATAACTAACATGTATATTATATATATATATATATATATATATATATATATATATATATATATATATGTTTATATATACTATATAATATGTTTATTATATTATATATATATATATATCATATTATATTATAAATAATATATAAACAATATATATTATATAATAAATAATATATATAATAGATTATATATATAGATATATATATATATATATGTATATATATTTATTTATTTATTTATAAATATAGAAATAAAAAACAATTTTTGAAAAAAATAACCATTTTTGCAAGGAAAAAATTAAAATTCTGCAATAATAAAAAATATAAAAATTATGACTAATTTTTTTGACTCAATTTTTTTATTAAAAGACATTTTATGTTTAAAAAAAGGTTTAAAAATATTTTTGGTCCTTGCAAATATACCTGTTTTTCAAATATGCCCTTGCAATTTTTTTTTTACCTCGCTGCAAAATCAACTCGTTTTTAAAAATGCCCTTCTGTTAACCAACTGTTAAAAAATGCTGAGGTGGCAAACGAGAGCTGAGGTGTCATTTTTTTTTCTTTTCTAATTTTTTTTATTCTTTTTTTCTCATGCCACTTCATCATCTTCTTCATCATTCACCTCTAATTCTTCATTCCTCTCTTAGATCTTCTTCTCCACCCTTCTTTCTCACTTCACTTTCTGCAATGGAGGATTAGAGTAGTTCCAAAGTTGACTAGGGTTATTAGATCACCATTGAAGATATGGACAAAGGTTAAGAAAGCTTACGTTAATTTTATGTTGAGATCCTTGAACACTGACAATATCTTTGGTAGCAAACGGATTCCAAAGGCTACTCATGAAATCTCTAAGAGTGCGTTTGGATGGAGCAATTTAAAATTCTAGGGAAATTGAAATTCTAGGAAATCCAATTGCTTCAATTAAATTCCATTCATTTGTAAATTTTATTGTTTGGATCAAGCTATTGAATTGCACCATTTGTAAAATACATTGTTTGGATAGAGTTACTAAATTGAATCATTTGTAATTTATTTTACTTTAAATTGCATTTTAAATTAATTATGACAATTTATAATACATAATAAAATATATAAATACAAAAAAAATTATCATATAAAAATTATATAAATTAACATAAATTTATTTATTTTTAAGTACAAAGAGGAAAAAATGTTTAAACAAAATAATTATAGTAAAACTAAAATTAATATTAAAATAATTACAATATACAAATATAAACCATGTACGTATAAATTCTACTAGGGCGATTGCCCGTGCGATGCACGGGCTACAATTGTGAATTTGTTGCTAGTTAAACGATATGCATAAACCATTTAAATTCAAAAAAAAATCTTTAATAATTTAACAATTGAGTTATAATATACTACTCCTTTGTGGTTATTCCGTATTGTTTGCTAAAAATGTATATGAATAAAAATCTATTAATGTGTTCTTTAATAGTGACAATCAGTTATACTGAAAAATCCGAAGGCATTCGTGTGTAGAAAAATCAGTTATAGAAACTATTGACGCTAGTTTGTGTAGAAAAAGTTTGTGTGTTGGTGTTTTTTTGGTATTTTGAATTTGGGATAGGCATTCGTGATGACCAAACAAGTAAAACTCAGAGTGGCCATCACTCATAGCCCATTATGAAAACTAAAGTTGTTATTAACGGTCAAACAAGCTAAACTCAGAGTGACCATTAATAACAACTCATTTTTTGTGAGTTTGATTGTTCGAGAAATAATGGTTTGGAAGCATCATAATATGAAAAAGAAACAAAATGAGTTGTATAAAGGAAGTATAATTAACAGGGGTATTGTGTTATTAAAAGGGAGGTGTGGATAGCAACAGATGCTGTATTTTTTAAAAAAGGGGGTGCGTTTAGCGACCCAACCCGTGTTGTTTGTGGATCCGGGTCTGCACGAATATTGGGCTTCTACGGGGGGTTGTGATAATGAAGCGGAGGGGTGAAAAAAGCAGTTTAGTTAAAAAATAAAATTAGACCTAGACTATTTAAGGTAAATGCACAAAAACCAAAACCTAATTCCTCTAATCTCACATTGTCAGCGCCGCAACACTCCTCCTCCCTAACCCTAATCCTCTTCTTCCCCTCACCGCCGCTTCCATTCTTCTCCCCTCCGTCGTTTACTCTCGATCTCTCTTCTCTTCACCGGTGCCAACCTTTATTCTTCTTTCCCTCACCACCGTAGCCAACCCCTCGCCCTCTTTGCAATCGTCTCACACCCTCCGCAACCACGCTCCTCCTTCCCCACCATTTTCGCGAAGCCTCGTCCCCCTTTTGCCACCTAGTTGTTCGGTGGTCGTTGGGCTGTGTTGGTGCGCCGTGGTGGCCGTTTGGTAGTGGATGGGTGACGGGTGGTGATTATGAAGGGGAAAGGGCGGTCAGGCGTGGTGGTTGTGTTTGGTTATGGGGCGATGGTTTCGGGGTGGGGACTGTGGGTAGTTTTGGAGAGAGGGACGTGGTGGTTACGATGAGGAGGGGGTTGGCGACGGTGGTGCGGCGTGGTTCCTGTGTTGGTGGCTGACAGTGAGAAGCAGTGATGGCGTTTGGCAGTCGTTTTGGGTGGTTATTGTGGCGGAGATTATGGCGGCGGTCACCGTTTACTGTGGCCGGAGGTAAAATTTCCTTCCTTTCTCTTTTCTTTTCTTCTCACTGACCACCATTTTTCTGTTTTATATCACTGTTCTCTACTTCCACCATTTATACCCTTTTTCCTTGCTTAAAAAAGACAAAAGTTGAAGTATTTTATTGATTACTTTGACTAAACAGATGCATGAAACACTAATTGCTTAAAATGTTGTTAGAAGCAGCTTGTTACTTGATAGGCAACAAAAAAGAAAAAGCTTCTTACCTTTGAAGTAGCTGAAAAAAACAAATATTAGGGTTCAAATGAAACCCTAATTTCCCTTTTAAAATTAAATAATCAGATTCTTGTTACCTTTCAGAGATTAAAATGTCTTGATTTCTTACTATGGATTCTGAGATGATTCCAATTTTTCATGTTTTAACACTAAGTTGTTTTCTCTTCTGCAAATAAACATAGAAAACTTTGTCTTCTGGCTTTCAAGATTGACTTGGTAGCTTTTCTTCCTTCTATTCTGCAAATAAACATAGAAAACTTTGTTTAAATTGGTGGGTGTAAAGAGGGGGAGAGATTGTGAGGAAAAAAATAGAAAGACAACTGATAGTGGGTGTACTTTACATTTGGGTGCACATGGATGTTTAAATTTAAACATGTTGTAACAGAACATTTAAACATGAAATTGTAACTGAAGGACAAAATTGCTTATACAGGTAAATCCCCCTCCCCATTATCATGGATGTTTAAATTTTTAGTTGTAGGACAGCATGTAAGTTGATAATGGGGAGGGGGATTTACCTGTATAAGCAATTTTGTCCTTCAGTTACAGTTTCATGTTTAAATGTTCTGTTACAACATGTTTAAATTTATTCATTTACAGCATGTTTTCATTTTAAAGCATTCCTAAAGCTTATCAAGTTAATACTACATGTAAAATTAATACCTTCAGAATTCGTACTCACAATAGAAGAGATGGTGAAGCGAGAAATAGTTGCTGTGAAGAAAAAAGAACAGGGTCTCAAATCCAATACTACTTCACGCAAGCAAGAGATATGAATTGTGATGAACTGATGATGAAGCAAGCAAGAAAGCTGATGATGAAGCAAGCAAGCAACGCACCAGAAAGATTAGTTGTTGTGTAGAAGAAATAGTTGTCTGCCTTGCTTTTCTTCACACTTGGTGCGTTCTCTTGTCAGATCCTTTTCTTGCTCCTTCAACTTCTTCCTTCATTTTCTTTAGCTGTGTGCCTTTTCTTGCTTTTTATGGAAAACTAACTTTGTTTTATACCTCACCCTTTGCGAGAAGCAACACTTTGTGGCATTCTGGCATTAGGACCAACTAAGCCCACAAGACATTGCAATCCATTTTTGGTGTGGTTGAATTTTGAAGAGAGAGGATGAGAGGAGGGAGACGAGGAGAGTTGGAAAGTTGGAAATTATCTTGGAGGGAATGCAACTATTTTCAGTTTGTAATTTATTTTGAAAGGTCTGTTGTTTGGGTTGTTTTTGGAGATTGAAAGATGTTGTTTGGGACCACATACATACCATTTTTTTCAACACGCTTTTGGATGTCATTTAATTTGTACAGTGCAAGACAATTAAAACTTGTTGAAAAAGTTGATGAAACAATGCTGTGAAGTGTGAATGTAAATAGATTTGTCAAAGTAGGTAGGCAACAATTTCTTTGTTGCTACAGTGGTGTGAAAACAATCCAATATGCTGAAACATAAGCCTAAAATACGTGGAAGCATGCATGGTAGAATCAGATTTGCCGCTGAAATTTTCAATTCCCGCTTAAATAATTGTTGCTTCACGTAAAAGTTTGCATTGTTGGAGGAAGAGATTGCATGGCACTGTGCTTATAGATCTAGGATTAATAGGAAGAGATATTATTTTCTACAAAGGATGTCATATACAAAAAATATGATTGACGTTGAAAATGTCATATACAAAAATATAAACTGTATATCTATTAATCCTTTCATATTTTTTTGAAAAACATTAATCCTTCATAAGGAGAATATCTTTTACACAAATATAAACTATATATCTACTATGTAATCTTTCACAAGAAATATGTCCGGAACAATATAGTTGCATGGTCCAACTCTGAGTTTCCTCATGCTTTGCTTGCCAACAAGATGGGCTTCAATATCAGTGTCTACAACAACAATGATCACAACCTATGAGTTTCATCATACCTAATGGCACACAAGCATCAAAATGAGAAAAAGCAGAACAAACATCATTGCAGTTGTTGCTGCAACAGCAGCTGCAGCTGATGCTACTGTGACAAAAATAGCATGTTTCAAGGAAAAATAGAGACAAAACAATATTCCTACGGTAGAAATGCGGTAGAAATGCAGAGTCAAGGAAAAATAGCTTGTTCACAATGATTCCTGAACTATGACAAAATGCTGAATCATAATCCTTGCAATAAGAACGCATTCCTGTACTCACTTTCCTTTGCAAAAAGTAAACAACAATGAAGAGACAACTATCCAAAATTCACACAAACTCATCCTAAAATCCTAAAATACTCATAAATGAAGCTTCTTGTGGTAAAAGAAAACAAGTCACCAAAGAGATAAGAGCCATAACTGATACCAACACAATCTAGCAGAATATTCGGTTCTTTACTTTCTGCTGTAATATTCTGTTCTTATGATTTCAATATGCAGAATATGTTGCAGTAAATACAATTTAGAGCAGAAAGTAAATCTAGTTTGGAACTGGATTCCCTATTCCCTAATCAGTTCAATAAAATCATTGAATCAATTTTCATGCTTAGAATAGTAGAATTACCTCAAATGGTAGAATCTATGAAGGCCAAGATATAATCTTTCTTATCACCCGGTAGCGGCTTAGAATAGTGTACATGTCTACAAACATGAAGGACTCCCCCCTAAGTAATGTTTCTTCTAGCTTGATAATCAACAAACATGTTCATTGCCAAAGTTTCGCGAAATTGTGTCCATTCCTTAGACACTTGAACAGTTGTAACCACATCTACAACACCGATTATTACCCCTTCCCTTTGATGATTGGCTAACTCTCCATCGGTAGCGGATAGAAGCTGCAAGTCTTCAACCTCTAAAATTGGGTCACTCTTTTTTTCATCTATTATAAAATTTTGCAATATGAAACAAGCATTAATAATTCTTATTTGCTATGAAGCCCGGATACGGGATACGATACGAGATGCGACACGATACGGATACGGGGATACGGGAAAATTTTGAAAACCAAGATACAACACGGCTGGGATACTTTAATAAAAAATTAAATTAAAATTTAAATATATAAAAACATAAGAGAAAAAAATAAAATAGATAAAAACAAAGATGAAAAACTGAAATATTGTATTTTATAGATATGAAAAAAAAAACCTGCCAAAATAGATAAAAAAAATCAAACAGAAAACATACGGATGAAAGGAAGAGGACAAGTATGAGTGACTAGTCATAAAAAGTAAGGGTGGACAAGTAACTGAGACCACCTGAAATCGTATAATCTGAATAGTCAGTGGCAAAAATAGATGACTTTTTATAGACTAAGATATTCATATTAGTACGTAGTTGCTCAATAAAACATAATCATATTATTATTCAATATATGATCATCACATTGTAGAAATAAATACATGTGATCATATCAAGTAGAGATAGTTACATGTATTTATCTCACTCATATCACAATGTATTATTTCTTCTATTATTGTATTACGAAAAAACATATAACTTTGTCTTTTAGTTATTGAGGTATTAAAGTGTATCATATATGAGTGACAATCATGTGCTTAGTTTGTAAGAGGTATCGAAAAAGTATCTGAGAAGTATCCTTAGTTGGTAAGAAGTATCAAAGATGTATCTGAAAAGTATCGAGTGAAACATTTTTTAAAAAGAATTAAAAAATTATTGGATACTCTTTGGGTACGTATCAGGTGTGTGTCGGTATCGGATACGTATCCGACACGGGTACGTCTCCATTTTTGAAGTATCGGGGCTTCATAGCTTATTTGTGTTTTTATATCAAAAAATGAAGGAGTTCTTAGTATACTCCATCTTTTTTTCAATACCCCAAATGATCTTTCAATTACATTCCTTGCAATTGCATGACGAAGATTGAACAACTCCTTGTAATTTTGAGGGGTGTTCTTAGTAAAAGGCAGTTTTGACAACGTAAAGAGTCTCGCAATACTCGAGAATCTCCTGCAGACCCTTCCCATCCAGGTAACACATAAATGTACCTTAAATCTGGACCACAGACTCCTAACACATTCGTAGTGATATCACCCTTTCTATTACGATATCTAGGCCTATCTTCCGCAGCAACTGTTATAGGAATATGTGTCCCATCCAGTGCTCCAACTGAATTCTAAAAACATTCCAAAATTATACCAAATTACAAAAGCTATAGTTACTTCGAATGTCTTATAATTACTTAAACAAATGACAAAATTACCTCAAACCATCTCCATTTATATGCCCCTGAGTCCTCTAATTTGGGGTCGTTTCAATTTCATCATTTTTACCCTCAACAAAATACTTCTTAAAATTACATCAATTTTAAAATTCTGATTATTTTTTACCCAAACAAGATATTTTAAAGCAAAGTATTTTAATTACACTCAAAAATTACATTACCCTCTACAAATACCCTACCCAAATAAGATATTTTAAAGCAAAATATTCAGGTGATGCGTTTGAAGCTAGGCTTATATTTGTGATCTCTAAGGCTTTGGTTGCTTCTCATGAACTACATCCCAACACTTCATGATTTGGTTCTTACTTAGTTTCTCTTTTTTTTTTTTCCTATTTCGTTCTTGTTGGCTTTCTCAATTTGTATGATTCTGAGGAAAATGTTGAGGAATCATCCAAATCGATCTTTTGTTCTTGTCTTGCCAATACATATATTCAGTTTCACATGAATAATTCTCTTGCTGCACAATCCAATTCTCTTGCTACACAACCCAAAGCTACACATTCCATTTCTCTTGTTGTTGTACTCTAGACCAGAGGATTTATGTTTATCAAAACCTCCCACATCTTCAATCCCTTGCCTCGATCTCATCAGTTTGGTCTTGGTTCCAATTTTTATATTTATCAAATTCAGCTATTCAAATTCGATTCATTAATATCAACATCAAAACTCCTCTTCTTCAACCCTTTTCAGAGGTGAATGATGAAGAAGATGATGAAGTGGCATGAGAAAATAAGAATAAAAGAAATTAGAAAAAAAATGACACTTCAGCTCTCCGTTTGCCACCTCAGCGTTTTTTTAACAGTTGGCATATGCTGAAGTGAAAAACCTTTGCTCGGAGGACAATTTGGTAGAAAAAAATAAAGGTTTTTCAAAAAAAGGTTTTTCACCTTTTTTTTCACTTCAGCATATGTCTACACGATAAAAAAAAGGTTCATCCAATCTATCCATTAGAATTTTTTTATGGATGGATATCCAATCCATCCATTAATTTTTTTAAGGTTTAAATATGTTTTTGTCTCTGCAAATATACCTGTTTTTCAAATATGTCCTTGCAATTATTTTTTTAACAACGTCCATGCAAAATCAACTCATTTTTAAAATTGCCCTTCTGTTAACCAACTGTTAAAAAAATACTGAGATGGCAAACGGAGAACCGAGGTGTCATTTTTTTTCTATCTAGGTTTTGAAATATCAATTTCCAAATTTGCCCTCAAAAAGCAAAACTTTAAGAGGACAATTTGGTAATTTCCTCAGCCATTTCTTTTCTTAACTTGATAGTTGATTGATAAATTGACTAAATAGATAAAAAGATAGATAGATAGATAGATAGATAGATAGATAGATAGATAAATTGATTAAAGAGATAAATTGATTAAATAGATAAATTGATTAAATAAATAAATAGATAATTGAGAGGATCAATAGTAGAATAGAGAGAGAGGAGATTGGTTTTGAAATATCAATTTCCAAATTTACCCTCAAAAAGCACAACTTCAAGAAGACAATTTGGTAATTTCCCTAGCCGTTTCTTTTCTTAACTTGATAGTTTATTTATAAATTGATTAAATAGATAGATAAATTGATTGAAAACAGATAATTGATTAAATAAATAAATAGATAATTGATTCCGTAAAAAAAATAGATAATTGATTATATAAGAGAATTTAGTAGGTATTAGAAGATAAATAGAGAGGAATTTGGTTTTGAAATATCAATTTCCAAATTTGCCCTCAAAAAGCAAAACTTTAAGAGGACAATTTGGTAATTTTCTCAGCCCTTTCTTTTCTTGACTTGATAACTTGATAAATTCCAAATTTGTCCCAAAAAGCAAAACTTTAAGAGAACAATTTGGTAATTTCCTCAGCCCTTTCTTTTCTTAACTTGATAAATAAAATATAGAGAGAGGATCAATAGTAGAATAGAGAGAGAGAGGAGATTGGTTTTGAAATATCAATTTCCAAATTTGCCCTCAAAAAGCAAAACTTCAAGAAGACAATTTGGTAATTTCCTCCGCCATTTCTTTTCTTAACTTGATAGTTGATAAATTTATTAAATAGATAAAAAGATAGATAGATAAATTGATTAAAGAGATAGATTGATTAAAAAAAGATAATTGATTAAATAAGAGAATTTAGTAGGTATCTACTATCTATCTATACTATTTACCCACTACCAAAATACCAATCTTATCCTTTTCCAAACTAAATAATTGGAGGATATTTAGGTAATTTCACTTTTTCACATTTTCCAACTTTTTCATTCTCTCACACACTTTTTCACTCTCTTCTCCTCTTTCTTCTTCCAAATCTCTCATTTCTCTATTTTTCATACTTTTTTTACTCTCTCTCACACACTTTTTCAAACTTACCATTTACCTACTACCAAAACATCAATTTTATGCTTTTCCCAACTAAATAATTGGAGTATATTTTGGTATTTTCACTTTTCACATTTCTTCACTTTTTCACTCTCTCTCACATTTTTTCACCCTCTTCTCCTCTTTGTTCCTCTAATTCTCCCATTTCTCTATTTTCACAATATACCTATTTTAATTTCATCTATATGTCACATTCATTTTTGCTCTTTACTATTTTAAAAAAATTCAAATTTTGACAAAATTTTAATATCCGTTTAGTTACACGGGATAATATTTAGGCTAATTAAATCTATCAACTTTAAAATTGTCTTGATTTTCACAAGATAATATTCTGACTAGTTAAATTTTGTCTGAGTTCATACATTACCCACTACCAAAGTACCAATCTTATCATTTTCCCACCTTAGCAATTGGAGTTTATTTAAGTAATTTCATTTTTTCACTTTTTTAAAACTTCACACTTTTTCAATTTTTTTTACTATCTTCTCCTCTATATTCGGCTAACTCTTTCACTTCTCTATTTTTCACGATATATCTACTTTAATTTCATCTACATGCCTCATTCTTTTTTCCTTTTTACTATTTTAAAAATTGTCAAATTTTGATAAAATTTTAATATTCTATTTTTTTTACACGGGGTAATGTTCGGACTAATTAAGTTGTTTATCTTAAATTTGTCAAAATTGTCACGTGGTAATGTTCGGACTGATTAAATTTTAACTGAGTTCATACATAAAAATAAAACGACAACACCCGTGCGTAGGCACGGGTATACTGCTAGTTAGAAGATAAATAGAGAGAGGAAATTGGTTTTGAAATACCAATTTCCAAATTTGCCCTCAAAAAACAAAACTCTAAGAGGACAATTTGGTAATTTCCTCAACCCTTTCTTTTCTTAACTTGATAAATTCCAAATTTTGTCTTCAAAAAGCAAAACTTTAAGAGTACAATTTGGTAATTTCCTCAACCATTTCTTTTCTTAACTTGATAAATTCCAAATTTTGTCCTCAAAAAACAAAACTTTAAGAGGACAATTTGGTAATTTCCTCGGCCATTTCTTTTCTGAACTTGATAATATAATAAAAAGTTAGATAGATAAATTGATTAAATAGATAAATTGATTAAATAAATAAATAGATAATTGATTAAATAAGAGAATTTAGTAGGTATTACTTATTAGAAGATAAATAGAGAGAAGAAATTGGTTTTGAAATATCAATTTCCAAATTTGCCATTAAAAAACAAAACTCTAAGAAAACAATTTGGTAATTTCCTCGACCCTTTCTTTCTTAACTTGATCAATTCCAAATGTTGTCTTTAAAAAGCAAAACTTTAAGAGGACAATTTGGTAATTTTCTCAAGCCTTTCTTTTCTTAACTTGATAAATTCCAAATTTTGTCCTAAAAAACAAAACTTTAAGAAGACAATTCGGTAATTTCCTCGGCCCTTTCTTTTTCTGAACTTGATAATATAAATAGTTGATCGATAACTTGATAGTCGAAGTTGCTTTTTAATGCATTTCTTTTAGACGTCATGTTTATATTTTGTCCGATGGAAACTAAAGGGAAAACGTAAAAACACAAATCCAGCTAATGGAATGGTAAAAATCGAATGAGAAACAAAGAGAAAGAAACAGAGACGACGGGAATCGGCAAAAAAACCATTGTGGGGCAAAAAAAAATTATATACCAAAATAATACACATTGTGAGTTATATACCAAAGTAGGGCAATTTTTTTTTAGTACAGAAGTCGCCCCCTGCAGCAGCGACTTCAGTACTGTGTTTTGCAATTTTTTTAAATTCAGTTCAGAAGTCGCCCCCAGGGTGACTTCTGAAGTGTGTTTTTTTATTTTATTATATATTAAAATGATAAAAATGTAAATTAATGAATTTAAGAAAAATGGTTGCGTTAATTTTGGTTTCGACGCACAATTCGATAGGACTCCGAGTATGAGGTTGAAACATTTCATGGTCCTGAAACATCTCTCGAACGTCGTCGTCATGGTCCTGAGGAGATAGAGATCAAGTACACAATTAGCATCTACTTTACTGCTTCTACTGGATTATTCACCATACAAATATTAAGTTATGATTAGTTCTCTAATTCCTTTTTCACCATCTCCAATGCTGTTATTAAGTTATGATTAGTTCTCCAATTCCCATTTCGGCATTTCGCCATCTCCAATGTTGTCTTGGCTGCAATTTCCTTTGTGTGCCTCTTTACACTCTTTTTTCTTGCTGCTTCTGCTTGTCTACTTCTATCTTTTATGCTTGTATCAACATCCAACATATTTCTTTTTAAATCACACAGATGAGTTTCAATCTTCACTGTCTCTAACTCACAAGATTTTAATGCCTTTTGTTTTTCATGGAGCATGGCCTCGATATGACGAACCTCTTCAGAAAGCGATTTTCTTTGTTGGTTAAATGCTTCAAACGAAGCCTCGGTCTTGATATAATCATCCTGGATGTGAGCCAATTTCGCTTTCTCCTCTTCTAAGTATTTATTGTGTTCCTCCAATGTAAGAGAATTTTCCACGGACTTGTCTATTTCTACCATAGATGAGACAAGATTGATGAAGTCCCATATATGGTCTGAAAATTGTTTACATTCAAATCCTAAAATACCTAGCATTGAGAAAGTGGTCTCTGCTGCCTCTCTCATAGACTTGTGCTGATGAGGATCGAAATTCTCTAGATCATTGAGAAGTCGCTGCTGTGTAAATAACACCACTTCTCTTTGTCTCTGTGCCTTTGATGTTGGTGATTTATTTGGACTAATTAAATCTTTGGAAGCCTCCACATGAGTAATAGTTGAAAATTGGTCACTATTGGGAGTACCTGCTTGTTCAGGAACAACTATGGAATCAATGATGGAAAAATACCTGTAAGAATGAGACAAAAACAATGTGAATAAAGCAATATCAAAGCGGTCACCAAACTAACAAATAAAATTCAGGAAACCATACTAACAGCAGAAAACCGGTCGAGGTTGGGGAAATTTCAAGCTTCGACTTGGACAAGAATCTGCAATATGATCAAGAGAATTTCACAAATAGGTTCTTTGTTGGACATAATTTCTTAGAGAATATGCTTATACTAATGCCAAACTTTAGTTTTGCAATCAAAAGGAAAGGTAATATTTATAATTAAGGCAACCATTTTTCTTAAATTCAAAATTTTTTTAGATAGGCAAAGTGGTTAGTAATTAGTGTGTTAGTTGTTAGAGGGGGGCAGTAGGGTTCGAACTTTGTACGCCTACGTTTTTCCACCAACTTGAGATGACCTTTAATATTTAAATTAATTTAATTTACATTTTTATCATTTTAATATATAATAAAACAAAAAAAATAAAACAACACACTTCAGAAGTCGAAGTCACCCTGGGGGCGACTTCTGAACTGAATTTAAAAAAAAATTGCAAAACACAATACTGAAGTCGCTGCTACAGGGGGCGACTTCTGTGCTAAAAAAATTGCCTTACTTTAATATATAACTCACAATGTGTATTATTTTGGTATATAAATTTTTTTTGGCTAAATAGCACTTTTGGTCCTTTATCTTTGCTCTAGATTTCACTTTGGTCCTTTATCTTTTTTTGGTCCGTTTTGGTCCTTTATCTTTTATTTTCGTTTCACTTTGGTCATTTATCTTTTTTTTGGTCCGTTTTGGTCCTTTATGTTTCATTTTCGTTTCATTTTGGTCCCTTACATTATTATTTAATTCAATTAAAACATTAAAACAATTAAAACAATTAAAACAAAATTATTTTAAAACAATTCTGGAAACTGAAGCAAACACCACCACCCACCACCGTCCACCACCACCCACCACCGCCAACCACCATCCACCACCGTCCACCACCACCCACCAAACAGATCTGGAAACGGAAATGGAAGAAGCATCGTTTTTGTAGCTTATTGATGAAGTTGAGGATATTATGGAAGAGGGTGGGAACATTGTGGACTATCATGGCTGTGATTTCTTTCCTAAGCGATGGTTTGGTGCTGTTGTTGAAAGTTAATTTTGCTATTCTATTTTATGTTTCATCATCAACTTACTTTCTCCATCTGTGTGACAGAGGGTACAAAAATTCAAAGCTTTCCAACAATGTTGAATGTGAAATCTTTCAAGTTGAGGATTCGTTTTTAGATCTGATTTCGATTCAGATTCCCACAAAATTCGTATTAAGATTCGTTTTTAGATCTGATTTCGATTCAGATTCTTTTTTTTTTTGGAAAAAAATCCCCGATCTGCATCGTTTTGATTAATCTAGATTCGTTTTTTCTGGAAAAAATTTCCAGATTCAGATTCAGATTCATTTTTTCTGGAAAAAGAAAATCCAAATTTAGGATTTCGTTTTGATTCGCATACAAAACGCAAAAATAATGCAAACAGATCTTCAATCAAAACGTTGTTGTTGTTGAATTATGGAAACGAAGAGGATGATGTATGATGATACGAAGAAGATGAACTATACAGATAATGATGTTTTAAATATTGTTTTAAAATAATTTTGTTTTAATTGTTTTAATTGTTTTAATGTTTTAATTGAATTAAATAATAACGTGAGGGACCAAAATGAAACGAAAATGAACCAAAAGTGCTATTTAGCCTTTTTTTTTTTTACCCCACAATCGTTTTTTGCCGCGGGAATCAAGAATGGTAAAAATCGAATGAGAAACAAAGAGAAAGAAACAGAGACGACGGGAATCAAGAATTCTGAAGAGAAGCGTCTTCTGCTTCGCGCTTAGCATTCCGATCCCCATTTTTTCGCTGTTGGTAACATATTACGTCTTTATACAATTCTTTTATCTTTTTCCTTTGCTATTTGCTTTGATGATCTCGTGTTGCACATTTTCTTGGACACCCATTTCAATTTTGATCAGTTTTCAATTCAATTTTCCCAAACCCAAATGAGCCTTTCCGCTTCGTAATTCGCTAATGTCTTTTATTATTATGATCTTGTCAAGTTCTGCTTGGGTTCCCCGTTTTCGTTGTTAAAGTTTGCATCTTTCTTTTTTTCTATCTTGATTCTTGAAACTTCTGATCGTGTAGGCATATGCTGAAGTGAAAAACCTTTGCTGGGAGGAGTGAGAAATTACTGTTCTTTTTATCAGAGTTGCTCTAAGTGATTGCTACGCCCGGTATCCTCTTGCCTCAGTCACACTTTTACCCTTCATTGCATACTTGTCAAAATGTTAATATGATGCATAATGAGTATCTTTCTTGGGTTTGAATAATTACAGCTTATCTGCATATTTTTAGTTTCTTGTAAACCCTATATCAATGGTATTAGGATTAGGAAGCAGCATTTAACCACAAACCAAAAAATATTATAAGAATTAAACGTGTTATCAATATATTTAATGAAATTGGAATCCTAGGTTGTTTGTTTAAGTGATATATAGCAGCATTAATGGCATAAGGATTCTGGTCGTTACTAGAACTGATGTAGGAACACAGAAAACTTGTAGAACTAGGTGGAATTGCAACTATATACATAGGTTCATGGAAGATAGAATACTGACCTAACAATGGATTTGACAATCCCAAGTAATAATTCCACCTTGCTCAACTGTGGTTATTGAGTGCAGAAAATGCTGGGAGATACCACCTCATCTGATATGGATTCGCTTGTTTCAACATCTCAAGGAATATTTCCAACGTCAAGGATCGGAAATTGGAGCCTCCTCTTCTCTTTTGCGTCCCGATGGAGATATGCATGACGCTGATGAAACCGATTTGCTCTCAATATCATGGAATCAGGACTATGGTTGCTTTGCTGCTGGAACAAGTCATGGTTTTCGTGTCTATAATTGTGAATCTTTCAAAGAAACTTTCAGACGTGATTTAAAAAGTGGCGGTTTTAAAAATGTAGAGATGCTGTTCCGCTCCAATATTCTAGCACTTGTTGGTGCTAAATCTAATTCCGATTACCCACCCAATAAAGTTTTGGTTTCGAATGATTATCAGAACAGATGCATTGGTGAATTCAAATTTAGGTCCGAAGTTCGTGGAGTGAAATTGAGACGCGATCGAATTGTAGTTGTTCTTGAGCACTGATATATGTTTATAATTTCCCGGAGTTGAAGCTTCTTCATCAAATTGAGACTTTGGCAAATCCTAGGGGGCTTTGCTGTCTTTTGCACGATTCAAATACTTTTGTTTTGGCTTGTCCTTGTCGTCAGAGAGGACAAGTTCGAGTTGAGCATTTTAGACTGAATGTGACAAAATTAATCAATGCTCATGATTCCCAAGTTGCATGCTTCACTCTGACAGTGGATGGGCTCCTTCTTGCATCTGCTGTGTGAAGGGAACTTTGATTAGAATCTTCAATACAATGGATGGATCTCGTTTACAAGAAGTAGGTTGCGCTACAACATGGATTTAATCGCTGTGATTAACATTATTTTGTCTAATTTTCTGCTTTGTATTTTCCTTTTCCAGGAATTTTTATTTTCATGTTCAGTCATCCATTTTCTCTTTCTTGTAGGTCAGAAGAGGAGTGTCCAGTGCTTGTCAGCATCAAGTGACAAAGGTACTATTCATATATACAACCTGAGAGTGAGTGTGTTTGGGGAGTATAGCATAACACATCCAAATGCTGTTCAAGGGCGTTCACTAGTTCATCAGAATTCTTCAACTTCCTTAGATCCCCTTGATTTCTCCAAATACTGGTGCCAACCCCAACTCATCACTATCTTTCCTGAGAGGTAAACTTGTTTTTCTTATCCACTGTGGAGCACTTTTATTATAATTTGGAGATTCATTCGTTTTGAGCAAATGACCTATTTGAGCATCTATCCTGTCCAAGGAGCTACAATTTTACATCTTCCCTAGTAGAACCCATATTTTTAAGGATGTTCTCTAAATCAACTCATGGTTCTGAAGCTTATTTTCAATTGCATGATATTTATGGTATATATTTGTTTTTTTGTTCTTAGTTTTTTTCCCTGATAACATTGTAGGGGTTCTGCCAAAATATTTTAGTTCAGAATGGTCATTTGCACAGTTTCGCTTGCCTGAAAACACTAAATTTATCGTGGCATTTGGATCTCAGAACATTGTCCTAATTGCTGGCATTATGAGGATATGATATTTTCATCAACTGTATTTGTAATATAGTCTATTAGTTACAATGTACATCAGTTAACTATCTCTAGTTAGTCTGACTACATTCAGTTAGTCTAAGAGTTAGTCTAGTAACTAACTCACCCTCTTGTAACTGACTGAGACTCTCCTATATAAGATCTCAGATTGTATTCTGTTTGTAATCAATGAAACAGTTAGTCTTTCACTCATTCTGTTACTCTGATATGGTATCCAGAGCGTGGTAGTCAAAAACGCGTTTTGGGTCGTATAATCGCACGATTTTTCGAATATACAAGCCTTCAACGATTAGGAGTATGGACGGAATCGCTTTTTGGTGGAATTGTGTGGAATTGTGTGGAATCGCTGCTAAAAAACGTGAAATCGTTTGATCTAAGATGTTTGTGCGATTCTGGTTTGGGAAGAAATTGTTGCTTCCCGTTTTCGGTGGAGAAGAACAGTGGCGGCGCACTAGGGTTTTGCTTCACTGTGATGCGTGTTTGGCTCTGGTTTTCGGGTTAAGAAGATGACTGGTTTTCATCTTTCACGCGGGTTAGGGTTAGAAGATAACCCAACTAGGTTTACAACGGGTCAATTTTTTTTTATAAGCAACGTTAGTGGGGTTGGGGGATTGTTAGTTTCTGGGGTTTGAACCCCGGGACCTCCTTGCACTCTTTTGGTGCACTCATTCGGTATCCCTTAGTTCACTAACTGCACTCCTTCTGAACTTAATATGCCTAGAAAATAGTGCTTTTTATTGAAAAAGGGTTACAGCTGGCAGAACTTAACTGCTCTTATTATTGTTTTGGTAAAAAAAACTGCTATTATTACTGCAGTAAAATAAAACTACTATTACTGCTTTTTTGTTTTGAAAAAAAAGAAACTGTCCACTACACCACTCACTGAGCGCACCTTTCTTCCTATTTCTCTCAAAATTCTCTGCGCTTCTTTTCTTTCTCTTGACATTCTGCGCACCTTTCTTCTCTTTCTCATCCAATAGCTTTAAAACGCTAATGCCCTCTCTCTGGCTTTCAGTATTTCTTATACATTGAACCCACTACACCACTCACTCTCTCCTGCGTATTTCATCACAATTCTTCCTTCTTTTCTTTTCAAATTTCCCTGCACACATTTCATCTATTTCTTACACTATGAACTTTAATTTATCTAAGTATTTTATAAGCATATATAAAATTTAAAGTTCTAGTTTTCTTACTTGTGCTATTTTATATGCATATATATATATATATATATATATATATATATATATAAATCAGTTTTATAAATTTGTATAATCTTACGATTAGTGTTACGATTCTACGGTTTTGCGAGCTTACCTCCCCTTTCCGATATGTGTAAAATCTAGTGTTTAACTACCTTGATCCAGAGCTTTCTGATCCAATTTTTCCTTTTTGCCAAATGGCTTCCGTCAACAATGAACCACCGCCGCCGGTTGGTGCTCCGGTTTCGATTGCTCAATCAACGTCGCGCTCTGATGCGAGCTCTGGTAGCACTACTGCACCAAAAATCAAAGAATTCCGCCACAAGATTACTGAGAAATTTCACGAAGAGAACTTCGTGTTGTGGCGTCAACAAGTAGAGCCGGTGATCAAAGCACCCCGCCTTCATCACTTCCTCGTTGCTTCTCGCATTCCTCCTCGCTTCCTCAGTGAACATGATATGGCGCTTGAATAGGAGAATCCTACGTATCAACTGTGGGAAGCGCAAGATCAAATGCTTCTTTCGTGGCTTCAAACCACTCTATCCACTGGCGTTCAAGCACGAGTTGTTGACGGCGTACACTCGTTTGACTCTGGGAGAAGATCTTCGCTTATTTTCAGAAATTAGGGCAAACAAAGGTACATCAACTGAGAACTGAAATCCGCACGACGACGCTTGAGAATCGCACTGTTGAAGAATATCTTGCGAAGATCAAATCCCTAGTTGACGCACTTGCCTCGATCGGAGATTCCGTCTCCTCTCGCAATCATCTTGACGCGATTTTTGACGGATTACCATGGGCGTACGATCCGATCATCTTGATCATTGAAAGCAGATTTGATGATGATGTTTCCGTTGAAGAAGCCGAAGCACTATTGCTAGGTCAAGAAATCCGTCTTCAGAGGTATGCAAACAGAATTCAACAGATTCTGCTACTGTGCTCCTAACTCAAACTCAAACTCAATCTCAACAGAAATCATCTTCTCAAACCTCTGATGTGCCTGCTAATGCTGATAACGCCTCTGGTTTTGATGCTCAGCACACTCAGGGATTTCGCTACCGTGGCAGAGGCCGTGGTCGTGGTGGACGTGCTCAGATTCAATGTCAAGTCTGTAACCATTTTGGTCATTCTACTGCCAATTGGTATGACAGGTTTAATCAGTACTACAAACCTAATGTGCCTCAACAAAACTATAATCCATATGCCTATGTGAGACCTCAAGCTCCGCCACTTAATGCTCCACCAAATCAGTGGACAACGCCTACCACACCTCAACAACAACCTGCACTGGCCACTGCTCTAATGGTCAACACACCTCAAAACTAAAACCCTAACTTCTATGGAGATACATCAGCATCCCTTCATGTCACCAACAATGGCCAGAACATCCATCACCCTCAATTCACTTGACACTCCAAGTCAAGTGTTTGTGGGCAATGGACAAGGTCTGCCAGTCCTGTCCTCTGGTTCTACTTCTTTCAACTCTCCTTTTAATCCAAATTTTAAGTTTCATTTGCATAATATGCTGCATGTGCCCGGTATTACAAAAAATCTTATAAGTATTCACAAATTCCTTCGTGATAATCCTGTTTTTGTTGAATTCCATTTAAATGATTGTCTTATCAAATCCTAGGCTACACGTGAAGTGGTCTTACATGGACGTGCTGGCCTAGATAGTCTCTATGAATTCAAAGATCTGCTCTCACCAGCTGCTGGCTCTGCTAAGTCTGCTAATGTTGTCAACTCTGTTTTACATTCAGTTAGTCCATTTGTAAATAGTGCTACTGCACCTTCCCTTGTATCTGACTCTTTACATACTTGGCATTTACGATTAGGCCACCCACATTTCAATACTTTGATACATGCCTTTAATCTTTGTAATATGCCAATGCCTAATAAAGATACTTCTCTTTTTTGTGATGCTTGTTGTGCTGGTAAATCACATAGATTACCTAGTTCATGGTCTGACACTATCTATCATGCACCACTAGAGTTAGTATACAGTGACCTTTGGGGAGCATCTCCAATGGCATCCTCCACTGGTTTCTATTACTACATAACCTTTGTGGATGCCTATTCATGTTTCACATGGTTTTATCTAATTAAATCTAAGTCTGAAACATTTGATATTTTCAAACAATTTAAGGAAATGGCAGAACACTAAACTCAAGGCCATCCAAACTGATTGGGGAGGGGAATTCAAACCTCTTTCCAAGTATCTTGCTGATCTAGGTGTCATTCATAGGCTCATATGCCCTCACACACACCACCAAAATGTTCTAGTGGAGAGGAAACATAGACACGTTGTTGAACTTGGTCTCACTCTCCTATTTCAAGCTAGGCTGCCTCTCTCATTTTGGGACCATGCTTTTTCTACTGCTGTTCATCTTATGAACAGGCTGCCTACCACTTCTCTCAATGGTGGAGTTCCCTTCCAAGTCCTCTATGGTTAGCTACCCAAATACTCATCCCTTAGAGCCTTTGGATGTAGTTGCTTCCTGTGTCTAAGACCTTACAATGCTCGCAAACTTGATTTTCGGTCTCATGAATGTGTCTTTTTGGGATATTCCTCATCTCACAAAGGCTACAAATGCTTGTCTCCTAATGGTCGCATCTATGTCTCCAAAGATGTTATCTTCAATGAACACAAGTTCCCTTACAAATAGCTCTTTGAATCTCCTTCAACAACTTCACCCAAACCCTCACCAAACACCTCACAACCTACTGCCACCATACCAACAATATCCTATCCACCTTAACCTAATCACCAGCCAGCCCAAGATTCAATTCAACCCTACCCATCTCATTTACATCATCCAACCCTACTACTTCCCCTGCCTCACCCACTCACTCATCACCTGACTCTCCTTCATTTTCCTTCATGCAGCACCTACTACTAGCACCACCACTATATCTTCTAGCTCACCCACACCAACCCCTCCACCACCTAACAAATACACATCCTATGCAAACTCGTGCCAAAAATGGCATTGTCAAGCCTAGATTTCATCCTACCCTTCTTCTCACTCACATTGAGCCAAAAAGTGGGAAAACTGCCCTACAACAACCGGCATGACATTCTGCCATGGCTGCCGAGTACACTGCCTTGATGAAAAATAATACATGGTCCCTTGTTCCTTTGCCTCCTGTTAAGGATGCTGTGGGATGCAAATGGGTATTTTGTGTCAAGGAGAATGCAGATGGCACTTTAAACAAGTATAAGGCACCGTTAGTTGCCAAAGGTTTCCACCAACAGCACGGGTTAGACTTTAATAAAAAATTCTCTCCGGTAATCAAACCTGTTACAATCAGAATTGTTCTCACTATGGCTCTCACTCACAAGTGGGATTTACATCAAATTGATGTAAACAATGCTTTCTTGAATGGTAATCTCACTGAAGAAGTGTACATGACACAACCTCGAGGGTTTGAAGCAACTGACAAGTCCCTTGTGTGTAAGCTCAACAAGACAATCTATGGCTTGAAGCAGGCGCCACACGCCTGGTTTGATAAACTGAAGAGTACACTGCTGCAGTTTGGCTTTAAAGCAAGTAAATGTGATACATCTCTCGTCACTTACAATCAACAGTCAACTTTGTCTACTTATTGGTCTATGTGGATGATATCATCCTTGTTGAGATGTGGTGTAAATAGTAGATTTATTTATGTGTATTCGGCCCAGGTCCGTTAGGTTTTCATATAGTATAGCCTATTTAAACTCATTAGTGCTTGTACTCTTTACACAACAATATATACAGTTAATAAGACGGAACTACAGCTGCTCTGTAGTCGCAGACGCAGATATTAGCCGAACTGCGTGACCAATATCGTCTCTCTATTCTTCGTCTCTATTGAACATGGTATCAAAGCCTATGATCACTGGGCCTGAAAACTTAGCCGTCGCGCCGTCACGCTATTGAACCCTAGTTGTTCTGTTGATTGTTCATCCTCAACGGCCCTAGGTGCTACGAAAGTCATACAGTCCCTTTCAGCCGTACGACGTCACTGTTCATTCCGTACGGAAGTCACTGTTTATCCGTACGACGTTACTGTTCATCCGTACGACGGTCACTGTTTATCCGTACGGCGTTACTGTTCATTCGCGCGCCAGTCACTGTCCGTACGGCGTTACTGTTGATTCCGTACCCACGCCTTTCTACTGCTCCTCTCTGATTGTGGTTAGCCTTCCCATTATTGTCAAAGATGAGTTCAACTTCAGAAAAGGACCAAAACAAATCTGAATCGACAGGTAAGAGTCTCGTGTCTTATGCTTTCTCCGGCAATCCCTCTATAACAACGGAGAAACTCAATGGTGATAATTATTTGAATTGGTCTGCCTCTGTCAAAATGTGGTTTATGGGACAAAGGCTTTTAGATCACCTCACTAAGAATTCTACAGATATTGGTAACGATTTGCGTGAAGATTGGGAACAAGCAGATTGTCAATTGGTATCTCTTTTGTGGCAATCCATTGAACCCTCCTTGCTGGTCCATTATCGTTCATACACCACTTGTTATGATATTTGGCAGAAGGCTAAGAATGTTTATTCTAATGATATCCAGCGTCTCTATGGTGTTATTCATAATTTAGCCACCCTTCAGATGACAGAAGATAACATCATGACATATGCTAATAAAGCTCAGTCAGCAGCAAATGAGTTCAAGCTCCTTGTGACCGACAATGACCCGAAGAAGATGCTTGAAAAACTAAATAATGTGTGTATGATCTAATGGGTGTTCGCGGTGCGGTTTGGTTCGGTTTTGAGATAAAAGGTGAACCGGACCGCAAGATAAAACTACATGTGGTTTGGTTTGGTTCGGTTGACTTCCTAAAATAAAACCTGAACCAAACCAAACCAAACTAATGCGGTTTGGATTGGTTCGGTTGGTTCGGTTTTTTTCAAGACAAAACATAATTTAAAACGAAGTTAAAATTAACTAACATAAAAAATGGCTAACATAAATCTTTAAGAAAAAATCTACTCAAATATATGTAATATATAAATTACGCTCTTTTAATTCTTTTAAGATAGTTAAGACAACGTTTAAAATAATTTGAATTAAATATTTTATTGTAGTTTTTAAATATAGCATAACAATATAGATTGTCTGTAAGTGAGTCAACGAATTAATTGTATTTGGGCTAGTAAGTGAGTGAGAGTTGGGTTTTAGTTGCATTTGGGCTAGTAAGTTAGTAAGGAAGGTTGTAAGTCAATAAGTCTTAGTGTTACTTGCGGTTTGGTTTGGTTTGGTTCGGTTTCAATAATCAAAACCGCGAATCGAACCAAACCGCGCGGCGCAATGAAAAAAAGAACCGAACGAAACCAATAAGAAGCGGTTTTTTGCGGTTTTCGGTTTGGTTTGGTTCAGTTTGCGATTTTCTATTGGTTTGGTTCGGTTTTTAACACCTCTGTGATCTATGTTCTTCATGGCCTCCATCAAAAGTATGAGTCAGTACGGAGCAACATTCTTTCTGCATCAAACATTCCCTCAACAGAGGATCTTATCAGGCGTCTCATACGTCTTCCTGGATTGGAAGGAACTGGAGGGAATGGATCTCAGACTAACATAGAATCTTCTGCTCTTGTTTCCAATTTTGCAGGTCGTGGGGGACGCGGTCGTGGTCGTGGGGGTGGTTGAGGAGGTCGTGTCGGAGGACGTCTTCAATGCACTTATTGTAAGAAACTTGGTCATACTGAAGACAAGTGTTATTCCCTTCATGGCTTTCCAGAGAAACCAGTAAATGTGACTCAGGTTAATGATTCTGAACAGATAAGCACTAAACAAAATATTCTTTCTGATGAGGAGTATAAGGCATTCCTGCAGTATAAGACTTCCCAGGCTTCATCATCAGCAACAGTTGCTCATTCTGGTAATTCTACAGTCTGTTTCTCTCAATCATCACCTGTTGACTCCTGGATTATGGACACTGGAGCTTCCGATTGCATAGCTGGTAATCCATCTCTTTTATCCAAAATATCCCAACCTAACACCCCACATTATATTACCGTTGCCGACGGATCAAAAGTTAAAGCTAGTGGCATTGGTAAAGTCACTCCTCTTCCATCCTTACCCCTTGACAATGTTCTTCTTGTTCCCAATTGCCCATTTAATTTAATTTCAGTTAGTCGTCTGACTCGAAGCCTAAAATGTTCTGTAACTTTTGATGATGATTATTTTGTTATACAGGACCGGAGTACGAAGCGGACGATTGGTACAGGATATGAGTCACATGGACTTTACTACCTCCAGCCCATCCATACTTCATCTACAATTGCCTCCACTTCTACTACAGAGTCCCCCAGTCTTCTTCATCGTCGGTTAGGTCATCCAAGTCGCAAGAAGTTCAAAGTTATGATTCTTGTCAGCTTAGGAAACATGTTCGCTCTTTCTTCCCTAGCAGTACTCAGTGTCAAGCTCGTTCTCCTTTTGATGTTCTTCACTCAGATGTATGGGGATCGAGTCGAGTCACTTCAGTTGTAGGACATAGATATTTTGTCACTTTTATTGATGAGTTTTCTAGATGTACATGGATCTACCTACTTAAGGATAAATCTGAACTTCTTGGTGTTTATCAAAATTTCTTTAAGGAAATCAAAAATCAATTTGGTTGTTCTATTCGCACTTTACGCAGTGATAATGCGAAAGAATATTTTTCTACATCATTTAATTCTTTTTTGGTTGAAAATGGTGTCATACATCAATCATCTTGTCCCCATACCCCACAACAAAATGGGATTGCTGAACGTAAGAACCGTCATATAATTGAAACAGCACGCACCTTACTTATTCATGCTAATGTTCCTTTGAAGTTTTTTTGGGGGGGGGGGGGTGCTGTCCTCACTGCAGGGCACTTGATTAATAGAATGTCATCCTCTGCTATCCAGAATAGGGTTCCTCATTCCATATTGTTTCCCAATGAGCCCTTGTTTCGTATCTCTCCTCGAGTCTTCGGATCCACTTGTTTTATTCACGATCTTACTCCGGGACTTGATAAATTGTCTGTTCGTGCAGTTAAGTGTGTCTTCCTTGGCTATTCAAGAGTTCAAAAAGGATATCGATGCTACTGTCCCTCCACACATCGCTTCTACATGTGTGCTAATGTCACCTTCTTTGAGGATGTTCCCTTCTTTGCATCTCCCATTGAGTCTGAGTCTGAGTATGTCTCTCAAGTATTACCTATTCCTAACCTTGTCCCGGTAGTTCCTCTCCCACATCATTGACCAGATAGATCACCCCTCTCCTACGGAAATTCCTAGTCCTTCTAGTCTCCCCCTTGCAAACTTATCAACACCGTGCTCGTCTCCCTCCTGTCGACCCACCTCCTACCGAAGATCCTAGTGACTCATCCTATTTATAATTTCCTCAGCTACTTCGGATCCGCCTCCCGAGTCAGAAGACCCTCCTATTGCAGTGCGTAAAGGTACACGTTCCACCCGTAACCCTCATCCTATTTATAATTTCCTCAGCTATCACCGCTTATCACCTTCGCATTATACATTTGTCTCTGCTATTTCTTCCATCACCATTCCTAAGTCCACGCAGGAAGCTCTTTCTCATTCAGGTTGGAGACAAGCTATGATTGATGAGATGACAGCCTTAGAATCTAACCAGACATGGACTCTTGTGCCGCCTCCTCCTGGTAAATCTATTGTTGGGTGTCGTTGGGTATATACTGTCAACGTTGGTCCAGACAGGAGTATTGATCGTCTGAAAGCACGCCTCGTTGCTAAGGGCTATACTCAGGTTTTTGGCATTGATTACAGTGATACTTTCTCACTGGTGGCTAAAATGGCTTCTGTTCGTCTATTCCTTTCTATGGCTGCAATGCGACATTGGCCATTGTATCAACTAGACATCAAGAATGTGTTTCTCCATGGAGATCTAGAAGAAGAAGTTTATCTGGAGTAACCACCTGGTTTTGTTGCTCAGGGGGAGTCGTGGGTATGTCTGTCGACTTCACAAAGCCTTGTATGGTCTTAAACAATCCCCTCGAGCATGGTTTGGGAGATTCAGTAGTGTTGTTCAAGAGTATGGCATGATTCGGAGTGAAGCTGACCACTCTGTCTTTTATAAGTTCTCCTCTCACAAATGTATTTATCTGGTTGTCTATGTCGATGATATTGTCATTACAGGTAA
This sequence comes from Astragalus membranaceus, assembly GCA_039519185.1. Lineage (NCBI taxonomy): Eukaryota > Viridiplantae > Streptophyta > Magnoliopsida > Fabales > Fabaceae > Astragalus > Astragalus membranaceus. The sequence goes on from CM076848.1 coordinate 31,907,327, forward strand.
TGATCATAATGGGATTGCAGGACTTAAACAACATCTAGTCCACCACTTTCAGGTCAAAGATCTTGGAAAGATACGTTACTTTCTTGGCATTGAGGTAGCTCATTCTAAGGCAGAGATTGCTATTTCCCAGAGAAAGTATGCTTTGGATATTTTAGAAGAAACCAAAATGCTGGATTGCAAGCCAATTGACTCTCCTATGGATCCTAATGTCAAGATCCTACCAGATCAGGGGGAGCCATTTTCAGATCCAGGAAGGTATAGGAGGCTAGTTGGAAAGTTAAATTACTTGACCATGACGAGGCCAGATATTTCATATGCTGTTAGTGTGGTGAGTCAATTCCTAAATTCTCCTTGTGACAGTCATTGGGATGCCGTTGTTAGAATCCTGAGGTATATCAAGGGAGCTCCTGGAAAAGGTCTTGTTTACACGGATAGAGGTGATTCAAATATTGTCGCTTACACAAATGCTGATTGGGCTGGTTGCCCCTTTGATAGAAGGTCCACATCTGGGTATTGTGTTCTTATTGGTGGAAATCTAATTTCATGGAAAAGTAAAAAGCAAAATTTTGTTGCCAGATCCAGTGCTGAGGCTGAATATCGAGCTATGGCGCTTACCACTCAGGAGCTCACGTGGCTGAAACATCTTCTCCAAGAGTTGCGTTTTTGTAAAATAGGCACTATGAGTCTCATCTGTGATAATCAAGCAGCCCTACATATTGCGTCCAATCCAGTCTTTCATGAGCGAACCAAACACGTTGAAGTTGATTGTCACTTTGTTTGTGAGAAGATTTTGTCCGGCGACATTGCTACTTCATTTGTTGGTTCTAATAATCAATTGGCAGACATCTTCACAAAAGCTCTTCGAGGACCAAGGATAACTTACATATGTGACAAGCTGGATGCCTACAATCTATACGCTCCAACTTGAGGGGGAGTGTTGAGATGTGGTGTGAATAGTAGATTTATTTATATGTGTATTCGGCCCAGGCCCGTTAGGTTTTCATATAGTATAGCCTATTTAAACTCATTAGTGTGTGTACTCTTTACACAACAATATATACAGTTAATAAGACGGAATTACAGTTGCTCTGTAGTCGCAGACGTAGGCAAACATTGGCCGAACTGCGTGACCAATATCGTCTCTCTATTCTTCGTCTCTATTTAACAATCCTCATTGGTACCTCAAATGATCTGATCAAGAACCCAATTCAGAAGTTGGATTTTGTCTTTTCCCTCAAACAACTTGGCAAGTTGGACTACTTCTTGGGTATTGAAGTGAAGTACCTGCCCAATGGTGAACTTATGCTCACTCAAAACAAATATATCAGAGATCTCTTAAACAAAACCAACATGACAGAAGCTAAGCCTATCTCTACACCTATGGTCTCTAATCTTAAGCTATCGAAGCAGGGCAATGACTATCTCTAGGACCCTGCTACCTACAGGTCCATAGTTGGAGCCTTACAATACACAACAATCACTCGTCCTGAAATCAGCTTTGCAAGTCAATAAAGTTTGCCGATTCATGGCTGCTCCTCTTGAATCTCATTAGACTGCAGTCAAAAGGATACTTTGTTACCTCAAGGGAACTTTCAATCTTGGTCTGTTACTCAAACCAGCAAGCATAACTCAGCCTTCATCCCTCACTGTGTGGTGTGATGCAGATTGGGCTGCTGATGTTGATGACAGAAAGTCTACATCAGGAGCAGCTGTCTATCTAGGTCCGAATTTGGTATCTTGGTGGTCCAAGAAACAAACAGCTGTCTATTGGGTGGCATATGAGGATATGATCTTTTCATTAATTGTATTTGTAATATAGTCTATTAGTTACAATGTACAAGAATATGATCTTTTCATTAATTGTATTTGTAATATAGTCTATTAGTTACAATGTACATCAGTTAACTATCTCTAGTTAGTCTGACTACATTCAGTTAGTCTAAGGGTTAGTCTAGTAACTAACTCATCCTCTTGTAACTGACTGAGACTCTCCAATATAAGATCTCAGATTGTATTCTGTTTGTAATCAATGAAACAGTTAGTCTTTCACTCATTCTGTTACTCTAATAGGCATGGATGGAAGGTATGCGTGTCTTCCATCTTACTGTTATTGTGGACTTATCAGCTGTGTTTTACGTTTTTCTAAATTGATTCCTTGATCTTTAAATTTTCAATTAAAGTTCGGGCACACATAATATCTTAAAAGTGTTGCGTGTTGTTGAAATTAGTGGCTAATTTAGAGTCTATGTATTGGTGATCTAGGTAGGACTTACACGCTCGTATAATTGAATAACCAAGATAAGTGCAATATTACAATCCTATCGTTGAAATTGAATTGTTTGATATTATTGTAATAGTTGTTGTTTATTTATATTTTGAAAAGTACATTGTTTGTTGAAATAAATTAGATTAATGAAATACCAATTAATTTTTAAATTAATAAAATTTCATTAGAAAGTTATATAGCACTGAGTCATAGCATATATAGCATATAGAATGTGCTTTCAAATACTGATATGGCGCCAGCAGCTTCTTCATTATAATCATTGTCATTGTATAATTTGTTTACTTAGGCTACTTTCTCTGTTGCTCTGTAGTTGATCGGGTATTACGGTTTCATAAACATCAAAAGAAGATATTTTAAATGAACATCACAATTTAATTTTTACTGTATGCTGCTTCTCCATTACTTCCTTTGGGCCTGCTTTAAGATCATATAAAGAACTTCGTTTCTATCATTCTCTTCATCCTTACTCATAAACTCCCACTCTCATTTTCTACTTTATCAGTTTTTACAGATGCAGCTTTGATCCAGTACGCGAGGGAGATATGCTTCAGCAGGAGTATGTCCGTTTCCTAAAACGTTAAATCACGTGTTGTCCTCTCCAAGCTTCTTCTCAAGCCATGTAAATATGATGTCCCCAACACCAAGCAATAAACTCTTCTCTTAATATGTAAATATGATGCCCCCATCTTGGAGAACCTTGAGATACATTGTTGTACATTTTGCTTGTATATTTTGTGTGAAGAAGAAAAAATGTAATTGAAAAGGAGGCATACTGATAGCAACAGCTGCACACACCCAAAAAAAATACTTGTTGAATGTTATCAACATCATTCCTTTGGGAAATTTGGTTATAGTGTATTGCTGGTTACATCAGTATATGTATGTCCTTCTGCTTATACATGCATATGGATCAACTCATGATAGGATAATGCTTCGCAGTGTTGCTGAAACTGATAAACTCTTGAACTAACGAGCATTTGGTATGTAACATGATAATTTATGTAACTATATACCATGACAATACTACCATTTGCTAACATATAACAAAAAACTCTTAGGGTATGTTTGGGAGCGGGTTTTAGGAGGGGAGGGGAGTATTGAGATATGCCTAGTAATTTTATTGCTTGTAATTATAGTAGGTGTAGTTAGAAACCTAGTCGAAATGGGCCAGTCTAATGGGCTAGTCGAAACTATGGGCCTAGGCCTGTTTCATTGTATATATATATACTGATGTCAGTAGCATGTAATTCTGACCTACTTTTATGAAATTCAGTGCAGCTTTTACCTAATTTTATATTGCCCTACTTATTCCTTTTGTCCCCTTAGCGCCGCCACTTCCTTTTCTTCTCTCTTTCACGTGTTTATCCCCAACAAACTGGTATCAAGAGCTTGTTAGATCCTTACAAAATCTATCAAGATTCATGGCAGCGCGAGACAACTCTGGTGGAGGCATTCCGGGGAACCTCCCAATCTTCGACGGAAAGGATTATGAACGTTGGTGTGCGCAGATGAAGGTGCTGTTCCGATATCAAGATGTTCTTGATGTCGTGAATGATGGTGTTCCACCCTTGGCAGCAAACGCCACTGAAGCGGTGAGGAACAACCACCATTCGCTGAGGAAGAAAGATGGAAAATGGCTGTTTTTGATTTACCAATGCGTTGATTCCAACATCCTGAACCTGATCATCGACTGTGATTCAGCAAAGGCAGCTTGGGACATCCTAAAGAACTCGTATGGAGGAGCAGATAGGCTGAAGAAGATACGTCTACAGTCGCTCAGGAAGCAGTACAAGGGCTTGAAGATGACAGATGGAGAATCGATTGGAGATTTCATTACGAGGTTAGTAGCATTAACTAATCAAATGAAAGGTAATGGTGAAACTGTGACTGAAGTAAATAAAGTCGAAAAGGTGCTCAGATCCTTAACCCTGGAATTCGACTACGTTGTTACTGCTATCGAAGAATCCAAGGACCTAGATACATTGAAGTTAGATGAACTTCAGGGTTCCTTAGAGGCTCATGAATTGAGAATAAGGCAGAGAAGTTCAGAGAAAGAAACTGAACAAGCCTTGCTTTCATACTCCTCTAAGAGAAATTGGAAGGCAGGCAACAAGGAGAAGGGTAGAGAAAAGGGATCAAGCAGTAAGAAGAAAGAACAAGGATCTTTCGACAAGAAGAAGGGAGACCTGTCGAAAGTTCAGTGTTATAACTGTCAGCAATTTGGGCATTATAGGAACAAGTGTAAAAACAAGAAAGTTCCTAGGGATAAAGATGCAGAAGCCAAGTTTGCTAATGATAATGACTCAGACTCTGACTCAGAGGAGTTAATGTTGATGGCTGTCGAAGATGAGATTCGACTCGATGAAGGACTTGCTGAAAGTAGCGAGCAAAACAGTGGGAACACTTGTATAAGTGGATTCACTTGTGATGCTCAAAATACTTGTGCAATGTGTGTGTGGCAGGGCAGTGGAAACACTGGTGAAACCTCCAACATTGCCAGCAATGATGATGACGAATTGTCATTCATGACAGCTACTGACCCAGAATTACTGTTGTTGAAGGCTGATACAAATTCGACTGAAGAGAAGTCTGTCGAATGGTATCTCGACACAGGATGTTCAAATCACATGTGTTGTCACAAGGAGTGGTTTGTCGAACTGGAGCAGATAAGCAAGAAGATAAGGTTTGCAGATAACAGTAAAGTTACTGCTGAAGGAGTAGGTACCATAAAGTTCCTGTCGAAAGATGGTAAGTGGTGCTACATCCAAGGGGTATTTTATGTACCAGCTATGAAGAGCAATCTGCTAAGTATTGGGCAGATGATCGAGAAGAAATTCACCGTCGAAATGGGTGATAACAGTCTCAGTCTGTTTGATTCGACCAAGAAGTTGATTCTGAAGGTGTTAATGCAGAGTAACAGAACCTTCAAGGTCAAATTGCAAGTAGTCGAAGAACATTGCCTCAAGAGTACTGTCGAAGAGGAGCACTGGAAGTGGCACAGAAGATATGGCCACCTCAACTTCAAGAGCTTGAGTCAACTACATGAAAAGAAGATGGTTCATGGGTTGCCTGCAGTAAAAGTACCTGTCGAAGTTTGCGAGAGTTGTTGCAAGTCGAAGCAACCAAGAAACTCGTTTAAATCAGAAGTACCTAGCAGAGCAGAGAAGAAGCTAGAGGTGATATTTTCTGATGTCTGTGGTCCTTTCGAAGTATGTTCCTTAGGAGGGAATAAGTACTTTGTCACCTTCATTGACGAATACACTAGAATGTCCTGGGTGTATTTGATCAAAAGGAAGAGTGAAGTACTAGAAATATTCAAGAAGTTTAAGGTAATGATTGAAAAGCAGAGTGAATGTGCAATCAAAATCCTTAGAAGCGATGGAGGTGGTGAGTACAATTCTCATGGATTTGTCGAATTCTGTGAGAAAGAAGGAATTGTGCATGAAGTCACTGCACCTTACACGCCTCAGCATAATGGTACCGCTGAGAGGAAAAACAGGACCATTCTCAACATGGTAAGAAGTATGTTGAAGGAGAAGAAGCTACCTCATAGTTTATGGGGAGAACTTGTAGCCACAGCAGTGTATATTCTGAACAAATGCCCCACAAGGGATTGACTGGGAAGACACCTGAAGAAGCTTGGCTAGGAAGAAAGCCAAGTGTCAAGCATTTCAGAATAATTGGCGCAGTATGCTATAGACATGTCCCTGAGCAACTAAGAAGCAAGCTGGACGATAGAGCACAACAAATGATCCTTGTTGGCTATCATTCGACAGGAGCATACAAACTGTATGATCCTGTGCAGAAGAAAATAGTGAAAAGCAGAGATGTCGTAGTAGATGAGTCGAAACATTGGAACTGGGAAGAAGGCTGTGAGAAAACTACAATAATGGACTTCGACGAAGTCTCTGATCGAGATGATCAGAATGAAGAGGTCGAAACTGAAGAGCCAGAAGAACCCATTGCTGTCGAACCTTTAAGAAGGTCGCAAAGGGAAAGGCAGAGATCAGTAAGACTAGAAGGATTCGACACTTACCCAGATTCTGCTATTACAGCAGAGGGAGACCTGACACACTTTGCACTAATGGCAGAAGCAGAACCAGTGAGCGTGGAGCAAGCCCTTAGTCACAAGCAGTGGAAGGAAGCAATGATTGACGAGTTGAAATCAATCGAGAAGAATGATACTTGGAAGCTAGTCGAACTTCCAAAAGAAAAGAAAGCCATAGGGGTGAAGTGGGTCTTCAAGACCAAAGTCAAGCCAAATGGAGAAGTGGCCAAATACAAGGCCAGGCTAGTAGCCAAAGGGTTCCTGCAGAAACCTGGTTTGGATTTCAATGAGGTCTTTGCCCCAGTAGCCAGGATCGAAACCATAAGATTGGTAGTAGCATTTGCAAGTCATAGAGGCTGGCCCCTGCATCAACTGGATGTAAAGTCAGCATTTCTGAATGGACCTCTGGAGGAGGAAGTCTATGTTTGTCAACCACCTGGTTTTGAGTCGAAGGGTAAAGAAGACAAAGTCTATAAGCTGGAGAAGGCCCTGTATGGGCTCAAGCAAGCTCCAAGAGCATGGAACAAGAGAATTGATGGATTTCTCTTGGCTCAGAAGTTTATTAGATGCACTAATGAACATGGAGTGTATGTGAAGAAGAATGGAACTTCGACTCAGTTGTTGTTGTGCCTGTACGTAGATGATCTACTTGTAACTGGCAGCAATGAAGTCGAAGTCGAAGCCTTCAAGAAAGTGATGATGTCAGAATTTGAAATGAGTGATCTGGGACATCTATCATATTTCTTGGGGATGGAGTTTACCAAGACAAGTAAGGGTATACTCCTGCACCAGTCGAAGTATGCAGCTGATATCCTGAAAAGATTCGACATGAGCAACTGCAAGGAAGTTTCGACACCATCAGACACTAGCAGCAAGCTGTCGAAAGACGACGAAGGGATTGAAGTAGATGCCACCTTGTTCAAACAGATTGTGGGCTCCCTGAGGTACTTGTGCAACACTCGACCTGACATTATGTTTAGTGTCGGAATGATCAGCAGATTCATGGAGAAGCCGAAAAGCTCTCATATGATAGCAGCAAAAAGAGTACTAAGGTATGTAAAGGGAACACAAAGTTATGGTATTCTGTTCCCTAGCAAGAGTGTGTCGAAGAATGGTAATGAAGTATTTGGCTACACTGACTCCGACTGGAGTGGAGACAGGAGTGATCGAAAAAGCACAAGTGGGTATGTCTTTATGTATGGTTCGACACCCATCTCCTGGTGCTCGAAGAAGCAAAGTATTGTTGCGTTGTCCTCCTGTGAAGCAGAGTATGTAGCTGCTTCCTTTGCAGCATGTCAAGCATCATGGCTGAGCATGCTACTGGTCGAAATTGGAGTGCACAGGGTCGAAGCAATGAAATTGTTGATCGACAACAAGTCTGCGATAGATCTCGCAAGAAACCCTGTCGCACATGGAAGGTCGAAGCATATAGAGACCAGATATCACTTCCTGCGTGATCAAGTAAACAATGAGAAGCTGAATCTGGAATATTGCTGTTCGGAACTTCAAGTAGCTGATGCAATGACCAAGCCATTGCAAAAGGGAAGATTCGAAGAACTGAGAACAATACTTGGAATGATATCGCTCAGCAATGTGAATTAGGAGGGAATATTGAGATATGCCTAGTAATTCTATTGCTTGAAATTATAGTAGGTGTAGTTAGAAACCTAGTCGAAATGGGCCAGTCTAATGGGCTAGTCGAAACTATGGGCCTAGGCCTGTTTCATTGTATATATATATACTGATGTCAGTAGCATGTAATTCTGACCTACTTTTATGAAATTCAGTGCAGCTTTTACCTAATTTTATATTGCCCTACTTATTCCTTTTGTCCCCTTAGCGTCGCCACTTCCTTTTCTTCTCTCTTTCACGTGTTTATCCCCAACAGGGAGGGCTTGAAAAATATTAGGGTCTGTTTGGGAGTTTGGAGGGTAGGGGGAGGGGTTGGGACTAATAGTGTAAATTCTTTAGTGATGAGAAGAAAAATTATCCTCCTAAACCCCCCAAACCCATCTCCTAGTTTATTTTTGGAGCCCCTCCAAAACCCTCCATATTTGGGGGAGTTTGGAGGGGCTCCAAAAATAAACTAGGAGAGGGGTTTAGGGGGATAATTTTTCTCCTAATTACTAAAGAATTTACACTATTAGTCTCAACCTCTTCCCTTCCCTCCCCTCCAAACTCCCAAACACACCCTTAGTCTATATTTCAATATATATTTGAGTTTTAAAAAAATTAAAAGAATAACATGATAGATAACAATAAAACATTTTTAATCATACTTCATTTATGTTTAGAGATTAACACTAAAAAAGGAAGTTCCGGATTAGGAGGAAAATAATAAAAACGGGAATCATATGTTGATTTATTTTTTATGGTTGAAATATTGTGAGCCGTGAGATGCATTTCTTTTAGGGATCCGGATTTGGTGTAAGTCTTTTGTCAATATATCCTATCCCCATATATATATACCGAACAGGAACACCACAACACACCCCTCCCGGGTTTTTAAAGGGCTTACCAACGCTAGCTATTACGGCTGACCAACGCGTAATAGTAAAACTATTGAAAATAATTTGAAAATAGTAAGTTAAAAGTAATAACTTAATTCACCCGGAGCCTCTTACAAGGCTCTGATACCAGTATTGTCATGGGTAAATAACACAAGGGGCAGATAACAGCAGTGTGTATATATATATATAATACCAGCCCCCATTAAACTAAAAAATAGTATAACACCAACATCAGTTGTAAAATCTTCCTGTCAAAACAAACATCAGTCGTAAAATATTTCACCAAAACTTCACAAACTGATGAGAGTAGACGAATATAAAGTTAATCGTATATTCGTATTTACAATTACCCACCAATAGTAGGAGATGTAAGTATCGATACATAGAATAACTTGATTTATTTGATAATCATATAAAGGAGAAGATATTTTAGCCATTTGTATTAAGCTCAAACTTCTTCTTGCATACGTGCTCCTCCGAACGCAGATACTAAAATAAGAGGTAAACGCTGATTGGTAGCATATTCGATCAACCAGGTTATTTTCTCAATGACTACGGAAAGCTTTATCATCTTCAAATCTATATTGCAAGAATTTGTGGGTAACCTTTTGCTTTTGAAAAAAAAGTGTAACCTTTCATATTTTCCCACCATAAGTCAAAACCACTCGCTAATTATAACGTGAAGAAGCAGAACCCTATGGGGGTGTTTGTTTCAAGTGTAGAATTAGCATTCCTGGGAATACATAGGTAGGAAATGAGTATTCCCATGTTTGTTAGAAGTTTGAAAAAAAATATTCCCAGGTATCAAGATTCCTATAAGTGAAATAACTTCCATCATTCCAAAGGATTTATTCCCAAGGAAAAGGGTGGGAAAAAAGTTCCCATGAATATATGAATAAAAACCATGAGTAACTACCTATATTCTAACTCTTAGAATAATTCCTGGGAATGTTATAAATATTTACCAAACACAATTTTCACTAATACATTGGAATAAGATTCCCATCATTTTATTCCTAGGAAATTCATTCCTATGAATGAAATTACTAAACTTGAAACAAACGCCCCGTATGAAAACAAACATTGAACTATATATACTAGGAGCAAACATTTGTCTTCAATATAAACACACCTACCTACGGTTTTTTCTTTCTAAAAAGAATCCTCTAAAGCAATGAATTCTTCAAAAAGTTACCGGAGTAGTAAATCTCTTTTGTACGAATAGATTAAGACTAAGAATGCACATTGAATAAAGTAAAAGAGAGAGATACATTGACATCACCGCATGACATGCACATTCATTCACCTAGCTTTATTTCCGAGAATATTTGTTGGTTCATGGACACATAGTATAAGCAGGGGCATATAGTATAACATAGTATAACAAGTCTCCCTGTAGCACCTTAAAATCTAAAAATTTCCTAATTTTACTTTAGTTTACTTATTTATTATAAAGCCTAGCATATTTCTTTTCATGCAATCATGTATGAATTATAGCATGATTTATTTTGTTTGATGGATTAGAGAGTGGCATATTAGAAATGGGTAGAGTAGAGTTGGCTAAGATACACATGTTTTTTTACATCATTTGTTATTTCAATTAACTCACCAAATTAGACACACGATCGCCCAAAATTCTGTATAGATGATTATGAACTAGTATGTGTGACCCGTGCGCTGCACGGGTATACATGTTATTTATAGAATTCAATTTTGAAGTTCTCTACTAACAAAATTGTATATATATATATATATATAGAGAGAGAGAGAGAGAGAGAGAGATAAACATATATATATATATATATATATATATATATGTGTGTGTGGTACGTGTTGTTGATTGTTGTGCTTATTCATGGTTGAATTATTTGTATTTAACTAATAATTATGATTTTTATAAGAAGTTAATAAATTTCTTTAAAAAAAGAGCACTTGGATGATATGGTAGTGGTCTCTTCCACCTCAATCAATGTCCTTGGTTCGAATCCAGCATATGAAAGTGTTATCATAACAGAAAATACTATGTCGTCCAGGGTGTAACTTACGAAATAAATCACATAATATACCTTTAGTCACAAAACAACAGTTTAATGTATGGGTTGAAGTGTTATTCTGCCTGATTTGAAAACTTTCTAATATGAAAGTAAATTGATTAAAAAACCTCAAGTACATGGGACTAATATAATTCTGTCTTGTGTAATAAATAATGAAAAAGATGTTAACATTTCATTCGGTCACGAAACAGCAGTTTTACATATCAATATGGTTTTGCCTATATACATATTTATCATTTGTAAAGAAAATTCAGATTTTAGTGTATACCTCAGCATCAACTAACACCATTTCAAATGTAACAGGTGATTTGCCTCCATTTGCTGAAAACACATACCACTTTCTCAGTACCTTCACCAGGATGGATGATGATTCATGGTCGAGATCAATGATGGCCAAAGGTAAGATTTTTTTGGGAGGAGTAACAACCATTTTGGTTGAAGAGGCCATTGGTGTATGAGGGAAAAACGTATTTCGTAGGTACGAAGGTGTTCTCCGTAAAAGTGGAAAGCCGAATCTCCCCTGAGGGAGAAAATTGTTGTCCTTGTGTGATTTTCAACTATGACATTAATGCCGAAACTATAAAAAATTAATACGTAAACATTATAATCGAAACGAACAACTCGGTGAATGTACGATAGGTAAACATTAAGAACATTATGTTGTAGTTGAAGCGATGCCAATGATATGCGCCATCACAACATACGGGGCTTCCTGAAACAATTTCAATGTTAGCTTTCAAAACGCGAAGATGAATTGACAACCTATCGATGAATACATGTAATTTAGAAAAAAAAATTACTTGAGGGAGAAGACCAGTATCTAAAAAACCAATGTTGACATTTTCGATTTGCAAAATAAAATCATCAAATAATGAAACGGGAAAATCCATCATTAAGAACAGATGAGAAAATGATGAGCAATGTATGTATGAGAAATGTAGCTATGTGGATAGAAAATAAAAGGATGGAAATTGAGATTGGCAGAGAGATGTAGCTATGTGGATAGGAAATAAATACATGTATTTTCAAAAATCATGGAGGGAATCTCTAAAATGCATATTTTCGGTTTACTATTTAGTTTTATGTTAAATTATTTGTGAAATTATTAGTAGTTTTATTTGAAATTTAGATTTAACTTTTCAAACTTCGAAATTTCAAATATGCATTCCTATTATTGACGAATCAGAACTGTTTGATATGTGTTAAATTATTTGTGAAAATAATTGCTTTCCAATTTTTGTAGGATGCTGATGAGAATGTGTTTACTATTAAAACCATTTCTTATTGACCATTTTCCTTCTCTCCAATTAATTTCTTTTTTAGTCGGACAGTCGTTGCTTTTTATTTGTATTAAATTTGGTTGACAAATCTTCACCTAATGCAAAAATCGTGAGATTATAATGCCATCTTATAATAGGATCATTAAATATATATATTTTTTTGTTGGAGGGTGATGTGTATACGAAATGCCTAGGTGGAATTGACATCATCAATGATGTCATTTATCTATGTGATTACATGGAAAGTCCATGTGGAATGTTCATAATTGAGTATAATAGAGATAGAGATATAATGACACTTGAATAGTATAGAATGGATTCCTATGTGCTCTGAATTGTATAATGACACATGATTGATACATGAGTTACCATTGGTATAAAGTAATATGCGAGAAGCTAATCTATGAAGTGGGAATTGTTATAAAAATAATGTAACCCCTATGCTAAGTGCTCATAGCCTTTGTGAATATTGTTTATTCCAACGAAAAGATAGTGCAACCTATGAGCTAAGTACTCACAATCGCTGTATTTTCCTGGAAAGAAGAGAGAATGCAGCCTATGAGTGAGTGAAATATTCATAAGACTTTTTATTTGACATTCATCGTAACAGAGATAATGTGGTCTATGGACACATAGTATAACAAGTCCCCCTGCTTATGATATTCGTGATTCGCACATGAAATTTTATTATGAACTTCTTTTTATGCACAATGATTTTATCATATATGTTTTACTTCTTTTATTATTACTCGAGAATTGTATTTAAGTGAGAATAACTTGTGCATAAGCTATACTTTTTATATTGCAGAGAAGATGTTCCATATCTCACACGAATATATGGTGGGAAACATCAAATAAAAATTATTTTACTTATATATTCTTTATTACTGAGCTGTAAAACTCATGTTTGGGTGATGTTTTTAGTGTAACGGATAATATTGAAAAACCGAAGAGTATATTCGAATTGCTCTTTAGCAGCGTAGTAATGCCGTAGGAAATTTAGGGTGTTACATCTTCAATGGCTGAGAAGGGGTTTTCAAGAGGCACCTTCGAGGCTCCATACCACGAACCAGACGGACCATCGGGAGAATAGTTGAAATATTTTCCATTAAGATCTTCCCCTTTGAGAATCGAAGACCACGACCACAATATAGTTGTTGCACTGCAGATACGTTGAGAAGGCCCTCCTGGACATGCAACCAAGATATTGTAGTTCTCCATTCTAAGATGGTGCATAACCGATAAGTTAGAGCGACTAGATAAGTCTCCATCACCGGATATCAGAAACAAGTGAATGGGTGGAGGATTTTTGAAAGACCATATAAGAAGATCATTTAAAAGACGGCTATGGGCATCTCCACCTATAATAATGTAGTTATAAGTCGTTATTATGTAAAAAAATGAAATTGAATGAAAAATTTCAACAAGTCCTCACACTATGTGGACAAGACTCTCAAATATGATAAATGATGAATTTTCACCACAACAAAAAGAACGGAGCCCATAACAAACAAAGACACTACATTTAAATTTGCAAACAGCAGAAGTTATCTATCAGACATCGGAGAATTTTTGTCTGCTTCTTTACGACCACAGGGAGTTAAAGGACTACTTTAAGGCATTGCATTTGAAATCAAACTTATCTTTATTTCAGAAAAGGGTGCAAGTGTAACAACTGACATTGTTCACAAACAGTTGCTGATTATTTATTTCAATGAATAAAATAGCTGTATATGACACACAATTATTATAAAATTATTAACTTAAAAATAATGGAAGTGGAACTGCTTGTCACATAAAAAAGTATTGATTGCACTTCAATCCACCTAAGGTATTGGTGAAACAATGTATTGGTCTAAATGTAAATATAAGGATGAAGACTTGATTTCCAAAACAAACTAGTGGGGGAAGATGCATAAGTTGCGGATAGAAAAAAGTGTGAAATGCTATGAGACTTATGGTCTGAAACAACAGAAAACACGATCATAGATTACTGAAAGAGATTGATCAAATGCATAGCAAATCCTTTTCCTTCTCATTAACCAAAAGACTGACTTGCCAATTTTCTACCAGACTAACGGAGACATATATGTTTTTCCAACATATGATGGAATTATACACTAGGCACTGAAATTGATCTGAACTTTGCAACTGATAACATAGTTTCATGTTAGAAAACGTGAAAAATTGCAAAAACAATGATGCATTATAACTGTGGTGATAAAGAAAGGCCAAACATAATAGACTGAAAAAGGGTGATATAACTTAAGAGATCATTCCATTGCTATTATTTCTATTATGCTAGGAATTGTGTTTCTGTTATGCTGACCCTTGTTAAGTTTTTGGTTGCAAATTGACTATATATGTAAAAGTAAGACCCGTGGAAATTATTTTAAAAGAGATTCCTTCCTCTTTTTCTCAATTTGTTTCCCTCTAAAGAAAGTATCTTAAAACAAGCTTAAAATCTAGAAATAACTTCACAGCAAGCTAAAAGATGATTCTTGTTAATTTCTAATAAATAAAGAAAATCAAGGGAACTGAAAATGAACATAATAATAATAATAGATAGCGATGATATAGGGTAAGAAAAAAGAACCGGGAGTAACGCTGCAGATACGAATGCCTTCCATTAGTTGGAATTCTGAAAACTGAGAAACATCGCCATAAACGCGAATATCAATAGGGCCCTTAATACCGTTAGTTCTAACGGCTCCTATGATTGAAGATGCTGTATTCCAAACACTAAAGCCGGATGGCACGCCACAGGTGTCGAAGTTCCACCACACCGAAACCCTAACATTCTCTTGCTTGATTTGTTTGCAGTGAGCTTGCGGATAAGAAGGTGATGAAGATGATGATGAGGATGATGAGGATGATGAGAACTCGCGCACTGGAAATCGAATAATAAGCCTGCGAACTTGCGGCGATGATAAAGAAGAGAGAAATGAGAGACTTTTCCGGAAATGAGTAAACATTGTTGTTGGGATCGCTCGCAACAACAAAGAATAAGGGATTTTTGGTCGATCAAATAATAAGGGGTTAGGGATTGGTTTTTTAATTTTTTTTTTACCCCACCCATAAACATTATACCCCTGCGTTATTTTTTATTCTCACATTGCCCCTCATAATTTCTAACCAACAGATTTATCTAATTGAATGGTAAATTCATTTTGGGAAAAAAACCAAAACAGATTTGTCATTCAATCAGATAAATCCGTTTTTAAAAAACTGAATAACAAATTTAAGTTAAAAAAACAAATCCGTTAAGTAAATTATCCCTACCTTGGGTACGGAGCAGCGTTAAAACTCTGGGCCAGCTGTCCTGCCCCTCGAGGCACCTACAATGAGCGAGGGATTAGTCACTGCTGTCCGTGCGGTGGATACCCGGGTTTACCCAAAATGACGGATTTTCATAATAGAAACTTAAATCCGTTTTGGTAATTTATTGTAACATATTTATCTATTTATTAGATAAATCTGTTTTGAAAAAAAATCAAAATGGATTTATCTAATAAATAGATAAATCCGTTGTCACAAATTTTTTTAAAAAATAAACGGTTAGGATTCCACCGACACTTTTGATCAATGGCCTAAACAACAATATACGCTAATCAATATCCATACAAATAAATCATCATCCATCTAATAAAAAACAACAAACAACAATATAAATAAACTGTCATCCCAAAACTAATCACAAGGTGATATCAAATTCTCAACTTAGTCATTTGGGACCAAACACCCATCGTCTCTTTGCACTGATGTTTTGAATATGTTGAATTTCTGGAGTCATGAAAGTACCATCACTAAAGTTGTAAACAATCAACGTTGACCAAAGCTCCAATAACACCTCTTCGCCCTCATAAACATAAAGTGCTCTAGTATTTCGATATCGATTGTTACCGAATTGAGTAGCAAAAACTGTAAGCACACGGAACAGTTTGATCCAAGACTCCTTAATACCAGACTCATTCATGACCCAGATATCAACAACCTCTTCACAATGAGTAAGGATGGACAAGCAATCTCTCAACACACTCAATGATATAGTATCGAAAACCACCTCTCCATAGTCTGGCTGCAATACCTGTTCATAAGACTCGCTCCCCAGATGAAGAAAAACAATGACCCGTTCACAAGTATCATATGTCATCCAATTAACAGTTCCATTGACGAATAATCCAGATACGTGAAAAGGGAAAGGGAATCCTTGATCAGGGAACTTCTGATCAATCTTTTTCCAAATATTGGCACCCAACGACCTTGTATTCATTATTGAAATTATCATATCCAAAGTCATATACTTTGAAGCTTACACTCTCTGGATGTGGATTTTCTAAGTCCGACAGTAGGTTAATTTTGTTATGGAAGGGTACTATAAAAGAGCGAAATTGTTATCGATGGCATTACAAATGATGCCATCGCAAGACCCAACAAGGCGATGGTAGGGATTCTGATTGTTCAGAGGGTGATGAAGCTGCATCGCGGGGCAGTGGTCACCATTGTGAACATAGAGAAGAGGGGGTAATCCATGAGACCGAGAGTGATAAGGTGATGACGCTAGATTGACACGGGAAGGTGCTGCTTGGAGAATTGGTTATTACAAGAGATTAGGAGTAACCAATCCTTATAGACACACTTGAGTTGCATGGGGTACTTGACGGGGAGCCTACTGAGGATTTTCTCTAAGACCTCGACTAGAAGAGTGGGAAAGGCATTGCATGAGATGAGTTATAGGAGTCGTGACGATCCACCAGCCTGTAAATATAAACTAAAAGAAATTTTAAAAAAAGTCATAATGAACTGCGGATTTAAGATAAATCTGATAGTTAAATTTTGGAAAAAAATTGAACTACGGAATCCGTTAGGCATTTTATGGAAAATTATCAATTACGGATTTACATAAATCCGTCTAGAAAATTCAACTTTAACTGTGGATTTATGTAAATCCGTTTCCAAAATTTTCAAAATAATACGGATTTATGTAATTCTGTTTTGGAAAAAAACTGTAAACGAACTTATGTATTTCCTACGTGACGGATTTACGTAATTCCGTTTTGTCAAATTTTCGGACTTACTTTTGTTTGGAACGGAAGTAACGGAAGAATGCTAAAGGAAATTAGGTTTTTGTTAAAATTGGAGGGTATTTTGAGTATTTTACAGGGGTTGTGGGGGTATGATATTTAGTGGTGAGGGTATAAAAAATGGAACTCTTTTACTTATAACTACCCACGACCACAAGGGGTATTTATTTGCTTTAATGTATTTTTGAGTTTCCTGGGCCTTCATTTAATTACAGAGCAATCTTTCTACGACAAAGAAAAAATAGGCTAAATTGCAGTTTTGGCCCTTTATCTTTGGGGTTGGTGTCACTTTGGCCCTTTATCTTCTTTTTTTCTCGTTTTAGCCCCTCGTGTTTTTTTTGTGTGTCATTTTGGTCCCTGCCGTTAGTTTTTTCTAACGGACGTCACGCTGGCAGTTAACTGCTGACGTGGCGTCTTAAATGTCAGGGCTGACTTGGACCTGATTTGGTGATGTGGCGCATAAGGGACCAAATGGAAACTTAAAAAGAACATGGGGGACCAAATTGACACAAACACAAAACATTCATCTTCTTCCTCCAAACACCACCTCCGTCTTCATCTTCTCCGGCGAGCCACCACCACCTCCGGTGAGCCTCCGCCACCACCACCACAAACAGTGACATCGCTTCTCTCAATCTCTCTCCCTCTCTCTCTCTCCTCAAGAACACCAAAATTTTCAATTCTTCACCAAATCAAGCAAATGAATAGTGCATTTCATGCGAAATTTCACAAGGAACTAGAATCCATTACCAATTCGCACAAAAAAGTGGAAGAACTTATTCAAAAACGTGATTTTCAGAGGAAAACGCGTTTTGGGTTTTGCAAATTGGGGAAACCTTCAAAACTCAACAAAAATTCACCAAACCACTTGCAATAGACTCGAAATTGGTGCAGTAACTGATCGTTAGCAAAATATTTCAACAAAAATGATAAAGAATTGAGAACGAAATGGAAATGTAGATTCACGTTTTACGGTTTTTTGGGTTTTTCAATGACGAAGGGAGAGAGAGGGAGGAGGGGGAGAGAGAGAGAGAGAGGCGATGTCACTATTTGTGGTGGTGGTGGCGGAGGCTCACCGGAGGTGGTGGTGGCTCGCCGGAGAAGATGAAGATGGAGGTGGTGTTTGGAGGAAGAAGATGAATGTTTTGTGTTTGTGTCAATTTGGCCCCCCATGTTCTTTTTAAGTTTCAATTTGGTCCCTTATGCGCCACATAACCAAATCAGGTCCAAGTCAGCCCTGACATTTAAGACGCCACGTCAGCAGTTAACTGCCAGCGTGGCGTTCGTTAGAAAAAACTAACGGTAGAGACCAAAATGACACAAAAAAAAACATGAGGGGCTAAAACGAGAAAAAAAAGATAAAGGGCCAAAGTGACACCAACCTCAAAGATAAAGGGTCAAAACTGCAATTTAGCCGAAAAAATATTTGAAGTTGGTTATTTTATTTGTAACCAACATGTTAGGTTTTCTGTTACGGATTCACAATAAGAAGATCAAAGTGGCT
Source organism: Astragalus membranaceus (assembly GCA_039519185.1). Classification (NCBI taxonomy): domain Eukaryota; kingdom Viridiplantae; phylum Streptophyta; class Magnoliopsida; order Fabales; family Fabaceae; genus Astragalus; species Astragalus membranaceus. Next base: position 31,926,094 of record CM076848.1, read on the forward strand.
ACGGATTCACAACATGTTAGGTTTTCCCGTTTTCATGTGTTAAGCAGTGTATTTTGAGGTGCTTTAGAGTCTGAATTTTTTTTTAGATGTTCAAATACGTGAAGCTCGTTCCTCAACAACCGGTTTGGGGAAAATGTGATGCTAAGCAACGTGTTTTGGGGTATACTTTAGCATTTGAAAAAAATTAATTGTTCAAATACGCAAAGTTTGTTCCTCAATAACTGGTTTGGTGAAAAAAAAATATTTTCAGACAAAAGTTTAATTCTTTGTTTTGTTGTACTTTGTTTATTAAATCAATGTCGCTCAAGTTAGAGAGTGTAAGAAAATTTATTTTTATAGTGTTGGTCTTCCATTGATTTATAGAAGTTTGCTTGAATGGTATCTTGATGGGTCTTGGAATATCTAACTTGTGATCAATAGATATTAGACATCACATGGTATATAGGTGTACTTGAATAGTGTAGTCTATAGTTCAATAGATCCACAATGGGTGAAACTATTACAACTCTTCATAGAAGGGTATTGTTTGAATGGATATGACTATTCATGTTTGGATATGATGAACCATTAAAATCCTACATGAAAGGGTAGGTCCCCTTTCCACTTTTTCTATAAGTATATGTCTTGGGACATATGTGAAGACTAATGCCCAAAATGCCATAATGTCATTATATGCTTAACCATCAAAATTTGAGAAAGAAGGGGAGGAAGATCCTATCCTAAATCTTGATATTCATGATCATTCAAGTGCATCAAATCACTTTAAAGAGGATGACTTCAAGAGATAAGTATCTTATCCCTTCTTATTATTCATATGGTGTCCTGTATTCATATACCTATGACCTTGGTTAATTGTTCATGACAGGAGATTGTGATTCATGTTGTTCATATTATTGTCATGATCATGTTCAAATTTATTTTTACATTATTAACCTCATGAGGAAAGCTGCATATTCAACCAAACTTGTAGAAAAAATGTTGACTAATTAACACCTGAAAGGTTTGTAAAGGAGCCAAAAAAAAAAAACAGAGCTGTAATCCTTACCGTGGTTTTGTATACATCAAATTTAAAAAGTGCCTTCCCTTCTCAAGCTAAGGAGTGTCCAAAGCAAGTCATTAAAATGTAACATAATATCTTTATTATTACATTCTATAGTAGTTTCACCGGCCAAACTCTAGCACCTTCTTTTTTTTCTCTTTTATATTTTTGTTCTGTACCGTATCTCTGGACTTGTATCCGATCTTAGACACAAAGTTCGATCCGAGATAGTTAGTAGATGAAGTCCTTGATCGATCGTTGTCCGATCCGATGTGGGTTGTGGTACCTGCAAAGATGCTCCGACGCTCAAGTCAGGGAGGTTATCAACTACAGATAGATATTAGGGTCAGATTCTCTTACCATTAATGAAGCATTGAATGTTTATTTATAGAGTTTGGTGGTGCTTACTTGAAGGATCTGGACTGTCCGATCTTGTGTTGTGATCTTGGCCATTGATGAATGGATTTTGTTTTCTTGAATGGGCCTTATGCGAAAGGGCCATGGGGGTGTCGCTAGTAAAGGCCCTAACCATAAGAGTTGTCCCCCCAAGTCTGGTCGCCTGAAGGGCGATCTTGACTTGTAAATCAGACCGGTCTTGTGTTGTACCGGGTCTCAATTTGATGTCGAGCCTCATCTTGTAGATCTTGCCCCTAAATCCGATTTTTGCGGATCCGGGCTTGTTTTTGTGAATTTTGTCCCCAGATCCGAGCTTGACAGATCCGGGGTCGCTGTTTCGAGTGACTCAAAGTGATCATTTGAAATGATGGAGCGCTTCGTTTCTCGTGCTTGGCATCAAATGAATTTTGATTAGGCACATTTTTCGATGGCTACTGGCAATGATGGTGCTTCATTTTTCGTGCACGTGATTAAGGTCATTGATTGGACGTGTCGATTTGACACAGGCCCAAATAGTGACCTTTGGCCCACTATAAATAGGGGTTCAGTCTCTTCCCTTTCTGTTGTTTTCCAAATTTGCTCTGATTGCCGATCCGACGATCTGAGTTCCGATCTTTAATATTCCCAGTTAGAAGAACGTGGCGAGAGTAGGTCTGTTTCAGTGGATTGAAGTTGTGAAAGTTCGGAAAGCAAGGCTTCTTTGTTTTTCTTCTGAAAACTGAGGTTAGAACGTCTTAGTTTTTTTTCTTTTTATTTTATCTCGAGATATTGCGCTGAGGTGAGATCTGATCCGGGATATTTCTAGCCCGAAGCTCTACTACCTCCGCTTCGAGCTCGGTAAATCGGTAACTCCGCTGCTGGTTTGCTTCAGCTTGATGGTTCAGTAGAAGGACGAGCTGTTGAACAGCATCGACCGGAACCGAGTCTGCCCGAGGAGGAGGGGGACCCCGAGCTCCCAAGGACCATAGCCCTCCCTGGGTTCTGAGCTTGGGATGAGTTTGGAAGGTCTTCCACATGCCCTTCCGGGGTGCCCTGTGGTAGGACCTGCTGCAAAACAGGTTCCAGGATCGGTCGCATGGCCGGTCCTACAATGATACTTTGTGTCCTCGGACGAAGTTGAGGAGGCATTGCCGATCAAGGTAATGGGAGGGGAAATAGAGAAAGAGATTCTCCCACTGTGGTCGCCAATGTTCTGTACCGTATCTCTGGACTTGTATCCGATCTTAGACACAAAGCTCGACCCGAGGTAGTTAGTAGATGAATTCCTTGATCGATCGTTGTCCGATCCGAGGTGGGGTGTGGTACTTGCAAAGATGCTCCGACGCTCAAGTCAGGGAGGTTATCAACAACAGATAGATATTAGGGTCAGATTTTCTTACCATTAATGAAGCATTGAATGCTTATTTATAGAGTTTGGTGGTGCTTGATTTGAAAGATCTGGACCGTCCGATCTTGTGTTGTGATATTGGCCATTGATAAATGGATTTTGTTTTCTTGAATGGGCCTTATGCGAATGAGCCATGGGGGTGTCGCTAGTAAAGGCCCTAACCATAACAATTTTTATGTTTTAGGTATACTTTTACGATAAATTATGTAAAGTGTGATGTTAGGATTATTTTAGGGTCTGGAAGATTTTTTAATTTTTCAAATACACGAAGTTTGTTCGTCGATAACCATTTTCGTTTAAAAAAATAATTTTGTAATATGTAAAGTGTGACGCTAAACAATGTGTTTTGAAGTACTTTAGAATTCAGACAAAAACTAAGATGTACAAGTACATGGAGTTCGTTCCTCTATAATTGGTTTGGTCAAACCAAAAACTAATTTCTTGGTAAAATACGTAAAGTGCGATGCTAAGCACTGTGTTTCGGGGTACTTTCGGTGTTTTTTTTTCCGTTTTCATGTTTTAAGTAGTGTGTTTTGAGGTTGCTTTAGAGTCTGGAAAATTTTTTAGATGTTCAAATACGTGAAGCTCGTTCCTCAACAACCAGTTTGGTGAAAATGCGATGCTAAGCAACATGTTTTGGGGTACTTTAGTGTTTGAAAAAAAATTAATTGTTCAAATATGCAAAGTTTGTTCCTCAATAACTGGTTTGGTGAAAAAAATATCAACAACTAGTTTGGTGAAAAAAATATATTGTGACAAAATACGTAAAGTGCGATGCTAAGCAGCGTGTTTTGCGATACTTTAGTGTTTGAAAAAAATGTATATTTTGTGACAGTTCATGTTAGCGAGCGACCAAGGAGATGCTAGTATTCAAGGAAATCGAATAAGGGAGCAACGGTTGCCAAAAATAAAATGATGTAGAATATTTCACATCTCCCATTTTCTCCCCTCCCCTTACAAGAGTCTGGCATAATAATTACTACACTTGATTCTTTTTTTGGTTCCTTTCAAATTTAAGTACTGTTAACATGTACATTTCTATATTAAAGGATGTTTTTTCTTGTGCCAAACGATAATTCATGATAAATATTGCAACTTAATTTGTTTCTTGTAACCAATCTCATTCAATGTGTGATCCCCACATTGGGTACGGAGCAGCGTTAAAACTCTGGACCAGCTGTCCTGCCCCTCAAGACACCTACAATGAACGAGAAATTAGTCACTGTTGTCCGTGCGGTAGATACCCAGATTTACCCAAAAATCTCATTCAATGTGTGTAACCAAAAAAAATCTCATTCAATGTGAAAATAAATACAGTAGTAAATATATTTTACATGAAACAAAGGGTAGTCCATGGTATTTAGTTACATTAATTATCATGTTGCATATACAGTGTGCACTAAATGCACGGTAGTGCAAGAGATTATCAGATTCTTTACACTACGAAGCATTATCTATCAAGTGTACCAAACACATCGTGAGTTGATCTAGAAGGACATACATATACTGATGTAACCCGGCAGTACACTATAACCAAATTTCTCAAAGGAATGATGTTGATAACATTCAACAAGTAATTTTTTGTGAGTAGGTCTCCTTTTCAATTACATTTTTTTCTTCTTTACACAAATTATACAAGCAAGATGTACAACAATGTATCTCAAGATTCTCCAAGATGGGGGCATCATATTTACATATTATGAGAAGAGTTTATTGCTTGGTGTTGGGGACATCATATTTACTTGGCTTGAGAAAAGGCTTGGAGAGGACAACATGTGATTTAACATTTTAGGAAACGGACATACTCCTGCTGCAACATATCTCCCCCGCGTACTGGATCAAAGCGGCATCTGTAAAAACTGATAAAGTAGAAAATGAGAGTGGGAGTCTATGAGTAAGGATGAAGAGAATGATAGAAACTAAGTTCTTTATATGATCTTAAAGGAGGCCAAAAGGAAGTAATGGAGAAGCAGCATACAGTAAAAATTAAATTGTGATGTTCATTTAAAATATCTTCTTTTGATGTTTATGAAACCCGATCAACTACAGAGCAACGGAGAAAGTAGCCTAAGTAAACAAATTATACAGTAACAATGATTATAATGAAGAAGCTGCTGGCACCATATCAGTATTTGAGCACATTCTATATGCTATATGCTATGACACAGTGCTATATAACTTTCTAATGAAATTTCATTAATTTGAAAATTAATTGGTACTTCATTAATCTAATTTATTTCAACAAACAATGCACTTTTCAAAATATAAATAAACAACAACTATTACAATAATATCAAACAATTCAATTTCAACGATAGGATTGTAATATTGCACTTTCCTTGGTTATTCAATTATACGAGTGTGTAAGTCCTACCTAGATCACCAATACATAGACTCTAAATTAGCCACTAATTTCTACAACACACAACACTTTTAAGATATTATGTGTACCTGTACTTTATTTGAAAATTTAAAGATCAGGGAATCAATTTTAGAAAAACAGGGGTAAAACACAGCTGATAAGTCCACAATAACAGTAAGATAGGAGAAGACACACATACCTTCCATCCATGCCAGCAATTAGGACAATGTTCTGAGATCCAAATGCCACGATAAATTTAGTGTTTTCAGGCAAGTGAAACTGTGCAAATGACCATTCTGAACTAAAATATTTTGGCAGAACCCCTACGATGTTATCAGGGAAAAAATAAGAACGAAAAAACAAATATATACCATAAATATCATGCAATTGAAAATAAGCTTCAGAACCATGAGTTGATTTAGAGAACATCCTTAAAAATATGGGTTCTACTAGGGAAGATGTTAAATTGTAGCTACTTGGACAGGATAGATGCTCAAATAGGTCATCTGCTCAAAACGATTGAATCTCCAAATTATAATAAAAGTGCTCCACAGTAGATAAGAATAACAAGTTTACCTCTCAGGAAAGATAGGGATGAGTTGGGGTTGGCACCAGTATTTGGAGAAATCAAGGGATCTAAAGAAGTTGAAGAATTCTGATGAACTAATGAAGGCCCTTGAACAGCATTTGGATGTGTTATGCTATACTCCCCAAACACTCTCACTCTCAGGTTGTATATATGAACAGTACCTTTGTCACTTGATGCTGCCAACCACTGGACATTTGGGGACAGAGCTATACTGTTGATTTCAGCTCTATCTACTCCTCTTCTGACCTACAAGAAAGAGAAAAATGGATGACTGAACATGAAAATAGAAATTCCTGGAAAAGGAAAATAAAAAGCAGAAAATTAAACAAAATTATGTTTATCAGTGATTAAACCCATGGTATAACGCAACCTACTTCTTGTAAACGAGATCCATCCATTGTATTGAAGATTCTAATCAAAGTTCCCTTCACACTAGCAGTTGCAAGAAGGAGCCCATCCACTGTCAGAGTGAAGCATGCAACTTGGGAATCATGAGCATTGATTAATTTTGTCACATTCAGTCCAAAATGCTCAACTCGAAGTTGTCCTCTCTGACGACCAGGACAAACCAAAACAAAAGTATTTGAATCGTGCGAAAGACAGCAAAGCCCCCTAGGATTTGCCAAAGTCTCAATTTGATGAAGAAGCTTCAACTCCGGGAAGTTATAAACATATATCTTGTGCTCAAGAACAACTACAATTCGATCGCGTCTCAATTTCACTCCACGAACTTCAGACCTAAATTTGAATTCACCAATGCATCTGTTCTGATAATCATTCCAAATCAAAACTTTATTGGGTGGGTAATCAGAATTAGATTTAGCACCAACAAGTGCTAGAATATTGGAGCGGAACAGCATCTCTACATTTTTAAAACCGCCACTTTTTAAATCGCGTCTGAAAGTTTCTTTGAAAGGTTCACAATTATAGACACGAAAACCATGACTTGTTCCAGCAGCAAAGCAACCATAGTCCTGATTCCATGATATTGAGAGCAAATCAGTTTCATCAGCGTCACTCATATCTCCATCGGGACGCGAAAGAGAAGAGGAGGCTCCACCATTGGGATATTCACAATTTCCGATCCTTGACGTTGGAAATATTCCTTGAGATGTTGAAACAAGCGAATCCATATCAGATGAGGTGGTATCTCCCAGCATTTTCTGCACTCAATAACCACAGTTGAGCAAGGTGGAAATATTACTTGGGATTGTCAAATCCATTGTTAGGTCAGTATTCTATCTTCCATGAACCTATGTACCCTATAGTTGCAATTCCACCTAGTTCTACAAGTTTTCTGTGTTCCTACATCAGTTCTAGTAACGACCAGAATCCTTATGCCATTAATCAACCTAGGATTCCAATTTCATTAAATATATTGATAACACGTTTAATTCTTATAATATTTTTTGGTTTGTGGTTAAATGCTGCTTCCTAATCCTAATATCATTGATATAGGGTTTACAAGAAACTAAAAATATGCAGATAAGCTGTAATTATTCAAACCCAAGAAAGATACTCATTATGCATCATATTTACATTTTGACAAGTATGCAATGAAGGGTAAAAATGTGACTGAGGCAAGAGGATACCGGGGGTAGCAATCACTTAGAGCAACTCTGATAAAAAGAACAGTAATTTCTCACTCCTCCCAGCAAAGGTTTTTCACTTCAGCATATGCCTACACGATCAGAAGTTTCAAGAATCAAGATAGAAAAAAAGAAAGATGCAAACTTTAACAACGAAAACGGGGAACCCAAGCAGAACTTGACAAGATCATAATAATAAAAGACATTAGCGAATTACGAAGCGGAAAGGCTCATTTGGGGTTGGGAAAATTGAATTGAAAACTGATCAAAATTGAAATGGGTGTCCAAGAAAATGTGCAACATGAGATCATCAAAGCAAATAGCAAAGGAAAAAGATAAAAGAATTGTATAAAGACTTAATATGTTACCAACAGCGAAAAAATGGGGATCGGAATGCTAAGCGTGAAGCAGAAGACGCTTCTCTTCAGAATTCTTGATTCCCGTCGTCTCTGTCTCTTTTCTCTTTGTTTCTCATTCGATTTTTACCATTCCATTAGCTGGATTTGTGTTTTTACGTTTTCCCTTTAAGTTTTGCTTTTTTACCAATTTGTCCTCTTAAAGTTTTGCTTTTTGAGGGCAAATTTAGAAATTGATATTTCAAAACCAATTTCCTCTCTCTATTATCTTCTAATACCTACTAATTTCTCTAATTTAATCAATTATCTATTTATTTATTTAATCAATTTATCTATCTATTTATCTATTTAATCAATTTATCTATTTGTTCTGGACCGGACCAGGAGGTCCATTTAGCAATACCAAAAGGTGCATTTAGCAATTGGATATGGAATGGCCCAATCATTTCGGCCCATATCCACAACATACAAGCTCAATTAAGGCCATCACACTTGAATGGTTAAGATGGATTCTACTGATCCGCGATCTACAAACGGGCACGATTTCCTATAAATATCGGCTCTCATTGCCATCATAAGGTACATACTCTCATTCCTAGCTAAATTACTCATCTATTCTCAATACTGACTTGACCGCCGGAGTGGCTTCGCAGGTACCCCCCGGGCTCACACTAACCTCTGGCAAGTTAGCAGGAGCCTATCAACTGCAGGTCAACCCAATACTGCAAGGTACAGAACATTGGCGACCACAGTGGGAGATATCTATCTTTCACATCATCACTACTCCTTGAACTTTTCTCTTGCTACTCCATGGCTCCCAGAGGCAGACCCCGGATTCAAAGTATTGCCATACCCGCACTCCGACCAGAGGGTACTCTTGAGGGCAACGTCGCCAGCCTGCCTGACGAGGGTACCAGTCAGCCTGTCCAGCCCTCGAATGTAAGCCAACTTTTGAATCTCCTGTGCAATCGCACTCAAGTTATGCTGCAGCAGGAAGCTCACCTAAGGCAGATTGAAAGGCGTGTGGCTTCCCTGCCCGAGCAGCCTCCACCCAGCGAGGGAACCCCGCCTCCGACAACGGTGGCTTCAAGACGTCATCGGTCTCCCCCTCGAAGGCATCATGTCCATCGTTCCCCCCCAATGCGAAGGCACGTACATCGCTCTCCCCCTCGGCAGCGCAGGCGTGGAGGATCAGGCTCACCTCCATGGACCCCTCCATCCCCTCCAGATGATACCTACCAGATTCACGACTCCCACTCCAGGACCTCCTCACGTGCATCCCCTAATTCTCGTGAGAGTTCAAGGAACCGGGTCGATACCCACTGGAGGCACCACACCGGGGATCGCCATCGAGGAAATCCCCCGACCGGCGCAGGTATCAAGATTTGGACTATGAATACACCTCCCCTCGAAACTCAAGAAGGTTTTCCGATGAATGACCTTTCACTCGAAGGGTGGATGAATGCCGAATCCCAAGGGGCCTCGGAGAAGCTTCCAGCTCTCAAGATGTATGATGGAACCAGATATACAGACTGCCACCTGGCACACTTCTCCCTGATGATGCGCTATAGAGGCGCCAGGGAGCTTGTTCACTGTAAAATCTTCCCCCTTCACTCTCGAAAATTCTGCATTAGAGTGGTTTCAAGAGCTAAGGCCAAACTCCATCTCCTCATGGAGTCAGCTGGCGAGAATGTTCACAGCTCGTTTCACTGCCTCCCGGTTGAAACCCAAATCTGAAGAAGTGCTGAGGGCCGCCAGGCAGCGTGACAATGAGACACTAAGAGAATTCAATGAGCGTTTCAATAAGGAGGCTTCATGTGTGCGAAATTTGGAAGACAGGCAAAGGGTTATTTTGGATGAGAGACGGTCTAAGAAAGGGAAGTCTTTTTCAGATTGACGTAGGTATCAACAAACCGGGAAACTTGGGCGAATTTCTTCAAAGGCCTCAGAAATACATGGATTATGAAGAGGACGATATGGCTTACCGCGAGGCAGCCAAGGTCGGGGGCAATAAGGAGGACGCCCGAGAAACCCGCCAGCGAAAGGAAGCAGGAGGTGGGCAACGCGAGACGCGCCCCCGCCGGTTCGTTGAACATACCCCCTCAACTCATCTCGGGCCAAGATCCTAGCTGAATGTGCCAACGCTGAGTTCAAGAGCATCAAGAAACCTGAGTCGTTGGTACTAAGGGAAGGCCAGAACCCCTCAAATAAGTGGTGCCACTATCATCGGAGTGGAGGCCACGATACCAATGGTTGCCGAGCTCTTAAAGATGATATCGAGGAAATGATTCAGAGAGGGAAACTATTGCAGTACGTAAAAAAGGAGGGGGAACCAAATAGCTCGCGCAAAAGACCCCTGATCCCCCGTAAGAAGATCCAGGTCCCCTAGGAAGCCCCAGCCGATGAAGGGGTCAAAGCGGCAAAAGATGACGACAGTGAATCTACCGAAAAGGAAGACACCCGAAAGTCCTAAAGGAAGGCCAGTGGCCATGGTGATTCACGGAAGCAACCCCTCTTGATGATTGGAGATCGAACAAGTCAATGAAAAGGAAATGGAAGGAAATCCTGAGCGCTGCATCAACATCAACCCCTAGGGAGGGACCAACCAGGCCACCCTTATCCTTTGACGATAAGGATTTGCTTGATGGAAAACCAAATAAGCACGTCCCACTTCTCATCACTGCTATTATGGCCAATATTGAAGTAAGAAGAATCCCTGGTCGACCAGGGAAGCTCAGTGGACATCATTTTTGAAGACTTGCTGCAAGTTTTGAACATCTCCCCCGACGACCTGACTCCCAACCGAGGGGGGACCTGACCGGGTTCAACAGATCAAAAACCAAGCCGCTGGGCCACTTGGAGCTGATGGTCACCTATAGGAGACCCCGATGGTGAACCACCTGTTATTCAGAACTGTCAAAACAGCCTTCCTGGGCAAACAGGAGGCAGTAACCTCAACAGTTCACTTGAAGATGAAATTCTACAACTTGGAGAACAAGATTGTGACCCTTCAGGCGGACCTGGGCGCGGTGCGCGGAGTGTTTCTATATGAGTATTAAGGATGAAAAAGAAACCACTGAAGTAAGAGATCCAGACAAGGGATCTGGGAAGGAAGCTGAGGTAAATTTGGCAGACTTGGATGCCAGATATGATCCAGACAGTGAGGAAGAGGAGGAAGATTCCACCCTCACTAAGGAGCTCAAGAAGCGTATGAAGAGGCCTTGAGCCAGATGGCGACTTCATCTCCATCCAATTAGGAGACGACCCCACCAAGACAGTCAAGATAGGCTCCAACCTCCCCGAGGAGGTAAAGGAGAAGCTCATCATCTGCCTGAGGGAGAATGCAGACCTGTTTGCCTGGTGTGCAGCTGACATGCCAGGGATACCACCCGAGGTAGCCTGCCACCATCTTGCTGTTAGTCCCAACACCAAGTGGGTTGCCCAGAAGAGGAGAGTCCAGATGGGGGAGAAAGCTGAAGCTGCTGCTAGGGCTGTGAAAGACCTCATAGAGGCAAATTTTGTAAAAGAAATTAAGTATACCACCTGGTTGTCAAATGTAGTCCTTGTTAAGAAATCTAATGAAAAATGGAGGATGTGTGTTGATTATACTGATCTCAACAAGGCATGTCCCAAAGACGCCTTCCTCGTCCCTAGCGTAGATAAATTAGTCGATAGCGCCTCAGGTTTTCGTTTATTATCTTTCATGGACGCGTACTCGGGATATAACCAAATCCCAATGTTCCCGCCCGACCAAGAGAAAACGACATTCATGACAGAGCAAGGGAATTATTGTTATCGCGTAATGCCATTTGGGCTCAAAAACGCCGGGGAAACTTACCAAAGAATGATGAACAAGGTCTTTAAAAATCAAATCGGTCGGGTAGTCGAAGTATATCTGGATGACATGATAGTTAAAAGTAAAAACGACCCAGACCATCTTAAAGATTTGACATAAGTATTTTCTGAAATCCGAAAGAACAGTATGAGATTAAGATGGCTTCACCAACCCTGACAAATGCAGGGAAATTCTTGGCAAAACGACCCAGACCATCTTAAAGTATGACATAAGTATTTGGAGTTCGAGCAGGGAAATTCCTCGGTTTCTATCTCACTGAGAGAGGTACCGAGGCCAACCCTGACAAATGCAGGGCCGTGACCAAGATGGCTTCACCAACTACAAAGAAAGAAATTCAAAAGCTCACCGGGATGATAGCAGTGTTGTCCCGGTTCATTTCAAAAGCAGCCCACAAGTCCTACCTTTGTTCAAACTCCTAAAGAAAGAAACAAAATTTGATTGGACCGCCGAGCAAGAGCAGGCGCTGACTCTGTTAAAAAAGACCCTCTCTGAACCACCCATCTTAACACGTTCCGAGGAAGGAGAAACATTGTATTTATACCTCGCTGTGGCCGATGAAGCGTTAAGTGCAGTACTCGTCGGAGAAACCAACACTGGCCAAAGGCCGGTGTACTTTGTAAGTAAGGCACTGCAGGGACCCGAGTTAAGGTACCAAAAGGTTGAAAAGTTGCTTTGGCGGTCGTAATCGCAGCCAGACGCCTCAGACCATATTTTGTGGCACATCAAGTGGTGGTTCGAACCAACCAGCCAATCAGACAAATCCTCCACTGTCCCGACCTGGCTGGGAGAATGATCAAATGGGCGGTCGAGCTCTCAGAGTTTGGGATCAAGTACGAGACAAGACCAGCCATGAAGGCTCAGATTTGGCAGACTTCGTAGCTGAAATGACGACGTCACCACATGAAGACAGAGCGGAAACGACATGGACCCCCCACGTGGATGGGTTCTCAAACAGCAAAGGAAGTGGAGCCTGGTCTGATACTTGAAAACTCAGAAGGATTAATGGTTGAGGTATCCCTGACTTTTTCGTTCTCCACATCCAACAATCAAGCGGAGTATGAGGCTTGCATAGCCGGCCTACAGTTGGCCAAAGACTTCGGCGCCACACAACTTGAGCTCCGCACAGACTCACGGTTGGTCGTCTCACAGATCAACGCAGCATTTGGAGCTTATGACCCGGTACTTCAGAAATATCTTGCCAAGGTACGTGAACTCCTTGGATGGTTCAATAAGGCGGAGGTAAAGCATGTGCCCAGGGGGGACAACACCAGGGACTGATATACTCTCCAAACTGGCCAGCACCAGAGCACCAGGGAACCTTCAGAGCGTCATTCAAGAAACTCTATCTAGTCCCAGCGTCCTCTTAAGCAATGGATCGCCTACCTCCGTTCTCACCGTCGAAGCAAGCCAAAATTGGATAACCCCAATCTGTCAGTATATTCTTGAGGGGCAAGAGCCGACTGACGCAAAAGAAGCGGCTTCCGTAAGGAGGCGCGCAGCATCATACTCAGTCATCGAAGGACGGATTTTTCCGTAGAGGCTTCTCTATGCCTCTATTAAAATGTGTAGAATGACCAGTAGCAGATTACGTGCTCGCAGAAATCCACGAGGGAATCTGTGGACAACACCTGGGAGGACGAGCCCTAGCAGCAAAAGCACTCAGGGCAGGTTATTACTGGCCTACCATGAATGAAGATTGGCAGAATTATGTAAAGAAATGTGATAAGTGCCAGAGGTACGCCGATGTGCATGTCGCCCCCTCATCTGAACTAACATACCTAAGCTCGCCCTGGCCTTTTGCTTGGTGGGGAATCGACCTTTTAGGTCCCTTTCCGCCAGGCCCAGGGCAGGTAAAGTACTTAATAGTCACAGCCGATTACTTTACCAAATGGATCGAAGTCGAGCCCTTGACCACTATCACGGTACAAAATTGTATGAAATTCTTTAAGAAAAATATCATGGCTAGATTTGGCATACCGGAAGTGGTCATCACCGACAACGGCACACAGTTTGCGGACAAAGGATTCAGACAACTGATGGCCGACCTGGGCATCAAACATCGCTTCACGTCGGTAGAACACCCCCAGACCAACGGACAAGCTGAGGCAGCCGACAGAGTGATTTTAAGAGGGTTAAAGAGGAGGCTTGACGAAGCAAAAGGCTCCTGGCCGGAGGAACTACCCTATGTCTTATGGGCCTACAGAACCACCCCACACTCGTCAACAGGCGAGTCGCCATTTCGAATGGCATACGAAACAGAAGCAGTCATACCCGTCGAAATCGGAGAGCTAAACTAGAGGACCAACCACCCAAACCCCCCGGAGACCAATGATCAAAGACTCCGAGAGGAGCTGGACTTCGTTGAGGAAGTCAGAAACCCAGCAGCATTAAAGGCGCACCACACAAAGGAGAAAATAACGAACAAGAAACCTAAGAGCTCAACAGCTCCAGGAATCGTTGAAGCCTTTGGTAGCTCACCACACAAAATCTTTTGTGGCGTAGTGGACAAACGACTGACAATTCTCTTAAGCATACTTAATGTCCTCAGCGCGGACTCTGGTAACTCAGACGGGAGGACACGATAAGACCGAGAAGTACGATCAGCATCAGCATTACACTACCCAAAATGAAACTTATCCCGAACCAAATAGCCTTGTTCATCAAAGAAACCCATGCTATCCACAGCCTTCTGGCTAGACGGGACGAGGTGGAAATACTTAAACCTCCAATCGTGTTGACTTTCCGAATGCACCTGAAAGAAAGCACAACTTGCCTGATATTTCAAGCATACGAACTCGTAACGAGTGGTGCCACCCGAAGAATCTCGACGACGCTGCACCTCGAAAATAGTCAAAAAGACCCTCAAGTTGCGATTCCTTTGTAAAACTTTCATCACCAATTCGAAACACTTCACAAAGCACCTTGAATTTGGGTGGAGTTGAGATGGAGCTATCTGAAGATGGTTAAACTTCCAGTTGAAATGGCGTAAAGAAAGGGGAAACCCGTACTTTATGAATCACACTATGGAACATCATGAATTTCCTACCATCAGGAATTCTGCACACTCTATCATGGGGATCAACCACCTCAACCCGCCAGTCACCTCCCAGTGCCTCCTGTATATAACCGGGGGGGCTTTTCCCTGGAAGGTAGAAACTCCTAGTAGAACGGACAGTACGAGCAACCCAGTCATAATTAAGACCACTAATCTCCACCACTTCATGCTCAAATGGAAGATCATCATAATCAGAGGAGGGAACAATAAAGCCAGGTACGCCCACTTCCTCCATAGGCAAAATATCATCACCTACCGCAGACACCCCCTATAGAATAACCGGCCTGCCTTATAGTAGGAATGGGACCGGGGTACGCCTCATTCGTCTGGGCTGTCTCCTTCGTCCTCGCCATCTCTCAACCTGCAAGACAGGGGGCAGAACAAGCAATTACGAGACAGACAAAAAACTTGCAGACAACCCCCCCTCCTGAGGATGGAGACTTCAACGAAACAAGACGTGTTCGAAAACAAGAAAGCTAGAAACGTAAACTAAAGGTCAACCAAAATTACCTTAGTAAATTAGAAGCAGCGAAGCTCGTGGAAATGTCAAACAGATAAATGTGAGAACAAAAGAAGAAATTCCCCTCGACACCAAGCAAGCCCTGAAATTTCATCAAGAAGAAAAACAAAAAGAAAAACTGGCTAAGAGACAGGATAAGCAACAACAAATAAAATACAAGCAGAGTGCTAAGAACATGCCCAACCCGGCACCCAGGAGGGCACCTAGGGGGCGCCAAGCACATGTCCACACAAACCGGCGCCCAGGAGGGCGCCAAATCAGACTTCGCAAGGGGGCAGCCAGCACAGCGCAAGACAGCGCCCAAGGCGCCCAGGAGGGCGCCAAGTCCCTCTCACAAGCCGGCACCCAGGGGTGTGCAAGATAGCATCCAGGCGCCCAGGAGGGCGCCAAAACCTGTTTCGCAGGGAGGCAGCGTAGCGCACAAGACATCGCCCAAGGCACCCAGGAGGTCGCCAAGTCCCTCTCATAAGTCGGCACCCAGGGGTGCGCAAGACAGCATCCAGGCGCCCAGGAGGGCGCCAAAACCTGTTTCGCAGGGAGGCAGTGTAGCGCACAAGACAGCGCCCAAGGCGCCCAGGAGGGCGCCAAGTCCCTCTCACAAGCCGGCACCCAGGGGTGCGCAAGACAGCATCCAGGCGCCCAAGAGGGCGCCAAAACCCGTCACGCAAGGAGGCAGCGTAGCGCGCAAGGCAGCGCTCAAGGCGCCCAGGGGGGCGCCAAGTCCCTCTCACAAACCGGCCCCAGGGGGGCGCCAAAACCTGTTTCGCAGGGGGAAGCCCGCACTGTGCAACAAGGCGCCCATGAGGGCGCCAATCCTTGTCTCGCAAAACCGGCACCCAGGAGGGCGCCAAATCCCTCTCGCAAGCCGGCACCCAGGGCTGCGCAAGTCCGCACCAAAAACAATAAAGCATATCCAAATTTGTTTCAAAAAAATAAAATAAAACATATCCAAATCAAAGAGGAAAAAATTGGTTTTAGAATCCGTGTGTACGTGGCATTCTTTTATTATTATTATTATTTATTTATTTATTTAGTGTAAACCTAATATCATCTGCGCGCAATTGTAGAAACTAATCATTCGAGTTGGGTAGAATCACAATGAGCGACAAAACTTTCCCTCAAGAGTTTTAACGCTGCTACATTCCCAAGACTGGATTCCAATCCAGGATATTGGTTAAGGTTGGATTTGTTGAAAAAAGTTATTATTATTATTATTTATTTTTACTATATACAATTGATTTTAATAATAATAATAATAATAGTAATACAATAGGCGGTGGACATTTCTTATGCATCTTGAATGTTTCTTCTGATCTAATCTAATACTTCTAATACTAATAACTAGGGGAATGCCCGTGCGTTGCACGGGTTGTTGTATAATATCGTTTTAAAATTTTATGGAATTTTTATATAAAGATATATAATTTTAGTGATATACATTATGTATTGTTTTTTTTTCCACAAAATACATTATGTATTCTAAAAATATAGTATAACATAAATATATTGTTTAATTTTTTAAATATTCAAAAGTTATTTATTTTAAGCAAAAAATATTATATAGTGTATTCTCTTTTTAATATGTTTAATTGATGGGCATAAATTTTAAAAATATATGCAGATGAGTATGGCAAAACATATATCACAGAAAACAAAAATATAATCATCTTTATTATTTTCTTTCTTTGATCTTTATCACCAATTAATAAATCATAAATTCAAAGTAAAACTATAAATTAAATTTAAAATAAAATTTTAATTAAAAAATATTATTTAATTATTTATCGAAATAAATTTATTTAATTCAAAGTTATAATAGGAAAATAAAAAAAAATCTTTATTTTTATTTTTTCTAATGAAATGAAAATTCCAATTCATGATTTTTCAATGTTTATAACTTGAAAGAATAATATTAAAATGTATACAATTTCTCAATACCTACAACTTTACAAAAAATTGTGGCTCTGTTGCATTATTCACTACTGATCCAAAATTGTGCAGCCCTTTATCTTTTTTGTGAATGTGAAACCCCTCCCCTTCAATGCACAATTGTTACATAAAAAAGAATTTTAAAGGTCAACTAATTATTATTTTTTATATCAAAAAAAACTTATATTGTATTGTAATATTTTTAATTCATATAATAAACTATTATAATTAGTAAATATATTTATCCAACTTATTTAAATTTTTACAAATTCCAGTAATATAATTTATTAGTTACAATGTATATAATTCCAAAAACTATGATATATATATATATATATATATATATATATATATATATATATAGATAGATAGAGAGAGAGAGAGAGAGAGAGAGAGAGAGAGAGAGAGAGAGAGAGAGAGAGAGAGAGAGAGAGAGAGAGAGAGAGAGAGAGAGGGAGAGAGATGTTTTTAAAGAAAAATAGACAAAAATCACAAATAGAAGAATAATCCTCCAAGTAATTTGATCACTTACAATTAAGTCTCCATGAGAAGCATGAGGCACACAACATGATCCAACAATCACATATTGAAGAGTAATCCTCATGCAAGAAAATTGAAAAACCAATTGAAACAAACTTATAAAGTAACAAAGTCATTACGCTACATAAAAGGGTAGGAAGAAATAAACCTGATCTATATAGTAGAAACGAAGAAAATAAAATTAAACATTTTTCTCAATAATAATATTAAAACATACATGATTTCTCAATGCCTATAACTTTACAAATAAATGTTGTCTCCATTGCCTCATTCACTAATTGATCCAAATTTATCTTCTTGCCTCTTTGCCTACTTCAAAATTGTTAATAACATGAAACCCTTTACCCCTTTTTGTGCATTCCACCTCTTCTTGCAAAACTCACTCATTTCTTCTACTTCATGTTTTTCATTATGAATTTTGTTGTCAAAACCAATCCCCTCATCATCCAAAAATGTCTTGTTTAAACAGTCAATTCTTGCTATAATTGACTAAAACTCTACATCTTCCACTCATATTCTACTAACTCATGAGTTTATTATCAATTAAAGGAATAATTCATATGAATGTGAAACTTCTCCTTTTCAATGTATAATTGTTACATTAAAAAGAATTTTAAAAATCATCTATATATTACTTTTAATTAAAAAATAAATATATTTGTATTGGAATATTTCGAATTAATCCAAATAATTATAATTAGTAAATATATTTTTTTAAAGATATAAATTAATCCAAATATTTTTAATTCTTATAATAAACTATTATAATTAGTAAATATGTTTATATTTGTATTGTAAAAAATATATACTTTCAAAAACTATGTTGAGATTTATGCTTTAAAAAATGGAAAGAAAATAACTCTACCTCTTCTACTCAATTCATACTAATTTTTGAGTTTATTAGCAATTAAAGAAATGATTCAGATTCTTAAAAAAAATCATATAACGTAAAATAATGAATAACTGTTAAACAAAATTTAATGTTAATAGTCTACTAACTATTTTATATTTTAAAGATAGTTTTAGATTAAATTTAATGAAATATATATTATATTATATTATAAATATATTGTTAATTGTTATTATTATTTCAGTTTTTCCATCAGAAATTAGAAAATATCATTTTCATAAAAATATAAACATAGTTAAATGATATTCCACTATGAGTATCATTTAATAGGATAGTGACAATTATTAGATTTCATTAAAAAATACATTTTAATAGTTAAATTTCAAAGAAAATAAATTCAAAATTAGAAACCTTTCAATTCCATAACCGTTGCAACATAAATACAAATCAAGTAATAAAATTATTTGTTTTTTCTTTGAAAAGAATAATATTATTTTGGTTAAAAATGGTAATAATATATTTTTAATAGTTTAAGAAAATTATTTATTGTTAAAAGGAAAAAGAAATTCAAACATCCACTATTATATTTTTAATTAATTTTGTATCAATTTGGATAATACTATAATTTATTTGTCAAAAAATTATATAACTTCAAACGATATGGATTTTTCTCTTCTTAGAATTTGAGTTACCTAACAAAATGTTACGAATCAAGAAAGGGCAAATACATGCATGTTGTAATAATCTGAGTTCATCAAAAAAACATTAATTCGTAAATATTTTTATTCCTCTATTTGAAATTTTACAAATTTTAATAATAATATAGATATAATTTATTAAAATATAGATACTTATTTTAAATAGGATTTATACTTATATTATAGTATCTTGGCAATTGTTATTTTCAATTTCTATATTTCTATAAGAAAATATGATTTTCCTACCTATATAAAAAAGGTTAAATAATAAGCAATTAAAAGAATAATATAATAGTGGCAATTATGTGGTTTAATTAAAAGTTAAAGTCTCATTTAAGTGCAAATAATAAATAAATATTTTAGTAGTTAAAAATCTTGAGAATCATTGTGGAGGCTCCATTGGGGTCTCCTTTACATATACATATATATATATATATATATATATATATATATATATATATATATATATATATATATATATATAGATAATCTAATAAAATCATATGCTAGCAAATTGACATTTTTAAGAATTCCACTAGCGCGCCATGTGTCAATTTTTTTGGGCATTTTAGACATTTTGCCACTAAAAGACAAAAAATCTCTACTTTTTACAATTTTTTACTTATTCACTTACACACATTCTCATCATCTCTCTCCTCTCTCTTTTATTTATTTATTTTATTCTCTTATCTCTCTCTCATAATATTCCCTCTTTCCTCTCTCATTTCTTTTTCTTTTTCTTCTTCCTGTTTATTCTCATTTACTTCTATTTTATTTCACTTCAAACATATCTATCTAATACTATACTATACTTATTAATTAATCTAATAAAATCATATGCTACCAAACTGACATTTTAGATATTCCACTAGCGCGCCACGTGTCTATTTTTTAGGCATTTTAGACATTTTGCCACTAAAAGACAAAAAATTTCTACTTTTTACAATTTTTTACTTTTTCTGTTACACACATTCTCATCATCTCTCTTCTCTCTTTTTTTATTTATTTTATTCTCCTCTCTCTCGCTCATAATATCCCCTCTTTCCTCTCTCATTTCTTTCTCTTTTTTTTCTTCCATCTCCATTTATTCTCATTTACTTTTATTCCACTTCAAACATATTTATCTAATACTAATCTAATCTCTAATACTAATATATCTAATACAATAGTATAATCAATTCATATGCTAGTAAAATGTCAAAAAAATCCACTTATACAATTGCTAAGTGTCCAAAAGCAATGATAAAAATGTAATCTATCTAATCTATCTAATATCTAATCTAATCTTATTTAATTTAATACTAATATAATAAAACAAAATGCTAGCAAATTGACATTTTTAGACACTCCACCTGCGCAACACCACGTGCCCATTTTTTTTGGCGTTTTAGACATTTTGCCACAAAAAACAAAAAAACAGCAACTTTTGGAAGAAAAACAGACCAAAAAACTACACAAAAGCCGAGGAAAAAACCCACAACAGCAGCGAAAAAAGCAGCAAAAGCTGCTTGCTGCTTGCCGCGCTGATACGCGTAGTCAGTTTTTTGTTTTCAAAAAAAAAATCTTCTTTTTTAATTTATTTTTTGTAAAAAATCAGTAATTACATAAAATTACTATTAAATTATGTGGAATTTACTGTTTACTAAAATCTACTCAAACTACTAAAACCAATTCATTTAATCATTATTGATCAAAAAAATTCATTTACCCACTACCAATTGTTAAAAAAATGATACTGCTAGCGAAAATTCCCAAATTATTTTTTCTAAAAAAATCAATAATTAAATCTCATCTGCTTTTTTTGTGAGCCGCACGGAGCGACAACAAGAGTGCCAACGGGAGCGCCAACGAAAACGCCAACGGGATCAGCAACAAGAGCGTCAATGGAGCGCCAACGAGGGTGCATATTTTATATTAAATGTCATTTTTTTTTTCTCATTTTTACTCCATTATTGATATTATAAGAAGATACCGATTTTTTTTTAACTTTTTGCAACAAAACTATTTTAATACATTTGAAATATCGCCTTTTATCGAGTTTTTCTATTTTCTTTTATTACATTTTGCAACTTTCAACGAATTTATAATTTAATGGCAAATTATAACAAATACGCACGGGTAAAATACTAGTTTCGTACTAAAAAATGATTTTTCTTATTTTTAATATTGGGCAACGGTGCGTTGTGTTAGTGTTGTTAACTAGTACATTATCCGTGCATGTGCACGGGCTGATCGCGTTATGTGACATGATTATACTGAAACAAAATTAAAATTTCGAATGTCATTCATGTAATATTAGTTGTAAAGTAGTGGCTCCAGTCATGAAAGTTGCAAACATGAGTGTGTTTCAAATAGAAAAACAAATAACACGTGTATTTGGGAAGCAAAACAACTTAAGCTATCAAAATCTTATAAGCAAAAGGGATTGTCTAGATTAAAAGTTTTAGCCGTGGGGTCGTAGTCTAACCAAAATTCAAATTTAGAAACCTACGGAAGTAAATTAATGAAACTAAATGTTATTAATGAGATACCACTGAGTGGCAAACTCGTGATTTTTTTTTTGAGAACAGCAAACTCATGATTAAATGTTATTAAGTGGTGATTTTCCTTGTCATCAATGAGATACCATCGAGTGCCAAACTGATGAAAAAATGTTATTGTGAATGTAGTATCTACCTTAACGAAAGAATGAAATAAAAAAACATAATTGTAAGAATATCAGTTTCCTAAAAAATCCCCTTTGTAAATCCTTTTAGTTTAGCACATACATACATATATATCGAAATCTTTGAATTATCCAACAAAAGTAATTACAAAATACATAGTAATAATAATAGTAATTGTGAATAATTAAACTAAATTAAAAGTACTTAAATAAAAATAGAAAAAAAAAATCGAAGAAGGTCTCTAAACTTTGTTCACAAGCTTCAAATGCTTATGTTGTTACACTTGGTTTATCCTTCTCATGAAGCACGGACAGTTGGTTAAACCCGACTTTCATTTATATTAATTGTCATAACTCAAAAGGTTTAGTTCTTTGTTGAAATGTGTAGTTATTTTGAACAAAGATTGGAACCGTATGTAAGCATCCTTCTAAGAGTACATAAATGTTGAAAATAGTTCCTTTTTTTAATGATACCCAATCAATTTCTATCTGATAAGAAAATACCCAATCATTAAAAAAAGTAGTTATTTAGGATATCTGATAAGAAAACACACTCAGAGCTTCTAAATCTGTAATCAATGAACAAATGAGCATTATGAAAGTTCTCTCAAACAAAATATCATACATTCAATATCAATATTTAAGATATAAATTTCAAATTAACTAAAGAGTTCGATACAACATGTCAGTAATGAGCATTGAAAATAGCAAGAGTGGCTACCCTTTGCTTCCTTGATGTTTTCTAATGTGGGCACGATAACCACATGCCTAGACTAATGGTTATCAGCAATTTATATTGAGTATCCAAAACATGTTATGATATCAATGGAAATTGAATCATGACTCATGAGTGCAAGGGTCTATAAAGAAATTGGACTTTGAGATCAAGGGTCTGAAAAACTTGGCACAACTTTGAGCTTGTGTAATATATATATATGTTTGCACAACTTTTACAAAAGATTTCAATGATCAATTTATTTTTCCAAAGTTCATCGCTTAGTTACTTCAAGGTGAAGAAAGGCACCAGAGGAGTTGTTAGCATGTTTCCTGGAAATTGACACCACAATGACATCTAAATGCTCCAAGTGCATATCTGCAAAACAACAAATCTTTATGACATAAGCACATGATTACTCTACTAACACAAATAGTAGATGTGGTAATAGAGTCTCGTGCAAAATATGAATCATTAAGTTGGATAATGATTGACAAATTCGATGTAATATAAATCTGAAAGAGTACATTTATGCAATTAACTCATTGTGGAATGACGACTTCGATGACATTTTTCATGGTTCGCAAGCAAGTGGCAAGTGGCACCTATATCAGCTATATAGAAATGTGCAATACATGACTCCAAGTTCACTTTCAACAAATACAGTTACATTAATATAAAGGTACATCATGACAGAACAAGATTATCCATGCAATTAACACAATGACACTCAGTCTTGATAAAGTACTGTAAATGATTTACTATCAGGGAATGGTAGTTATATGATTGACAGTTTCTAAGCACACGTTAGTATGATGTAAAAGAGAGGAATGGTAGCCAAAGAAGTATATTAAGACATTTATATGAACATATAAACAAAAGCATCAAATATGGATTTAAAAGGATTGACAATGAGATGAACGGTGACCATTCTTCAGTAACAGGCTAACAGCATCTTGCAATTTCTGGTATGCAGAATCTGGAACTTATAACAACATGTGGGAAATTTGATTTCCAATTATCAACTCAAGTTTCTACTCTCAACCAACCAAAGTGGAAGTTTTAGATGTTGTCCTACACATAGTTTGGTTCACATCGCAAGGGATAAAACTCTAATAATAATATGATTTAAGTGTATTCTTTGTTGGTCTTGTAATAAAAAAAAAACTCACCTACTTTAATTAAAACTACTCAGCCTAGTTAAAACTGTTAAAGTCTGTTATGGTTTTAAAAATTTGTTACAACCTGTAACAGCAAAACTGTTTAATCAGTTTGTTATAAAAAAAACTGTTTTCAAAAAGGCCTAACAGACTTAACAGCCTAACTAATCTGAGTACTCACCCAACGGTTATATTTCCCTAAGCTATATATAATGTCCAGTTCAGAGTAATATGTACATAGAGTTTACAAAATTTTGTTTGTAAATCAATAAGAAAACTGTAAACAGATTTTACAAAGTGAATATACAAGCTTTACATTGTTTTCTTCTCTGTGTGAGTTTCTCTTTCTGATCTGTGTGCTATTCTCCCTTCATGTATGTGTATCTCTTCTGCTTCCTGAGTGTATGTGAATCCAGCATCTTGACAAGTGATTAAGGTGCCTTGCAACAAAGTGGAAAAGAAAAGATTAGTATTTCTGTGATTGAAATACTCAGTGAAAGGAAAATACAAAGAAAGATTGAAGATAGGTTTACCTTGTGATCTCAGGTGGAGATCCACTGATCTGGTACTGTGATTGTTCTTCTAAAGAACTCAGATTGCAGTACGTACACAAAAGAAAGACAGATTAGGGTTTTTTTGAGTCATCACAATACAGCAAAGAAAAACTGAAAGCAAGGAGGCAAAATCAGTATACCTTTGAAGCTTGTTTTAGTGGTAGTGTCCGCATCAAAACCTCACAAAGAAAAGCAAGAAAAACTGAGTCAGCATCTGAGGAAACTAGGGTTTCCAGATCAGTCAAGAACAAGGAAGTATCTGAAAGAAAGAACCAGGGATTTACCTTAGTGACGCTGTCCGGTGAAGAACCTCAAGAGAAGAGCACCATCAACGAAGTTTCAGAAACTAGGGTTTCTGAAAACTTCACCAAACAGTACATCAAAGCCAAAGGGTTTGCAGCGCTTAACCTCAGCTCAAATTCTTGTGCAGGAACTGAAGCGAAAATCAGCCTCAGAAGAGCACAGAAGAAGAAGCCTCAGGAAGAGAAAGGGTGGAGCTCAGAGCTCTGAGAGAGAGGGAAAGCATCAGAGGACCAAGAACGAGAAAGAAAATCAAGAAACAGTATCTAGGGTTTCACTGAAGTAGCTTTTTATACTGATCCAGTATTCGACCCGTTTGAGATCCGCGTATCGCTACAGTGTGGAACCGCTGGGTTCCGCACGGGTAAGAACCAGCCCAGTAAATACTGGACCTTATCTTTGCACCCCCTTTCTTCTTAATACATCCTGGCAAAAAAGGTTAACAATTAGTAAAAAATTTTGCAAAAAAATCAACATTCTTGTGTACATGATTCACATCACATGAGCTGAACATTAGATTCTGATCCATACATGTGGTATATTTCTTTTCATGAAGACAGCATACAGGTAAAACAAATCTATAACACATGGAAAGTAAGAAAACAACATTATAATCATTAGGGGCAGTTTACAAAACATGGAAAGTAAGAAAAAACTGGTAAAACAAATCTATTAAAAAAACATAGAACAATATGTTAATCAGACTACCATTCTTCAGTAGATGTGAACTACCCATTCTGCTTAAAAACAAAATTAGCATTACATAGATGTGAACAAAAGTAGTTACAGACTATCCATTATGCTCAAAAACATAGAAAATAGTAGCAGGCACTAAACTCATAATATATGCACTAAATAAAAACAAACTAACATAAAATAATATAAATGGGTATGTACCTATACTATATGATTATCCAAAGCAGCATGCCTATTAAAGTATATTTATCCTTAAGAGATTATTTAACAACCCCATAGCAGCATGTCTATTAAAGTTTTCATATTATTAACAATAAAATAAAGAATAGAATATGCATATGTATAACAAAGTGGTTATTGATTAACTAACTTGACTTGCTCTATGATTTTAGCATAACATCCCGTGTTTGTGGTTGTAAGAAAAACAAAATTTTGCATCGAATCTGCAAGAAGAATGATCTCTGTTACTCCATATATACATAATGTTTAAATTAGCTGAATTCAAAACAACCAATTCACCCATTGTAAAATAAGAATTTAAAAACAGTAGATAAATCAAGAAAAAAGGCAGAAGATACCGTTAAAGTGAATCTCCGTCGCAACCACTGCAATCGCCGTTTCCTGTCGCCGCTTCCATTGCCGCCCCCAGTCGCCGCTTCCCGTCGTCAGCAGATCATATGCCTTTCTACATGCCAATTTGAATGCAACAGAGGAAAGAAACAAAAACAATAGTTCTATGATTAATGGCCCCTTAGTTTAATCTTTGTCAAGATGTTATACATCATTAAGGAAGTGTACATCAATATCAGTAGATAACATCAACAGTTATAAGTATATTGAAATGGAAAAAAGCATAAAATCCCTAAAAAAACGAAAATCATGAGCCCAATTCATATCCCCTGCAAAAACAATTAAGAATTTATTCTACTGCTTATTTAACTGTGGGAAGAAAGGAAAATCATGCCAAAATTCAAATCCAATCCTAAGGATTAACCAAAATAGGTGAAATCTCAATAAGAGAGGGGACAAAACAAACAAATTAGGATGAGGATGCAGACAAACAGCAGCAACAGAGGTTATAAAACATGAAACAATATGGGATCAAAATCCCTTAATAGTGGCAGTGGCTAAAAGATCAAGATGTAGTAATATTTATTGTCAACCTTAGCAAACCAAAATCAAGGGAGAGGGACAAAAGTACATTTCAAGGCTCCATTTTCAGTATATAGAGATAATACTTACCTGTTATATTCCACTATATCCTTCGTTCCATCTCCGTCAAGTGATTTGGGCTTAAGTGACATGCATAACCTATGATAAAAGCAAAACAAACAATCTAACTCAGAAAGTGGGACAATCCCGCCAAGTGATTTGGGCTTAAGTGACATGCATAACCTATGATAAAAGCAAAACAAACAATGCAACTCAGAAAGTGGGACAGTGTGAATTTCAGCAGAGCATTAACCCTTTAAAAACCAATAAGTCAAATGAGTTTAAACCATAACCTATAGTAAAAACACAACAAACATATTAGCTCACAAAGTGGGACAATCTGGATTTCAACTGAGCACTATTAAGCCTTTAAAACCGAAGAGCCATATGGCTCAAGAGCATGTATAAATGATTTAGGTTCCGTGATTATTGTAAGTTAAATTTCTTTAAGTGTTTTTGCTAAATCAAAATTTTTTTTAAGTGTTTTTGCATAGCCAGTCAGTCTAAATGAAAAAGATAAAGAGCAAAAATTACATGTCAACAAATATTTTGAGGAGAAGAAAATGAAAAACCTCCAAACAGTGACTCACCCCTTCATCACATTCACACAACATCACCACCCCTAGATCCGGCTCTGATAGGCTCCTGTGGCCGCTTCCCATCGTCGCTTCCCGTCACCGCTTTCCGTCAACCTTGGTTTTAAAATCTATCCTTCATGAAAATCATTTACAATTTGTCAGCTCCAAGTTCTAAAAAATCAGTAAATTTGTAAGAGTGTGTGATTAACCTAAAATCCTAAAAACGCTAAATCATTAACATCAGTAAAGAAAACTAAAATCTAAAATCTCAAAAATCATTAAAATCTCAATCCATAAAATCCCTAAAATTGGTAAAAAATCGTAATAGTGGTTATTAACCAAAAATTAGAAATGATTGAACTTATAAAATGAATTAGGATTCAGTAACAAAACAAATATTGTGTAATAGCAGCAAATTCATCACACATATATCAACATATATATGTGATATGCAACAAAACTATTTTAATAAATTTGAAATATCGCCTTTTATCGAGTTTTTTCTTTTTCTTTTATTACATTTTGCAACTTTCAACGTATTTATAATTTAATGGCAAATTATAACAAGGCTTAAATATGTTTTTACCCCCTGCAAATAGGGGGTGTTTTGTTTTTACCCCTACAATTTATTATTTTTTTAAAAACCCATTGCAAAATTCACTTTTTCGACGTTAGTCCTTCTGTTAAATAGACGTTACAAAAAGCGTCTACGTGGCATTTTTTATTATTTTCTATTTTTTTTAATACTGACTGGGCTGCCATGTCATTATTTCAGTTATGGTGTTCGTTCCATTGTCTCTGGTTATGGTGTTCGTTCCATTGTCTCTAGTTTCTCCTTCTGATTTCAGTTAGCTCCCTTCTGATTTCTTCCTCTTATTTTACCATTTCGTTTCTCTCTCAGATATGAAGCAACACTATTGGCAATTTGGGTTTTTTTTCCTGAAGACGTCAGTGTTGTTGGGGTTGTTATTGAGAGCGCAGAGGGGAGATGAAGTTGAGAGAGAGAGAGATGAAACGCAAGCCAAATCCAGAAAGGGAAGAACATAAACGGAGAAGGAAGAAAGGGGATTTAGGGTTTTCTAATTAAACGGATTCATTAATGACATGGCATATACAATCAGCATTTAAAATAAAAGAAAACAAAATAAAAATGCCAAATCAGCAATCTGTTAGACACGTATTCCGTTTTTGTAACTTTTATTTAACAGAAGGACTAATATAAAAAAAAGTGAATTTTACAAGGGGTTTTTTAAAAAAAAAATTGTGGGGGTAAAAACAAAACACCTCCTATTTACAAGGGTAAAAACATATTTAAGCCTCATAACAAATACGCAGTGATAAAATACTAGTTTGTACTAAAAAAAAGATTTTCCTTATTTTTAATATTGGACAACGGTGAGTTGTGTTAGTGTTGTTAATTCTGTTTTATCCGTTTGGGGGAACTGATGGTGATGGAGCACTGAGCTTCAGCTGGAAGGAAGTAAGGAAGGCAAATTTGAGATGACGACGAGAATTGGGCTGAATTGTCGGCATTCAAGGTGGTTCACCCCTCCTACTCCTCCTACATGCGGCATCTCCACATGCTTTTATAAATTTCCTTCTTCTCTAATAATATTTCCTTCTCGCCCTCCAAACTACTACGCTACTCATATGAATACCTTCCTCGCATCAGCTTCTTCAGCTCCATCTGTTAGCGGTTCAGGTGCTGCTGACTATCCCGGTATCTTTCTCAACTCTTCGTACCTACTCCATTTCCCTTTTTGTTTTATGATTTTTATGTTCTGTGTGTGGCTCTTGTTCATTTGTTCTTGCTTTCTTCTTTTATTTGATAAAAAAGTATCAGCCAAGCATAGGTTGAACCAAGGAAAATTGCCACATAAGCCATCTTGTTTATTTTGGCTCTTAGAAGTAACATGCTAGGAGAAAAGAAAAAAAAATCAAATCTTTTAATTTGGGGCTAATTTTATTATGGAAAAGTCATTGTTAATTTGTTATTAATGGGTTACTTATATAAGTGCTTCCTTTGGAACAAATTGTCCAGAGCAGTTGTTGGATGTAGGATCAAAAAAGAAAACGAAGAACGAATTACTGGATCCAAAGCTTTTAGCTGATCCAGACAGTTATTTTTGTGACTACAAAGGAGTGGATATACACCACAAGATATATGAAGCTGAAAGCATTGTCCAGGATCAGACTGTTTCTCATTCAATCAAAAAGTTGGGTTTGCCTATGATTCTCTTACATGGATTTGGAGCCTCAGTTTTCTCTTGGAAAACAGTTATGAAGCCTTTGGCAGAAGCTACCGGTTCAAAAGTTCTAGCTTTTGATAGGCCAGCCTTTGGATTAACATCCAGGGTAAATTTATCCAACCATCTTACTTCTGGAACACAAGACACAAAACCTCTCAATGTATATTCCATGGCATTTTCAGTGCTTGCTACCTTGTACTTCATTGATTTTTTAAAAGCCGATAAAGCAATTTTAGTAGGGCACTCAGCTGGTTCACTTGTTGCGGTTAATACATATTTCGAAGCTCCCGAACGGGTTGCCGCTCTGATCCTAATTGCCCCGGCAATTTTCGCCCCACTTACTACGCCCAAATTTTTTCAACAGAATCAATCAAGACAACAAAACCAAATGAAAGAAGACACAAATTCTGTCGGAAAAAATCCAATTGTTGGACTTTACAAGTTGTTGTCCAAGATTACCAAGTACATTGCAGTGGCAATAACAGAGATGATGAAGGGGATGATGGATATGCTCAACTCTTTGTATAGGAAAGTGGTATCAGCTATCCTCCGTTCTCCCCCTGCGATTATGCTGGTAATAAACTTGTTCATGACTCATGCAATACCAATCTTCATTCAAGTTATATCGACCTTGCTGATTCAATCATGAAAACCTTTTCATTGAATTGATGTTACATATTTTGTCAATTTCCATAATTACTTGTGATGTTAAGCTCAAGTACATATAGTGGTCTCCCTAAGAAAAATCTGTTAGATTATTTCTTATTGGGAGAGTCTTATTCATTCCAATTTCTAAATTTAGTAAGACTGCAATTCTCAAGCTGACACCGTCAATAATTTGTCGTGATCACGACCACTGGACTGATGGCCCTTTCTTCATATGAATCTCAGGTAAGAATGGCAATTGAGAAATTTGGCACAGCTGCTGTTCGGAATGCATGGTATGACCCCAATCTGGTCTCTGAGCATGTCATTACTGGTTATACAACGGTAATCTCCCTCCAATTTCCTATTTTCTTATTATGTCACTATTTTTTTTCTTTTATTTTGTCACAGTACTCAAATAGTTAGTGCTCACATGGATGTTAGCACTGAATGCAGCCTTTGAAGGTTAAAGATTGGGATAGGGCACTGGTGGAATACACTGCTGCAATGCTTCTGGATGAGGAATCTAAAACAAAGCCACCACTTTCTAAAAAGCTTAAAGAAATATCATGTCCTGGTGATGACTCTAACCCTATAAATCATATATACACTTTGTTTTTGCTTTTTCGAAAGTAACACTATAGTTTTTTTGGTGGCAATGAGTTGAATCTTAAGCATAATTGGTGATAGTTGTTTCACTGTGCAGTTCTGATTGTAACTGGTGATAGTGACCGACTAGTCCCTTCATGGAATGCAGAGAGACTTTCGCGAGTCATACCAGGAGCATCGCTTGAAGTGATTCAGCAATGTGGCCATCTTCCACACGAAGAAAAAGTAGAGGAGTTTGTTTCAATTGTTGAAAACTTCCTTAGAAACTTAGTAGGTGATTCGAGCGAGCAACATCTACAACCTGTAATGTGAACTTTTTACAACACAGGATTCCCATTTTACTTCATAGAAGGTACATATAATACAGGCAAGCACTACAGTGATAGATCAGATGAAGAAAGATCTTTTAAAGGTGTATGATGCATACTCATTAAATTCATCAAGCATGATATGATGAGACCAGCTAACGAAAAGCTTGGAAGTCGATAAGTGCTGATAAACAACGACATAAACTTTATATTACATTGTAATGCTAGCCTGCTATAGTACTTGAGGATGGCTTCTTTATGTTAACCTGTCCGAATGATCTGTAAATGCATTTATAGCATAGCCATTGGGCTTAGCATAGAGTTCACAAATGCGTGTGACTGTGAGCTGCTTTTGCTGATTCTTCTCCTTACCCAAAACTTCTGTAAAGTGTATGTGTGTGTACGCTCCCGTAACTCCATTTCCCACCATTTGTCTTGACTGTGCAACCAACAACCACTTTTGATTCGATGGATAAAACTCGAATGGAACGGAACGGGTATGTTAATCTGCTTCCACCCCCCCCCCTTCGGTCTTCAATTATTATTTAAAAAATTGCAAGCAAAAAAAAAATATTATTATTATAATAAGAGTAAAAGGACAATTTAATCTTTTGAGAAAAATAAATTTTTGCAATAGTCCTCGTTGAAGGGACTTGGATCCTCTCCCTTTACTCTCCTTTCATCCTACCTATCTCTCTTTTAATTTCACCCACTCTCATCATTAAAATATTATAAATAAATGATGAGAGAGGAATGAGAGGACCTAAAGTGATATTGTAACCCCATAACATAAACCGCCAAACTTGCAACACAAACAACAACTACGAAACCACAAAAATAAAATCCATAAATCAAAATTTCAAAATAAAAATCACAAGAAAATGCAACAAATCAAAAAATAAATTGTTAGAAGTTGCAAGAGATTCACCTTTTTTATCTATTTAGGAGTCACTTCCTTCAAATGATTTCGGAGTCTTTTCATTTCTTGAGAAATGAAGTTTGGAGGCTGACTAATGGAAGAGGAGGGACTAATGTGTCCCTTATTCAAGAAACATTTCAACGGTTCATTGGGCATTGACTAAACTTAGACAATAATCTTTTACTCATTGCCAAAGTTTTTGGATGTAGGTATTCCAATGTCCCAAAAAGTGCACATGTTTTTCAATGTATCCCATTCATCGACTATTATAGGATTTTAATTTTCTTAGGGACTAAGTTATCCAATGATATTCTTTAGGGACCAAATTCTCCATTTACATCAAATAATAATAAGGTAAAATTCTACTTGGAGTCCTTTAAGTTATTTTTATATTTCACATTTATCATTCAAGATTTCTTTTTTTCATATTCGTCGTTTATGTTTTTTATAGTTATCAGTGTTACCCTTTTTAACTTTTCTTTCGTTTCAATTAACGAAATATGAGGTGTCCATTTAGTTGATGACGTGATAGCCTATGTGGCATGTATGCGTGGATTTGATGTGTCTATCATCCTCATCCTTAAAATTAAACTCTAAATTTATATTTATAGAAACATTAATTCAATTTGCTATAAACTCAGGTGCAACTTGTTGCAACCTCTACACAAAAACATGAATTCAATTTTTTTAGTATGATAAAACCAAAAAAAATCAAATCAATTTATAGAAACTCCAAGGACCCGTTTGATGAACATTATAAGATATACATGATATGATAAACTATAATATCACGTCTCAATCCATCGTTTGTTGAGCAAACATGATATATAAGATAATCCTGTTAGTTTATTATATCTCGTGTCTTCAGTTAAAATTCTATCCTGAGTATGAGTTGGGTTATTAACAACGACATGTCATAAGAAAATAATTTAAGTCAAGCATTTATTTCGCCTGACTTCGTAAGTCAGTTTTAAAGTCAAGCATTTATTTCGTCCGACTTCGTAAGTCTGTTTTAAAGTCAATCATTTATTATTGCAGGTTCCTCAAGCAATAATAAATAAATGCTTGAACAATAAATGCAGGTGCCTGACGAAATTTTTAATCTTTTGAGAAAAATAAATTTATGTAATAGTCCTTGAACAATTTTTTTTCGATAAGCAATGATTCATTGAAATGATCATTAGGTATGTTCAAAACCACAAAAACATGAAAGTATCAGAAATTGTTGAGGCAACCCTAGAGAGAAGCCTCCAATGTGATTTTCTTTCTCTCTCTATCTTTTCGTTTCTCTTCTTTCTCTCCGTCTTCTCTCTAAACCGAGGCAACCCTAATCTTCTTCTTCTTCTTCTATTTTGTAGGTTCCTCAAGCTTCTCTTCACGTAATCAAATGCAAGGAGTGAAGCTAAGGAATAGCAGTTGGTGTTCGTATGAGAACCAGTGAGGTTGTTGTGCGAAGTTAAAGTGAAAAGAAAGAAAGACGAAGAGTGAGAGGATGGACGAAGGCAACTGAAGAAACGAAGAAAAGGCTCTTAGAGGAATAGTAAAAACGCAAGGCTACTTTGTAAATTTCTTCTCTATTCACTGTATTAATTTCTGTATGCATGCTGATACATTTATAGGGATTTGATTCTGGGTTGTTAGCGCTCTAACAACCCTAACAATATTCTACTAAACTGTTATTCTACAATTGCTTTCCTAACTCAAAAAACAGATTGTTACAAACGGTCACTTTGACCCAACTTAATAATATTTCCCCTATGATTGCGATGACTAACTCACTGCATTGACATAATAATGCTAAATAAATACAAGTAATTGACTTATTGTCCACCAGAAAAATCCTAGAAGGCAATGCTAGATAATATATGACCTTGTCAGCTTCTGCATCAGTGTACTGATGTGCAGTATCATAGGATGATACAAAACCCTGAGATCGTAGGAATTTGTAAACATGCCCACGTTTGCTTCCATTTGAGTCACTAAGAAATAAAAATTTGTAAATATAACATTGTTCAATGTGCAATATATTTATAAAAAAAATACACGGAATCCAAAAGGATTTTACCCGCATAGCATGATTGGCGTTGGTTTGAGTTGGAAATCATTCTGATAAGATTTTACCTATTGTAGTATTTTATAGACCTGCAACAAATATTAAGGCGTGTATTAAGTGAATTTAAGTCTAAGTTCAACATTAAGCCTAATAATTACCCTTTTGGAGAATTTACCATGCAAAGGAAGAAAAAACAGAAGGGAGTGGAAAAGGAGAAAAACCTCATCATTAATGCGCTTGGAGCAAGAATGTTAAAAATAGTGCAGGTAATGCAAGGTTGTTGTTTTTCCTTCATGGAAGAAGAAATTGCAAAACTTATCAACTATACTATAGGATAAACACCCCCTACCAAATTTATTAAACTACCTATAACTAAAAAATTTATCACAACATCTTTTGAGGGATAAGATAGTAATTGACTAGCAAAAAGAGTTATTTGAAAACTCAAAGTTACTTTTTGAAAACTAAAAGTCATTTTTTGAAAACATAAAAGTGACATAGAGAGAGATAAAGGAATCAGAGAAAGAGAAGAAAAAAAAGAGAGAAATACATGTGAGAGGGGAAGGGAGAGAGAAAATGGAAAAAGTTTGCACAAAATATAAAAGCATCTATGATAAAAACTATTATCTATCTAAAATCATCTACTAATCTACTAAATTAAATCAATTTAACCACTAGGACAAATTCCAAAATTAATTTTTCGTCTCTAAGAAAAATGAGAAATTTTAATGACTATCCAAACTACTGAAACATTAAAAAACACGGGACAAACATTTGTCATTGAAAATTATAACTTTTAAGGATTTGGAACAAAATATGAAGACTACTATAAATCTACTATCTATCTTTTAATGACTTAATGACTATTGAAACTACTGACAAATATTAAAAATACACATGAGAAACATTTATAATTGATACCTAAAAAAAGGACAAATATCTGTCACTGATATATTAAAAAAACATGGGATAAATATTTGTCATTGATAATTATAATTTTTGAAGACTACTGTAAATCTACTATCTATCTCCTACTATCTACTATCTACTATCATCTACTAATCTACTTTTTAGTCTTAGAAAAAGCGAGAAAACTAAGTGACTATTCAAACTACTGATAAATATTAAATAAATATTAAAAAATGCATGACTTTTATTAGTCATGGGTACTTAAAAAATGACAAATAACTATCACTGATATATAAAAAAACTACTATAAATCTATTATAAATCTATTATTAAATAAATAACTATCACTGATACCTAAAATGAGAACAAATAACTGCATTGATATATAAAAAAATACGATATACATATTTTTCATTGATAATTATCATTTTTGAAGACCACTATAAATATCTACTATCTAAATAAACAAGAAGATTTAATGACTATTTCAATTATTGATTAATATTTTGAAACACACGTGATAAAATATTTGTGACTGATACCTAAAAAAGGACAAATTAATAACTGCACTGATATATAAAAAACACGGGATACATATTTGTCGTTGATAAGTATCATTTTTTATGACTTATAAAACTACTATCTATCTTTTACTATCTACTATAATCTACTAAAACTAATCAATTGAAACTACGAGACAAATAATTGTCACTTATACATAAAAAAGTATGGAAAAACATAAATATAATTTACTGTACAACGAGACAAATAATTGTCACTTATATATAAAAAAGTATGGAAAAACATAAATATAATTTACTGTACAAATTTAAAACGGGAAAAAAGTTGAGCCAAATAAGCTTTATTATTTTACGTTTGAGTCTTGACAGAGAATAATATAATGGTTTCGACCGAGTTTGTCGATATAACGGGACAAATAGTTTCTCTTATATTTTGTTTATATATATACACATATATTCTTTTTGAGTTCCGACGGAAGACCTTATATATCTACTATCTATCTATACCATTTACCCACTACCAAAATACCAATTTTATCATTTTCCCTAACTAAATAATTGAAAGATATTTAGGTAATTTCACTTTTTCACATTTTCCAACTTTTTCATTCTCTCACACACTTTTTCACCCTCTCTCACACTTTTTACTCTCTTCTCCTCTTTCTTCTTCCAAATCTCTCATTTCTCTATTTTTCATACTTTTTTCACTCTCTCTCACACACTTTTTCAAACTTACCATTTACCTACTACCAAAATATCAATTTTATGCTTTTCCCAACTAAATAATTGGAGTATATTTAGGTATTTTCACTTTTCACATTTCTTCACTTTTTCACTCTCTCTCACATTTTTTCACCCTCTTCTCCTATTTGTTCCTCTAATTCTCTCATTTCTCTATTTTCACAATATACCTACTTTAATTTCATCTATATGTCACATTCATTTTTGCTCTTTACTATTTTAAAAAAATTCAAATTTTGACAAAATTTTAATATCCGTTTATCTACACGGGGTAACATTTAGGCTAATTAAATCTATCAACTTTAAAATTGTCTTGATTTTCACAGGATAATGTTCTGACTAATTAAATTTTGTCTGCGTTCATACATTACCCACTACCAAAGTACCAATCTTATCATTTTCCCAACTTAGCAATTGGAGTTTATTTAAGTAATTTCATTTTTTCACTTTTTTAAAACTTTTTCATCTCACACGCTTTTTCAAACTTTTTTACTATCTTCTCCTCTATCTTCGGCTAACTCTTTCACTTCTCTATTTTTCACGATATATCTACTTTAATTTCATCTACATGCCTCCTTCATTTTTCCTTTTTACTATTTTAAAAATTGTCAAATTTTGATAAAATTTTAATATTCTGTTTTTTTACATGGGGTAATGTTCGGACTAATTAATTTGTTTATTTTAAATTTGTCAAAATTTTCACGTGGTAATGTTCGGACTGATTAAATTTTGACTGAGTTCGTACATAAAAATAAAACGACAACACCCGTGCGTAGGCACGGGTATACTGCTAGTGATCCTTGAAATCCTTCCCATACTTTTTGCCTACTTAGCCGTTCTCATTCTACATCCAAATCCACCAATGCACTCCTTTTATATACAAGCTAATAGTGAATCATGGATGGTTGATTCTCCCAATTGGCCTGTTTCCAATCAACTGTCTCAAGCCAATTCCATTTGGTGTATTATTAGGTATATCAAGTACGGCTCGAAGCTCCCATTACTTGGGCCTTGCTGCTTCTATGCGAAAGCGTTCAATTCCCCATTTGGGATGATCAGTGGTACATGGTGCCATTCTATTCTATGAATCTTTCTTCTGCCTTCTATCAATGTTGAAATGTGTCCTGTGCCTTGCCTTTGCAATTTAAAAATTAAGTGACCAAAGAAGTTATAGCCTTCTATCAATCCAAGCTCCGCTTCATCCAAATTTATTTGGTCTCACAATCACACACTCACCGTCAAAGCAAAACGTCACAACCTATGAAGCCCGGATACGGGATACGACACGCGAAGTCAATCCTTATTCTCTAAATGGAAAAATAGATTGCAATTTGTGGATATTGAATTCTTTTCATT
Source organism: Astragalus membranaceus (assembly GCA_039519185.1). NCBI lineage: Eukaryota > Viridiplantae > Streptophyta > Magnoliopsida > Fabales > Fabaceae > Astragalus > Astragalus membranaceus. Next base: position 31,963,450 of record CM076848.1, read on the forward strand.
TCATTTACCTTTTGCTTTAGATTTTGATTCAATTAGGGTTGTTGGTGATCTCTGCATCTCGATCTGTTTTCATTGGAAAAAAAATAGCCAAACAAGTTATTAGAAAATTCACATCAAGAAAATACTTCTTGAAGTTAAATATAATAATTAATAACTTCTTGCATCATAACACATTACATAATAGCTTCAGAGCTAAGTTGACGGAGATAATTGAAAAAATATCGAGTAGAAGACTTTCTTCCCTGCATAATTATGCTACAAGTTTATGGTTGCACTCATGGAAACAATTTTCAGGCACAGATGTACAAAGATAGAATAAAAAAAGACATCAGTAAAATATTGATAAACCGATTTACTCTCTTGCTGATCTCCAGAACAGCAACCATTAGTTTAAAAAAATTTCATTAAGTTCTTTTTTCAGGAGGAGTTATGAGATTGTTCCTCCTGTGAATTGAGGGGGTCACATTGTCCCAGAGAGACAAGTGTTCAAATTCCTCAAAATTTTACCCTTTGGAATTCAGTTTTCCATTCTCTTATAGACCGTATTGCCTTCGTCCATTCACTTAAAGAAAGGACAATTTCCATTCCTCATGAGATCTGTTATCAGTAAGGATAAACACATTCTCATTGACAGTGTGCTTTGTGTTAATGTATATTCATCTAATGTTTTGTCTCTAGTGTTGTTAATTTTTTATCATGTTTATAGATTTTTTAGCTTATTGTTTTCTATGTAGGTTATTAATCCTAGGTTGGCTTCGTATGAGGTTAAGAGTCCAACTTACACTACCATTCAACTCGCACAAAAAATAATGCGTACCGAACTTCGCAAGATGACCTTTGTGGAGGCCACTGCGAACAGTGACACCATCTGCAAAACTATTGTTGTGAGTTTTTCAACTAACTTATTCTTTGTGGTGTTGACATACATTTCAGTAATATTTAGTGAACTCTTGCAGGAGGAAATTAGTGTGAGGGCAGAATATTGGGGTGAAAAATGCACACGATATCAAATAAGCTACGGCATTTCTCCTCAAAAGGAAAGAGCCAAAGCAGGAAAACCAAAGAATGTGAATAATATGGAAAAGTTTTCACTCTACATGGAAGAGCTTAAGGGCATCATGTTAAGATCAGCCGCCAGAGAAATTCATATAAAAGGCAAACAAAAAATTCCTCTTCACATAGAGTTAATATTGTACATGTCAATGTCATTCAACCCCAAGTCCACTGTTGAGCTTATCCTCCACATTGTTTTGTTGTGGGATTATGAAAACTTATCACTCCATAATGGAGTTAACATCGATGAGTTTCAGAAAATTATAAGAATAGTTGTAGAAACTAATCAAATGATAGAGAGTCAAGAGGACTTGCCACCAATAATGGTCTATGCACAACTAGAGGCAGTTAAAAAAGTGACTTCAAATCTCATCCTACTGAAAAAGGAGAGAAGAACATTGCAGACTGGGAGATTTTAAAAGCAATTGGCTTGACACTACAAAATGAAGTGGCAGGGAAAAATCATGTGTTCTATGGGAAATTATGAAGAAAAGGGTTACGGGGGAATACAAAGTCAATTTGGGTAAAAAAACACACGTGCTACTCATATCAACGAATTACATCTACAAAAGAGTATTGGCTTATCTGCGAGACCAGGGACACACAGTTGTGATAATATGTCCAGCAAAAGCTAAGAAGATCCGCAACATTGCTAATATTATGCATGTAGATTGGATTAAACTCTTTGGTGAAAAAAAGAGTCAAGAAAACTATAAGGTAGTAAAAAAAAACTGTTTCTAAGGAATGCACAAAATCCTTTAATCCTTTTATGTTATTAATATTTTAAAATTAATATTTCAATAATTTGTTATTGACAGGGTAAAAGCTGTTGATGTCACTCACCTTATGTGAGGAAAAAAAGAGGGGCAGAGCAGTCATTTGGCTACTGAGGGACAGAGCAGTCATTAGGATGCTGCCAACAGGTTTTGCACGTTAGCTGACGTGGCAGAGAGAATAGAGTGTCAGGGGAATAGGTATGGGAGAGAATCACAATGTAGAGTAGGCTGGAAATTAGTGGGAACACTTGGGAGAGTAATTGGCCTCCCGAAGTGCCAAATATTTTTTTTTCTTTTCTTCAGTTTATCTTTTTCAGCAATACACTGTACTTGAAAGAATCACACTGATTCTATACATATTCATATTATAATCAATCAATAGAACAGTGATATTACCATTTATATAAACTACTTTCCCTCTTTTATATCAATTATATCACTGTTCTATTGATTCATTATAATATGAATATGTATAGAATCAGTGTGATTTTTTCAAGTACAGTGTATTGCATTAAAAGATAAAGTGCAGGAAAGAAGAAAAAAAGATATTTGGCACTTCGAGAGGCCAATTACTCTCCCAAGTGCTCCCACGAATTTCCAGCCTACCCCACATTGTGATTCTCTCCCATACTTATTCCCTGACACTCTATTCTCTCTGCCACGTCAGCTAACATGCAAAACCGTTGGCAGCATCCTAATGACTGCTCTGTCTCTCAGTAGCCAAATGACTGCTCTGCCCCTCTTCTTTTTTTCTCACATAAGGTGAGTGACATCAACAGCTTTTACCCTGTCAATACCAAATTATTGAAATATTAATTTTAATTTTAAAATATTAATAACATAAAAGGATTAAAGGATTTTGGGCATACCTTAGAAACAGTTTTTTTTACTGCCTTATAGTTTTCTTGACTCTTTTTTTCACCAAAGAGTTTAATCCAATCTACATGCATAATATTAGCAATGTTGCGGATCTTCTTAGCTTTCGCTGGACATATTATCACAACTGTGTGTCCCTGGTCTCGCAGATAAGCCAATACTCTTTGTAAATGTAATCCGTTGATATGAGTAGCACGTGTGTTTTTTTACCCAAATTGACTTTGTATGCCCCCGTAACCCTTTCCTTCATAATTTCCAATAGAACACATGTTTTTTCCCTGCCACTTCATTTTGTAGTGCCAAGCCAACATTGCTTTTAAAATCTCCCAGTCTGCAAAGTTCTACTCTCTCCTCTTTCAGTAAGATGATATTTGAAGTCTCCTACTAATTGATCCATAACTTTTTTAACTGCCTCTGGTTGTGCATAGACCATTATTGGTGGCAAGTCCTCTTGACTCTCTATCATTCGATAATGTGGAGTATAAGATCAACAGTGGACTTGGGGTTGAATGACATTGCCATGTACAATATTAACTCTATGTGAAGATGAATTTTCTGTAGCTTATTTGATATCGGGTGCATTTTACACCCCAATATTCTGCCCTCACACTAATTTCCTCACGTCAACACCACAAAGAATAAGTTAGTTGAAAAACTCACAACAATAGTTTTGCAGATGGTGTCACTGTTCGCAGTGGCCTCCTCAAATGTCATCTTGCGAAGTTCAGTACGCATTATTTTTTGTGCGAGTTGAATGAGTGTAAGTTGGATTCTTAACCACATACGAAGCCAGCCTAGGATTAATAAACTACATAGAAAACAACAGTTAAAAAATCTATAAACATGATAAAAAATTAACAAAACTAGAGACAAAACATTAGATGAATATACCTTAACACAAAACACACTGTCAATGAGAATGTGTTTATCCTTAGTGATAACAGGCTCATGAGGAATGGAAATTGTCCTTTCTTTAAGTGGATGGACGAAGGCAATACGGCCTATAAAGGGAATGGAAAACTGAATTCCAAATGGTAAAATTTTGAGGAATTTGTCGAAGCGTTCGACGACGAACACTTGTCTCTCTGGGACAATGTGAACCCCCCAATTCACCAGAGGAACAATCTCATAACTCCTCCTGAAAAAGAACTTAATGAAAATGAAATTTTTTTAAACTAATGGTTGCTGTTCTGGAGATCAGCAAGAAAGTAAATCGGTTTATCAATATTTTACTGATGTCTTTTTTTATTCCATCTTTGTACATCTGTGCCTGAAAATTGTTTCCATGAGTGCAACCATAAACTTGTAGCATAATTATGCAGGGAAGAAAGTCTTCTACTCGATATTTTTTCAATTATCTCCGTCAACTCAGCTTCTGAAGCTATTATATACTGTGTTCTGATGCAAGAAGTTATTAATTATTATATTTAACAGAAGTTTTTTATTGATGTGAATTTTCTAATAATTTGTTGTTTGGCTATTTTTTTTTTCAATGAAAACAGATCCATATGCAGAGATCACCAACAACCCTAATTGAATCAAAATCTAAAGCAAAAGGTAAATGAAATGAAAAGAATTCAATATCCACAAATTGCAATCTATTTTTCCATTCAGAGAATAAGGATTGACTTCGCGTGTGTAACTAACAAACTTGCATTACATCAGAGAAATAAATCACAGAAATAATATTCAATATTCATACTGGGAAAATCTCCGTCAACTTAGCTCTGAAACTATTATGTACTGTGTTCTGATGCAAGAAGTTATTAATTATTATATTTAACTTCAAGAAGTTTTTTATTGATGTGAATTTTCTAATAATTTGTTGTTTGGCTATTATATATGTATGTATATATAAACAAGTGATCTTGACGCAACTACGAGTAACACAGCAAAGCAAAAATTTCACTACGAATAACAGCAAAGCAAAAATTTCTTAGAAGAACTTAAGCAACTCCCTGAAGAAAATGTATAGCATCTCAATATAAAAATATAAAACAAGCTTTAAAGATTGAATTCAGTATACCTTTCGAGAAGCAAGTCTTCCCAACTTTTGGCATCAAGAGTCAGGATAATCAATGGCACAAGATAAGGTCGGTGACATTCTTCAATCATTTCAGATTCTCTAGATAAACTCCACGTTGTTAGTTCCTTCCTTAAATGTTTGGAGCTAAATTCATATGCTCGGTATATGGCAAAAAGTAATCATCTTTCCAAATTGATAGGCAATCCGGAACCCCCAACCGTATTTCAGGATCATCCTCTTCAATTCAAGCAGCCTGTCATAAGACCCAAAAAAGAACAATGAGCAAAAGGGTGTTTAAAATAAGGACAACTGAGTCTATCTAACTAGCTGGAAAGAAAATAACTTTGCAGTGATGTACCAGATACATATTAAAATGCTCATCAACCTATTCAGCAGAACCTCCTTAAGAAATTGGCTCCAGTAAAATGATTTGGGATTTTTCATCAGTTTCAACAATTTGAGCCATTTTCAAGATGGCCTTCCACTCTTCTCCTTTACTCAAACAATCCCACACTGCAGTTTCATTTTGCAAAGAAAAACAAATTAAATGGCAATTTAGGTGAAGCTTCAGAAGTTCACAAAAGATCAAAATAACATCAGAAAAGGATTCAGCAAAGTTGAAATTAGTGCAAAATCACATAACAACTTAAGCAACTACCTGAAGAAAATGTATAGCATCTTAATATAAAAATATAAAATATATTACATTATACTCAGGAAAAATTTTATTTAGACAAGAAACTCTTTGACCGAAATGAAAATACAACAAAAATGAAAAAACAACAGATGCAACTTGAACTCAACCCATCACTCGTTCTTTTTTATTGCCAAATTAATGAACTCTTAATAAGTAATGAAGGTAATCTAAAAAGTATTAACGTACCCAAACTTTCTTACATACCCAAGTTGTTGGTGCTGCTGCTGCAGCAGAAAATCAACAATCCTACAAACAGAAAATCAATACAACAACAAAAATCCAATAAGAAATAGAAGGAGAGAATAAAAATTCAAACTTTTAAGTGTGAAAACTGAATCAGATTGAAAAGAGGAATTTTTATGATATTATTGAAATTCGGGAGAGACCTGGTACAAACAACACGTTTTTCCACCATCCATTCTTCTCTCGAAGAAGAAGAGCAGCACTTAGACATGGTTACGGTTGGTGTTCTATCACCAAAGCCTCCTGATGCATCGTGTCTCTCGATCCAGATTTTGTGTTCTATCACCAAAGCCTCCAGATGCATCGTTTCTCTCGATCCAGATCTAGAACTACAAAATTCGGAATAAAAGTTCTAGCTTTTTACAATTAAAAACTGAATCAGATGAAAAAGAGCAGCTTTTTTTATATTGTTTCATTCATAAATAAAAAAATATTGAAACTTGACAACACCTTTTCCACGGTCCATTCTTCTCTCTTGAAGTAACTTGACAACACCTTTTCCATGGTTACCAAAGATCTAGAAATCGTGGTGTTCTGAAATTTCCGTTGGATTCGGCAAAATGTAATACAATGAAAAGTGAAGCTCTGAAATTTTTTAATATATTTAATTAGATAATAATTTACACGTGGTTCTTTTCTATACCACTACTCCCGTTTACGGCCAACGTAATATACTCTAGTTTACTCTGACCGCGTGGGGTTCACTAGTTAGGACTTATCCTCCCTTAATCAATGATCCATCCTTATCTTGAGTACGGAGTAGCGTTAAAACTCTGGGTCAGTTCTCCTATCCCTCGAGGCACTTTCAATAAGCGAGAGATTAGTCACTACTATCCGTGCGATTGATACCTGAGTTTACCTAAAAATATACTCTAGTTTACTCTACTACAATATTTTTTGTGGTTTTTTTATCCCCACTTATACACACTGTACCCTACATATTTTATTATTCCTAGAATGCCCCTAATTAAAATGTGAAAACGGATTTATGTAAGATAAAGTTAAATCTGTTTCTGGAAAAATTAAACTAACGGAAGTATGTTTGAATCTGGTAAATCTGTTTTTGGGAAAATTTAACTAACAGAAGTATGTATGAATTTGATAAATCAGTTTCAGGGAGAATTAAACAAACGGATTTATGTTTGAATTTGGTAAATCCGTCTTCGTTAAATGTAGCCAACGAAATTACCTGTATGTTACTTAAATCCGTTTTGTTATTTATCAGAACGGTTTACCTAGTGAATTGATAAATCCGTCTTCATTGTTTGAACTAACGGATTTATCTATTTATTAGTGTTCTGTACCGAGCAGCTTTTTGGTAGACTGCTGTTGGTAGGTCCCTTGTTGTCGTGGCAGTAGGTCAGTGAGCGCCCGGGGGGTACCTGCAAGCCACTCCGACGCTCAAGTCAATATGAGAGTAAGACAGTGTATATGCAAAGGAAGAGTGTGTACCTCGTGAATGGCTATGCGAGCCGGAATTTATAGGAAATTGTTGTTCGTTGTGGATCGTCGGATCAATGGAGGCGATCTGGACCCTCCAAGCGTGTTGGGCTTGCATGTTGTGGATATGGGCTGGATCGATTGGGCTGATCCATATCTCATCGCTAATCGCACCCCCTGGCATTGCTAATTGGACCTCTTGGTTGACTCCAGAACAATTAGGTATATATGTTTTTGTCAAAATTTAACGAACATGATTCCGCTGACAGTTTTGATCCGCGGCGGGTCTTTGGTCAAATTATATTAAATTCAATATTAAATAAATTCAGTGGTCGGATCGGCGGGTCTTTGGTCGGACCGCATGACCCGGTCTATATTAAATAAATTCAAAAAATTATAATATATACTAAGAAAGTATTTGTATTTATAATTGTAATTAAGTCAAATAATAAGATATTTAAATTTAATAATAAATAAAATATCTACAAAATTATAAATATATTGTCTTGTATACATTTATTAATAAAAATCTATCTATGTAAACGCTAAATATAAAAATTGTGGAACAAAATTAGCAATGTTATTTTAATGATTGTATATTTAATTTTTATGTGAGACATAAATATACTTTATAATATCAGAAGTTATTATAATATATTGTCAAAAAAAAGTTATTATAATATAGAAGATCAAGACTATATTGCATGAGAAGTTATAAGCGTGAATCTCAAAAAAAAAATAATTACTGCTGTCCTGTCCCTCGAGGCACCTACAATGAATGTGGGATTAGTCACTGATGCCCGTACAGTGGATACCCGGGTTTACCCAAAAGACTATATTGCATCAAAAGTTATAATCGTGAATCTCAAAAAAAAAAATTATAAGCGTGCAAGTATATAGATATAACACTACATTATACTCCTATATACTTATATATATTGTTTAAAACAAAACTTATGTCAACAATTGTGTCATAGTGTAGGGGTAGCGCAAGTTCATGTTCAGGCAACAGTTTCGTGTTCAACTCTTGGCCCAGGCTTTTTTAAATAATTCAAACGTTTTAAAAATAGCAAGACCCGGCCCGGGTCACGTGGCTGCCTGGGTCACCGGATTTTCCATCAACCCCGCTGGGTCATCCGGTTCAACATGCAACTCGGCTCGGGAAGGGCACCTGGTCACGGCCCGGTCCGGGTTTGATAACTATGCTCTTAGTTACTTATTTCACACCCGCCCCCTCCAAAATGAGCATTTGTCCCACTCAGTACTCAAGCAAAAATAGGCTTACCGCTATTCACCATGGCGGCTAAATCACCATGAGAGAATATGGTGTCTTGTTCTCATGTCCAAAGCCTGTTTTATGCAGGCTCACGAAGACATCATCTTCGACGAAGCCATGATTCTGTGATAGAGGGGGAAACGCACAAATATCTGAATTAAAAATAAATAAATATATTTAATAAGACTATATAAATATATATTTACCTATAAGACTATATATTTATACTTAATAAATGTACTTAATAAGACTATATACATATATATAAATATAATAAATTTACCTAATAAGACTATATAAATAAATATATTAAATTAATTTACCTGGCATGCGAGAATCTTAGATGTTATGTGAGCATCAAATGCAGTCAGCAAAGAACCATCCATAGGTCCCATCCGACCATGCTGATGGTGCTTCGGCTCTGGCTCCCCATCCCCGAATCCCATATAGTTCCCCGTTCCCCGTCCCAAACCCAGCGGGATGAATTATTGATCCCCATCACCGTACCCAACGGGTTTGGGGATCCCCGACCCCGATCCCCGACCCCCAAACCCATAATTCACCCCAAACCCATTAATCTGCCCCGGAACCCGCCCCAAACCCATAATTTAACAAAACAACATAAACCCAATGCAAGACAACAACACATAGCCAAAATATCACTGTTCTAAAATATCAACATATAGCCAAAACAACAATGATTTTGCTTAGCAACATAAAGCCAAAATATCAATGTTCTAAATTAACCGGTAATCCAAATTATCAAAACAACAACATAACTAAATACAAATCACATCATTGTTCATTGAAAATTTAAAATTTTTAAAACAAGTAGTCATATCAATATTGTCTTCTTTCTTTCTCTAAATGGTATTGACGTCTTCACTCTTCAAAGTGGGAAGTAACACCACTAGTCAATATTTCACCTATAAAATAAAAAAGACAAGTTAAATTTAAACATTAAAGTTAATAAAATTGGAAGATAGTGATAAATAAATGGAAGGTAGATCTCACATTCATCCTTGGGGTCTATTTCATTGAGTAAAGTAGCATACTCATTACTTAGTTGAGAATTCATTCCACCTATAAAAATGAAATGTAATGCAATATAAATAAAAATCAATTAGCATACTCATAAATAGAAATAAAATGAAATGTAATACAATATTTCATTGAGTAAAGTAGCATACTCATAATTATTTGTATTTCTTAAGAAATAAAATGTAATGCAATATAAATAGAAATAAAATTAATGAACAATTTAAAACCATATCATTGTTTTCATTGCTCCATAACCAACTTCTAGCACACATCAAGGCCTCTAAGGTTGTCCAATTAAGTCGACTGCGATGTGGGCTTAAGATATTTCCACAATCCACTAGTGCTAAATGCCAACTTCAGTATCAAACACTTATCCATCATGAAAATCATTTACAATTTGTCAGCTCCAAGTTCAAAAAAATCAGTAAATTTGTAAGAGTGCGTGATTAACCTAAAATCGTAAAACATAATCCTGAAAACCCTAACTCATTAACGTCAGTAAAGAAAACTAAAATCTGAAATCCCAAAAATCATTAAAATCTCAATCCATAAAATCCCTAAAATTGGTAAAAATCGTAATAGTGGTTATTAACCCAAAATTAGAAATGATTGAACTTATAAAATGAATTAGGATTCAATAACAAAACAAATATTGTGTAATAGCAGCAAATTCATCACACATATATCAACATATATGTGTGATATGCTCAATCCAATTGTTGGACTTTACAAGTTGTTGTCCAAGATTACCAAGTACATTGCAGTGGCAATAACAGAGATGATGAAGGGGATGATGGATATGCTCAACTCTTTGTATAGGAAAGTGGTATCAGCTATCCTCCGTTCCCCCCCTGCGATTATGCTGGTAATAAACTTGTTCATGACTCATGCAATACCAATCTTCATTCAAGTTATATCGACCTTGCTGATTCAATCATGAAAACCTTTTCATTGAATTGATGTTACATATTTTGTCAATTTCCATAATTACTTGTGATGTTAAGCTGAAGTACATATACTGGTCTGCCTAAGAAAAATCTGTTAGATTATTTCTTATTGGGAGAGTCTTATTCATTCCGGTTTCTAAATTTAGTAAGACTGCAATTCTCAAGCTGACACCGTCAATAATTTGTCGCGATCACGACCACTGGACTGATGGCCCTTTCTTCATATGAATCTCAGGTAAAAACGGCAATTGAGAAATTTGGCACAGCTGCTGTTCGGAATGCATGGTGTGACACCCCAATCTGGTCTCTGAGCATGTCATTACTGGTTATACAACGGTAATCTCCCTCCAATTTCCTATTTTCTTATTATGTCACTATTTTTTTTCTTTTATTTTGTCACAGACTCAAATAGTTAGTGCTCACATGGATGTTAGCACTGAATGCAGCCTTTGAAGGTTAAAGATTGGGATAGGGCACTGGTGGAATACACTGCTGCAATGCTTCTGGATGAGGAATCTAAAACAAAGCCACCACTTTCTAAAAGGATTAAAGAAATATCATGTCCTGGTGATGACTCTAACCCTATAAATCATATATACACTTTGTTTTTGCTTTTTCGAAAGTAACACTAGTTTTTTTGGTGGCAATGAGTTGAATCTTAAGCATAATTGGTGATGGTTGTTTCACTGTGCAGTTCTGATTGTAACCGGTGATAGTGACCGACTAGTCCCTTCATGGAATGCAGAGAGACTTTCGCGAGTCATACCAGGAGCATCGCTTGAAGTGATTAAGCAATGTGGCCATCTTCCACACGAAGAAAAAGTAGAGGAGTTTGTTTCAATTGTTGAAAACTTCCTTAGAAACTTAGTAGGTGATTCGAGCGAGCAACATCTACAACCTGTAATGTGAACTTTTTACAACACAGGTGGCTTCTTTATGTTAACCTGTCCGAATGATCTGTAAATGCATTTATAGCATTGTTAGATGATAAAATTGTGAATATAATTTTAATCTGTACAGCTTAGTTAGCTAAGTTCCAATGTAACATTATTTTTATTTTCCTTTTCCAGTTTAGTCTAAGCCTTGCTCTCTGTACAGCAGCTCTGCAGCTCTGATGTATATATACCAAATTGGTAACAATGAATAAATTGAGAGATTCATTTTTACAATTCTCTGTATTCTAACATGGTATCAGTGGAATTTTTTCTCTCCAATCTCTCTCTCTAACCGTGTAACCGTCTTCTGTTACACGCGTTCTTCTTCCTCCTCTTTCGTGAAGCTTTCTTCGTTTGCTTCCATGGCCTCCAATTCTTCTTCCGGTGATGATTCTGATCACTCTTCTGTTCGTTCTTCGCGTCGTGGCTCGCGACGAACACAGAATTATTCAGATCCTTATTACATACATCCTAGCGAGAATCCTTCTCTGATTCTCGTCAAACCTGTGCTTGAAGGACCTAACTATCATTGTTGGATCCAGGCCATGACAATGGCTTTAGAAATGAAGAACAAGTTCGCGTTCGTTGATGGATCGCTTCCGCGTCCTCCAACCTCTGATTCGAAATTTCTTCAATGGAAACGATGCAATATGCTCACTCTCTCTTGGATTAATCACGCTGTTTCGACTGAAATTTCATCCAGTATTTTGTGGATTACTGATGCTTCTGCGGTATGGATCGAATTGCGCAATCGCTTTTCGCAAGGCGATAATACGCGAATCGCGAATTTGCAGCGTGACATCTTCTCAATTAATCAAGGCGAGGCTTCTGTAACTTCGCATTTTACAAAATTGCGTATTCTCTGGGACGAATTGGGCAACTACACGCCAATCCCTACTTGCCTCGCACTTCCTGGAACGTGTTGTTGCTCTGGTTTGCGCACTGTTCTATCGTATCGTGAACGTGATGCAGTGATGTCTTTCCTTCAAGGCTTAAACGACAATTTCGCTGCTGCACGCGCTCAAATCTTGATGATGAAGCCTCTTCCTTCTCTTGCAGAGGCTTATTCTATGATTCTTCAACAGGAGCGTCAATTAAACACTCCTGCTCTTCCAGATGTATCTGTTGCTGCAGTTCAAACTGCTTCTGCTATGCCTAGCAATGTTCCTCGTGGTCGTGGCAAACCTTCACATTCACGTGGTTCTCGCTTCTGCACTTTCTGTAATCGTACTAATCACACTGTGGACACCTGCTTCAAGAAGCATGGATTTCCACCTGGATTTTCTTCTTTCAAGAAATCTGTGAACAACATAGCTGTTGAAGGTGCTTCTGCTTCAAATGCAACATCTGCAACTCATGGTTCCTCTCCTGTTTCTCTCACTGCAGACCAGTTACAAAGCCTGTTGGCTTTGATTCCTAGCACTCCTCCTACTGATAATACTTCTGCCACTGTTAATCCCTCTGCTAATCTAGTTAGTGTCACCAGTGGCAATTATATGCCTGCAGGTAACTCTTTTGTTCAATTAATTATCTCTTGGCTTGTGGACACTGGTGCTACAGACCATATATGCTCTTGCATTGATTTGTTCACTACGTACTATGCAATTAAGCCTCTGCTGATAAATTTACCCTCTGGTGATACAAGATATACTCACTTCAAAGGCACAATTGTGCTCACCCCAACCATCACACTCTATGATGTGTATTATGTGCCTGGTTTCAATTCCAATATCATCTCTGTAGGACAGCTTGCTGATACTATCAATTGTCAAACCTTATTTGATGGCACTTGTGCTATTTTACAGGATATCCACTCGAGGAGGGTGATTGGCCAAGCTAGGAGACATGGAAAGCTCTACATGATGAAAGTCTTGCACACTGTCACCTCTGATAAAGCCAACCAGCCTCACTGTAACAATGTTTCTGTATCCACTTCTAGCACCCATTTATGGCATAGCCGCCTAGGTCATCCCTCCCCCCAATGTTATACTACAATTCAAAAACATCACTGTAATATACCTCCCAATATTAATGAAAATTGTGACATTTGTCACTTTGCAAAACAAAAGAAACTTCCCTTCCCTATCCATACTTCCACTTCCCTTAATATCTTTGATATCATTCATGTTGATATTTGGGGGCTTTTTGCCACCCCTTCAATGAATGGAAATAAATATTTTTTAACAATTGTAGATGACAAATCTAGGTTTACTTGGATCAAATTCATGAGATCCAAGTCTGAGACCAAAAGTCACCTTACTCATTTCATTACATATGCTACTACTCAATTTGGTCACAACATCAAAGTCATACGTTCAGACAATGGTGTTGAGTTTAATCTCACAGAACTTTACCTATCAAAAGGGATTGTTCATCAAACTTCTTGTGTTGAAACTCCACAACAGAATGGAGTTGTGGAGAGAAAACACCAACATCTCCTCAATGTTGCTCGTGCTCTTATGTTTCAATCCCATCTTCCTTTAATTTTTTGGGATTTTGCCATTTGCCATGCCATTCATATCATTAATAGACTGCCCTCTGTTACTCTTCAGTCAAAATCACCTTATCAAATTCTACATAATAAACTTCCTGACTTATCTACCCTTAGGGTTTTTGGATCTCTTTGCTATGCCACTACTTTAACTGCTCATAGGACCAAGTTCTTGCCTAGAGCTAGAAAATGCATCCACCTTGGCTTTTCTCACAGTGCCAAAGGCTATGTTCTATTCAATCTGCACAGTCATGAAGTTTTTACTTCAAGGAATGTCTCATTTTATGAGACCATTTTTCCATATGTTTCTGACACAAGTCTTCTTCCCTCTCAAGCTGTTTCATCTACTCCTTTTTTTCTCCATCCAAAGTTCATCTCACTGATTTTTTTGCAGCCCATTCACCTTCTCTGTCACCATCTTCCCCTACTACAAATGATCTCTCTCTTACCCCACCTCCTGTAACTACTTCCAGCTTTCCCATATCAGCTGGTTCACCTTCCCCTGTACCTCCAAACACCTCTCCTCCTAACCCTGCACCCTTAAGAGTTTCTACCCGAGTCAAATACAAACCATCCTACCTCCAAGACTTTCATTGTGGACTGGTTTCTGTTGATCCTGGAAGTGGTCAGTCACACTCAGGTACTCTTTATCCTTTAACTGATTTTTTATCATATGATAATATTTCTTCTTCACATAGAACTTTCATTGCTTCCTTGAGCACTACCTCTGAGCCTAAGACTTATTCTCAAGCTTCCAAGCATCAATGTTGGATTGATGCTATGGATAAGGAAATTCAAGCCTTGAATGAAAACTCCACTTGGATTATCACTGAGTTGCCACCAGGGAAGCAACCCATTGGTTGCAAGTGGGTGTATAAAGTCAAATTGAAGTCTGATGGTTCCATTGAAAGATACAAGGCAAGGTTAGTTGCTAAAGGTTTTACCCAGCTTGAGGGTGTTGATTTTTCAGAAACTTTCTCTCCTGTAGTAAAAATGACTACAGTCAGACTTGTCCTTGCTATGGCTTCTACTTTTAATTGGCATCTACAACAATTAGATGTCAATAACGCCTTTCTTCATGGTGATCTTCATGAAGAAGTATACATGAAAATACCTCCTGGCTTTCCTACTACTGATCCGAATCAGGTTTGCAAGTTACAGAAGTCCTTGTATGGACTGAAGCAGGCAAGCAGACAGTGGAATGCCAAATTAATTTCTTTTCTGCTTCCTTTGGGATTTGTTCAGTCAAAACATGACTATTCCCTTCTGGTGAAGCATACTGGTTCCAGCTTTACAGTGCTCTTGATCTATGTTGATGATGTGGTCCTCACTGGCAACAATATTGATGATATTCTTCATATCAAATCTATGTTGGATACTGAATTCAAAATAAAGGATTTGGGTGCCCTCAAATTCTTTTTAGGGATTGAAGTTGCCCGTTCCACAGCTGGTGTCATTTTATCTCAAAGGAAATATGCCCTTGAGTTAATAGAGGAGGCAGGTCTTCTTGGCTGCAAACCTGTCTCTACTCCCATGATTCCCAATCTGAAACTCAGTGCTCACACTGGCTCTCCTCTTTCTGATCCCACACCTTATCGTCGTTTGCTTGGCAGGCTTATCTACTTGACAAATACACGACCAGATATTTGCTATGCAGTGAACAAGTTAAGTCAGTTCATTGCTAATCCTCTCACTCCTCACATGGATGCAGCCTTACATGTATTGAAATACATCAAGTCCAGTCCTGGTCGTGGCATTTTTTTCGCATCAGAATCTGATAGGAAGCTCACTGCATTCAGTGATGCAGACTGGGCAGCTTGTGTTGATAGCAGAAGATCAACTACTGGTTTCTGCATATTCTATGGTTCCTCTTTGATTAGCTGGAAGTCAAAGAAGCAATCTGTTGTGTCTCGTTCATCTTCAGAGGCTGAATATCGTGCTCTAGCCCTGACAACCTCTGAAACCCAATGGCTTTTATTTCTGCTACAGGATCTGCATTGCCCTATGACCAATCCTGTTTCTCTATTTTGTGACAGCAAGTCTGCTATTCATATAGCACAAAATCCTATTTTCCATGAGCGTACTAAACACATTGAGTTGGATTGTCATTTGGTTCGTGACAAGGTTCAAGAAGGAGTCATTCACCTCATGCCAATTCCAACCAAAGCTCAAGTTGCAGACATATATACCAAGCCTTTGCAGCCTTCACAATTTCAGATTTTGTTATCCAAGCTAAACATGAAGGACATTCATGGTTTAGCTTGAGGGGGGCTGTTAGATGATAAAATTGTGAATATAATTTTAATCTGTACAGCTTAGTTAGCTAAGTTCCAATGTAACATTATTTTTATTTTCCTTTTCCAGTTTAGTCTAAGCCTTGCTCTCTGTACAGCAGCTCTGCAGCTCTGATGTATATATACCAAATTGGTAACAATGAATAAATTGAGAGATTCATTTTTACAATTCTCTGTATTCTAACAAGCATAGCCATTGGGCTTAGCATAGAGTTCACAAATGCAACAACTTACAATTTGACAAGCAATCTCTTGAGTATTTATTCAAGGTTCTGGATATGGATAACTGCAGAGAGTGAATTTGATTATCAAACCATTCAATTCTTTTATTGCAATTTTTTTTTGAAATGTACAATAAAACATATTTGAGGGCTTGTATCTTATGCAGTTTCAGATCAACTTCAGATGATCTTGATTTAGATATTAAGCTACCTTTTCTTTCATGCTAAAAGTATTAGCACAGAACTATTGAAGATCAAATCCTGACAAGAAGTCTTTACCAAAAATTATAGCACCAGTTGCTAATGCCCCAACATTTATTTCCAGCATAACACATGGAGGCACCCTTTGACGGGCTATATTCCCATCATTTATTGGGAGCCAAGTGAGAATATAGCAAGCATTAAACGGTGGCGGTGGTGGAGGAGTTATAGTTCTAGGTGATTGATAGCTTGGTAGACCCGAGTTTGCATCTGGTTTTTCTTCTTCTCCTTCCTTGAGACTTGAGAAGGCTCATGTCAAGGTTACTTTTCAATCTAATGTCATGGTCTGGAATAGTATCTCTCACAACATGTGCCTACTGGTGACCAACAAACTAACAAGATTGCACCTCTATTGTCTTGTTTTAAAGTAAATGTTGATGTGGGTGGCCCACAATAGGGCTATTTGGGTATTAGTGTGCTTATCAGAGATAGCAATAGTATTATTTTTGCTGCAGCTACTTGGAAAGTCATGGTTTATTGGAAGTTGATATAGGTGAAGCTATGGGCTTGAAACATGCGCTGACCTTTACATATGAAATGGGTTTTTTTAATATTCATGCAGAATAGTGGAAATGGCAATGAAGTATTTCTGCTTAAAAAAAACTATATATATAAATGAATATGCACATCTAAAAGAAAAAGAATTAAAGTAAAGGAAGAAACTTTTATAAGGAAAGCATTAGTTTTATATCTAAACAAAAGTACACACATATGCAAAGAGAAACCAAATGCTAGCACGTTATTAAAGTTGATAACACGTGTGGCCAGCTCCAGTCAAATCTTCTGAATGAGAATATATACACCCATGTCCTGGTTCTACAATCATGTTGTATGCCGGAGAATGGCTATAACTAGGAGATAAAGAGAAGCTAAACTTGGAGATGATAAGAGCTAGCATAACCTTTAGTTCAATCATTGCAAGATTCTTTCCCACACACAAGCGAGGGCCCAATCCAAATGGCACATAAGTTTGCGGATACTTGCAAGCCTTAGAGACACCCTCACTGAACCTTTCTGGTTTAAACTCATTGGCATCTAGACCCCATATTTCAGGATCTCTCTGTAGTGTTGAGATCAGAGTCCATAAAC
Source organism: Astragalus membranaceus (assembly GCA_039519185.1). Lineage (NCBI taxonomy): Eukaryota > Viridiplantae > Streptophyta > Magnoliopsida > Fabales > Fabaceae > Astragalus > Astragalus membranaceus. Next base: position 31,981,116 of record CM076848.1, read on the forward strand.
AAACGCCTTTGGGAACATTCAAGTTTCCAATTTGAATATCTTCATATGCCTCCCTTGACACAAAGGCTGCTGGTGGGTATAAACGCAACACTTCTTGAATCACCATAGTCACCTGTAAGTAGTAATTAATGATAGTGAACAAAAGTGGTTCATAATTTGTTCTAAGTCCCAAAATCAAGTGAAACTTAAGGCAAACAAGGATATTATGTAGACATCTGGTATCATTTCACAAGATAAATAATTGTTTGTACCGTTTTCAAGAGGGGGAGATAGTCAACATCTGGTATGCCATTGGGGGCAATGTTGAGCGACCTCTGTCCTTATACGAGTTTGCCATTGAGGGTGTAAAGCAAGAAGCATCAAACACCAAGAGGCTGCAACAGCAGTAATTTCATGACCAGCAAAGTATATATTTTTGCAGTTATCCACAATGAATCGCTTGGAGAATTCCTTCCCCATACTTTGATCATTCATAGCTGCATCCAACAGTAACTGCATCGTATCTTTTTGTGATGAGCAGCATGTCTCCGACTCTGAGTATTCTTGCTTCCGTTCTTCGACTATCTCCCAGATAACTGACTCTATCTCTCTCTGCAAACTGCTAATCTCATTTTCCTTCTGTCTCCAGAATTTTAGTTTCTCACTGCAATCATTTATCAATCAGTTTTAGGCTATAATAAAAACGTTGTTCTTTTATTATTTTTTCAATTTGAATGTATAGATATGTCTAGACACATTAATTTTACTGAACTACTAGAATAATAACATGCATATGATATTTTTATAGTAAAAAATAGGCTAAATAGCACTTTTGGTCATTTATCTTTGCTCTAGGTTTCACTATTGTTCTTTATCTTTTTTTTGGTCCGTTTTGGTCCCTCATGTTTCATTTTCGTTTCACTTTGGTCCCTGACGTTAGTTTTAGCTAACAGACGCCACGCTGGCAGTTAACTGCTGACGTGGCGTCTCAAATTCATTAAATGACGTGGCAAAATATGTATTATTTAATTGGCTAACATTTTACACATAAGCAAATTTGTTTTTGAATTTTTAAAAAAACAAAAACAATTCATTTCATCATCTTCAACAACAATTCTTCAACGTCTTCAACAACCCAGAAACATTTTCTTCAACCCATCTTCAACAATTCATCTTCAGAAACATTTTTAAATTCATCTTCAGCAACAACCCAGAAACAATTCTTCAACAACAATTCTCATTCACCATCTTCAACAACAACAATTCATTTCATCACAAGAACAACAACAGTTCATTTGAACTTCGTTCTAGATCTAAGAAACATAACAACCCAGAAAAGGAAACGCAAACCCAGAAAATGAAACGCAAATACGCAAACGCAGACCCAAAAAATAAAAACAGTAAAATTAAACTAAAAACATTCAACATCTACATTAATTGAATCTAGTGATTTAGGCAACCGTTTTGTTTGATCTTGGATGGGTTTTGATTGCAAGAAAGAGATCTAAAGAAGCCCTAAATCAATTTCGTAAAACAACGAGTTTCTGGCTTTTCGCCATTGATGCAGAGTTGCAGTTTCAATTTAGTTTGGTCCTCTACGTTTTCTTTTAGTTTCAGTTTGGTCCTCTACGTTTTCTTTTAGTTTCAGTTTGGTCCCCAACGAAAGAAAAAACCCAGAAAACCCAGAAAACCCAAAAAACCCAGAAAACCTATTTTTTTTAGTTTCATTTTGTGAGGAGCGCTGAGATGTTGTTGTTCTTCGTTTGGGTTGTTTTGTGTTTGGGTTCTTCGTTTGGGTTGTTCTGTGAAAATGGTTTTAAATTTTCGTTCTTCTTCTCTTATCAAAAATGAAACCCAAGAGAAGAAAAACGATGGGTGAGAAGAAGAACCCAGGAGAAGAAGAACGATGGGTGAAAATGGTTTTTGATTTTCGTTCTTCTTCTCTTCTCAAAAACGAAACCAAGGAAAAGAAGAACGATGGGTGAGAAGAAGAACGATGATACAGATTGAGATGAGTGAGATGGGGGTGAAGAAGATTGAGATCCAGATCCAGATTTTTGTTCTTTTTTAATATTTGTTTCATTTTAATGTTTTTTATTTTTGGTTAATTTATGTTTTGTATTTTTTAAATTTAAAAAACTTAAATGTTGACGTGTCCTGCCACCTCAATTAATGAATGACACATCACATTGACACTTAAGACGCCACGTCAGCAGTTAACTGCCAGCATGGCGTCCGTTAGCCAAAACTGACGGCAGGGACCAAAATGAAACAAAAATGAAACATGAGGGACCAAAACGGACCAAAAAAAAAAGATAAATGACCAAAGTGAAACCTAGAACAAAGATAAATGACCAAAAATGCTATTTAGCCTAAAAAATATTGTAGAATTGACTTACAGGAAACTGCTCTGACCAAAAAGGAAGTCCTGCTTGGACATGATCTTCTGCATGTTTCTAAGCTTAGAGAAAACTTCCTTCCCTTTGGAATAATAATTTCCAAAGCAGATCCTTGATATAATGTCACCAGAGAAGTCCCTCAAATCGGCATCAACTTTGACTTCAGTTGTGGCACCTCCTTGCTCCTCAATAAGTTTCTCCCATTTTAGGAGCAAAGGCTGTGCTGACTCTATCATAAGGCCCACCATACCCTACCATCAAGTTCACATATTAACCGTACCTTCCACCTCCTCGGTACAATAACTTACCCTTAAATCGACACCACTAGTGCCTACCAAAATACATTTCCTTTGTGTTCACCAAAAACCATCTATGTCTAGATTTATTATAGAAAGCTAAAAAAAATAAAGAAGACAGATAATTGTTGTCTTTTTCTTCAAGGAAAAAAAAGAAATCAGTAATGCTGAAAAAAGAAATAATTTAAAGGAAAACCTCACAAATTTGACCATCTAGAATAGTGCTAATTAATTAGAGAAGGGTATTTTTATTAACTTTGGAATAATACTTTATCCGTTTCGCCTTCTTAACATTGATTAATGCAAGATTACTAAACTCACAATCAGTTTTCCCCCTTAATTTATCTAAGATAAAAATTTAACATAAACACAAATGATTAGCTTAAGGTTAATACCTTAACTTTGTCCATGAAAAATTCAGGTGCTACAATTTTCCTTTGTTGCACCCATCTATGCCCATTGGATCTCAAAATGCCATTGCCAAACAGTGGCGCAAGTTTGTTTGTGACATAAGAAGGCCTGCCCAAACCCAAAGTGGTACACTGGGTCATTTCTTTCACTAGATCTGGTTGGTTCAGATATAGATGTTGCTTCATTCCTGTGGAATAAGTGTACAGTGGACCTGCATATATAGAGAAATCATTGCATATCAGTGTATTAGTTAGTTAGTTAACAAATATGGTTAGTTTGTAATTGTAACTAACTCATTAGTATATTTACACATGAACTAAACTTATGCAAGTGCAGAATCACTAATTGCTAGATGTGTAACACACACCATTTTATCAAGGTTAATTTGAGCACATTTTAATGATGATAGATAGATAGATAGATAGCGACTACATGTTTGGAGTACTTATGCCGCGATATTTTTTATTCGGACCATTGCTCACATGCTGCAATTCTAAACATATATATACATAAGCTTTGTAGTTTTCGTGGTGGTTTGGAATTGATTCTAAAATTATTGTGTCGTAATTTTACACTAAAATTAACTTTTATACAAACAAATGAATTGAAAAGAATCACTTTTAACTGAAATCAATTTAATGAATTTTTGTCACAAGCATCAATCACACTAGATATGAGTGTAGTTTAATAGTTTTAAAGATGGAAGCAATAATAATAGAAGAAATGAAAGGGAATACCGTATTGTTTCCTCCAGTGTTCGAAATATGGGAAGAAGGTTGCAGAGTAGTCATGTGCTAGAAACTGATCATCCTCGACTGTGGTGATGGAAGCTTTAGCTAAGCTAGCCTGTGTTTTGATTCTCTGTATATCAGGAAGATTGCCGTGTAGAAAAGAAGATGGAGGCCCTCTAATACCTTGCATTCGAAGCTTCCTTCTCACCCTTTGGGTGTTAAGCCACAGAATGCCATAAACATAAAGAATCCAGCTGAAAATGGACACAACAGCAAGTGAAGAAACCACTTTCATCATCATACCCACAAATACCCCCTCCATCATCGACCCCTCTTTGTTTGACACGATTAAAATGCTACTGAACAAGTTATATAAAGTGCTCTCAGCTCAGCACATAAGAAAAAACGTATTTTATTTTGTCAAAAAAACATATTTTATTCAATCAATTGCAGAGACTTATTATATGTATGTGACAACGTATGCGTTAGTTATAGTCCATACCAACTCTATATAATTATAATTATTATAATTATATAGGATTAGCTATGTAGAGACTTATTATAGGTTTATAGGTTGTCACATACATATAATAACTCATAATAAGTCGGTCATTGTGCATACCAACTCTATATAATTATGACCGAGTAGCGTATTAATATATTATAATTATAATTATTACAGGTTTTCTTATCAGCATCTTATTGAGAAATATCTAAGCTACTGAACAAATTATATAAAGTTCTCTGAGCTCAGCACATAGGAAAAAACAAATGTTATTGAATCAAATGCTGATTGTTTGTTTTGTCAACGTGAAAGAACAACAACGATTGCAGATTGTGGCTTTGCTGCTTGGTTGCCATGTGCTTTGATAATTGTAAACAACAATGGTACCGTACGGTACCACACAAGCATTGCAGAAATATATAGCTGTGTATAGTGTATGCCTGTATGGATGCCATATACCCTCTTGTCTTGGAGACAAAATGGTATTAGTACCACAAGCTCTGGATATCGATTAATGATGATAATATTGCTGCATGGATGCCGTATATGTATATATGTGCACAAGCTTTGATACCTACTTGGAGGAATCTATCTGAATCAACAACTGTATAATAGACAAGCTTTGCATGCCAATATGTAATGTAGCTGTGCATAAAATTTTGTAAATTATTAGAAAGCAATTGCAATATGACAATATGCCCCAATAATGGCACTGCATATATGTGCCACTAGTAGAATTGTATACCAGCTGCGCTGTGCATTACGGCACTGCATATATAAATTAGTTGTCAAAGTAATACAAAATCAAAATTAAGGCATACTGAGAAACAGCGATATAAATTAAATTTTTATGCCCATCTAATTAAACCGACGGGGAGAGTTGATGACCAAAATACCTCAATAATACTACATTTGTGTTAAGATCAAATCTGGACCATTAAGATGTTCAGTTGACAAAATATAACTGTTATAGTACTTAAAGATATAGCTTCTTTATGTTAACCTGCCTAAATGATTTGTAAATACAATTAAAGCATAGGCAATAACTTACAACTTGACAAGCAATCTCTAAGTTGTATACTTAAGTTTCTATATATATATATATATATATATATATATGTATGCATAGAGTGAATTTGATTATCAAATCATTGAGTTATTTTATTGCAATTTTTTTTAAAAGCTACAATAAAGCATATTTAAGGGCTTTTATCACATGCAGTTTCAGAACAAACTTCAGTGAATCCTGATTTTGATATTAACATTAAGCTACCTTTTCTTTAATGCTAAAAGTATTAGCAAAAAAACTATTGAAGATCAAATCCTGACAAGAAGTCTTCGCCAAAAACTACAGCACCAGCTGCTAATGCCTCAACACTTATTTCCTGTACAACATCTGAAGGCACCCTTTGACTGGGGGCTTCCCTGGATGATGGTACGTCGTCTGTGAAGTTGGAAAGCAAGTCATCATTTATTGAGAGAAAAGTGGGAATATAGCCAACATTAAAGGGTGGCGGTAGTGGTGGAGGAGAAGAAGTTCTAGCTCTAGGTGATTGATAGCTTGCTTCATCCACAGATGGATCAGAATAGAATGTAGTGGTGAATTCGCTATTTTCCGGGAGATGGATTGAAGCCTGTGGTTGCTTCTGCAGGTAGACACGCCTTAATCCTCTTTCTGCGGTCAATCGGGCATCGTTGTCGTGATCTAAGTACACTATTTCTTCGTTGCTACCTATGGAACCAACTTACAACATCAGATCATGATAAGAAGTTTTCACATACTTTTTAAGTGTATGAAATAAGAGCTAGATAAAAAAAAGAGAAACAAAATGAGATACTTAATGCAGAAGAGCAGCTACAGAGAAACAAGGCAAATTAGTTTTTGGTAGGTTGTGAAATAATCACATACCTGTGTGGGACTTTGGCTCTTTCTTTTCTTCATAAATACGAATCAAAATATCAATAAAACCTCTTGGTTGGCCGGATTTCTTCTTTTGTAATTGGTAGCTCCGAACTTCCTCTTGTTTAGGCCTTGACACCTCAGAATTCTTTGCCTGCTTTACAAGAAACTCTTTCAAACCAACCTTGGCTGAGCCGTGAAGTTTTTCCTTATAGAATATGGGGTTTATACTGTAAACTTCCACGTTCAGTGCCAAATCTTGGATGTTTGGCGCCGATTTATCAACAGGAATGGAAAATTTAGTTCTCCAAACAGGATTTGCATTCCCAGAATCATCAACTTTGGTGCAATATTTGCTGTTATCATCAATCCAACCAACAGCATACCAATGACGTTTCCAAAGTGAAGTTGAATGATGGAGTCCATGAGCAGATATCAAAGAGAACTCAACCCATATAGTTCCCATAGATGGTGTAGAGAAGAAAAAACGGTTTCTTGTCTCCTTTAAGCTTCTTTAGACGAGGGTTACCTAGAGAGAGAGAGACCAACGGAAGGTGTTTTGCAGTATTTTAAAGGCTTCTTTTCTTTGATATCAGAAAATTCTGATACCTAAGCTCACCCTTAAGCCAAGTTGCCAACGTTGTTTTCCCTCTTGAGTGCACGCTTTCCTTTTTGTTTATATGAAAGACTAAATTGACAACATTTTGCATAAAAGATTAATTTAATCATAAAAATATTAAGAATACGTATGAGATGACACTGTACAAAAGAAATCTTCCAAAAGCCACAATTTTTATCACATTTACAGTGAAAGCATGGCAAAAAAAATGTGCAGCTAACATTTTCCATGCTCAGTTGAATTTACATCTGCCAAGAATGACGAAAAATGGTAACGTTGAACATCTTCTAATTGATCAGACAATAATCCTGTTTTTTGCTCATTGTTTATACAGTGAAGCTGTCTTTGTAATATTGTCTTTGATGATTTCTAGGGTTATTCAGTAAGAGGTGGAACCAACAATAGCTTTCGGCCTGCGCGTGTAATGGTCTGTTCACCTTCCTGGTTTGTTGATGAAGCAGTTCTGGTGTACATCATGGTAGTAGAACCCAAAATGTCACCGCCAAATCCACACTCCTTAAAAAATAACCTGACAAAATGTGGAGAACATCAATTGCTGTTCACAAAGGAATAAAACTTCAGATGGGTAATGAACTACCTCTCATCCTCTGAGCATAGGGCTGCTATGTCATATATGTCTCTATTTGTAAGCATTCTGCAAAAGCAAGTGATTGTATTAAGGGTAAGTTTGTGTTACTGTTGCCAATGGAATTTGCACGAATTCCAATTCACAAAATGAAAATGCAGAACACACGCACGCTAAGATATTTGGAGATTATATGTCGATCTTTAACCAAATATAGGAAGGACCGTCATCCTTTAATACTCAACACCTACAAGGTTTATGGATATGGATATGGATTTGTAGCAGTCAAGCAAACCACACAATCTGCTGCAGTCAAGGAAAGTAGAATATTTGATTAAAATCCCCCCCACGTCTTTTTTCTTCATTGTCGTTGATGCTGAAGGACTCGATAAATAAAACCACAAATAAATGATACCTTAAGCTACTCAGTATTTTGTATTCTAAATACTATCATATTTGCAAATGAATCCATTTGTTTAGCTTTATCTCGTGCTTCCTCTCACAATTCAATTTTACCTTTTTTCCTTCAGTGCTATACCATGTAAGTTATACCAGTAAACACTTAGCTTAATCAAACAATTCCTTTTGAACGAGGATTATTCCTGTGTTTAAGGAAAATAAGTGCTTAACCAAACTTGGCCATTTCACTAATATTTGTATACGGCCAAGGGTATTAGGGATGGGTTTTGTGGCAGTGAATGCCAAACCTTGGCGTCGACAACAGTGATGTGGGTTGTTTAATTTATGTTGAAGAGATGACATGATATAATGGGGAGCGTTGTATTAATAGAATGGTCTTCTTTCCTTGACTGCAGCTGACTGCGTGGTTTGCTTGACTGCATCAAATCCAGATCCAAGGTTCATGGAAAAGAAAAGGAGAATGATCTAATCTTCACTTTTTACAGCTTGTAGTGTATAATCAAATTCAAATAAGCAATAATGCTACTACCAATAGATTGATGTGATCAAACAAAAAGGCACACTCACACGGATATCAAAACATAACTCTATACCAACAATTACAATATGACGAAAACTTCATGATTTAGGCTGAATCATCAATGCAGATTAACACAGAATCATCAAAGGGAGCCGAGTAAGGTTGCATACCTCACGATTTTCTTAACAATCATCTTTCCAATTCCCAATCTCCGCAGGGATGGTATAACCTGAGATACACTGAAGCAGGTTGATCATGCACGTTAACTAACTGGTTGAGTCGTCGAAAGAATAACTAGCACAAGAGATAAGAAAATATGAAAAATGGGAGAACACACAAATGCAGTGTCCTCGATATCATATATTACAAAAGGGGAAAAGAAAGCATCTTATCATTGCCAAGTACAAATCTCAAAATAAAGAAAACCCAGAAACAAATGAACCAATAAACACATGCCCCAGAACCAAGATGTCAAATTCAGTACGTGGGCAATTTAGAACATATGAAAAATTTAATTCTTTGTTAAGTGTTACCATGACATCGTGAATAGAAGCAGTGAGACCACAATCGGAAACGGCACGGCCAAAGCCAACCAATAGATCGCGGGAAGGAGAAACCGGCGTGAAGAAATCGGTCACGGCCATGAATGGTTTGGAGAAACCGTCATCATCATTGCAAAAAACGTGGTGGGGTTTGCAGAAGACAGAGACAAGCAAGGCACTGTGAGAAAGAGCAATACGGAGCTTGTGGATATCCACGGGTTCGAGGTTGGGGAATCTGTGGCAAGAGTAGTTGCAAGTGCTACAGAGGTTTTGGAGACGTTGAGGATCGACGTGGCGTGGGTCGGTGGAAATGTAAAGTGGGAAAAGGGGTTTTAACAGCTTCTCCTTCTCATTCTCATTCTTAAGCTGTGACTGTGAGCTGCTTTTGCTGATTCTTCTCCTTACCCATTTCAATTCCATCGATTTTGACCCCAAAACTTCTGTAAAGTGTATGTGTGTGTACGCTCCCGCAACTCCATTTCCCACCATTTGTCTTGTCTGCAACCAACAACCACTTTCGATTCAATGGATAAAACTTGAATGGAATTATGGGTATGTTAATCTGCTTCCATCCCCCCCTTCGGTCTTAAATTATTATTTTTTTTAGGCTTAATTACAGTTTTGGTCTCTCTATTATGACCAACTCACGATTTTAGTCCCCCAACTTTTTTTTTCACGATTTTGGTCCCCCTATTTTCTCAATTTCTAAAATTAAAGTCTCTCCCACATTTGGTCAAACTTGAGGCTGATGTGGTTCTCACTAATCTTACTTGTCATACAATTGCCACATAAATTTTTAAATTAAAAAATATATTATTGTAATGCCCCTCACCTTCATTAATTAATGCCACACTCATGTTTCCTCTCCAGTTTCTGCATCAGCTGCAGGCATTAATTAATGCCCCTCACCTTCATCTTCATCGCAACACACTCTCTCTTCCCCAGCTTCACACTCTCTCTCCCTCACATCCTCAGATTGCCACCAAAGCTATGCAAGACAAGATGTTGCATCCTGTTTTCCACATAACCTTAGATCGGGTAAAAGATTATACTTCTTCTCTCAGTCCTTTTATGAAGAATAGCAGATTCATCTTCTTCACGAGAATAGCAGATTTTTATGAAGAAAGAAATAGCAAATTTTATTGAAAAAGAACAGAACAACTTCGTTGGACTTGAATTCAGATTCTAATTATATCCCTTCAAATCACTCCTTAAAGCATAAAGCAAATAGCATAAATCAGTTAATGGCTGATTTGATGAAATAAAAAACACAGCAGCAACATGTTTATGGAGATGACCACCAAAGACGACAAAGATGACAGCGGCACCATCGCGATGGTGTCGGCACGACGTCCAGTTACCACCATAGCCCAGTCACTCCCCTGTTTCCTATTTTCTGCTCTTTCACCGTTCTCTAGTTTGAGATTTAGGATTTAGGGATTAGATGATTCGAGTTTTTGGAGAGAAGACTAACAGTCAAATCCATCATAGATCTGAAACCCTAGATCTAAAACCCAAATCACCACCATCCTTTTGTGCAAATCAGATCAAAAGCGAGTGAGAGAAGATTGATGCAAGAATGAGAGAGAGAGAGAGAGAGAGAGAGAGAGAGAGAGAGAGAGAGAGCAATGGGAGAGAGAGGAACATAAGCTGATGATGGAAATAGAAGCGGGAGAGAGGAACAGAAGCTGATGGGAGGGAGAGAGATTGTGAAGCGAGAGAGAGGAACAGAAGCGAGAAAGAGAGGAACAGAAGTTGATGCAAGAATGAGAGAGAGCAATGGCTTGCCACATCAGCTAATTAAACGCCATGTCAGATTCAATTTTGACTAAATTAGGGGGGGACTTTGACTTTAGAAATTGAGAAAATAGGGGGACTAAATTCGTGAAAAAAATAGTTGGGGTACTAAAATCGTGAATTGGTCATAATAGAGGGACCAAAACTGTAATTAAGCCTTTTTTTTATTAGTAGGAAAGTAAAAAGCAACAAACAATTCAAATAGGATCTTAATGTAAACATTTCTATAGCATCTGCAAGCAGAGATGTAGAAATGGCCGAAGGACAATTATGCCATAAGTGAACTCCATGCTCCATAGATGAGTATTGTTTTGCCAACCAATCCGCACAAGAATTGCCCTCACGAAGGAAATGTTGAAAGCTGAGCTGCCAACCACGTTCCATAAAGGAGCGAATATGATCAATAATCGGCGAATGAGGGTGAGCGGTAGAAACTCCCTCATTGATGAACTTCAGAGCAGTCAATGAATCAGTCTCACAAATCAGATTCTGATATCCATTATCTTGAGCAATATTGAGACCATGGGCAATGGCCTGCAATTCCGCATTCATGTTGTTGGTATAGCCACACCCACCTGAGAAACCCGAAATCCAATTGCCAGTGTGATCCCGGAAGAGACCTCCATACCCTGAGCGGCCAGGGTTGCCAAATGAGCTACCATCAACATTGAGCTTGACAAAGTTAACCGGAGGCGGTGTCCAAGTGACTAGTCGCGGCTCCTTTTGAGAAGAGGGTTTGGGAAAAGCTTTGGTTGTAGCATCCAAGAGAGAACGAATACTGCTAACTACTCGCCACTTGTCCCATCTAATGTCAGAGAAAACTTCTTCATTTCTAGACCTCCATAACATCCAACAAGTAATGATAAAGAGAATACCAAAATTACCTGTTGCATTCGATTTGACCAGAGACGTGGATCATCATAATTGAATTCTCGAAAGTTGACAAAACCAAAGAGGTGCCAAATAGGATGGGATCGGTTACAGTCTCTCAAGGTATGGAGAAGTGTCTCATTCGTAGCACCACACCTATGGCAAGATTGACCTTGGGTAGTGTGCCGCATAACCCTAAAGGAATTGTAGGGAGGCTACCATGCATGATGATCCAAGCGAAGTGCTTGACATTCTCCGGGACTTGTAGCTTCCAAATCCACTTCCAGCTTTCGAAGTTGGGAACCTGTTGATCAGACAAGTGTGTGAGCCAAACATAAGCATTTTTGGTGGAATATTGACCTGATGAAGATGAGCTCCATATGATTGTATCTTAAGAATGAGGATTAATGAAGACACTTTGCATTTCAACTTTAATATCGTCACGAATATTGGTGTAGGGGAGATTGAAGTTTCAAGAGTCATTCATAAAAATGTCGTTCACCCGGAGATCTAGGTCGTGGATATCAACATAAGGGACTCTATCACAAATACGACCTTTGTGAAGCCATTTCTCATACCACAGAGAGATGTCACCTTTTCCCACCCGGGTAATATACCCAGGCTTAAGGATCTCAACAGCTTGGATAATATATCTCCAAGTGTAAGAAGCACCATTATAATTAATATCATCAAAAATGTGAGAATCTGGTATGTATTTAGAAGAGAGAAGTCTAACCCACAATTTATCTGAGTTGTGTAGAATTTCCCAGACATGTTTACCAAGCATAGTTGTGTTCACATTTCTAGATTGGCGAAGACCGAGTCCTCCAATACTAAGAGGCCTGCTCACGCGGTCCCATTTAACCCAGTGATTATGTTTACCTCCCCAAATGAATTGCCTGATGCAGGAGTCCAACTTGTCACATACTCCTTGAGGAATCCAGAGATTATGCATAGTGTGAATTGGCATGGAGCTCAGAACTGATTTAGTAAGAGTCACCCTACCTGCCCGACTAAGAAGATTAATCTTCCAACTTGTTAGCCTGCTGTTAACCTTGTCCAAGATGAAAGAGAAGTCTGAGTTGGTGACTCTCCCTTGAAGGAGGGGAAAGCCAAGGTACTTTTCCAATGTTATAGGTGTGAGTAAAATCCATCATATTTTCAAACTTTGTGACTTTGTCCCGAGGGATATTCTTGGAGGGTAGGAACTTGGATTTACGCACACTAACTTTCATACTAGAGGTCAGACAGAAGTCATGGAGGACTTCCTTGACTACCCTAACTTGAGAGGATTTATCACTAGTAAACAATAAACAATCATCAGCAAAGAAGAGGTGAGAGATTGGAGGCCCGTCATTATTTATCCGAATGGGAGTCCAGTGATTAGAGTCCACCTTAGATTGAATAAGCAGAGCCAATTTCTCCATGCAAAGAAGGAAGAGATAAGGAGACATGGGGTCTCCTTGTCTTAAGCCTCTAGTAGGTGCAAAGCTATCTAGCTTCTCCCCATTCCATTTCAGAGCCAGATTAGAAGAAGTAATGCAACTCATAATAAGATTAATAGTTTGGGAAGGGAAGCCAAAATCTGATAGGGTAATCTTGAGGAAGTTCCAATCAACACTATCATATGTTTTTTCAAAATCAATTTTAAACATAAGAAAGCCGGCTCTACCTTTCTTCTTGTGCATGAAATGAACAATTTCTTGAGCAATGAGAGCGTTATCCGAAGTGCCACGGTTGGGGAGAAAGCTGCTCTGGAGAGGACCAATAACATCATCAAGAAAAGGTCTCATTCTTATGACCAAGATCTTAGAAACCAATTTCACGAGGACATTGCAAAGACTTATCGGTCTAAAATCCTTCATGGTTTTGGGGGCATCAATCTTGGGTATAGGAACAATCAATGTGTGTTCAATTTCCTGCTCAATGTGGCCATTAGAGAAGGCCTTACTTATCAAATCGAAAACATCATTAGACATAATGTTCCAATAATTACGAAAGAAAACTGGTTGGAACCCATCTGGTCCCCGGGGATTTATAAGCATCCATAGAAAAGAGAGAATCCTTAACCTCAAGCATGGTCACTGGCTGGATGAGAATGTTTTGTAGCTCTATGCTAATTTGAGGAATATTAGCCAAACGAAGACTATGAGGATCAACATAGTCGGTGGATCGGAAGAGATTTTTGAAAAAATTATGAGCTTCTCTCTTCAGTACTTCCTCGTCATCACACCATTCTCCATTAATCATTAAACTAGAGACCTTGTTCCTTCTTCTATTAATGACCGCTTGTGTATGATAAAACTTGGTGTTTTTGTTCCCAAGTTTGATCCACTTCTCTCTTGATTTTTGAAACCAAAACACTTCCTCTTCTTCAAGAATTTTGGAGTATTGACACTGAAGTTCTCTCTCAAGCCGAATTAAGTCGTTATAGGGGAAGATGTCCAGCTGAAGATGAACTCCTTTGATACTGCCTTCAAGTTTACGCTTCCATTGAAAAATATTTCCAAAGGTGTTCTTATTGAAGATAATAGAATTGTCTCTAACCTTGGCCTAACTTAACAGTAACAGGATCATAAGAGTGACTCCAAGTGTTCCGAACAAGACTCTCATAATCAGGATGCTCCATCCAAGCAGCTTGAAAGTGAAATAATTTTGAGCCCCTGCTACGGAATTTGGAGCAGCTCAATAGTAAAGGATTATGGTCTGATTCATGGTACGGAAGCACTTCAACAATAGCATGTGGAAAAGCTAACTGCCAATCAACATCAGAGACAGCTCTATCCAACCGCTTCCTCACTTGACCAGCAATATGTATGTTTCTTCTCCAAGTGTATAGGCCACCAATGTAGTGAATATCAAGGAAGTTGTAGTGTGACATCATATCGGCCAGCAACATAGCTCTTTCAGGTCTGAAATTACCTCCATAAACTTCACTTGAAAGTAAGATTTCGTTAAAAATCCCCCAACATGGTCCAAGACCCTGTGATTTGGTTACGGAGTTGAGAAAGATGGTCCCAAAGCCTGCATCTTAAAGGAAAATTAGGGGAAGCATATATAGTTGTACAAAACCACGTTACATTCCTCTTTGTAATAGAGAAGGTGATAGCTTGATGCATGCTATCAACTAAACTAAAAGTAGTATCATGGATGGATGGCAAGACCCAAATACCCCCGTGAGTGGCCCCTAGCCTCTTGAATGAAAATAGGATCATAACCCAAGAAATTCCAAAATCTCTTAACTTTATGAAAGGCAACATGAGTTTCACAAATACAAAATAAAGAAGGTTTGTGTTGTCTTACCAAATCACGAGCATGACGCTTAGCATTGGGACTCATAGCCCCATGGATATTCCACGACAAGATTGAGAAATTATTGAAGCAATCCATCAAAACTTGTTGTGGAATAAGTAACTAAAACTTAGAGAACTACGTGGCCATACTTGTGTCCAGAAATTGGGTTTCTGGTACCTCAGGTGTGTCATTATGCGTGACTGTTCCCCCTTTTTCTCCCATCAGATGTACATCGCCTTAAGTTGCATCACAGTCCATTGGAAAATTATTATTGGCGTTCTCCTGTAGGATCATGAATCTGTTGGGAGAAGTGACTGAATGTTCATTTCAGACTGCGCACCAAAGCCCGCGTCATTGCTAGGTCTAGTGTTTGTATGTTTGGGCATGTTATTATTTAATTCCTTATTCTAAGACTTGGCCCACATGTAGGGACGGATGCACTCACAAGACAGTGGGGTCAAATGCCCCCACCGACATTTTGATTAATTATGTACTACCTATATACAATTATTAATATATTAATATATCTAATCAATTCACTCACATCCACTGCCACACTTTCACCCACTCACAGTATAAACTATAAATCAGCCCCTAAAAACTCCCCCAATTTCCCATCTTTTCCCCAAAAACAATGAATCTGTTCTCTTATTTACGATATCTCTTTGTTTGTAAACATCATTCCTCTCCAAAATATTTTCTCTTAACTTCCAAAAATAGGCCCGTTCTGAAAAATCGTTTAGTTATTTATATAGAGAGATGTATTTTTAAAAGTATTGACAATGAGGAAATCATTCAATGTTTTCAAAATATGAAGAACCGCAAAGAACAATTGTAATGTATATAAATATTGCCCTCACTGCTTAAATTTTCTGGATCTGTGCCACGTGTTTTCTTGTAGATTATCATTGCTTGGACGTTGCCTTTTGTTCCTTTGGCCATTATTGGATGTAAGCAATCTATATGATTTTATCAGTCAAGAATATATAGGGTAAACCCAAAGGGGGTAGATAACATTTAAGAATATATAGAGTAAACCAAAAGTGTCTCCCATATGTTTTGTGTCCTAAATCCAATGGCGATAGCAGTACAAAGGATCATGAGTATCCAACTAATTTCAGGGATATAGAGTTTACCATGTATCTTGTCTAATGTATGAACAACCTTAACTCTTGAGAAGCGGCCTAGAGATTGACTCTGATTTATGATAGAAAACGTTCTGCTGATGATTGCTTGGCTTCCCACAACAGAAGCTAGTATAGCTAAGATAAGCACTGGAAACCTGACACTTTCTGCAACAAAAAAACCTCACATCATGTTTTCTATAATATGCTATTGCAGCGTAACAACCACAAATTTTCAGAAAACTAGCAATGGCACTGCAGTTAAGTTCATGTATACTAACTACTAAGTTTCCGGTAAGAAGTGAGTTGGGACAATGAATACTTGTAACTGAGACATGGTAACTGATTTGGAGGTCAAAATTATGATGTTGCAACAGTGATTATTGTACCTCTTTAATTTATTCTTCAAGGACCAAATTCCCCATTTACTCAAATAATCTAATTTCTCTGTAATAAAAACATACGCTAGCAAAATGAAATTTTTAGACATTCTACTAGACGGTATGTCCAATTTTTTGGACATTTTAGTTATTTCGCACTAAAAGACAAATCTACTTTCCTGCAAAAAGAAGAAACTAGAAAACCTGTCACACGTTGGTCAAAAAAAAGAAAAGCTGCCATAGAGAAAGTAGGAAAGGTGCAAAAGCAGCATGATGACGCGTCAGCATCAGAATTTTTTAAAAAAAAAAACTCCCTTTTTTTTTTAAATTAATTTTATAATTTACTCAAACTACGAAAATTAATCGATTTAACCACTATTAATTGTCAGAAAAACCTATACCTTTAACAAAATTTTCAAAGACTAAAATTTCAAAAAAACTAAATTATTAAATTGATATTATACTAAATAATTGAATAATCAATTTTTTTATTTACTATAATCTCTCTACTAAAACTACTAAAATCAATCAATTTTTTCATAAAAAATAAATCAATCAATTTAACCACTACAAAAAATTACCAAATAACTATTTTATAATTACTAAAAATGAGTAAAATGCCAATGGGAGTGCCTACGGGAGTGGCAGCGAGAGCGCCAACGGGAGTGGGAACGAGAGCGCCAACGGGAGAGGTAACGAGAGCGCCAACGGGAGTGCCAACGAGTAAAATGTCAACGGGAGTGGCAACGAGAACGCCAACGGTAGAGTGCCAACGGGACTGCCAACATGAGTGCCAACAGGAGTGGCAAAGAGAGCGCCAACGGGAGTGCCAACGGGAGAGGTAACGAGAGCGCCAACGGAGGGCCAACGAGGATGCAAACGGAAGGGTCAACGGTGATGCATATTTTACCTCTAATGTCCAAATACATTATTATGGATCAATATAATTCTGATTGTCAATCTCCTTTAATTTCTTCGACTCAATATAATTTTCATTTGTATGTTATATGACATAATATCTATCTCTTTCCACTTTGAATTTCAAATCATACATTTTGGACATTGTTTACAACTTATGATTATCATCTAAATTACTATTATGACTTCATGGCAATACACCGAGCATACATGAGTATCACCCGTGCGTATGCACGGGTAAAATACTAGTAATAAGGAAAAATTGTACTCGGGTCCTTTAAGTTATTTTAAAATTACACATTTATCCTTTAAGTTTTCTTTGTCTCAAATTCATCCTTTAAGTTTTTAAAGTTAGTGGTGTTACCTTTTTTAACTTTTCTTTCTTTCTAGCTAACATAATTTAAGGTGTTAGTTGATGATGTGGTAGCCTATGTGGCCAGGGATGAATCCACAACCTTGGAATTGGGGGCATATGCCCTCGCTCTTTTTATGTTTTCGTGTTAATATATTTTTGTCTCCACAAAATAATATATTTTTGTCTCCACAAAATGAAAACTTCCTATGAATTTTGAATTTTTGTAAATAATTAAATGCATATTTGTATGAAAAATGAATTTTTAATGGTTGTCCAATCATATGCGTAGATGGATATTTTCTTAGTGTTAAAAATGAGACAATCCTACAACACTTTCAAAAAGAGAAGACATATAGAGTACAATTATGACTCATAGTAGATGTTAAAGTACCTTCGATTTTTTTATATACGATGATATAGTTTTTGCAATATCCCATTTTTTGTTTATTAAGGATTTGTATATATTGTTATAAATATAAACATTTAAAGTGTAAAATTTTACCCCCACCAATCAAAATTTATGGATCTTTCTCTGTATGTAGCAAGTGTGAAATTCAAAAATAACTTAAAAACTTTCCTACTAATAAAAATACTATGCTTCCTCCTTTTAGACCTTAAAATGTTTGTGTGGCTTCCATGGTCGTGATTTCCACCAAGAGGCAGTCCAATAGTTATGAGACTACACCTAATCCTTTTCCAAGGCATACACAACATGATCGGGTGTGTATACACGATCAATTAAATAACTACTACAGCATATATAGCTAGCTATATACACCCGAATGAATATGAACATCTAAAGGAAAATAATTAAAGTAAAGGTAGAAACTTTTGTAACGAAAGCCTTCGTTTTATATTTAAAAAACTAACTAAAGTACACACAATATCAAAAGAGAAACCAAATGCTAGCACGTTATTAGAGTTGATTAACATGCATGGTCGACAACTACAATCAAATCTTCTGAATGAGAATATATACACCATGTCCTGGCTCTACAATCATTCTATATGCTGGAGAATGGCTATAACTAGGAGATAAGGAGAAGCTAAACTTGGAGATGATAAGAGCTAGCACAACCTTCAGCTGAACCATTGCAAAATTCTTCCCCACACATAAACGAGTGCCCAATCCAAATGGCACAAATGCTTGCGGATACTTGCAAGCCTTAGAGACACCCTCACTAAACCTTTCCGGTTTAAATTCATTGGCATTTGGTCCCCATATTTCAGGATCTCTCTGCAGTGCTGGGATTAAAGTCCATAAACAAACTCCTTTAGGAACATTCAGATTTCCAATTTGGATATCTTCATATGCCTCCCTTGAAACAAAGGCTGCTGGTGGGTATAAACGTAACACTTCTTGAATCACCATAGTCACCTGTAAGTAGAGTAATTAATGATAGTGAACAAAAATGGTCCATAATTTCCAAGTCCCAAAATCAAGTGAAATTGAATGCAAACAAGGATATTATATATGTAGACATCTGGTATCTTTTCACAAGATAAATAATTGCATGTACCGTTTTCAAGAGGGGGAGAGAATCAGCATCTGGTATGCCATTGAGACAATGTTGAGCCACCTCAGTTCTTATACGACTTTGCCATTCAGGGTGTAAAGCAAGAAGCATCAAACACCAAGAGGCTGCAACAGCAGTAGTTTCATGACCAGCAAAGTATATATTTTTGCAGTTATCCACAATGAATCTCTTAGAAAAATCCTTCCCCAAACTTTGATCACTCATGGCTGCTTCCAACAATAACTGCATCAAATCTTTTTCTAATGAGCATGTTTCTGACTCTGAACATTCTCGCTTTCGTTCCTCCACTAACTCCCAGATCAGTGACTCTATCTCTTTCTCCAAACTGCTAATCTCATTTTCCTTCTTTGACCGAATTTTTAGTTTTTCACTGTCATCAATTATCAATCAGTTTTAGGCTATCTTATCTTATCTTAAAATATAAATTTTGTGGAGTCTCCCACTCCACTTTCCCTCCAAAATTCTCACTCCACTCCACTTTGGTGGAAAAAAAATTCACGACAAAATATGTAAAGTACGATGCTAAGTAGTGTTTTTTTTATATGCTTAAGTGTTCGCAAAAAAAATCAACTATTCAAATATGCAAAGTTTGTGCCTCAATAACCGATTTGGTGAAAAAAAATAATTTCGTGACAAAATACTTAAAGTGTGATGCTCATCAGCGTGCTTTGGGGTACTTTAGTGTTCAGAATTTTTTTTAACATTGAGATACTCAGAGTTCATTCCTCAATAACTGATTTGGTGAAACAAATAATAATTTCGTGACAAATATGTAAAATGCGATGCTAAGCGGTGTGTTTTGGGGTACTTTAGTGTTCAGAAAAACTTTTAACTGTCCAAATACTCAAAGTTCATTCCTCAATAATTGGTTTGGTGAAAAAAAATTAATTTCATGACACAAACCCCTGCAACTCACCCTTTTAGTGATTTCACCACTTAAAAAAATCAATTTCTTTTTATACTTCTCTCTTTATATTTTTTAGGACCATATTTTTTTGAATTTTTAAAATAATAATTTATTAAATCCATTTAACTCGATTACTACAAATCACAATTTTTTTATTAATTTTTTAGGATTTGCAGTTTATAGCTAGGAATAACTCCTTTCTTCTTAGTATCTATGGATAACCAATTTCAATTTTATAATATTCATATTTAATTTACAGTTATAATTTAATTTTTATTCACAAATATTGTTACTATGGATTATGTGTATGGAATAATTTGTCTAGATTATATCTGTACACACTCTATTTTAGTTTTTAAATTCGCAACTGCCTTTTTTATAGATTTTTTTTTCAATTCATACTAATTACCTTCAATTTAAACAAGACTTTTTTATGTTGCAATTTAAGAAACAAATTTTAACCAATAACAATTCTATATTAACTAAAGTTTTTACCCCGGGTAAATGCACGGGTCATGACGCTAGTAATAAAAAACATGGTTCTTTTATTACTTTTTAAATGTGCATGTATAGATATGGCTCTAGGCACAGAAATTTTAATGAACTACTAGAATAACATCCAATATTACGTAGATTTTATAATAAAGCTAATCAGAAATTTAATTTTTTGTATCAACATTATATTATGATGATTATGATTGAGAGTACATTTGTTGTTGAAGTTATGCATAGAACATATGCCTTTTTCAGTACACAAAAATTCAAATTTAGGACCTCTTTATAAAGCACTAATACTCCTATTACCACTAAATTTAACAATGGATTTGCATATAAATAAATCACACAATTTGCATTTCCATGTATTTCCAAACAGTTAATTTAAGTGTCACAGTTGAAGTCATGTACATTTATGAAATGCGAGTTTGTTTTGCACATGATATTTTTACAGTACAAAATAGAATTGACTTACAGGAAACTGCTTTGGCCAAAAAGGAAGCCATGCTTGGACATGATCTTCTGAATGCTTCTAAGCTTTGAGAAAACTTGCTTTCCCTTTGAATAAGAATGTCCAAAACAGACCCTTGAAATAACGTCAGCAGATAATCCCCTCAAATCGGCATCAACTTTAACTTCAGCTGTGACACCTCCTTGCTCCTCAATAAATTGCTCCCATTTTAGTAGTAGTGGCTGAGCTGAATCTATCATAAGGCCCACCATACCCTGCCACAATGCCATCAAGTTCCATATAATTATTAATAGTCTTTTCCACCGCAGTGAGTGCGGCCTAAATTAAATTTTAATAAAGGTTTTGTTGGTTATTTTGTACTCCGTATTTGTTTTTTGAGACAAAAAATTTAGGGCAAGGGGATAGCACTCCAGTCTAAGACGTTAATTACATTTACCCCATCCCAAATAGACAAGTGGGGAGTTGAACCCGGTACCTCTCGAATACAACTCTTGTCATCCATTAGGTCAACCCTTTGGGGTTATTTTGTACTTGTACTCCGTACTTAATAATAAATATGTGATCTTTTTATTTTATAAAACTAATAATAAATATTTTTTGACAAATAAATCCTCTTTATTCGACACCACACCACTGGTGCCCACCAAAAGCTAATTTCCTTCTACTATTATTCAGCAAAAAATCATCTATGCTTAGATTTACTATTTGGCCACCAGAAAAAGGTACTTTGTTGAAAAGAAAGCAAACAAGTGGAGTGACATCCTTTTCCCTGTATGAACGAACTCATTTTCGTCCCCCACCCACCCTGGGGCCAAAATTCATCTTCTATATAAAGCATGTGCACTAGCACACAAATCAGTCAGAATCATGGAATGTGATAAACTCTTGATTAACTTATCATGTGGGGCTAGCTAGCTGCTATTCAACAAGTAGAAAGCTTAAAAAAAAAAAAGACAAATAATCTTTGTTTTTTTCTTCAAGGAAAAAAGAAAAGAAATCAGTAAAGTGGAAATAATTTAAAGGAAGAGCTCACAAGAATAGTGGTAATTAATTATACAAGTGTATTAACTTGCTAAGTAATTTATTTATCTAAGATAAAGAAGTCAGCATAAACAAAAATGATTAACAGCTAAAAGTTAATTATAATGTTAACTATATATTTACATATATATACCTTAACTTTGTCCATGAAGAACTCAGCTGCTACAATTTTCCTCTGCTGCGCCCAACTATGTCCATTGGCTCTCAAAATACCATTGCCAAGCATTGGTGCAAGTTTGTTTGTGACATAAGAAGGCTTGCCCAAATCCAAAGTGATACACTGGTTCATTTCTTTAACTAGATCTGGTTCGTTCACATACAGATGTTGCTTCATTCCTGTGGAATAAGTGTACAGTAGACCTGCATAATTACGAGTAATAGTTAGTTAGCAACCTATGCATAATAATTAATAAATAATTCTGGTAACAGAATTACTAATTAAGTTAGTACATTTATACAAGGACTAAATTTATTCAATTAGCGAATCACTAATTGCTAGAGCCATACTCAATGCTATAAGTCTATAAACATTGGCTAGCTGAAAACAAGACCATGAAGGTGTTAGATCGGAGGGATTGAGTGCTTATTATTAATTATTAAAAGGTATAAAAAAATTATGTGTGCATGTGGGGTTAGCACTCAAAGATAGGGTGCTACATTGAGGATGGTCAATATATATGAGAATCCAGAGGAGAGGTTGCTTGAATCTCTGCACGACGACTTGATACCGACAATTTGGAGAGGGCTTCGATACCTTTAAGGTGGGAAAGACAACATGCCTTTATCTTTCATCATTCTCAATTTCGTCTCTCATCTTTGTCTCTAAAAAATCTTAAAGTCACTAAAGGTATGCAGACATCGAGTCCAAATCACATTTATTCATGTAGCATGTGGATTCCACTTTAATCAAATATACAAGGAGGATAAAAGTAATCCTTATGATAGTAATTAAAATAAAAAATAATCATCATTCTCGATTCACGAGTGTACTACGATTGCAAGATTGATCACGAATTGTGTAATTATATCAAATATTCATTATGCAGAATTAAGAATATTTGAAAGTGTTAAAGAATGTTTATAATATTAGTCAAATTATTTAAAAAGATTACAACGAATATATTATATATCCCATCCTATCCTCTTCTCTTTTTGTCCTTCGATTCAATAATTATTAGATTAGATTAGATTTCAAAGTCTGGAGATAAAGATACTAGCTAGGCACGCTTGCTTTTCCTCTTTCCATCTCAATCTAAATCTATTATCCACTTATCAAAATACCAATCCAATGAGATGAAGACCAAACGAGGGATGTCCAAAAAGTGTGTTGTCATGTCTAAAGCACCAAATACACGGACTTTTGGCCCCCCTGGTTCACTTTAGAAATAAATAAATGGAGCTTTCACTTTAAGGCTAGGAAGGCATTTTAATATCGGGTATAGAAATTAGAAACTTTATCGTCTCAAGAGAAATTGCAGAGTCTATCTTTGGTTCAAAGGTTGGAGGGTTGGTTTGCCCAGGGCGCCAAATAGGCCAAAGTGAAAAAGTGGGCTAGATTGAGTCAGTTGAGTTTTTTATTGATTTGTGTTTTGGGATTTTTTTTTTTACCCCCATCATCTCCCAGCTACCCCCACCGACCCTGCGAAAAGACGCAATTGCCCTTAACAAAATTTAAAAATCCCGAACGTATCCTGATTTCATTTTTTTTTTTTGGAAATCGGATTTAGGTAAATCCGATTTCCACTAAAAATTTTAAAAAAATTAAATCGGATTTAGGTAAATCCGATTTCCACTAAAAATTTTAAAAAATTTAAATCGGATTTATTTAAGATGGGTAGATCCGCTTTTAAAAATAACAAATCGGATTTACCTTAAGTGGGGGTAAATCCGATTTGTTATTTTTAAAAGCGGATCTACCCCATCATATAAGGTAAATCCGCTTTTAAAAATAACCAAAGCGGATTTACCTTATGTGGGGGTAAATCCGCTTTGTTAACCCAATTAATAAATAAATAAATCAGTTAAAATTTTAAAAACAAATTTCGACCGTCTTTTGGTTCTGTTTAGTGTGTAGTTCGTTAACACGTGACGATATTGTACGTCGGGAGAATAATTTAGGCTAAAAAATCAGTTTTCGGGCAACCTACTCAAATTGTAATGAAACCACATTCTTTAAATCCGAAAAATATCAAGGATCAATACTCCTCAAGAAGTGACTTCTTTCAGGACTGGGGACCTCAAAATCCCAAATTCCATCGTTTACTATTTTTTATTAATTTTTTAAATTTTTCATAATCTCCAAAAAATCTGAAAAAATTTGCATAACTTTATTTTGGTTTTATTAGATTTTTAGTGGTGTTTTCATAATTTTTGGATTAGTTTTGGCTGTTTAACGGATTTTTAGTAGTATTTTATAACCTTTTTTAAAAAATTAAATAAAAACAATTTTTTTAATAACAAAATCGGATTTACCTTAGGTGGGATAAATCCGATTTTCTTTTTTTAGGGAAATCGGATTTACCTTAGGTGGGATAAATCCGATTTTCTTTTTTTTTAGGGAAATCGGATTTATGTACCCACTAGGTAAATCCGATTTCCAAAATAACAAAGCGGATTTACCTCCAGCTAAGGTAAATCCGCTTTGTTATTTTTGAAATCGGATTTACCTATTGGGCACCCCCATATGAGGTAAATCCGACTTTAAAAATAACAAAGCGGATTTACCTCAAATGGAGGTAAATCCGAGCGAATTAAAAATTGGGCAGGGGTATTTTCGGGTTTCACTTTTATGTGGGGGTAAATAGAGAGATGATGGGGGTACATAAAAAAAACCCTTGTGTTTTTATAGCTCAATCAAACCAAAAATATTGGGCCGACTCCAATCCAATTTTTAACAAAGAAAAACATGAAAAATATTAAAAAAAAAAAAGCATAAAACAATGGCATTAGCCTGATTCATTGACCAACTAGACTGGACCAAAATGGTCTGGTTCTTTATGGGCCTCTATGTTTTGAATCCAACCCATAAGATTGGACTGGGTCAAAAAACTGACAGGCCAATACTTCTTACAACCCCCCCCGGTTACTCACTGCACACCCCAAAACCTACGAAATGACCAAAATACTATTGATGAAAGAAAAACTTTTCAGTGCGTCCCCTTTTTTTCTGAGATTCAACGGGTACAACATTATGGTACGATATCATGGTACTGAACCGGTACAGTATCATGATGTCGCGACTTATGTCTTGCCAAACACCCCCCCCCCACTACATGATTTTTTTAAGCACAACACTATTATACCGTACCGGTTCGACATCACAGTGTCGTACTTGCAATTGTAGAAACAAATATCATTGCAATCATAGGTCGTCTTCTTCATCTCTCTATGTGAATACCTTACTTCAAAATCTCGTTGGACAACCTCACTTACCTAGCCTTTGTGTTGTTTATCTCTTACATCTGAAAACCACTTTATATTCTTTACAGTGAAACAATCAATTTGAATTGAAATTCTGAAATCCAATTTCCATATTCCTTGATGTGTAGATTCAAAGATGGAAGCAACAATATAATAGAAGAAATGAAAGAGAATATA
Organism: Astragalus membranaceus; assembly: GCA_039519185.1. Lineage (NCBI taxonomy): Eukaryota > Viridiplantae > Streptophyta > Magnoliopsida > Fabales > Fabaceae > Astragalus > Astragalus membranaceus. Next base: position 32,006,812 of record CM076848.1, read on the forward strand.
CCGTATTGTTTCCTCCAGTGTTCAAAATATGGGAAGAGGGTTGCAGAGTAGTCATGTGCTAGAAACTGATCATCCTCGCAGGTTGTGGTGGAAGCTGGTTTGGTAGCTTGTGTTTTGATTCTCTGCATATCAGGGAGATTCCCATGTAGAAAAGAAGGTGGAGGCCCTCTAACACCTTGCATTCTGAGCTTCCTTCTCACCCTTTGGGTGTTAAGCCACAGATTGCCATAAACATAAAGAATCCAGCTCAAAATGGCCACAACAGCAACTGAAGAAACCACTTTCATCGTCATACCCAAAAACATCTCCTCCATCGATCGATCTCTTTGTTTGACACTAATAAAGTACTAGTGAACAAATTATATAAAGTTCTCATTTCTCACAGCTCAGCAAATAAGAAAAAACATACGGATATTTTATTCAATCAAAGGCTGATTGTTTTGTCCAATTGCAGAGACTTATTATATGTGTTGGCAATGCATTTTGAAAGAGAGGGCCCCACTCCATCTCCACTCCAGCAAAAGATTCTAAGAATACGACAACGTATGCGTTCACTTGTAAAGTAGACACAAGAAACTATGAATATAAGGACAACAACATGCATGAATGTGTTTTTGAAGATTGGATGATATAATACCAAATGGGATGTAAACATTTGTTTATTTATTAAATTAGAATTGATTAGCTAATATATTATAACATTTAATTAACTCATATATATATATAGTACACTGCACACTGCAGGTACTATATATTCCTTTTATATACTCCCTCCGTCTCAAAATAATTGTCGTTTAAGGTTTTTACACACAATTTAAGAAAAGCAAACAGATTTGGTAATTTTACTAAACTAACCTTATGATAGTACAAGTAAAAGGTCACTATCACTATTTTACTTTATGATGGAAACTGACATCTCACTCTCACGGTTCCCATATCCTAATAACTTTTCGGCAAGTGGTGGCTATGTACTTTTTTTTTATAACTGCAAATAGTATAGTTTCTGAGCAAACCAATTACTAGTCTGAAATTAAACGTTGGTTTGATAACATAAGCACCTTAACATAGAGTTGGTGGCTAGGTACTTGAACAATAGAGTTACATACAAAATGTGAAACTGACGTCTCACTTCCAGATTTTTTTCAGCAATACTTTATCCAAAATGTGAGCATTTGATAAAACACCAAAATAGTGGCGCCAATTTTTTTTTTTCATTTCCCACCAATTAAGTCTTACTTAAAGTGGTTACTAGTGCTAATAGAGTCATTATCTATATGATAAAAATTGAAAAATGACTTTGAGAGAAATAGATCTAAATATTTCTCCTATAGAAGTTGATAGTAGCATCAATGAAAATTCTTCTATTCCATCATTTCCAAATTCTTCATCAAATCATTTTCCTTTCAACTTAAATGATGAGATTCTAATTTGGGAGCATGCACAAATAGGAGAAAGATTGGTTGAACCAAATTTAAATTCAGGTATGTTGTCACTTTGTTTTTGTTTTGTTGACAAGTGCTCTTCTTATATATTTTGATTAATGTATTTTTGCATATTGATATACACAATATATATAGATGGTGAAGGCAATGATTTGGATGCTTCCATACCTCCAATTTCTTCATCAAATTCCTTTCTTTTTGACTTAAATTATGAGATGGTTGTGGAAGATGATACACACATAGGAGACATGCTACATGAATCAAATCTAAATATAGGTATGTATTAATTATTTTATTTGTAATTTTAGGTTTATTACTTTTATTTATATGTTATACCCTTATTTTACAATAATTTATACACTACAAAAATTATTGGTTTTTCCGGCTAGGAGTTTCCGGCGGATATGTATCCGCCGCAAAGTTACCGGCGGAATCTACGCATTTCCGGCGGATTTTATCCGCCTCAAAGTTACCGGCGGAATAATTGACCGTTGCGGCGGATTAAAATTCGTCATGGCTTTTGCGGCGGATTTAACGGTTCTTGCGGCGGATTTGGGTTCACAAAATTTATTTTTTTACGAGATTTTAATTAACCGCCGCAAATGCACCTCCGTCCGCCGCAAATCCCTTAAGTCCGCCGCAAATCCCTTAAATCCGCCGGTAACTGCCGTTTCCGGCGGATCTTGCCTTTTGACCGTTTGACTTCGTTTCTCCTATATAAACCCCTTCTCCCCTTCTACTTTTTTCACACCTCTACCAATACTCTCATTCTCTTGATACGGCACTCGATCTCTTAATACGGCACTCTCTTGAGCATTGTCGGCAGCGGGGTTCCAATAGAGTGGCGTACGTCTCCATTTTTTGGTAAAAAAATTTCCACATTGTCATGAAGACCCCTTCATCTTTTTCGTTAAAAGTAACCCCTTTATCAGCATAAAGTTCATCCTCATTATTTTCACCACAAGAGACATATACGCTCATCAAACGCTCGGTATCATCCTCCAACTTAACAACCCGTCCTTGCAGTTCCTCAAACTTTCTATTTAGAGATTCAATCATCTTTTCAAAAGATGGTTTCTTGTGAAACTTTCTATTTTGAAAATATGGTTGAATCTCTAAATAGAAAGTTTGAGGAACTGCAAGGACGGGCTGTTAAGTTGAAGGATGATACCGAGCGTTTGATTAACGTATATGTCACTTGTGGTGAAATAATGAGGAGGAGCTTTTTGCTGATAAATGGGTTACTTTTAACGAAAAAGATGAAGGGGTGTTCACGACAATGTGGAAATTTCTTTACAAAGAAATGGAGACATACGCCACTGTAATGGAGCTGCTGCCGACAATGCTCAAGAGAGTGTCATATCAAGATAATGGCGTAGGTCTCCGTTTAGGGGTAGCAGGCATTAAATATATATTTTACTGTTTTTCCCAATTTTTTTTGCTTTAGATTATTTTATTTTTTTGTATGGATATTTTTTTTGTGATAATATTTTACTGCTTTTCCCAATTTTTATTTTTTTAAATTAAAAATTAATTAGTTATTGGATTTTATTTTTTTATCAATAATTAAAAAATTAATAAAATAATATATATTTTTAACTAAAACGATTTTTTTAAAAAAATAAAATTTATTTTTTAAAAATAAATTTATTTTTTAAAAATAATAATAATTTATTTTCTCCTTTTTAAAAAAATAAGGAGAAAATTTATTTTTTAAAAATAATAATAATTTTTTAAAAAAAATAATAATTTTTTTTAAAAAAAAAAATGGTACTTTGCGGCGGATTTGTGTCATTTGCGGCGGATGTTGAGTATTTGCGGCGGATCTTTGCGGCGGATTGTAGCTTTTGCGGCGGATTGTTTGGTGTTTTTAAAAAAAAAGACGCGGTATTTTAATTTGAATATCCGCCGCAAAGTACCACGAATCCGCCGCAAAGCTCCGTAAATAAAAAACCCGCGGATTTTAAATTTCAAAATCCGCCGCAAACCTCCATAATCCGCCGCAAAGCTCCGGAAAAAAAAAAACCCGCGGATATTGAATTTCAAAATCCGCCGCAAACCTCCAGAATCCGCCGCAAATCCCTTTTGACCGTTGGGCTGCGTTTTTCTATATATATCCATTCCCCACTTCTCATTCTTCACACTTCTAACAATCCTCCCATTCTCTTCTTAAAATTTCTCCTTTACTCTCTCCCAAATTCTCTCCTTCTCTACTAAATCTGTTTTTGAAGTGTAGCGCTTCCTCCCTACGAATTGTCTTCTGCTCTTATTGGGAAATTTCTTCAAGGTATGTTTTTTATATGAGTTAATAGTTTTTGTTTTTAATTTTTTTTTTAATATTCATTTTTAAATTATTTTATAATAATGTGAATTTGTTACTCATTGTGTTGTTTTTTGTTTAGGTATTGTTTGGGTTCCTCATTTTTCCTCTCTGCTTGAGTTCAGGATAAGCTTCAAGCCAGAGCCTTCTCTTCACTACGGTTAGTTGTTAAAGTAATTAATAAAATATTACTTACTTCACTATTTTTAGTAAAATTTTGTTACAAATTTTGTTTGCAATAAAAATACAAATTAATTTATATTGAAAAAACTTATTTATTAAGTTCACTTATAAATTTTATTAACATATATTGTCTTATAAAAATTGAAATTTAAAATTAAATTTGGAATTATTATTTATAATGTTTAAATTATTAGTATATAACATTATTAAAAAATTAATTCTGTTGCTTGTAATTAATTGGTAGTTTATTGAAATATAAAAATAAAATGAGTAATATATAAATATATATATATATATATCAAAATATGAAGTAATTGATAGTTTATTTTATTTATATTGTAGTGTAGTATACGTATAGTTCTTGAAAATTGATCGTAGTTGGATGTATGATCGATTGTATCCTGGAAGAACTGGTGTAAAACGACGTTTTGTAGAAGGAGTAGAAGAGTTTATTTTTTGTGCTAAGTACATTGATCATGAAGAATTTGGGCGACAAGGCGGTATTGGATGTCCGTGCTTGAAATGTTCATTTCGAGCTATAAAAAATGAACATGAAGTTAGACTTCATTTGTACAATAATGGGTTTAGGCCAAATTATTGGACATGGAGTCGTCACGGGGAAGGAGCGCCAGGGGTAGCTGCAGTTCCTGCGGTTAATGTTCCGGTTGAAGTAGTAGATCACACATCAAGTAGTTATCCAGTGACTACGACATCTGAATGATGGGGAATACAACCGTTAGATGTTTATCAGGGAATGATATCTGACGCTGTTGGAGTAAATTTGGATTTTGAAGAACCAGATGCTGACGAAGTTCCAAATGAGGAAGCTCAAAGGTTTTACATGTATTTGAGTGAGACAAATAAACCCATATTTGAAGGATCTACAGACTCAAAATTATCAATGTGTGTTCGGTTGTTGGGTCTTAAGTCTCAATTTAATGTTGCTGAGTTGTGCATGGAATATATGACCAAAATGATGTTGGATGCAACCCCCATTAGAGGGAGTTTACCGCAAAGTTATTATGAAGCTAAAAGAGTGGTATCGAAGCTTGGCTTAAAATCTAAAAGGATTGATTGTTGTGTGTCTGGTTGCATGCTCTATTATAACAATGAGTTTGGCATAAATGATGGAGAGTTGTCGGAATGCAAGTTGTGTGGACAACCACGCTATCGTGTCAGTAGATCAGGGATGAGCAGAGGCAAACCGGTTCCACGAAAATCAATGTTCTATCTGCCTCTTATTCCAAGGCTACAGAGGATGTTTACTTCAATGAAGACCGCAGGTAAAATGACATGGCACCATCAAAATAGAAATAATTCTGGTGAATTACGTCACCCATCTGATGGTGAAGCTTGGAAGCATTTTGATCGTGTTCATCCAGATTTTGCCAGTGATCCACGCAATGTTCGGCTTGGTTTGTGCTCTGATGGTTTCACACCATATATTCAAGCCTCGGCAACACCGTATTCATGTTGGCCAGTTATTGTTACCCCATACAACATTCCTCCAGAAATGTGTATGTCCAAACCATACATGTTTTTAAATTCTATTATTCCAGGGCCAAGTAATCCAACAGCTGGTATTGACATCTATTTGCAACCTTTGATTGATGACCTAAAAAGGTTGTGGAATGGTGTTTTAACTTATGATGTGGCACGCAAACAAAATTTTGTGATGAGGGCGGCTTTGATGTGGACCATAAATGACTTCCCTGCCTATGGAATGTTGTCTGGATGGGGGACACATGGTAAGATGGCGTGTCCGATTTGCATGGTTGACACAAAGGCTTTTAGTCTTAAATACGGAGGAAAAGTTTCATGGTTTGACTCGCACCGTAGGTTCTTACCTATGGATCACCCATTTAGAAAGCAGAAATATGCGTTCATCAAGGGAAATGTTGAAACTGCTGGACCTCCTCGTCAGTTGACACCAGAGGAAGTTTGGAATAATGTTAGGGATATCCCTCCATTTTTTGGTAAACAAATTTCCACATTGTCATGAAGACCCCTTCATCTTTTTCGTTAAAAGTAACCCATTTATCAGCATAAAGTTCATCCTCATTATTTTCACCACAAGAGACATATACGCTCATCAAACGCTCGGTATCATCCTCCAACTTAACAACCCGTCCTTGCAGTTCCTCAAACTTTCTATTTAGAGATTCAATCATCTTTTCAAAAGATGGTTTCTTGTGAAACTTTCTATTTTGAAAATATGGTTGAATCTCTAAATAGAAAGTTTGAGGAACAGCAAGGACGGGCTGTTAAGTTGAAGGATGATACCGAGCGTTTGATTAACGTATATGTCACTTGTGGTGAAATAATGAGGAGGAGCTTTTTGCTGATAAATGGGTTACTTTTAACGAAAAAGATGAAGGGGTGTTCACGACAATGTGGAAATTTCTTTACAAAGAAATGGAGACATACGCCACTGTAATGGAGCTGCTGCCGACAATGCTCAAGAGAGTGTCATATCAAGATAATGGCGTAGGTCTCCGTTTAGGGGTAGCAGACATTAAATATATATTTTACTGTTTTTGCCAATTTTTATTGTTTTAGATTATTTTATTTTTTTGTATGGATATTTTATTAATTGTATGGATATTTTTTTGGTGATAATATTTTACTGCTTTTCCCAATTTTTATTTTTTTAAATTAAAAATTAATTAGTTCTTGGATTTTATTTTTTTATCAATAATTAAAAAAATTAATAAAATAATATATATTTTTAATTAAAACGATTTTTTTAAAAAAATAAAATTAATTTTTTAAAAATAATATTAATTTTTTTTAAAAAAAATGGTACTTTGCGGCGGATTTGTGTCGTTTGCGGCGGAATTTTAAATAAAACGTTTTTTTAAAAAAATTATATTCATTTTTTTTTAAATAAAATGGGTGTTTTGCGGCGGATAACAGGTACTTTGCGGCGGATATTGGGTACTTTCCGGCGGATATATTGCGTCAAAAATTTGTCCCCTTTTCCGGCGGATTATCCGCCGCAAATTTGCGGTGGATTTTGCGGCGCCACTAAATCCAATCCGCCGCAACGCGTTTGCTTCGAGCTGGCTACCGGCGAAAAAATTCCGCCGCAAAGTCCAAATATCCGCCGCAAATTTGGCTTTTGCGGCGGATTTTGCCCGCCGCAAAGTCCAGCTTTTCTTGTAGTGATATTGACTGTGACGATGGTGATTTTTGTAGAGTAGCTTCACAAGATGGATTTGATATCCGGATGATGTGTCAACCTGCAAACTCTCCAGATTTAAATGTTTTAGATCTTGGATTTTTTAGCGCTATTCAATCCTTACAACATAAGGAGTCACCTAAATCCATTGATGATCTTTTGAATGCAGTTGTGAAATCATTTGAAGAATTTTCAGCAGTGAAGTCAAACCGTATATTTTTAAGTTTGCAATCGTGCATGATTGAAATCATGAAAGCAAGAGGTTCCAACAAGTATAAAATTCCTCATATGAAAAAGGAAATGTTGGAACGTCAAAGAGAACTGCCTCAACAATTGAAATGTGACACTACATTGGTGCAAGATGTTCTTAATTATTTAGACTCAATCCAAGCATGACTCACATCCAATTTGCTTTTGTATGTCTCGTTCTAGTTGTAAGGTTGTACTCTAAGCATCCAAATTGGTTTTGTTATATTTTGTGCTTCTATAATTTCAAGTATTATGAGAGGATGCAAGCAATGACATTATATGAATTAAGTGTTTCCTATAGCTAGTGTGTATACCGTAGTAATGTTTCCTATAGCTAGTTTATTTTCGTATACCGTCCCTTTAAAGCTTACTCCTCTCCAGTCATTGATTTCAAAGCTTACTGGGATTAAAATGAAGGGAGCAATCTACATATCATCAAGTTTTAACATTAACCACTAACAACATAAACAAAACTTTAAACCCCCATTTTTTACTTCCCAAAACTTACACAAACAGAACATGAAATGACATTATAATTTCTTAGATTTCAAAAAAAGATGGAAGATAAATTTTCAGCATAGCTTCCACTACTTCTTTTTTCCCCTTTTCTTCTTCTTTTAGTCCAATGTCTTCATTTTCTTCATCTTCAACCCTCTCAAAATCCATAGTATCTTCTACTATTTCCAAATAATGGTTTGATTCATCTTCCTCCTTACCAGCTTTCTCAAACTGTAGAGAATCTTCAACTATTTCAGACTCAATGTCATCATCTTCTTCCTCAGAAACTTTCTCAGAATCCATGGAGTCTTCTACTCTTTCTATTTCATAGACATTTTTATCTTCATCCATACCTCTCAAAATATTTCACTCAACTTTTTTTTTGATGATAAATATTTTACTCAACTTGGTTCTCTTTTATTCACGGTACTTATGAAGTTATGAAGTAGACTTTTCAACACAAAATATTATGCCATCTTTTCATAGTAACTCACGTGGCTCTATGCCATCTTTTCCAAGGAAAAAGTACTGCATTTTGCAGTCAAAATAAAGTAAAGCCTGCATCATTAGTAGAAGGGCATAGTTGGAAGCAAAGTGTCAAAAATGCATTGAAACCAAAAAACGTCAATTAATTTGATACTCCATTACTTTTCTAAAACGTCAATAATAGTGAGACAGGGGGAGTATATATATATATATATATATATATATATATATATATAAAATAATAATAATAATAATAAAAGGCAGGGCTTTTTAGCCCTCTTTATACAAAAAAATAATTAATAATAGTAATAATAAAAAGGCACTATATTTCTTTCAACTTTAAAAAGTAAATAAAAGAGTTGGTAGGGACTATGACCGACTAGGGTATTAATATCTAATAATTATTATAGGCTTTGGTACCCGCATCTTTTTGAGAAATATTTAGGCTAGACTCACTTCACATTAACATTAGTACTCTCGGAAACCAATTACTGCTCCCCTTAGCTAGGGTAGGGGTATTAGATAAGGAGCTCATATCTTTCCTTACCTTTTTGTGTTCTGTATTGAGAGACTCTTTCGATCTATTGAAGAAGAAGTGGGGGGACTTCCACTAGAAACCAATTCAGGTGACTAGGGGGCAAAAATTTCTCATTTGGCTTTTGCGGATTATCTTCTTTTCTTTGCTGAGGTTAACTTGGAACAAGCTGCAATTATCCCACACACTCTTCAGAAGTTTTGTGCTAGCTCCGAGTAGAGAGTAAGTCAAGACAAAACTCGGGTTTATTTCTCTAAAAATGTGCCAAGACTCCTCAAGAAAGACATTTGTGATGTGATGGGTTTTCAATACACTGAGGATATATCTTGGTAAATATATGGGAGTCGCTATCCTCCACAAGAAAGTTGGTCTTAATACTTTTAACTTTGTGATGGACAAAGTTAAACAAAGATTTAGCACTTCGAAGTCTAGAACCCTATCATTTGTTGGTAGAGTGACCCTGGCCAAATCCATGGTGCAAGCTATGCCAACTTATGTGATGCAATCTAGTGTTCTTCCTAAAGGCACTTGTGATGAGATTGAAAAGTTATGCAGAGACTTCATTTGGGGTGATGAGGTAAATCAGGAAAAAAATCCTCCTTCTAAGTTGGGACAAGATTTGCAGGCCTAAGAAAGAAGGGGGATTAGGCTTAAGATCAATCAACTAGACATACTAATACTGCCTTTGTTATGAAGGGGCTTTGGAATTTCTGCTCTAACTCAAACTCTCTATGGGGTAATTTAGTTCGTAAAAAATATAATTGTGGTTGGACTCGGTGGAGAGATGTTCCTAGAGTGGACGAGAATAGAAAAGGCTCCAGTTTCTGGAATGGGATTGGTTCTACTTGGGAAATGTTCAGGAACAATCTGACTTGGAAAGTTGAAAATGGGAAAGTATTTGTTTTTGGAATGACAAATGGTTACCTGTACACGATATCCTTTCCTATAGCACTAATATTCCTGTAAATGAGGAAGACACTGTAATACCCCAATTTTGTCCGCCTAATTGAAAATCCCAAAAATTTTATCGCTTCGCATATTGTTCTAAATGCGGGTGTATTTGGCACTCTCGTGCAACGATTTTGCTTGACGCTCGCATTGTTTTCAAAAAAAAGGAAAAAAGAATCCAAAAATAAATAACAGAATAATGAATAACGCGAGCGCGCATTTCGTCTCGAGTCGTGAGTAATTGCGTCGGTGCGCGTTTATTTTTACCGTCTTTAGAAAAGTGAGAATAGAATGAAATCGGTTTTAAAAACGTGCGCGCGTGCGTATTCAAATCGCGTACGCGTTCCTAGTCTTAAGGCGAGCGCGCGTTCCGTTTCGAGTCGTGTGAGTCGTCGCGTCGGTGCGCGTTGTTTTTACCGCTTTTATTATCATAAAAAAATATAAATAAATAAATAAATAAATAAATAATAATAAACAAATAAGGTCAATCTGAATAGCTGCTGTCCTTTTGTATTGTTACACATATAGACAATTTTCTTATGCAATAGTACAAAATAAATAAATAAAAAGAGTACAAATTTTTCAAAAAAAAAAAAGGAAAGAAAGAAAAAGCAACAGAGGCAGTATGCGCCTGGTTGCTGGGTAGACATTTTGAGCACCAACCCAGTGAGCCTTTCTTCTTGCTCTCTGTTCTTTTACCACTTTGGCACCAGCAAGACAGCCTTTGCTCCACCTCCTTGCTGCTCCCTCTCTGCTCCACTGCAGCAGCAACAAACTGGTCTCCTGAAGGCTTTAATCCCCTGCTTCATATCACACCTACACCACAGTTTCTACCTATAAATACAATGAACAGAAGCCAATATGGGAGGACAGGAGGGAAATACATAGGTGCAACACAGTAATATACACATACAAAAAAACTGAGAGAAGGCTTGCGCGAAACAAAATTGAGGGTCTCACACTCAGACCCTAACCACAAAGCATCAAGATTTTCTGAAACAAAGTAAAGGTAGCATTGAGTCGCTTTCCGAAGGTAGAGAAAAAGGTCAGTCATGTTTTTTGATTCATAAACAAATGCTTTAGGTCCTTTCTTGTCTATCAATTTGAATATGGGTTGGACCAAAATGTAGATATGAGAATGTTAATAGTTATAACCTTAAGCATGTTGTTTTCGTTATTTCCATCATTCATCAAATATGTTGTATGATATGTGCTATGTGTTACATGACAGTGTGTCAATAGTAAAAGAAAACCCAAGTCAGAAATAGGTTTAGAAGCAGAAATCACAAATAAAATTTGTTGGTAGTAGGTTCTGGATTTTAGGTTTTCAAAGGATAAAAAATAGGGGGGGAGTGAAAATCAGATTGCAGGAAAGGAGATTTTTTTGAAAACCAGAAATCAGGAGAAATGTAGGAAAGGGGAATAGCTAAGAAACAGAAACAAAACAAAATAGAATAAAAAGAAAAAAAAGTAAGACTTACCTCCGGCCGCCGTATACGGTGGTCGGCCACCGCAAACCGTCGCCATGGCATCGCCGGCGTCTTTTCGTTCTCTCCAGGAACATCATCGTCCTCCCCCCTCCGATCGAACCACCCAACAACCGCGCTATCCACCGCCAAACTACCATCGAACCACCCAACAGCCACCACTGTGACCCGGAACCGACCACCACCCACGAACGGCCACACCCCCGCCTCCTTGTTTCCTCCACCAGTCGCAACCGAACCACCGCAACCCCTCATCACCGTGAACCCCCTCAGTCACTGTAAACCCAACAACCCCCTCTTCAAAACTCACATCGTACCACCGAACCCAGCGCCACCGTAACCCCCTCCACCCGAAACTGCCAGTATCCCATCCACCCAGGCCACTCGGTCTCTCTCTCCTTCCTTTTCGACTAGGGAGCGCCGAATCAAGGTAGAAAATTAGGGTTGCTAGCGGCGGCGAGGAGAAGGGAAGAAAGAAGCGAAAATCAAGTTTGAGAGAGAGGATGGCACGGCTGGTTTGAGAGAAGAGTGAAGGAACGGTACTGTAGGCGAGAGGAGATGAGAGAAAGAGAGAGAGGTTATGGTGGGTGAGGGGGAGAGATCGGCCGTGGAGAGAGGGAGGATAAAATTTTTTTAGGTTTAGCACTTTGGGGGTGGGGGGCGCCGCGTGAGGGAGAGAACAGATTAGGGTTTCCATTTTAGGGTTGGGGGCTTTTATAGTATTAAAACAGGGGCAGAATCGTCCTTTCACATTTTTCTTTTTTTCAGATTGTTATTTGCACCCCCACGTTTAATTTCGCACGCCTCCCCCCCTAAGCCCATCAGAAAATAAAAACGCAGCCCAGCTTACAAAAACAAGCTAGGCTCACTATCCGCACCCCCTTTTAATAATACAGCCCTCCTCTTATTTACACCCTTATTTTATTATTTCACCCCCTGTTTCTCTTTTCAAATTTTATTTCTTTCCCCTAGATAAACGTTTTTTTTTACAAAACCTTTTTTCCAAATAATAAATTTTCTTTTCCCTAAACGAACTTTTTTTTCTCAAACCTTTTTTTAAATGATGGATAAATATTTCCCCCGAACGAAAATCAATCCAATTGCAAATTCCTTTCATCACGACGTTCTCTCCAATTAAAATCAACGAAAACACTTTTCAAAAACAAATCTTTTCAAACGTCGAAATCAAAACTAATCATCACTAATGATCACTTGCGCCGTTGCCGTTTGATTGTGGGTGATGATCTCATTCCTGTGGGAGCTAGTAGTGTGGCCACTCTAAACCGTTGTTGTTTGGTCCTCACAAACGCCCTCCTTCAATTGCGAAAACCTTTTCAATGCTCAAAATAAAAACCGATTATCATTAATCATCACTCGCGCCGTTGCCGTTTGGTCGTTAATGATAATTCATTTTCATAAGAGTAGTAGTGCGACCACTCTAAACCGTTGTTGTTTGGTCACTGCGAACGCTCAACCCCTTTGCGAAAAACTCCAAAAAGATTAAAAAACAAAAAACCTTTTTCAAAAACAAGAACTACGTAGCTTTGAATTCTCCATCGCACCGGGAGATACGTAGGAGCGGGCCATGTCCCGTCAAGCACTTCTGTCTAAAAACCCTTTTTCCTCCTTTCTCGCCAAAAATAAAATTTTCATTAAGTCTTTTCATTCTCTCTTCAAAAAAGGGCAAATTTAAGTATTTTCCAAATCAGCACTTAAAACCACACGTTTAATTAAAGGTTCCCTTTCGATAGAAAGGAGACGTGAGGTGCTAATACCTTCCCCATGCCTAACCGACCCCCGAACCCGAATCTTCCGGTTTTCCAAAAGGCCATCCGCTTTCCAAAAAGGTTTTTCTTCAATATTTTCCTTATAAAAAATATTGGTGGCGACTTCATTGTTTTTTAAAAAAGTTGTAAACGAAGAAAGATTCCCTCGGGGACTTTTTCGGGCGCAACAGCTGGCGACTTCACTGGGGACTTTTCTTTTTTAAGTGGGTCAAGCCTAACTAATTAAATGTGTGGTTTAGTGTGCTATCGATGCGATTTGGATACTTTGTTTGCTTCTATCCCTTTTCGGTTTGTCCTTCTTATCATGTTGTATGCATGTGCATTTGTTTTCTCTCCTTCCATGTTTATTTTTCCTCGTCTTTGCTTATGTGCTTAGTACCCTAATGCATTTCCCCCCATCTTGTTATGTTCCCCTCTTCTCGGCTCCCTTTCCCGAGGAAAGCAAAGCACTTGATTATTGTTGAAACCCTAGGCTAGCTAATTTGATATTGAACCCTAGGTAGACAACATGTTATCACTTGCTATTGTTTGGACTGTTCTGGGTTTTCCTTCGCAGGTGGGGTATATGTGGGTAGTTTTAGGCGGTATGTCCCCGCTACACACACTCACCCCCTTATGATTATGAGCTTTGAGAGAGGCCTAAAACCCAAGGTCTGAAAAACACCTAGGAGAGTGGAAACGAGTAGTGACTGCCAATTGGACCGATGTCCTTCTGCTCTCACGAAAGTTTCAGCCAGAGTATGCTCTTTATGGTACCTCACACCAGATGGCATTCCATCGTTGTGGGTGTTATCATAAAAGAGATTTAGCTCTGGTAGCCTTTGCGAGGGAGTGAATAGAGCCACATGGGAGGGTTACCCTTTAAATTGCCCTAGATCGTAGGTCTCACCCCTTTTTAGGTCACAAGGGCTTTCCAAATTGTGTGCTGCATTGTAAACTAGGCACGTTTTCAAAAAGAAAAGGAGATTTTTCGAAAAAAGAGAAAATAGAGAAAGAGTTACCGTTGTAACCTTTCTTTCGCCGGTCTGTACGAAGTGACATATGAACCACTTTATTTTAAAAAAAAAAAAAGAGGGAGTGAAAGAGTTACCGATGTAGCCTTTCTCATACCGGTCCATATGAAATAACGTACGACCCGCATTTTCCAAAAAAACTTGAATCACTGCCAATAAGGACTGGTCTCTGAGTTACATAGACATAGAACATCATCATCATCATTTACACATCATCCTTTGCATAAAACATACATTTTCGATAATTTTCGCATGCATCTTTGCATTTCATCATGGTTTGCTTACCGAGAACCCCAAGTAATGAGAAATTTTTGTCATAGATACGGCATGGAATCTAGAAGGGAAACGGTGTATACTCCAAGGTACCCCGTTGTAAACAAGGTAGATGTGACTAGCCTGAAAAAATGGGCTGACCTGATGGGACCTATTGAAAAGGGATCGTTTGATAATGCTTATGGGAACCTCCGGAAGTTGTTGTTGCTAGAGGTGCAGACTGAGGCTATTGTGGCTTTGAGTAGATTCTATGACCCAGAAATCAGGTGCTTTCTTTTCAAAAATTTTCAAATGGCACCCACATTGGAGGAATATCAGCAGATTTTGGGTTTCACTCAGACCGAAGCTGTCCCCTACCGGTATCAAGAACAGTACTACACAGATGAGGGGTTCGCTGCATTATTGCAAGTAAGTGTAGAGGATCTGAAGCTCCAAAAGCAAAAGAGAAACAATGTGATAGGTTTCCCGCAGAGCTACCTTGAAGGTTTAATGGGAGCCTATGCTAGAAGTAAAAATTGGGTTGTCTTCAAGCGAGTTTTGGCCTTAGCAATTTTTGGGGTTGTTCTCTTTCCGCAGATTGAGAGGTATGTGGATGTGACCGTTATTGGTATTTTCCTAGCTTTTCAGAATAGGAAGAGTCCCATCAATCCAATTCCCGCCATCCTTGCTGACACTTATTCTGCTTTCACTCATCATTGTGAGTTGAGAAGGAAGAAAATCTCTTGCTCTTCTCACCTATTGTATGCATGGCTTCTCATTCATGCCTTCACCAACCCAACACGAGTGGAAAAGTTGATTAGCTACGCTGTAACTTGTGAGGTGAAAGCTATGAGTATTCAAGAGTGGATCCAGTTTCTAGGGGGTCTAGATGAACACTCGATCCACTGGTATCTCTCATCTTGCTGGGAAGACAGGCCCGAGGTGGTCTTCCGCTGTGGTAGTTTTCAAAATGTCCCGCTGATGGGCACTAAGGGATGCATCAACTACAACCCGTCTCTGACTCTGAGGCAATTAGGGTATCCGATGAGGAATTCGCCTACTGAAGATATGATATTCCCGCTTTACATCTATGAAGGAGGACCAAAAGATGACAGTTTGCTTAGAAAGGTCTTGCAAGCCTGGAGTACGGTGGTTCGCATGGGAAAAGTAGAGCTCGCTCAGAGGACTAGTGGTATCACCTTCGCTCAGTGGCTCGGAAAAAGGATCCAGAATGTTCCACTGCCTTACCAAAAAGAGTTGCGAGTCGAGAGGGAAGTAGTAGACGCCAGTGCCCCTGTTGTCGAAGAATTAGGCGAAGTTAAGTTGGCTCTGATGAAGGCAGAGGAAGAGAAGAAATCTTTGCAAGCTGAGATAGAGAAGATGGCCCTGAAGAACAAGAGGTTGAAAGAAGAAAATGCCCTGAAGTCTGCTACCATTGAGAGTTTCAGTCAGAAACTAAAAGGGGAAGAGGAGAGCAAGTTAGAAGTTCAAAGGTATCTGCAAGGAGCCAAGGAAGAAATCAAGAGACGAAGCTTGAAAGAGAAGAAGGCCCTAGAAGAAGCCAATCAGTGGAAAGAGTTATGGGATGAAGCAAAAATGGAAGAGAGAACGGCGAAAAGCTTGCTTGCCAAGTCAAAGAGAGAATCCCGCATGTTACAAGCTGAATGGGAGAGTAAGTTAGACAGTGTTGTGCAGGAGAGGGACTCTTTTGAGAACATCCTCAGGGAATATCAGCGGGCCCTAAGAGCAGAGCAAGAGGATTCTGATGAGTTGAAGGAGCGTCTTTGTCACATCAGTGATGCGTACCGGCAAGTGAGGGATGAAAGTCAGTATTGGGAGCATCGCTATGTTGAGCTGCTCGGTAGGATTGAAGAGCAGGCAGTCATCATTGAGCTGAGGGATGAGGTTCAACACTGGAAGGGTAGGTTCTCCAAGCTATCAGAATTGGTCAACCAGGCTCTTGCGGATATGCCCAGGAGATTAAGAAAAGCTGAAACTGAGATGTATCCCCTCAACACCCCGCTTGAGGTGTACAAATTTGTGGAGTACTGCAGAGCCCTAGTCGAGGAAGCCAAAGGAAAAGCCGGAAGTACCTCTGCCAACAACAAAAGGAAAAGGAGTGGAAATATCAAGGCCCTTTGTATTTGAGTTTCTTTATTGTAATTTTTCCATTTTATTGTACCTTTCCTTTTTCAATCGTTGTATCAGAATGTCGTACTCAGATTTTGAAGTATTTTGTTTAAATACACCCGTTTCGCTTCCAGATTCCAATCTCGGTATGATCCAAAGAAAAATAACAAAAATAATCAAAGATTTACCTGCGTATCTATAGCAAGACATAATACACTGCGATTCTCGGCAAGACAAACTAAACACGCATTCATTCGCATTGCATTCATTTATTCGTTCTTGTGTTCATAAGCGTGTTCCGTCAACAGAAAATTAGGCAAGCTGGTTAATCATCGCTATTGGACGCGTCTGCAAGCAAGAAACATGGAAAACGATCAAGCCAACCATAATCAGAACGATCCGCAACCACATCAGGATGACGGAATTCCAGGAGGTCCGGATCCTAATGGTCAGGGTCAGCATGGTCAGAATCAGGGGAATCAAGTCACTCAGGCTGAGATGGAAGTCCTAAGGGCTCAAATGGCGGAGGTCATAAGAGTGCTAAGTGCCTTAAGAGACGTCGGCACAACTGAAACCGCTGCTGCTGGGACGAACAATCCTCCTCCCCTTCCTGGGTCTGGGATCTCTCAAACCCTCCAAGCTGCGCAATGGCCTCCCTATGGTCTCCCATTGGGCTATACGCCTCCTACTGCTGATGCAAACCCTGGAAGAGATCCTTCGGGAACCACGGGGCACGCTCAGCCTAATACAATTGTGAATGAAGTTGGGACAGGAACGCATCAAGCCCAAATTCAGATCCCAATTCCTGTTATTGCTCCAGGAACTCCGGCGGGTTTCAATTCACCAATAATGGTTCACCCACACGTACAGGGCCCAGTCCCTCAGAATATTGCTCACCGACACATGACCCCGGTCGTGGCGTCGATGAATAACCCTCACTATGGTGCCGGCGTTTTCCCACAGAATTACTCTGCCGAAGCTAGAAGTCAGTATCAGATGCTGGAAGAAAGGTTAAGAGCTGTTGAAGGGGCAGGTTCCCGAGCCAGGAATGCCCATGAGTTGTGCTTGGTTCCTGATCTAGTCCTGCCGCTCAAGTTCAAAGCACCAACTTTTGACAAATACAGAGGGACAACTTGCCCAGTCAGCCATGTGACAATGTATTGCCGAAAGATGACTGCCTATGCCCGCGATGATAACTTAATGATGCATTGCTTCCAAGAAAGTTTAGCTGGAGCTCCCCTTGACTGGTACATGCAGTTAGAGCCAACTAATATCCGTTGCTGGAAAGACATGGCGGATGCCTTCATGCGTCAATACCAGTATAACAATGATTTGGCTCCAGATAGAACTCAGCTACAATGCATGTCTAAGAGGGATAACGAGTCGTTCAAAGAATATGCTCAGAGATGGCGGAACCTTGCGGCTCAAGTAAAACCCCCTCTGCTGGACAAAGAAATGGTCCACATGTTTATGGAAACCCTTCCCGCGGTGTATTATGATAGGTTGGTTGGCAGCGTAGCCTCAAACTTCTCTGAGATGGTGGTCACAGGGGAAAGAGTAGAGAATGGTATGCGCAGCGGAAGAATAGCTCATAGCCCGACGCCTCCTGCCAGTCAAAAGAAGCCATTTTTTGGGTCTCATAAGAAGAAAGAAGGTGAAACTAATGCAGTCATCGGAGCCAGTGGTCCGTCGCACAGCAACCCACCGCAAGCTATTTCGGTTCCTCCTCAGGCACCACTGGCACAGCCCTTTTCAATCAAATTATCAGTACCGGAACTATAATGAAAGGAAGCCTGCCGTCTTTGATCCCATTCCCATGTCCTACACGGACTTGTTTAATTATCTCATCACCAACAAAATAATCAGTACCCGTCAAATGAAGCCATATCAGCCTCCCTATCCCAGAGGGTACAATGCAAATGCCACCTGCGCCTTTCATTCTGGGGCAGTAGGTCATGTGGTGGAGGATTGTAAAGCGTTCAAATACGTGGTGCAAGAATTACTTGATAAGAAAAGCATATCATTTCAACAACCCAATGTAGCCACCAATCCGTTGCCAGGGCATGGAGGATCTGCTATTAATGCCGTTGGCCATCAGGAGGGTCAGTGTTTGGTTAGAAAAGTTGATTGCATTCAGATGCCTTTGAATTTTATCCATGCTGAACTATGCCGTTTTGGTATCATCAAAGAAGGTTGTGCTAGGAAAGACACCTGTGATAATCCTCGCTGCATCGGGGCATGTGAAGGCTTTAAACCAATTCTCCAAGATCTCTTAGACAGACACCTGGTCCAAGTGGGAATCCAGGAGAAAGAAGAAGGTGTATTTACCTTGCAATCAGGCAATGGAGGCTTCAGGAGACCAATTGAAATTCCCTGCAATCTGAATTCCAGCCTAGCTGTGACGAGACCCTCGACTGTTGTTATTCCAGTACCTGCTGCTGCCCCTAGTGGGGAGACTAGGATGACTCCATGGAGCTGCAATGTGCAAATGCAAGCGGAGGTCCCTAAAGGCACTCTGGATATAACAAACATTGCTGGAGGTAGTTGTATCACAAGGAGTGGAAGGTTGTATACTCCTGAAAACCTTAGAAGAGAGCAATCCAAGGGAACTGAAGAAAGGGCCCGTAAGGGAAAAGACAAGGAAGCTGTAGAAGTCAGGGATGTGTCGGACAAAGAAGCTCAAGAATTCCTGAGGGTAATGAGACAGAGTGAGTATCGGGTGGTAGACCAGCTGAATCAAACCCCATCCAAGATCTCAATGCTCTCTTTGCTGCTTAGTTCAGAGGCACATCGTGCTGCACTGCTAAAGGTCCTCAATGAAGCTCACGTCTCCCATGACATTACAGTAAACCAGCTTGATGGTATTGTTGGCAGCATTGTAGCCTCTAATTACTTGACCTTCTCAGACACTGAGCTGCCTCCGGCAGGAAAGAGTCATAATCAAGCTCTTCATATCTCAGTCAAGTGTGGGGACCATATACTTGCCAGGGTGCTTATTGATAACGGTTCATCCTTGAATGTGCTGCCTAAGTCTACAATGGATAAGCTGGATGTAGACTGTTCATATCTGAAACCGAGCTCCACCTTGGTCAGGGCGTTTGATGGGTCAGTGAAGGAAGTTTTTGGAGAAGTGGAAATGCCGATGCAGGTAGGCCCTGAAGTATTTTATGTCGTCTTTCAAGTGATGGACATCAATTCATCCTACAGTTGCCTGCTAGGACGTCCCTGGATACATGCGGCTGGGGCAGTGCCATCCTCGCTCCATCAGAAACTCAAGTTTGTGGCTAGGGGAAAGCTGATAGTGATCTCCGGAGAGGAAGAAACATTGATAAATCGATCACCACCTGAATATTATGTGGAAGCAGCAGAAGAGTCCTTTGAGACTGCTTTCCAGGGATTGGAGATTTCAAACGCTGTCTTCGTCGAAGGGGAGCCTCGGTGGTCTAGGGCCTGACATGATGACTGCAAAGGTGATGCTGGGACATGGGTATCAGATTGGTAAGGGCTTAGGAAAAGCTGCTCAAGGAATTGTAATGCCTATCCAGTTGAGGGGTAATATTGAAAGGTTCGGTGTTGGATACATCCCAAGTCTTGCTGATCGGGAAAGGCTGACATCTGACAAGAGGGAGAAATGGTTGGCCAAACTCAGAGGAAGGGCACCCAATCAGGAGAGAATAGTCATCGCTAATCTTAAAGACAACTTCCGGAGTGCTGGTATGCTGAACCCTGACCAGGTTAATATGGTTGAAGAAGGATCAAGCTCAAGTGGCCGTGCTGAAGGTCTGGTGCGCTGCTGTGCGACTGGAGAGAAGCTGCAAAACTGGGAGATCATGGATTTCCCCGTATTTTTCAATTTAAAGTAATTATCATTGTAATGCAGATCCCTCGGCTCTGCCCAAGGCCTTGGGATATTTCATTCGGGCACACATGTTTTCGTCAAAAATCATCAATCAATAAAGTGTTATTTTGAATTTTCAATAAAATTTCTGTCTTCATCTTTTATCTGTGTTGCTTTTTCTTTGTTTTTATTCGCCGCTCCATTCTAATGCAGATCGAAAATAAACTCTGAAAATAATAATGCCCATAACTCATACTGTGATTTTGATTACCCGGTTAATCAAGCCGAGGAAGACGTTGAGAATGATTGGGATACTCCTCCAGAAATCATGAGAATGGTAGAACAAGAAGAAAAGGTCATCGAACCCCATGAGGAGTCTACAGAAATGGTCAATTTGGGTACTGAGGAAGACAGAAAAGAGATCAAGGTTGGTACCGCAATGGAGGATAAAGAGCGCAAAAAGTTGATTCAGCTCCTGTTCGACTACGCTGACGTATTCGCATGGACATATCGGGACATGCCAGGGTTGAGCACAGATATTGTTGAACATAAATTGCCAGTGAAATCAGAGTGTCCCCCTGTGAAACAGAAGTTAAGGCGGATGAAGCCTGAAATGTCTTTGAAAATCAGGGATGAGGTCAAGAAACAGTTTGATGCAGGGTTCTTAGCTGTGGCAAAATATCCTGAGTGGGTAGCAAACATTGTCCCAGTCCCTAAGAAAGATGGGAAGGTCCGAATGTGTGTCGACTACCGTGACTTGAACAGAGCAAGCCCTAAAGATGACTTCCCTCTACCCCATATTGACGTTTTGGTGGACAGTACTGCTCAGCATTCGATGTTCTCCTTCATGGATGGATATTCAGGCTATAACCAGATCAAAATGGCTCCGGAGGATATGGAGAAAACCACCTTCATAACCCTTTGGGGAACTTTCTGTTACAAGGTCATGCCTTTCGGGTTGAGGAATGCCGGGGCAACCTACCAAAGAGCGATGGTAACCCTATTCCATGACATGATGCATAAGGAGATCGAAGTCTATGTGGATGACATGATTGCTAAATCCAAGACTGATGAAGAGCACGTGGTTAACCTACAGAAGCTGTTCGAGCGTCTCAGAAAGTACAAACTCAGGTTGAACCCCGCTAAGTGCACCTTTCGGGGTTAGGTCAGGGAAGTTGTTGGGTTTCATTGTCAGCCAGAAGGGAATTGAGGTAGACCCAGACAAGGTACGAGCAATCCTGGAGATGCCAGCACCTAGAACAGAGAAAGAAGTTCGTGGTTTCCTGGGAAGACTAAACTACATCTCTCGATTCATCTTCCAGTTGACTGCAACTTGCGAACCAATTTTCAAACTGCTGTGCAAGAACCAAGAGATGAAGTGGAATGATAAATGTCAAGAAGCATTTGAGAAAATCAAGGCGTATCTTCAAAATCCACCCGTCCTAATGCCACCTGTGTCTGGCAGGCCCCTCATCCTATACCTCACGGTGCTAGACGACTCTATGGGCTGCGTGCTGGGGCAACACGATGAGTCAGGAAAGAAAGAACACGCGATCTACTACATAAGCAAGAAGTTCACAGACTGTGAGGCGAGGTATTCATCATTGGAGAAGACTTGTTGTGCTCTAGCCTGGGCTGCGCGTCGACTGAGACAATATATGCTGAGTCACACTACCTGGTTGGTGTCCAAAATGGACCCAATCAAGTACATCTTTGAAAAACCCGCGCTCACAGGTAGAATTGCTCGTTGGCAAATGCTTCTGTCGGAGTATGACCTCGTGTACGTAACCCAGAAGGCGATTAAAGGTAGCACACTGGCAGACTACCTGGCACATCAACCGGTTGAGGATTACCAATCGATGAAATGTGAGTTCCCAGATGAGGACATTATGGCATTATTTGACGCAGGGAAGTCTCAAGATGATGAAAGGTGGAGAATGTTGTTTGACGGTGCCTCTAACATGTGGGGGCACGGAATCGGAGCAGTGCTGATCTCCCCAGACAACCGCTTTATACCAGTCACCGCTAGACTAAGCTTCTATGTCACAAACAATATTGCAGAGTATGAAGCGTGTATCTTGGGTATCCAGGCAGCTCTCGATTGGAAAGTCAAGAGGCTCGACGTATACGGAGATTCAGCTCTAGTTGTCCATCAAGTAAAAGGAGACTGGGAAACAAGAAATTCTGATTTGATTCCTTACCGTGACTACATTCAAGAATTAATCAAGCCCTTTGAGGAAATCACTTTCCAACACATACCCCGCAGCGAGAATCAGTTGGCCGATGCCTTGGCAACTTTGTCCTCTATGTTCAACGTCAGCTGTGACAAAAGTCTGACGACTGTCAGAATCCAGCACAGAGAACAGCCTGCTTATCACTACTGTATGGCAGTCGAAGAGGGATCAGATAGTAAGCCTTGGTACCATGACATCAAGCAGTATATCACAAACAGAGAGTATCCTCCCGGAGCTACAGAGAATGACAAGAGAACCCTCAGGAGGCTGTCAACAGGTTTCTTCTTGAGTGGAGACGTCCTTTACAAGAGAAACCATGACTTGGTACTCCTCAGGTGTGTAACAGGAGAAGAGTCAGTAAAGATTATGCGAGATGTTCATGAAGGCTCATTTGGGGTTCATTCCAACGGGCACGCAATGGCTAGAAAAATCTTGAGAGCTGGATACTACTGGTTGCAGATGGAATCAGATTGTTACAGTTTTGTGAGAAGATGCCATAAATGCCAAATCTATGCAGATCACACCCATGTACCTCCAACTTCTCTGAATGTTTTGAGCGCACCATGGCCATTCTCAATGTGGGGCATGGACATCATTGGTCCCATTGAACCCAAAGCTTCCAATGGTCACCGTTTCATCCTGGTTGCTATTGACTACTTCACTAAGTGGGTGGAGGCTGCCTCTTATCCCAACGTAACGAGCTCAGTGATTGCTAAGTTCATCAAGAAAGACTTGGTTTGCCGCTACGGCCTTCCAAACAAGATTATCACAGACAACGGTAGTAATTTGAACAGCAGGATGATGAAGGACTTGTGTAAAGACTTCAAGATACAGCATCACAACTCTTCTCCCTACCGTCCAAAGATGAATGGGGCAGTTGAGGCAGCCAACAAGAACATCAAGAAGATAGTGCAGAAGATGGTCGGTAACCTACAAGGATTGGCATGAGATGCTCCCCTTTGCCCTGCATGGTTACAGAACCTCAGTACGCACCTCAACAGGGGCAACCCCCTACTCACTGGTTTACGGGTCAGAGGCAGTCCTCCCCATTGAGGTTGAAATACCATCCCTGCGGGTGTTAATGGAGACAAAACTTGATGAAGCAGAATGGGTTCGGTCTCGTCTTGACCAGTTGAATCTCATTGATGAAAAACGAGTGGCCGCAATGTGTCATGGACAGTTGTACCAACAGAGGATGAGGAGGGCTTTTGACAAGAAAGTCCGTCCTCGTGAATTCCAAGAAGGAGATCTTGTGCTCAAGCAGATCTTGCCGATTCAGACCGACTCCAGGGGCAAATGGGCTCCCAAATATGAAGGACCTTATGTGGTGAAGAAGGCATTCTCAGGAGGAGCTTTAATTCTGGCAAACATGGACGGAGATGAGATCCCAAATCCAGTGAACTCAGATGTGGTCAAGAAGTATTATGCCTAGAAAAATAGACGAAAAAAGAGAAAGATAAGCCAAGGAAAATCAGCTCGCTAGGTTGAAAACCCGCAAAGGGCGACCTAGGCAAAATCAGAGCGGCCCGGTGGATTGAAAACCCGCAAAGGGCGATCCAGGCAAAAATTAGGGCCAGAAAACTTGGGCTTGAGAAAAGAAAAAGGCAATCAGCGCTCCAAAGGTTCTGATAAAGGGGTGATCAGTATTATGAGTATGGACGGTGGGCACCGTTACTTCAGAGACGAAATCACGAGATTTGTTCCTTTATTCTTGTATTTCTTAGGTTAAAAGAAAGATTGCAATGTACTTTCGATTGGCGTGACTTTCCGCACGTCCAATTTCTATATCAATGAAAGTCCAACTTTTCTTTCATATGTGTGCTTTTCGTGTCTCTGCTTTCATCTATTCAGTTTCTTTCAAAATAATAACTTTTATGATTGATGAAATCGAATTGCAAAACATGTGCACATTCAGAGCATTACAGGATCATTGCGAAATCTTTGAAAAAATACAGAAAGAAGTGATTTCCCAAGTGAATAAAATTGCGAAAAAAAAACAGTCGTGACGAACCAGTGTGCAATCCTCGCGGGATCATCGTCCTGGAACAGCCTCCGTCCGGCAGATCGATTTAACCAGCAAAAAAAGAATGCAAAAAAAAACAAATGAGCAGAAAAAAGAAAGCTGCTTAAAGAAAGCAAACAGAGTAAACAAAAACAAATAAGCAGAAAAAAGAAAGCTGCTTAAAGAAAACAAACAGAATAAACAAAAAACAAAAGAGAAAATCACAGAAGACGGAACAAAAAAGAACACACCATCTTCACATCATTCATCATATCATCCATACCATTCGTCACTCCATGACATCAAACAGTGGTGCGTTACACTTTCAAATCCGCATCTCAGAAGAGCGAAAGAATAACAAAAGAAAAAGAAGTGAATGAGGGATCAAACAGAAAAAGCATCCCACCAAAATCAATCATTGCATTCATGTGCATCCAAATACCCAAATGCATGCACTTCATGCACCATCCAAGAAGTTACTTCGGACCAGAGAGTCCCAAAATCTCATTTTTAGAAAATCACCACAACGCAGAGTTAGTAAACTCCATCAACACAGAGTTAGTAAACTCCATCAACACAGAGTTAGTAAACTCCATCAACACAGAGTTAGTAAACTCCATCAACACAGAGTTAGTGAACTCCTTCCACAGATCACAACATCGTGTACGAGCGCGCGATGGATCCATCAGACTTCGTTAAGTCCTTCGGATTAGTTGTGTCAGCCTAAGGCATAGCGTAAATCCATTGATCAAATCAGTTCCGGACCTGATGTTGATCGGCCGCTCGAAAAGGCCACCCCCAAAGCTCGGACTCGACAAGAGTTCGTTAGAAGGTTTTTAGGCAACCTCCGAATTCCCAATTTACCGCTTTTCCCAATTTACCGCTTTTCCCAATTTACCTGCTTTTCTCAATTTACTGCTTTCCCGTTAATGCGACAAGTGTTGACCCCCTTCCTCAAAAGGAAGATAACAAAAAGAAAATTTGAGCTTTTTTGGAGCGGACAAAATTAGTATTATTCCTATATCTTTATTTCCATTTCACCAACAAATATGAAAAGGCCAATTCATATTTCTTGGCGAGATGTGAAATAAAGAGGGGCAGCTGTAATACCCCAATTTTGTCCGCCTAATTGAAAATCCCAAAAATTTTATCGCTTCGCATATTGTTCTAAATGCGGGTGTATTTGGCACTCTCGTGCAACGATTTTGCTTGACGCTCGCATTGTTTTCAAAAAAAAGGAAAAAAGAATCCAAAAATAAATAACAGAATAATGAATAACGCGAGCGCGCATTTCGTCTCGAGTCATGAGTAATTGCGTCGGTGCGCGTTTATTTTTACCGTCTTTAGAAAAGTGAGAATAGAATGAAATCGGTTTTAAAAACGTGCGCGCGTGCGTATTCAAATCGCGTACGCGTTCCTAGTCTTAAGGCGAGCGCGCGTTCCGTTTCGAGTCGTGTGAGTCGTCGCGTCGGTGCGCGTTGTTTTTACCGCTTTTATTATCATAAAAAAATATAAATAAATAAATAAATAATAATAAACAAATAAGGTCAATCTGAATAGCTGCTGTCCTTTTGTATTGTTACACATATAGACAATTTTCTTATGCAATAGTACAAAATAAATAAATAAAAAGAGTACAAATTTTTCAACAAAAAAAAAAGGAAAGAAAGAAAAAGCAACAGAGGCAGTATGCGCCTGGTTGCTGGGTAGACATTTTGAGCACCAACCCAGTGAGCCTTTCTTCTTGCTCTCTGTTCTTTTACCACTTTGGCACCAGCAAGGCAGCCTTTGCTCCACCTCCTTGCTGCTCCCTCTCTGCTCCACTGCAGCAGCAACAAACTGGTCTCCTGAAGGCTTTAATCCCCTGCTTCATATCACACCTACACCACAGTTTCTACCTATAAATACAATGAACAGAAGCCAATATGGGAGGACAGGAGGGAAATACATAGGTGCAACACAGTAATATACACATACAAAAAAACTGAGAGAAGGCTTGCGCGAAACAAAATTGAGGGTCTCACACTCAGACCCTAACCACAAAGCATCAAGATTTTCTGAAACAAAGTAAAGGTAGCATTGAGTCGCTTTCCGAAGGTAGAGAAAAAGGTCAGTCATGTTTTTTGATTCATAAACAAATGCTTTAGGTCCTTTCTTGTCTATCAATTTGAATATGGGTTGGACCAAAATGTAGATATGAGAATGTTAATAGTTATAACCTTAAGCATGTTGTTTTCGTTATTTCCATCATTCATCAAATATGTTGTATGATATGTGCTATGTGTTACATGACAGTGTGTCAATAGTAAAAGAAAACCCAAGTCAGAAATAGGTTTAGAAGCAGAAATCACAAATAA
Organism: Astragalus membranaceus; assembly: GCA_039519185.1. Taxonomy (NCBI): domain Eukaryota; kingdom Viridiplantae; phylum Streptophyta; class Magnoliopsida; order Fabales; family Fabaceae; genus Astragalus; species Astragalus membranaceus. The sequence continues at coordinate 32,033,754 of CM076848.1, forward strand.
AATTTGTTGGTAGTAGGTTCTGGATTTTAGGTTTTCAAAGGATAAAAAATAGGGGGGGAGTGAAAATCAGATTGCAGGAAAGGAGATTTTTTTGAAAACCAGAAATCAGGAGAAATGTAGGAAAGGGGAATAGCTAAGAAACAGAAACAAAACAAAATAGAATAAAAAGAAAAAAAGTAAGACTTACCTCCGGCCGCCGTATACGGTGGTCGGCCACCGCAAACCGTCGCCATGGCATCGCCGGCGTCTTTTCGTTCTCTCCAGGAACATCATCGTCCTCCCCCCTCCGATCGAACCACCCAACAACCGCGCTATCCACCGCCAAACTACCATCGAACCACCCAACAGCCACCACTGTGACCCGGAACCGACCACCACCCACGAACGGCCACACCCCCGCCTCCTTGTTTCCTCCACCAGTCGCAACCGAACCACCGCAACCCCTCATCACCGTGAACCCCCTCAGTCACTGTAAACCCAACAACCCCCTCTTCAAAACTCACATCGTACCACCGAACCCAGCGCCACCGTAACCCCCTCCACCCGAAACTGCCAGTATCCCATCCACCCAGGCCACTCGGTCTCTCTCTCCTTCCTTTTCGACTAGGGAGCGCCGAATCAAGGTAGAAAATTAGGGTTGCTAGCGGCGGCGAGGAGAAGGGAAGAAAGAAGCGAAAATCAAGTTTGAGAGAGAGGATGGCACGGCTGGTTTGAGAGAAGAGTGAAGGAACGGTACTGTAGGCGAGAGGAGATGAGAGAAAGAGAGAGAGGTTATGGTGGGTGAGGGGGAGAGATCGGCCGTGGAGAGAGGGAGGATAAAATTTTTTTAGGTTTAGCACTTTGGGGGTGGGGGGCGCCGCGTGAGGGAGAGAACAGATTAGGGTTTCCATTTTAGGGTTGGGGGCTTTTATAGTATTAAAACAGGGGCAGAATCGTCCTTTCACATTTTTCTTTTTTTCAGATTGTTATTTGCACCCCCACGTTTAATTTCGCACGCCTCCCCCCCTAAGCCCATCAGAAAATAAAAACGCAGCCCAGCTTACAAAAACAAGCTAGGCTCACTATCCGCACCCCCTTTTAATAATACAGCCCTCCTCTTATTTACACCCTTATTTTATTATTTCACCCCCTGTTTCTCTTTTCAAATTTTATTTCTTTCCCCTAGATAAACGTTTTTTTTTACAAAACCTTTTTTCCAAATAATAAATTTTCTTTTCCCTAAACGAACTTTTTTTTCTCAAACCTTTTTTTAAATGATGGATAAATATTCCCCCGAACGAAAATCAATCCAATTGCAAATTCCTTTCATCACGACGTTCTCTCCAATTAAAATCAACGAAAACACTTTTCAAAAACAAATCTTTTCAAACGTCGAAATCAAAACTAATCATCACTAATGATCACTTGCGCCGTTGCCGTTTGATTGTGGGTGATGATCTCATTCCTGTGGGAGCTAGTAGTGTGGCCACTCTAAACCGTTGTTGTTTGGTCCTCACAAACGCCCTCCTTCAATTGCGAAAACCTTTTCAATGCTCAAAATAAAAACCGATTATCATTAATCATCACTCGCGCCGTTGCCGTTTGGTCGTTAATGATAATTCATTTTCATAAGAGTAGTAGTGCGACCACTCTAAACCGTTGTTGTTTGGTCACTGCGAACGCTCAACCCCTTTGCGAAAAACTCCAAAAAGATTAAAAAACAAAAAACCTTTTTCAAAAACAAGAACTACGTAGCTTTGAATTCTCCATCGCACCGGGAGATACGTAGGAGCGGGCCATGTCCCGTCAAGCACTTCTGTCTAAAAACCCTTTTTCCTCCTTTCTCGCCAAAAATAAAATTTTCATTAAGTCTTTTCATTCTCTCTTCAAAAAAGGGCAAATTTAAGTATTTTCCAAATCAGCACTTAAAACCACACGTTTAATTAAAGGTTCCCTTTCGATAGAAAGGAGACGTGAGGTGCTAATACCTTCCCCATGCCTAACCGACCCCCGAACCCGAATCTTCCGGTTTTCCAAAAGGCCATCCGCTTTCCAAAAAGGTTTTTCTTCAATATTTTCCTTATAAAAAATATTGGTGGCGACTTCATTGTTTTTTAAAAAAGTTGTAAACGAAGAAAGATTCCCTCGGGGACTTTTTCGGGCGCAACAGACACCAACCTTCCTATTAGCCATTCACAACTTACAGTGGTGAGTGGAATTGGGATTTATGTCCTAATCACCTTCATGAGGAGATAATCCAGAATCTAACTAATTTTCACCCCCCCCCCCCTCAATATTGAGTCAAGATGATGAGTTCACTTGAGGTGCTACTCTCGATGGGATCAAACCCTTGATGGGGTTTCCACTAGTGCCACTGATCCTATTTTCAAGCTCATTTGGAAATGGAAAGGAAATGAAAGAATACGTACCTTTTTATGGAAACTGGGATATGGATCCTTGCTCACTAATGTTGAAAGACAAAGACGTAATATGTCCTCCTCTGGTACTTCCCTTGTGTGTAATGAAGAATATGAAACTCTCCTCCACCATTTTAGAGAGTGTTAGTCTAGCTTGGGTATTTGGAGCTGCTTTAAAGTCAGAAAACAGTGGAGATTTTACATTAATGTGGTTTGGAATAATTGGCTAGAAATTAATCTCAACCAAAAAGAGGATATGAGAGAAGAAACTTACCGGTGCATCCTTTTTAGCGTTACCCTTGATCTCATTTGGAGAAATCGCAACGAGCGGATCTTCTCCCACAAGTCACACTCCACTCAGTCTTCCATCATCAATATCAATATCCAGGTGGACTGGATCGTCAACTACATGAATAAGGAGGCCCTCCTTCATCCTCTGAGCACTCTTGATCCTGATCTGGTGCTTGATCCATGGGAACCTTCACTAGTGCAAAATCTGCTTTAAAAAGCACTATTTGGAATTGGTTGTTTGGATAACCGATTCCAAATGTAGGCGTGGTGGCAATTTTGCAAATAAATGAATGTTTGAGAGACTTTTTGATACATATGAATCAGTTGTTGAAACAACCGATTCAAAATGTGTATATTTAGACATTTGGAATCGGTTTTGTAAACAACCGATTAGGAAAGTGTTCATTTAGAATCGGTTTTGAAGATATACCCGATTATTAAAGTCTTCTTTCACTAAAAAACCCTAAATCATTCATGCCTCCTCTCTCAATTCGCTCTCGCCTCTATCATTCACGCCTATCTCAGTTCGCTCTGTCTCCCTCACCAGCCATCATGTTCTCCCTTCGTTTCTGTTGTCGCGTCATTGCCGCACTCCATCTTGCTGTTGCCTTACTCTCTCGTCGTCGTCGCTCCGTCGCCGTGTTGCTGTCTCTGCGTGGCCCTCACTCCCTCGCCCTCAGTCCATCTTCGTCGCCCTAAAATCAAGAGGTAATAGATCTTCTCGAGGAAACCCTAAACGCCTCTCCCTCTCCCTCTCCTTTGTTCTCATCATCTTCCTTCACTGAACCAAATTTGTTTTGCTATTTTGGTGTTTTTAGGTTTTTTTGTTGTTAGAATTTGTTGTTACTGATGCTACCAATCTCACCACCTTCAAACACCTCAAATCATGGTGTACTCTCATATGGTTTTGAAGTCAAATTTCCCCAACTTTCCTAAAATTTCTCACCATATGGGATGAAATTTTTCTTTTATTCTTGACTAATGTTGTTTGTTTTACAGATTGGTATGCTTAAAAACTCCTGTGAAGTCACCCTAAAGGAGTTGAAACAATGGATGATGCCAGAAAAGGTTCATTTTACTTCATTTCTTTAACTGAGAAGGAAATTGTTCAATATATATTATTGCTTATATATAGTTCACTTGATTTATCACATGAAATTCCTTTAATTTCAGGTTAAAACTTCAATCACAACTTTTCCTTCTTCAGCTGAAATAGTACCTGAACACTTGTAAGTCGAAAATCTAAAACATGTCATTAATGTTTATAATAGTTTTGCATGAAAACAGACCAAACTTGATGATTATTTGGTAAAAACATCATTTTATTAATTTGGAATTATGAGAAACAGTTTTCATGCTGCACAAGTGAAATTTCAAATTTCTGTATCTGCTAGCTAGCTCAATGTTTTATTCATTCTCAAATTGAAACGGTTAATAAGTTGCCCCATTCACTTAATCACACAGAACTGACTGTATTCTCCTTTCTGTTGGACAAGATAAGTTCCACGGCGAGGCCTTGGATACCCTCCGTTTTTTCGTCAATCAATCCGACTATGCAGTGCAGACTCTAAGAAATGTCACAAAGTATCTCTCCCTTGCAAAAACTATCAATGTTAGCCGGATACTTCTTCCATCTAATGTCATGGATGATATTGACAAGTTGAATGTGGATCTGAATGCTGCAGCAGATACACTTTCCGAGAAGACACATGAAAATTCTGTTAAAATTAGAAGAGTATTCAATGAATTGTATGCAATCATAAAACTGAGAACTCTTAATTCTGGACTTTAATATTCCAACCACGCATGATGCTAAAATTTACACGTTTTGTAGGCGTCTGGCTTTGTTTGTTGTGGCAGGAGTGATGCTTATCTTGGCTCTAACTAGATTAGGTATGTGGTGATGATCATAATTCATAACCTCTTAAGTAAAATGAGTTAACTATGTATTTATATTCTTAAACTCTTGGTTATAATGTCATCTTATTTTATTTTTGGCAGTCCTGTCTCTCCTTGGATATCAACATGCAATCCTTGGGTAAGTAATGTTTGCTTATGGTTTATTGACATCAGTTTTGCTTATCAGGCCTATCTATTTGAAGTATCCTTTTTATTGTTCTTCTCTCTGATTTGAAAATATTTTGCAGATTTGTTATCACGGGATGGTTACTGGTTGCAACCACATTCATTCTTTGTGGAGTATTCATGATCCTTGATAAGTAAGCTAACATTTCTAAAGATATTTCAGGCTAACAAATTCATGTGAACTATATTTTCTTGGCTCCTTTTGGACATTTATTTACTTTTGGATAGATGTTTTGCATTCATTCATCCCGATCTCCCCATCCTCAGCTTATCTCAATCCAAAGTTGTAACTTAATCCATAATAGAACCTGACATGAACTGATAATGTTGAATTGAAATCCAATTATCTTCACGATGTAAATTTCTTTCCTCTGTTCAAAAAGCTCACTGTAACAACTAAACCTAACATGAGTGAATTATTTCAACTGTAGTGCAATATTTTATACGTGCATGGCTATGGGAGAATGGGTAGAAAATCCACGCAGAGAATCTGCTCTTAGTGATGTTCTTCCCCGTGTTGATCAGAGAACCACAAACAGAACACTAATTCAAAGTAAACAAGTGGTCACCAATATTGTAAATGTTGTCAATGTTCATCTATACTACTGCAAACACATTTTGTTCAAATTTCATTAGTCTTAATTCTTTGGTTACTTGGAACAGGTGAATAAAGTGGAAGAAAGCTTTGATGTGATCAACTCAGGAACAAAGCCTCTTGCTGCATATTTATTTACAAATGAAAACAAGCTCAAGAAGGAATTTGCGATGAATGTTTCTGCTGGGGGTTTGCTTATCAATGACACTGTCTTAAATGTAATATATTGTTACTGCATGTATTCTTCTTATTCAATATTCAATAGTCCTGATCTCTCTTTTGTATTGATTTGAAATCTGGAAAAAAATTAAACTATTTTTTTGTACTTTTGTTGGTGCAGCTTGTGGTTCAGACATTGCCATTTGGGGGAGTTGGAGAGAGTGGAATGGGTGGATACCATGGGAAATTCTCCTTTGATGCTTTTACTCACAGAAAGGCAGTTCTTTGTAATTCTCTCCTTTGATGCTTTTACTCACAGAAAGGCAGTTCTTTGTAATTCTCTCTTTGTAATCGGTTACCTATTTTTTTTTTTAAAAAGGTGACATTTCTAATCGGTTATCTAAAGAATCGATTTTAAATATCTTTTTTTAGTACATTTAAAATCGATTGTTTATCTAACCGATTTAAAATGTCACATTTTGAGTCGGTTATTTAACCGATTCAAAATGTCCCTACATTTAGAATCGGCACATTTGGAATCGACCAATAACCGATTCAAATGTGCCAAACAACCAATTCCAAAAGCCTTTTCTGCACTGGTGCTCCCCTCTTGGTTGCTGGAAGCTTAATTGTGACGTGTCTGTTCACAATAATGATAGATCGGCGGGATGTGGCGATATCCCTCTTCATTCACAAGGCCAATTCATCTTTGCTTTCTCTCACTGCCTTGAAGTGTGCACTCATCTTGAAAAGCACGAGAAATTAACAAAGGGTAATTGTAGAAATATAGTTATTTTTTATATATAAGTAAGGCTAAAGGAAGTATATGAATATAAACAAAATAATATGTGTATTTAGTCTAAATTTAGACTTAAAACATATACGTTTTTACTTATATATATCTAAGGTTGGAGGAAGTAGGGGGGACAACATCATCCGACCCGTTCGCAATCCGACGAAACCGACCCAAAAATGGCTGTTACGGGCGTGTCAGTTGTAACCGAACTCGTCCAACAGAGATAAAGTGGTCATTTACGATTTAAAATGGGCGGGCCCAGATCTCAATATTGCAACCAACGGTACCCAAAATCGACCGAATATAGCAATTGAGATTTTTTTTTGTACCCCCATCACATTCCATATACCCCCACATAATTTCTAAAACCCGAAAATACCCCTGCCCAACTAAAATTCGCTCGGATTTACCCCATTTAAGGTAAATCCAATTTGTTATTTTTTCAAATCGGATTTATCTACCCAATAGGTAAATTCGACTTTAAAAATAACAAAGCGGATTTACCTCAGATGAGGGTACATCTGCTTTGTTATTTTTAAAATCGGATTTACCTGGTGGGTAGATAAATCTGATTTCCCTAAAAAAAGGAATTCGGATTTACCCCACCTAACGTAAATCCGATTTTGTTATTAAAAAAAATTGTTTTTTATTTAAATTTTTAAAAAAGGTTATAAAAATGCCACTAAAAATCCATTAAAGAGTCAAAATTAATCCAAAAATTATAAAAACACCACTAAAAATCTAATAAAACCAAAATAAGTTGATGCAAATTATTTTAGATTTTTTTGGAAAATATGAAAAATTAAAAAATTAATAAAAAATAGTAACCGATGAAATTTGGGATTTTGAGCTCCCCTGTCGAACTACACACTAAACAGAACCAAAAGACAATCGAAATTTGTATCTAATTTTTTAACTGATTTATTATTTATTTATTAATTAGGTTAACAAAGCGGATTTACCTTAAGTGGGGGGTAAATCCGATTTTGTTATTTTTAAAAGCAGGTTTACCAGGTATATCTGCTTTTAAATAACAAAATCGGATTTACCCCCACCTAAGGTAAATCCGCTTTGTTATTTTTAAAAGCGGATCTACCCCCATCTTAAATAAATCCGCTTTTAATTTTTTAAAATTTTTAGTGGAAATCGGATTTACCTCACAGATACATAAATCCGATTTCTAAAAAAAATTTGAAATCAGGATACGTTCGGATTTTTTAAATTTTGTGAAGGACAATTGCGTCTTTTCACAGGGTCGATGGCCTAGGTACTAGTTTCATCTACTAACAATTAATTATTGTTTTTTTTTTCTTAAACCTTTCAATTCCACCGACACAATCAAGCCCATCAACTAGTATTAAATACTTTTAACATCTCTGCCACACACATAAACCAAAAAAACACTAATAATAGTATAAATAATAAATCAGTTTTTATATTTGTTTATTTATGTAGAGTACAACTATAGGTGTTCGCGGTGCAGTTTGGTTCAGTTTTGAGACAAAAAATGAACCGAACCGCAAGATAAATCTACATGCGATTTGGTTTGGTTTGGTTGGCTTCCTAAAATAAAACCGAACCAAACCAAACCAATGCGGTTTGGATTGGTTCGGTTCGTTCATTTTTTTCCAAGACAAAGCATAATTTAAAACGAAGTTAAAATTAACTAACATAAAAAATGGCTAACATAAATCTTTAAGAAAAAATTTACTCAAATATATGTAGTATATAATTTTTTTTTGGGTAAACCCGGGTATGCCTCGAGGGGCAGGACAGTTGGCCCAGAGTTTTAACGCTGCTCCGTACCCAAGGCGGGGATCGAACCCCCGACCCTTGGTTATGGGAGGTTCAAACCCAACCGCTGAACCCCGCGCTCTGGGTTATATGTAGTATAAAAATTACTCTCTTTTAATTCTTTTAATTTTTTGAATTAAATATTTTATTGTAACTTTTAAATATAACATAACAATATGGATTGTTTGTAAGTGAGTCAAATAATTAATTGGATTTGGGCTAGTAAGTGAGTAAGAGTTGAGTTTTAGTTGCATGGGATTTTTTTTTGTACCCCCATCATATCACTATATACCCCCACAAGAAATTTTAAGACGAAAATACCTCTGGTTAAATTGACTTAAATCGGATCTAGATATAAGGCAGGTAGATCCAATTCACAAAACTAAAAGGCAGATTTACGTATATCCGATTAGAATTAGTGGGGGGAAATCGGATCTACCTTTAGTGAGGTAGATCCGATTTGTTAAAATATAAAAGCGGATATACCTATCAGTGGGGTATGTCTGCTTTGTTAAAATGCAAATCGGATTTGCCTCCCTAATAGGTAAATCCGCTTTGTAATTAACAAAGCAGATATACCTATCAGTGGGGGTATGTCCGCTTTGTTAAAATGCAAATCGGAGTTACCTCCCTGATAGGTAAATCCGATTTGTACTAAATTCGATGGGTAGGATTTGACTGTCAATGTTGATCAGCGGTGTAGATTGCACCAACAATATCAACGGTTGATAATCATTGACGAATTCTATAAATACCCATTGCCAACCTCATTCTTTTCACTCAAAAATTTCACTCTCACTTGCTTATTTCACTCATCCAAAATGGAGATATGCCTCACTCAACGCTCAGATGACAATAGGCTTTGCGGTATACATCATCGGGGCCAAATCACGATGAGAGAAGATGGTGTCCACTTCTGGAGTCCTCAGCCGGTGTTATGCAGAATCCACCGCAGCATGGGGTTTGAAGGATAAAGTGTGGTCCAAAGCTCAAGTGACTGGTGACGACCGTGACGTCACTAGTATCACTTATCGCAAACCTTATCTTGGAGACGATGGCCGCGTTTCCTTCTCGTCCATGACAATCAAGGCTGACGAAGACGTGGCGAACATGTTAAACATCCATGACACGCTTCAGGGGTATAAGCCGTTGGAGCTGTACGTGGAAACTCAACGGAGTGTGAATGAGATTTTACGTCGTGTTCGACAACCAGAATTTTAGGAAAATGTATCTGCCTATTGTTATTGTAGTTGGTTATGTTTTATCTTTTATCGCATGAATGAAATCAAAATTTTAGTGAAACTCCACAAATATAATAAACAAGAAATAATAAGAATCAAGTCATAAAAAAATAGTTCAAGCATACAATCCCACAAAACCCCCTAGTCACGCCCCGGTAGCATATCCAGTAGCCGCATGAGGCGAGTGTATGTCTGACTACCCATCCTAATGTCTCCGCTCCGAAGCCCCCTCCGAATCTCCTCCTCCACAATCTCGAGCAAATCTGGCAGTACTGGTGGTGCAGTTGGCTGTACTGGTGGTGGTGGTGGTGATGCAACCCGTAAAAGTCTAGGAATAGATGCCCTCACATGTCAATGTAAGTAGTCCGGAGCAACCTGACCCAACTCCTCAGTAGGATAAGTAGTACGCAAAACCTTATCCACCACAGGCATATAATGTGCAATACGAAAAATGCAGTCTGCACGGACGACCAGTAAGAGGGTGACGTGGGATAACCTGCACGTACCCAAACTGCCTGAGGCACCTATCTGGCATGTAGGGAACAGTGATGTCTCCCCAGCTGATGTGTCCCCTGTATAATGACACATGCTCAAAGTCTCTATCCTCCCAGTGCTCCTCAAACGGTCGCCAACAGACATCATCCGAGGTCAGCGCATCAATCCTCTGCCTGTATACCCCCAGCTTCACTCCATCTGTCTTATTCTTCCTCTAACGTCCACACAATGCTCCAGCCCGCAATCCACTCCTCCTCTCCACTAGCTGAGGAAAATACCATAAAATCCAACTCTGAAAAAAGAAGATTAACAACATTGTGAATTAAAAACTGTTTAAAAGAAATTTAACCAAACTCGGAAAAAATTAACTTAAAATTAGTACTTGTAAGAGGGTCGCATACCCTCCTAACTGATGCACCTAGTCCAAACAGGAGTAGTTCAGCTGGTCATACGTGAAAGCAAGTGCTGCTGCCCCCCATGCATATGATCCCACACCAGCTGCACTGACATCCTCAAGTAGCAGTAGCCACTTAGCCTCAGCCCTGTCGCCGGTCTTGACTGTGAAAATGGACCAGCTCAGGATCAGAAGGATAAATGCCCTGACAGCAGGACGCATGTCATTCTCTATGGACCCTCTACTAACAATCTCCTGCAGCCACTCAAAACGGTAATATGGGCCAGATGAAGCTCGACACTCCAACCCCGCCTCCACCATAGTCATACCTAGATAAACATGTGCTAGGTGGATGGCCTGATTAGTGGTGACAGGAGTAGGTGGAGCTCTGTAGTAGTTTCCCGTAATGGGTAGATGCAGCAAACATGAGACATCATCCAAAGTAATCGTCATTTCACCAAATGGTAAGTGAAATGACGATGTCTCTGACTGCCACCTCTCAAGAAAAGCAGACATCAGCTCATGGTCCACCTTTATATGTCCGGTCGAGACGAGGGGGGCTAATCCGGAACGTGTGACAAAGACCCACAACCGGTGGTTTTGGGAAAACCCAAGCAGTCTCTGAGCCAGCTTGTTACCATGGTTGGTAACCTTCAATTTACGCTCATATGTCTGTATTATAAAAAAAAGCTATGTAAATAAATTAAACTAAGAAGACTACGTAAATAAATTAAACTAAGAAGGCTACGTAAATAAATTAAACTTATCGGGTCTCTCAGTATAACAGTACAAACATGCGATGCTAGCCCAGTGAATAGAGGAGGCTGCTCGTCATGTTGTTCCTGATGCCCCTGCTGAGGCTGATCCTCCTAGTACTGCTGCTGCTGCTGATAATACTGCTGCTGGTAGTCTTCAGGCATAGAATGGTCCTCAGACATAGAATGCTCATCAAAAGGGTGCCCCTGCTGGCCCTCCTCATAGTGATAGTCTGGGGCCTCCTCCACCTGCTGATACTGCTGCTGTCGGCTACGCCGGGTAGACGCATGTCCCGCAATCCTGTGGCGGGTGCGTGTACTGGGAGCAGATGGCGCGGCCTGAGTCGAGGACTCCCCTCGATGCCTATTGGACAATGGAATAAAAAACAAATTTTTAAACAAAAATAAAACACAAATTGGACCTAGCTATATCCGATGCGAAATCAGATATAGGTAGATCCGATGGGGAAATCAGATATAGCTAGATCCGACTTACTATTTCTGCTGACTCTGAGGAAGATCAGATGTATGTAGATCCGATAGTAAACCCGATGACAAATCGGAAATAGCTCTCTGAATGGTAAATCTGATTCTCTCAGGAAACTTTCCGGTCAAACGGATGCAAGTGAAAAATGGTAAATGTTTTGTAAATTTGTAAAAAATTTAAGGGTATTTTCATCTTTTCGCGGGGTCTGTGGGGGGTATATAGTGATATGATGGGGGTACAAAAAAACCCTAGTTGCATTTGGGCTAGTAAGTTAGTAAGGAAGGTTGTAAGTCAACAAACCTTAGTGTTACTTGCGGTTTGGTTTGGTTTGGTTTGGTTTTTGTAATCAAAACCGCGAACAGAATCGAACCGCGTGGTGCAATGAAAAAAGAAACCGAACAGAACCAATAAGAAGCGATTTTTTTGCGGTTTTCAGTTTGGTTTGGTTCGGTTTGCGGTTTTCTATTGGTTTGGTTCGGTTTTGAACACCCCTAAGTACAACTACGTCTTCTTCCTTAAGCTGTTTTCACCATTTCTGAACTTCCAAACTTCTTTCTCTGCATGTGGCCTCTTGTTTTCTTTGATTTTTCTCCCAAACCGCCTTTCACCGACTGAACAACCCGTATAAATCGTGAAACCGAACCCGTAGAAACCGAAGGAAAATTTGGGCAAAAGTGGGCCTTATGATGTCAACCGCAGATTAGGTCGGATGGACAGTTTTGGGCCCGAATCCGTCCATGTCGGACTGATGTCCAACCCTAGGAGGAAGTTCATAAGTAGTACTTTATAAACTTTTCCAATGATGATCGTAAATTTAAGGTTCCTATTTTTTTTTTTGGCAAAAAAGGGTTACGTTATTCTAAATTTTGATAAAATTGATTCTAGAGATTTGATTTAAAAATGAGTTTAACAAACTGATTTGCGTTATTTTAGAAGTGGGTTTTAAAAAATTGATTTCGCTTTGATGTTAAATGTAAAATTGCTTTTGATGTCTTAGTATGGAAATTTTTGTGGGCCCTACACTTGAATTGATTTAGCTCAACGCAATTAAAGCTATGGATTGTTAGTTTTTGTCATAATGGATTCTACTCACGGGTACTATTTTTGTCACTGCGTTTTTTTTTGGCATACAAGGAGAAAAGAAACGAAGGAAAAAACAAAGGAAAGGGAAAAAATTTCAAAAAATTACTCCTTAAAAAGGAGACACCAGCATGGATCTACCAACAAAAGGTTGTCCATGCCAGCAGGAGGAGTGTCATAGAGGGTCCAACTGCTCGATCCATGAGCTCCAAGCTTAGCTAAAAAGTCTACGCAAGCATTACACAATGTGTGTTCAAGATCCACCCTCCAATTCCAAAGGAGTGAATTCTTGAAATTTTTGATGACGGACGCATAAAAGTGCCACTGGTTGAGATCAACCGAAACAAGATGGAGAGTGAGAGCATACTCCGTGCAATATTTAGTCGCTCTATAATCTTTCTCCCAGGCCAACATAAGACCACGAAAAAGACCCAACAATTCTGCATGGAGGTTGTTTGAGATACCTATGTTTCCCGAGAAACCACATAACCATCTTCCCTCATTGGTGCAAGGGAGCCCACTAAACCCGGAGCGACTCGAATTGCCAAAACTGCTACCATCAACATTCAAAATAGTCTCAGTGTCTCTTGTTGGGTGGAAAGCTACAATTCTAGGCATATGGCTGATACTGACTGCATCCTTGCTACTAGACGCCATAAGGCCAACATAGTTTCTTATAGTAAACAACAACTTATATTTTGGAATTGATTCATTACCCAAACAAGTGTCATTCCTTGCCCGCCAAAGCCACCAAATACAGAAAGAAACAATTGGCCTTTAGGATCCTCATCACCAAAAGTAAACCACTCAGCAGGAGTAGTAACTTGGTGGGATTTAGATGAAACAAAACCAAGGTCAGATCAGATCTGTTGGGAGAACTGACAGTCTCACAAGCAATGCAAAAAGTTTTTGTCAGCAAGATTACATAGTTGGCAACGAGGGGGATGCAAGCATATCTCTATGGTGAAGCATTGTCGCTGTAGGAAATGCCTCATGGCAATCAGTCCAAATTAGAAAACGAATTTTCTCTGGAGCGGGAAGGCGCCAAATCCACCACCAAGAATGAGTAGGAATCAAATCAATAGCATTCTGCCTTTTTTCAACCAACCATTGCATGCCCGTCTTAGCAGTATAAGTGCCATCCAATGATCCATTCCAAGTGTAACAATCATCAATAGAAGGGTTGAAACAAATAGGAATAGATTGAATATAGCGTACCACATATATAGATAGTTGGGTATAAAGTCTCCGCAGCTTCCATTTATCCAACTAAATCAAATCTGAGGCACACATATGGGACCAAATCACAAAGTCTACCAAACTTAGTCCACTGGTCGTACCAAAATGAAGAGTTGTCACTCCCCAACTTGTAATCATAGCCATCTTTCAACACCTCTCTAGCCTTCATGGCAGAGTTCCAAGTTGTGGAGCCACTCATCCATCTTTGAGTTTCTTGTTCTGTTTCCCCTTTTCATTTCCTGTTCGGCGCTTCAAGTTTTGGGGTTGCAGAGATGTAGGTTCCTCATTTTGGGGTTTTTGATGGATGGAATAAGTGAAGAAAGGTGTTTTGTTGTTTATTTGACTTTTAAAATATAAAAATTATTCAATTATTTTAAATAAACGTTTTATAAAATTAAAGGAAATGTTTTTTAACAAAAGAAATGAAGTGGCATGCCAACAAGGCTTAGTCAATTGCTATATTAATTAAAATGTCGACACATCATCATCCGAAGTTTGAAATCCCAATTTGGTCAACATTGCGGAATATTGTAAAACAGGGAGAACAAAATTACGAAAAAAATAAGGGGATCAAAATTGCAAATTGAGTAAAATAGAGGGACCAAAAGTGCATTTAAACCTAAATTAATTAAAAACACATGGGGGCTAGAGCCCTTGGAGGCATACACCTCCCTGTCCTTGAGTATACGACAAGATGTCATTGAATGTGTTTCTAAAACCTTTTTTTCTGTGATAAGTTATCATACTCTTTTTATTTAACAATGATGATTTATTATATTCACAAGAGACGATATATAATTTAAAAGAAGATTTTTCATGGGATAAAATAAGATGATTTAATAGGATAAAATAAGATGATTAAAAAGAGTTTAATTGTTACGCAATTCCAGTGTAAAAAAATTTATGCTCACAAATCAATCACAATTCACGGTATATGTGATATCTAAAGTAGTTATGATTTGAGTTACTTCTTTTTGGTTACACGATAATTTATAATTTATCGATGGTGTAAAACATTGATACCCTTGCCATGCATATAAATCAAATTCATTTAACAATATATTTTTTGGTATTTTTATTTATTGTTGTAAAAGTAATTATTGTGAATTAACTAAATTTAATTAACTAATAAATGGAGATCATGTGCTCTTTAAATAAAACTTTAAAAAATGCACTCTTTAATAAACCCTTATACTTTTGTAAAAAAAGATAAAACCTTATTCGTTTTGTAAAAAAAAAAAAACCTTATACAAATTCACATTAAATTCTGGATCATCTAATTTTCAATATTTATCAAAAAAGATGCATTCTTTTTTCTATTTTGAAAGAAAAAATATATGTTTGTGCGTTGATTTTTTTATAAGAAAAAATGTGCATTAAAAAGAAGCATTAGTGATGTTTGGTAAGTATTGAAGTAGACAAAACGGTAAAAGAAAAAAAATGTTTGTGCATTTGTTTTTTATTTAAAAAAAAATGTGTATTGACACGAAGCATTAGGGGTGGTTGGTAAGTATTGAACCAGGAACGGTACTTAATTTTTTGTGTTGTATTACACTACTTGAAGGACAATAGAGAGTAAGACAAAAAATGTAGATAGAGGAAAAGGAACAATATAAGAGAGAGATATGAGAGGAATGAGAGAGCTGAGGTGAGAGGAGAAAGAGGGGGAGTAGAGAGAGGAGAGAGAAACATTATAGATAGAAGAGAGGGAAAAATAAGAGAGGAAAGAGGGTAGAGATAGAAGAGAAAATATATTTAGAGTAAAGACCCAAAATGGTCCCCGACAATTTTCTCGCGAGACAAGTTGGTCCCTGACAATTTTTTCGAGACATATTAGTCCCTGACAATTTCAAAATGGGACACGTTAGTCCCTCATTCCCTTCAACCGTTGCCAGCTCACTTAACGCCTCCTACGTGGCACGTTAAGTGCCAACGTGTCACGTTAAATGTCACGCAAGTCAGTATTTTGGAACAAATAGGTGCCTGATGTTACAAATTTGAATTTTTTTTAAAAAGGGACAAATCAGTCCCCGAGTGTTTTGGGCCAAATTGGTTCCTGGGTCACTATTTGAGTGGTTTCTGGTTTTCAAAAACCAGAAAACCATTTTAGAGAAATCAAACACAGAGAGAGAGAGAGAGTGTGTGTGAGAGAGAGAGGCATCAACGAAGCGCAGAAAGAGAGAGACAGAGCAGAAAGAACAGAAACGATGACGACCAAGGGACGCCGTGGGTTTTAAGAGGCGTTAAGTGAGCTGGCTACGGTTGAAGGGACGGACGGACTAACGTGTCCCGTTTTGAAATTGTCAAAGACTAATGTGTCTCGAAAAATTTGTTAAGGACAAATTTGTCCCGCGAGGAAATTGTCGGGGCCAATTTGGGTCTTTACTCAAATATTTATTGAATTTAAAAGAAAAATGGTAATTTACAGAATTTTTTTTTTGACAATAATTTACAGAAATATTTATCATCTTCGGTTTCTTACTTTTTAACGAATCAAAGTACACATAGGTAAAGTAAAACCCTATTCAAATTCAAATCTGTACCAAAATCTTGAATTGAAAAGAATTTAAATTTGGGCTGAATGGTTAATTCATTCGAGCAAAATAATTCGGATTCTGACACCGTCACGTTTGCCTGTTTGGTTTATTTATATTTTATTTTATAGGAGTATATTTTTTAACAGCAGCTTTCAGTGAAAGAATTCCGAATGAATTCGGATTTTTGAAAACGGGATCGACGCCCATTGAATTGGTAAACTCCATTTCCATTCTCCTTCTTCTTCTTCTTCTTCTTCTTCTTCTTCTTCTTCTTCTTCTTCTTCTCGTTCTTCACACTTACACGGTAACTTTCCACTTTGTTGATAAAACCCTAATTTCCATTCTTTGTTGTTCGTTTCAGAACAGATGGGGCAGCTGCTGTTGTGAGGAAATGGAAAGTGGAAGGAGAATAACGGTGAGTCCGAGACCTTGCTGCGGCCGCAGAGTAGTTGCGAAGAAGAAGCCAGGTCGTGGTGGAGCAGTAGATGGCTTCGTTAACAGCGTCAAGAAGCTTCAGAGACGCGAAATCAGCTCCAAGCGTGATCGTGCTTTTAGCATGACCGATGCTCAAGAGAGATTCCGAAATATTCGCTTGCAGGTCCCATTTCACTATCCATTTTCTCTTTTTTCCCCTTTCCCTCTCACTGTGAATTACACGATTTAATTAGATTAGGGCTGTAGCATATGAAAAAAATTTCTGCTTGGATCCCGCTTGAAACTTGTGTTTTTGTGCTACATGTTATTCTTATCGTAATATTGAAGCTACCGCAGAGTTGAAATTGGGAGTTGATAAGTAGCGTAGTGTGAAACTGTGATTTTGTAGAGTGTGAAGAGTGAACTCGTTTGAGGTTATGATATGCCTGTTGCAGGGGGATTGAGAGGTGTATTTGGTTGAAAATTTTGATTTCTAGATTACTGCTAATATATTACTTGTGTGCAGTACAAAATTTGAAATTAGTGACTCTAGTTTTGTAATAATATGCTTGCTCTATTTTCAATCATTGATGTTGAAGACTCCTTTGTTCCTCCTGCTTTGATAGTGAGATGTGTGCTTAGCAAGTATGCTCATTTTCCCCCTACTTGTGTTACATGTCTGATGGACTTATTTATAGGAAGAATATGATACACATGATCCAAAAGGTCCTTCGTCTGTGGTATTGCCATTTCTGAGAAAGAGGTCAAAGATTATTGAAATTGTAGCGGCACAGGACATTGTATTTGCTCTTGCACAATCTGGTGTTTGTGCAGCATTTAGCCGAGGTAGTATTAGTAGCTGGCATTTATATGCTGTTCCGTTCTGTTTGCGACTTATAATGGATATATTGTATATTTTACATGTTTCAACTGTTCTATGCAGAGACCGATCAAAGGATATGCTTTTTGAATGTTAGTCCGGATGAAGTTATAAGGAGTCTCTTTTATAACAAAAATAATGATTCGCTTATAACAGTTTCAGTCTATGCATCCGACAGTTACAGTTCCTTGAAATGCAGAAGCACAAGGATTGAGTATGTGTAGTAGTTTTTTGTTGTTTTACAGCTCCTACCTTAACTATCCATACTCTACAATAAAGGCTGAGAAAACTAAATGTTTGAACCCCTTTTTAAAATCTATTGTTCAGTTTTTATAAAATTAAAAACTTGAAAATTTTTAACTTGTTTTCTAAAACTGTTTTTTATTTTTAAAACTAAAAAATCATAACTGATAATAGTTTTAAAAAATAATTTTATAAAACAGTTTTTAAAAACTAAAAACCAAGAAACATTCAAACAAGCCCCAAATCATTTTAGACACACATCAACTAAAAGAAAAGCAGATACTAGCAACATTGAATTTCTAGGTTGACTCGTTGTGCTTGATGCTAAAATCATTATGTTGTTCAGATACATAAGGAGGGGTAAACCAGATGCTGGCTTTGCTCTTTTTGAATCTGAGTCTCTGAAGTGGCCGGGCTTTGTAGAGTTTGATGATGTAAATGGGAAGGTACTCACATACTCTGCTCAGGATAGGTAAATATTTGACTGTTCCTTAATCTTTTTTACTAGAGTCTCATTACATAGTATATCAAGGATTCAAGGCTTCTTGGTAGTGATACTTGCCCTTTTTTATTATCCTACAGCATATACAAGGTATTTGACCTGAAAAACTATATGATGCTGTACTCCATTTCTGATAAAAATGTCCAAGAGATTAAGATCAGGTAAGTTTTCTTGAGGTGCTTGTGGAATTTTCTTTTACTTGTAGAATACTCTTTCATAGACGAGGTTTATAGTTGGCCGTGCCCAAATTACTTAAATCATATCATATAATTATTTCTCTTTTTAACGATATCAGTTTTTTACTTTTTTAGTTTCTTTTAGTGGCCATACTTTATTTACACACCTTTCCTCTTGTTTGATGATATATTGTGATTAGTCCGGGGATCATGTTGCTAATTTTTGCTAAAGCGAGTAGCCATGTCCCGCTTAAAATCCTTTCAATAGAAGATGGGTCTGTTTTGAAATCGTTCAACCATCTCCTTTATCGGAATAAGAAGGTGGATTTTATCGAACAGTTCAACGAAAAGCTACTTGTCAAGCAAGAAAATGAAAACCTCCAAATTCTTGACGTAAGTAATTTTCTCTTATCATGCATTATATACACAGTTCTACAGCCAGATATCTGACTTCAACTTATTTTAGGTGCGGAGTTTTGAGCTAACAGAAGTTAGCAGAAGTGAATTTATGACACCTTCTGCATTTATCTTTCTATATGAGAACCAATTATTTCTAACATTTCGAAATCGGACCGTGGCTGTGTGGAACTTCCGTGGAGAGCTTGTTACTTCATTTGAAGATCACCTTTTGTGGCATCCTGACTGCAATACAAACAATATATACATAACCAGTGATCAGGATCTTATCATATCCTACTGCAAAGCCGATTCTGATGATTCACTGTCCGAAGGAAATGGTACGTTTCCTGTTTTATCCCTTTTCCGCCCCTTTGTAATAATACACCTCATGTTAGACAATAGGGTGATGTTTTTGAAATTTGTAACTTTATCATCAGACCCAAAAGTTAATTTAGGCTCAGTTTGGATTAGCTTCCAGCATATAAGAGCTTTTCAGTTGAAATAAGTATTTGATTAACGAACAAAGAACACTTAAAGGTGGTTATGACGAAGGTGGCTTTTATAAGAGTTGAGATACAGAAATTCATTTAAACTTAAGTTAGAAGTGATTAGTTTTTAGATTCATAATCGTAATTTGTAGGATTATTTCAAATTTTCAATTTGATTTTCCTATAAATATTTATTGAAAAGTTTATTTCGAACGGACTATAGCTAAACGTTTCATGTTTTGATTTGATCTGTTCAAACATAAAACATTAATTAAGTAGTTTGGAATGTGTCTGTGAGCAATATATTATGTATATCTTTTGCTGTAAGGAGCACTTGTCTTCAATAGTGTGCTACTAACACGCTGTGCTTCTTTTATGCAGCTGGCTCCATCAACGTCAGCAACATTTTAACTGGCAAGTGTCTTGCCAAAATAAGAGCAAGCAATAGCTCTCCACTCGACGAAAATTGCAGTTGCAGTGACAATTCTTCAGGTGGTAGTTGTAATTCAAGGAAGCGAAAGCATATCTCCAAATTGAGGAGCACGGTTGCGGAAGCCTTGGAAGATATTACTGCTCTATTCTATGATGAAGATCGCAATGAGATCTATACAGGAAATAGGCACGGTCTAGTTCATGTCTGGTCTAACTGATGCATTGGTTTAACTGTACAAGGTTGCCCTGTCCAGTTCATGTCTGGTCTACCTGATGCATTGGTTAACTGTACAAGGTTGCCCTGTGTTTTCTTATTGTCTTTTCTTCATGGGTTACATTCGGGAGTTGTAACAACACCATTAAGTGGTCTCAGTTTGCTTTTTCGTTGTCATGTATGTACGCCTTGGTTGAGTTTGTTCTGTAGTTGGTAACAAAACTGATTGGAGTGGTATGCTGGTAAATCACCGGATGTTGCTTCTGTTGTAATATATCTTTACATTAATGGATTGGAACGACCACGATGGACTGAAATATGCGAACAATGCCAGCCCCTATCTCATCTTATTTCTTTTTCTAGCTTTTTCGCTGTGGCATATGGATAATTGGTTCGCACATGACATGGGCTGTAACTTATAATCGACGCGATGCCAAATACGCGGTAAAGGTACAAAAGCAATCAATAATCAGTAGATGGGTAGCTTTACGATTTGCCAACTTTCCTCTTTAAGTTTCTGTACTCCATTTAATTCACTTTTCTGTTCTATTCTAATTCTATCCTACTACTTTTCTTGTGGCTTCTGTTCTGCCAGTTGCCCTCGTCTCAGCAAAAGCTGACATTCAAGGTTTGGACCTCTTAATTGAAAATTTTCGTAATGGGATCTTAAATTTTAACCATTAATTAAAAACCGGAGAAGGGGGGGGGGGGATGGTGGTGGGGTTGGAGGGTGGCATTGTTCTTTCACGGATTGCGATTCACTGCAGTCACACTACTTCAGGTATGTTCTCAGTTGCTAGTGCTTACCATTATTTACGTGACTGTGCTGTTGGCCCGTATGATAATCGTTGGAAAGATGTGTGGCGTGTTGAGGCTCCGGAGCGTGTTCGGTGTTTTGTGTGGCAACTCCTTCATGGGAGGATGGTAACTAGAAGTTATTGTAGCAAGTGGAATGGTGGTATCGCAGACTGTTATTATTGTGCAGGAACTACAGAAACTATTTTGCATGTCATGAGAGATTGTCCTCTGGCTATGTCTATTTGGCGGAGGCTTGTGCCTAGTCCTTTACATTCTGATTTCTATGGTTTTCCTTTTGAAGATTGGATTATGTTGAATATTTTTCCCACTGTGGGCCCTCGTTGGAGGTCTATTTGGGCAAGTGCTTGCAATTTCTTGTGGTTTTGGAGGAACAAGAGCATGCATGATCCAAATTTTGTTGCTACTCATGCTCCAGACGAGTTAATTAGACAACATGTAGAAAACTATTTTAAGAGTAAGGTGTTGTTTAACCCATCGACAGAGAGGCCGCGGACTCAAATCAATGTTTGTTGGAAAGCTTCGGTGGATGGGGCTGTTGTTGTCAATACGGGTGGTGCTTCAAAAGAAGGTCATAGACGTGGGGGTGTGTTGCGTGATCCTCGAGGGAAGTGACTGGGTGGTTTTGTTCGGTTTTTAG
The DNA here is from genome assembly GCA_039519185.1 of Astragalus membranaceus. Taxonomy (NCBI): domain Eukaryota; kingdom Viridiplantae; phylum Streptophyta; class Magnoliopsida; order Fabales; family Fabaceae; genus Astragalus; species Astragalus membranaceus. The sequence continues at coordinate 32,055,302 of CM076848.1, forward strand.
GTGAGGCTAGCGCTTATATTGCGGAGCTTTGGGGAGTCCTAGAAGGGTTAAATCTTTGCTAGAAGCAAAGGCTATGCTAATGTGGAGCTTCAAGTGGACTCTCAAGTGGTGGTTGTGTCTCTCACAAGTGCTGGTTCCGGCCACAGGGAAGGCACAGGTCTTCTAATGCGTATCAAGCGGTTGCTTAGTTTGGATTGGACTGTTACTGTTACTCATGTTTATCCTGAAGCGAACTCAGTAGCGGATCATTTGGCTAGTTTGGCTTCTGATGGGAGTATTGGTTCACAGGCCTTGGAGGATCCCCCTGCTAGTATTGTGCAATTGTTGCATGCCGATTGTAATGGAGTTTTTACTCCGAGAATGATTCCAGGATAACTGGTGTTTTTGTTTTTTTTGCTGTTTAGCCACTATCATAATAATAATAAAAAATCATGGCCATTAAATTATTTTGATTTAAAATAAATAAAAAAATTGAAAAAGGAGAGAGATAGAGATAGGATACTGCCGTGGATCAGTATCCCAAAAGTTGAGGAGGAGGGGCATGTTTGTGGGAAATGGATCATCTAACTTTTTGACGGGAACTTCCCCCTAACTTAAGTTTTTTTTTTTATGAGAGAGAAAAGAAAAATGGAGGGAAATGAAGGAAAATAAGATGAGAGAGAATGTATAAAAAGCAAGGTAATCAAAACCGGACCAGACATTGAACCGGAAGAGGTAGCGGTTCAGGGGTTCTTGAGTTCAACCGGAATTAATTAAATATATTATTTAATATTTTTATTACAATATATAAAGGATAAAAAACCATAATACCCAAAATTTCACACCACAAACCATAAACACCTCAAAGTTTGACATGTTTAAAATATATATATTTTAATGCATTATTTTGAAAGAAAAAAATAAGTCTGGCTTTATAAGAAAATTGTTGTTGGCAAATAAGAAGCTAATGTTGCACAGGTGAATATCTAGTCCCACATCGGATGACAATGCATTAAAATAGCAAACAGTGAAGCTAATGTTGTTGAAAGGTGAATATCTAGTCCCACATCGGATGACAAATAAGAAGAATGGACTGTGTTTATCTATAAATAGAGCTAGAGTGTGCACAGCAAAATATAAGTGAGATTCTTGGCTTTCATAATATATAAAATATATAAATAGAGTCCTGACACTCATTTTGTTTTACAAAAAATAGTTTAAATTTTTTTATTTCAGTTAAAAAAAATAAAAAAAAAAGTCATTTCTCAGAACCGCTTGTAACCGCCGAACCGCCGGTTCTGGCCGGTTTTGCCAGTTCTTGAGCGGTTTCCCGGTTTTTCACCCGGTTCTTTGGCCATCCGGTTATGGGGTCTAACTGGACCGGACATGGGTCCGGTTCCCAGTTCAACCGGTCGAACCGGCCGGTCTGATTCGGTTTTGATTACCTTAAAAAAAAGAGAGAGATAAACACAAAGTTAGGGGAAAGTTTCCGAAAAAAGTCAAGAAGATTCTTCCCCATGTTTATGTGTGTGTACTACGCACGCGTGTTACGCATTTGGTTGCGTTGCGGTGAGAAATTGTCGTTTATACCGATTTTCTCAATCCAATCTCTGTCAACCTTGATTTGCCTCCCTCCTCACCTGTTCAAATTAACACCCACATACATACTCTTTTAAATTATTAATTATCCTCATCAACCAATGCAAAAAATAGACCCTAAATAAATGCTCTCCATAAGATAAAAAAAAAAGGAAAGTAAAGCTCTTTTATTGTTTAGTTTCATTGAAAGAAGGGAAAAGAAAAGAAAAAACCGAGAGAATAAAAGTAGTCGGAGGGAGCGTGAGGATCACGCGTTTAGGAGTACAAAATATATTCGTTGGTTATGCGGTGTGAATGAGGGTGAAGATGGTGGTGGTGGTGGTGTAACGTGTTGTTCATTAACCTCCGCGGTCCACTTTATCACTCATTCCTCATCTAACTCACTTTCTCACTCATTCAAATTTGACGCAGTTGCTGCTTTCTCTCACTCTCAGAGTCTTTTCAAGATCTCTCTCTGACATAAACAGTGAAACTCGTTTTCAGATCTTCATTGTTAGTTAAAGAAGAGGTGAGAGCAACTTCCAAGTCTCGTTCTCCCTCAGTACATTTCTCTTGCTCTCTCTTCTTTCGTATTCTGTTACCATTGGATTTAGATTTTTTCCCTCGTTTTGACTGTATTTGAAGATTCGAAGATTTCGTTCCTTATCCACTTCACTGCAATTTACTCTCTGTGATTTTTGATTTCGTTTTTAATAGAGACTTCCTAGATCTGACTTCAATGCACTAATTTCTAGTTATTTCTTTTCTTTCTTGATCTGGATATTACTTTCCTATTCCAACTGTATCCTGTTCTATTTTCTCGCTGAACTTTCTTTTTTGGGTTTTTTGCGCCCTTTTTTTAATCCGAATGAGCATTTTTGTATTTTCTTTTGCGCATAGCAATGATGCAACTAGAAGAGCTTGCGCATAGCATTTTGATTTCGTATAGTTTAACTTTTTTTTATTTGTATTTTCCGATGATGGATTATGATCTGGTTGCATGGATATAATGGATGCTGATTAGTTCTCACTTGGGGCCATTTGTTAGTGGGATTTGTATTAAACAAATTTAGAGTTACATTTTGCATGTAGCTTGTCTTAATATTATTTTAATTTCAGGTTTAAGTTCCTTTGTTAATCATCTTAAATTTTGGAAATGGAGGATGCAATTGATGGTGGTGCACCTTTGGATTATGCTTCAATTAAAGTTTTTCCGAACCAAAGCAGGTAAACATCCCTCTGAGTCTGAGACTAATGTGGAGTTAGAATTGAGCCTCATACGAAATTTCCTGAATGTGAATGTTATACAGTTTATCTGATTTTACACATTTCTCTCCATGGTGGTTGCATAGGTATGAGGTATATGTCTGCAAGGGGAAACAATCTGAGAAAGTGGCAGCTGGACATTTGGAACATCTATTGCCACATTTACCTGAAATGAATGATTTGTGTACTAAGGGATTCAATGCAAACTTAGATCTTAAATTACCAAAAGATCTGCATGGTGCTAAGTGGTTTTCAAAAATAACTGTAATAAGGTTTATATCAAAGAGTGGCTTATTCTTTATTTTTCATTGTATTTTACTTACAGGAATATCTTACTAGCTTTGATATTATTTTTCCTCAGGTTCCTGAATGTTGTTAGTTCACCAGATTTGGTAAATGTCATCAATTCTATCATGGGTGAGATGTCCCAGCTGGAGGATTCCAAAAAATTTCATGCTTCTTTATATGGGAAGGTAATAGTCTGTCTTTCAATAAATCAAAACGGGTTGTATTTAGTTTTTGATTGATAGTTGTCTTTTGAAATCAGGATCGTCAGGATCATCTTGGAAATGGGGAAAGAGGTAATTTTCACTAAATTCTTACTATACTTGAATGCTTCGATTGTTGGACTTATGGTCTGGTTGAGAGGACAGTAAATTGGTACTCCATTGTTCTCCATATTTCCATTTATTTTAATTGTATTTCCCACTTTTGACAGATGGTAACTGCAGCTCAAATGGTGAAGCACCAACTTCCATAGTAATTCCTTTTCTCCAATCCTGTAGAGTGGATTCATTTGGCAAATTCATTCATACTATTACCAATAAATCAATTTCTTCAGTTTCAATTATCTGGTTTTTTCTCGATTACATTACACCATATTTCAGTTAACAGTTTTTTCATATGAACAGCCTGAAGTTAGCAGCGTGTCATCCGATGCTTCAAAGTATGTTCTTGTGACTATTAAATTGCATTTATCAGATATATATTGGTTGCACCCACTACTAAACTTTCTGAAAATATGCTTCCAGGGATGAATTGTTACAAGCAATGGATCTAAGACTCACAGCTTTGAGCAACAAGTTAGCTGAAACAATTAACAAGGCTATAGATGCTAACGGCTCCCCTAAAGATATTACTAATTTAGCAAAATTCTCCCAACATTTTGGTGCCACTAATTTAGAGTAAGTTTCAAACATTTATTAATTGGCTCTCAGACTGTGTGATTGCAATTTGCAAGTACAATATTGCACTTATATGTTTTTCTCTTGCACTAAGGACATGGCTACGATGTTAAGCAAGTTTTCCGTTCATTGTGTTTATGTTCTCAGGCGTTCTTTGTGCAAATTTATTGAACTAAACCAAAAGAGAGAGGATGTGGATCCCCAGGACAATGAACCTATCATGGTCACATGTGATGTAGGTCACGTGATGCATAATGATGCAAGCAAGGATGTGAAAGACCTGCAGATATCCAAACCGTTACATTCAGATGCCCCAGTCAAGTATGGTGTTTCGCCAGCTAAAGTTGCTCAGGTTGAAAGACATAGTTCAACTGAAAGTGGGGAATCATCTGATTCAAGTGATGGAGATCAAATATCTGCTGAGCGAAGTCGTTCTCTAGTAAGATCCTTAACACCGAGAAGGTCAGCATCCCCAATGCGAAGGGTGCAAATTGGAAGAGCCGGACCTCGCAAAGCCGCTGCATTAACTATTAAGAGTCTTAATTTCTTTCCTTCCAGAGAGAGGTCATTAGCTTATGGAGATGCTACTGAAAATGGTTTTGAGGGGGGAGTATCGGAACAACCTTATAAGAAGTCCGAAATTGATGTAAGGAGGATAACTGTGCAAGATGCCATTAGTCTTTTTGAAAGTAAACAGCGGGATCAATCTGAAGATATTCAAAAGAGGAAGTCATTAGTAGATGTGTCTGTTAGTACAAATAAGTCTGTCTTGAGAAGATGGAGTTCAGGTATGGGGGACACCTCTGTTCAAGACCAACCAGAACATGTTCCTGAAGATCCCGTTCCAGTGACTTCCAATGACATCATACATGCTGAGAGTCCTAAGAATTCTGAAGACGAAATAGTGTCTGATTTTATTTCTGACCCCGATTGCAATGTAGAACCAGAAAGACAGGAAAATGTAGATTCTTATACTGTAGATAATAAAGAAACCAATCCAAAAGTAAGAGAGGAATTTGTCAAAAAGGTGGCAGCCTCAGCAGAATGGAATCAAAGAAAGCAAGCAGAGTTCAACCAAATTCTGAAAAAAATGGTTGAAAGTAAGCCTGTGATATTTGGAAAGTCCCAGCCCAGTAGAAACCAGAATATGTCATTTGAGCAGAGAGGGCAGTCTTACGATCATTATAAGGAGAAAAGGGATGCAAAACTCCGAGGAGTGAAGGCTGGAAAACGAGTAGAAAAAGAAGCACAATTTCAAGAAATGCCGCAATTACTTGATAATAGGAAGGGTGAAATGTCCAAAAATTTGAGTGCAACTAGAAAAAGTGCTACGAAGTTGCCTAAAAAATCGGTTACAAAAACAACTCAACCTGCAAATTCTCCAAAGGAAACCCCTAAACCTTCCGTTACAAAAAAGACGCCATCTAGATCACCATCAATGCCAGCTACGCGCAAGTCTTGGTCAGCAACACCTTCACCAAGGGCTACTGGGACATCCCCTGCTAATGCTCGCAGTGGAGTTGCATCTGCTAGCACCACCCCAACACGTCGGAAGCCAGTGTCAACATTATCTGTTCCCCAACCAAGCCCACAAAGGGAAAAATCTCAGCAGCGAAGCAGAAATGAGAAAGAAATTCAGACTAGTAATGCCAGGAACCTCAAAAGCACAAACGAGAAGCGGCAGACTGGTGTTCCAAATAAGAGCAATGGAATCAAAGCAAAAGTAACATCAGGTTCTGGGGAAACTGTTCCTTCAAAGACTAGCTTAGGTAACAAAGGAATGAAGAAAAGCAGCGTAGTTCCATTGGAATCAAAACCATTTCTTCGTAAGGGTTCTCGAATGGGGAATGCTACTGGTGATCTTAACAAGACAAAAAATCCTCCTAAACTGGACAAATCTTGCAGGGACAGTGAAGATCTTATTGAAGATCAAGAAGGTGAGTTGGTTGTCAATGCTTCTGACTTGGTCAGTCGGCAATCCGATGGTGAAACTATGACACCTAGTCATCAGAGTGCTGCTACAGAACCGGATCCTCAAAATCAGATAAATAACCATTTGATATGTGGTGAGACAGAAAACTTAGACCAAGATCCTACTGCTGGTGATGTCTTAACATATGTAGAAGAATCTTCCTTGAATACAAGAAATGAAGAAGAATCAACCATATCACCTTCAGCCTGGGTGGAGACAGAAGAGGACATGGAGCTTCCCAAAACATGTGAAGATAGCACATTTCAACCTGCATCTCTGGCCAATGCAGCCCCAGTGGGATCAACTAGTCCTCGGGTTCGCCATTCTCTATCACAGATGCTTCAAGAAGAAATTAGTGAACCTGACATTGGCGAGTGGGGAAATGCTGAGAACCCTCCTGCTATGATATACCAAAAAGATGCTCCCAAAGGTCTGAAAAGACTGTTGAAATTTGCTCGGAAGAACAAAGGCGATACAGGTTCCACGGGCTGGTCTAGCCCATCCGTTTTTTCTGAAGGAGAGGATGATGGTGAGGAACTTAGAAGTTCCAATAAAAGGAACGCTGAAAATCTACTGAGAAAGGCCGCACTCAATGCGAAAAGCTATGGACAGCCAAAAAGTTCAGTACATGAAGGATATGAATATTTAGGTACTTGTAAAACTATCTAGTACACCTGTTTTGCTCTTCTCTTGCTGGCTTTCTGTTTTATTTTATCACTCTCATTCAAACCTGATACCTGTGCTCATCTTCATGTCTGTTGCTGAAACTCTTTCCAGCATAGCCTGGTATGGTTGCACTGCAACTTAGTTAAACTACTGATGTTCTACTTGTTTGGTACTTGATTTTAGCTATAGGCTCCATGATTCAGTTATTTCAGGTTTATCTTGGTTAATTTCTGAAAATTCTTAACTATAGCATCCTTGGTACTAGGAGCTCAATAGAGACTGAAAGTGAAAAAGATAATAATATCCTAATTTCATGCTAGTTTCCTTGTGTCAATAATATTCTCATCCTTTATGGATTTCTGCCATGCAGCAAGCAAAGATGATGGCAAGGGTTCTCACAAGATGCAAGGCGGCCGCGATTCAGGTACTGGTCCAGCCACAAGAGGTCTGTCTTCACCCATGACTAAGAGTTGTAAAAATGATTTTAGTGCCATCTATACTATGGAACTATACATTTTTTGACTAATGGTGATCCTTGTTAATTCCTTCGTGTTTCCTTCTGCATGTTCATGTTCCAGGGTCAAAGTCATTCTTTTCTCTTTCAGCCTTTAGGGGCAAGCCCTGAGTCAAAGATTCATTGAAGCTGTGGGGAACTCTAAGATCATTTGACTATGCCATCATCCCATGTCAGGGATAGCTTGTAGTTGCCCCTATTTTTGCATGTCTTTGCATCAACAAATGCTAAATCGGGAACATTTCCAGCGGATGAATGATAGTTCTGAAACGTATAGCGGGGGTTGGACGGGATTTTGTAAATTCATTAAAGCTGTGCTACTTACTTCTTTGCCCTAAAATTATCATTCATATAATCCAGCCTCCGTCCCTAGAAATTTTCCGTATGGCTGGATTCTTTTATCTTGTCAACATTCATTTGGTCGTTTGATGTTGTCACGTCATAATATTGATCATTGTAGATAACTAATTATAATTGTCAGTCCTTTTTTGAATTGTTTATAGCTTGCATCCGTGACATTTTTAGTTGAGACTATTGAAGAGACTTCGCTGTTGGAAAATAATTAATTAAAAAAGATACAAATGAAAGATCAGTTGGCTAGGATTGGAGCTTGATAAAAAAGAATTGTGCGAGGGGTAGGTGAAATTCAATCCCTTGTGCACAAGAAAAAAATGTCTAATGTTCTTTAATAATTAGCAGGATAATATTTTTTATACCCACATATTTCAATCCCATGGGGAGATGCAGATTATGGATTACGACTTTTTCTTGGTTAGGTTAGCCAATTGGTGGACATTCTTATGGCACTCCCTGTTAGGCCCCTCCTGATCCATATAGCTGCTGTTTCTGTTTAGTCTGTTTTGTTGCTGTTCTGTTATTCTGTTTATTCTGTTTTGTTCTGTTTTATGTCAGTAACTAACCGTTAGTGCATTAGCTGTCAGTTAGTTATTTTAATAGATAGAGGTAGTTAGTTAGTTATCCTATCCTATGCTCTATTCCTCTATTATATATAGAGGAATCATGATAAGGGATAGGGGGCAGTTTTCAGTTTGTAGTTGAGACTTGGATAGATTCCAAGAGGCGCATAGATTGCGTTCGTGTAACTCCTTTGATAAGCCTTGTGGTTTCTATCAATAATACTCTATCTTCCTCCTCCCTCTCCTCTCTTTCCTAATTTCCAAGGCTTTCATGGTATAATTCCGGTGAACGTCAGATTAGATATCTAACAATTGGTCCGATCTGCCGATTGAACCATGACGACTGTGGCATCACTGAAAAAGGAGATGGAAGAACGCCTTGCAGAGGTTCAAACTACATTCCATCAGAAACTGGACGCACTCAACACACAGTTGCAGCACCTTGGTTCAGAAAACACTTCCATCACCACG